>CM046882.1:402924443-403557221 GCA_025667525.1 Glebionis coronaria | reverse complement strand
ATCAAAAACATCTGATTTTAACTTTAAAATTTTTTTGTTAAGTTTTTTAGTGTTTAAATGACAACCTTTACTACAAAATGCATCATCATATACCTCATTATCTGATGAAGATGAAGAATGTGCCATGAGAGCATAGTGAACATGCTCCTCTTCCTTCTTTTCTACAACCAAGGCTTTGTTCTCTTCCACATCTTTGGCCAAAAAGCTCCAGTCCCAGCCAACACCATCAATCTCTTGCATGGCTACCATAGCTTTTGTATCTTCAACCTTGATGATATGGCTTGAAGGCTTTCTAGCATCAGATCTTCTTGGAGATCTGCACTCTCTCATAAAGTGACCCATTCTATGGTAACTGTAACACTCAACCTTGGATTTATCAAACCCAGCAGTGTCTTTAGCATTAAAGGTCATCTTTTTCCTAAATCTCCTATTCCATCTATTTTCCCTTATGCTTGCAAGTGCCATATTCCACTTTATGTCCATCTCCTCCAAATGCTCAACACTAATTTGCTCAAGGTCCTCATATGTAATCACTGAACCATTGGGCAATGAAGCAATGTATGCACACACTGTATCTAGATCAATACCAGCAGGCTTAGCTCTTGGTGAGTCAACATTGTATGTGTCAGCGTCTGAATGTGGGGCGCTGATAAAGCTTGATCCAATGTTGACACAAGGTGATCCAGTAACGGGGTGCATGTATGACTCCCTTTGATCAAATTGACCTTCACTATGTGAGAAGAAGGCCATATTTCCATTGGTAGATTTTCTTCCTTGATCCAAAAGGATTTCACTCTCTACAATCCTCAATTTGTTGTAGACGTCATCAAAAGTTGAACTTTTGTGAGCATTATTAGCAATCATAGACCTTGCTTCAATCTTCCATTCATCACCAAGACTTTTAAGGAAATTGGTGATGATATCAGCATCATCATGCACAGTTCCCATAAATGACAATTTTCTTGTGATGTCAAGAAGTCTGCTTCTCACCCCACTTGGCTTTTCATTGGGAAGAGCTTTGAACATAGCTACTCATGCAAGAGTTGCTTCTTTTTCTCTGAGGCAGTATCATCATTACCACCATAAGTGACTTGAAGGGCTGCCCAAAGCTCTTTAGCAGACTCATAACCTCTATACTTGTGCTGATTAGCTGGTCCTAAGGAAAGTTTGACTATGCTTAGAGTTTTTATGTCATTTCTTCTCTTTGCAATGTCCTCAGATGAGACAGCTCTCCCATCTACAGGTTGTTCTTTTCGATCAGCTTCACTTGAGCCTGGAGTTGATCTTAAAGTAATAGTAGCTTGAATCTTGGCAGCCTTATCAAATGTGTTTCCAAATTCAATAATTTCCCATAGGGTGTGGTCATGAATTGAAGGTACTGCTCAAAATTGAACTTCCATAGCTCAAAGTTGTCAGGGTCTAGCATGGGGATTTTTGGGTTATGAATTGAGGAGGAGGTTAACTCTGGAGTAGACATGTTGTCTGGTTTTTAGGGTTTCTTGGAAAATTAGGGTTTTTGGTGATTTAGGGTTTTTAGGGTTTTGTGTTCTTTTGATTAAAGTTCCTCAACAAGCTATGATACCAATTGTGGAAACCATTATTCATGGATCGATTAAGCTTACTAGGATAATCAACGTTCATATGATAAACATAGCGGAATTAGAACATTGATTATAACAAGGTGTTTATTTTTCAACGTTTACTTGTATTCAACTTTAAACGATTACAAGTAATAAACCCTAGACGTGTTTACAAGATCACACACGTCTAGAACACACGACACACGCTTTATGACTACATTATGAATAATGGGATGAATGAAACCTACGGTCATTGTAGTAGTGTTGTCAACATTCCTGACAAAAGAAATCGCAGCATTGTCAACATTTGTTGGGGTGATGGTCCCTATAGGTCTGACATATCTGGGACAATCAACTAGCTCCCAAACATCTTGAATAGCAAACTGGTGAAGCTCATCCTGTATTGCTTCCACCCAACTTGGTTCTTTGAGAGCATCAAATATCTTCTTGAGTTCCTGTTGTGACAGAAAACAAGCAAACAAACATGCCTGAACAAGAGGGGTATCAACCTTCTTGTGAATATTGGCAATAAATCCTCCATGATTCTGATGAGACCTTCTAGTTTGTACAGGAGACATCACATCACCAATAATTAGAGAAGAAGGGTGATTCTTGATAGTAGATGTAAGCACTCCTCCTTCAATAGTAATGTTGTCGTCAATTTCAGTCTCCAAGTTGCCAATATCATCTTCAGATTCTTCTTCATCATCACCTGAATGAGCCTCTCCATGTATGTTGGAAGGTGCACCTTGTTCAAAAACACTGGAAGAGAATAAATGGTCAAAAGAGTTGTCAACGCCTGAATTAGGGTTGTTAATGTTTGAGCCATCAACACCTGAATTTGGCCTTTCAACGCAAGATTTTCCTTTGTCAGCGCTTGAAGATTCATGCATGTTTTCATCAACTGGTGTTTCTTGTGGACCACCTTTTTCCTTTCCAGCAGCAGCAACAGTAAATGCATCTGTCAATATAGGAATGGTGACATACTCAAGTATGGGAGCTGATTTGTCTGCATGTGATCCTATCTCCTTATCAACATGTATACCTAAAATTTCAACAACTGGTTCTTCCACAACATTTGAATTTACCTTCACAATGTTTGGATTAGTAACAGGCATACAATTTAAGGTTCTAGATAGAGGTTCTAAGTCAAATAACCAATTTGGTCAACTCTCAGGATCACTAGGTTTACTTTCTAAAAACCTAACATGTACCTTTTCAAGTATACGTTTTTCTTTCTTAAGGTAAACCCTATATCCTCTACTCTGCACTGAATAACCCATAAAATAGCCTTCATCACCTTTAGCACTAAACTTTCCTAAGGCATCACTAGTATCAAGTACAACTACATGACATCCAAAGGGTTTAAGAAAACCAATATTAGGTTTCCTACTCCAAAATAGCTCATAAGGTGTCTTATTGTGGATTTTGTTGACCAAAGCCCTATTTTGAAGATGGCAGGCTGTATTCACAACCTCAGCCCAAAATGCAATGGGGAAGTGAGCATCAGGAATGCAATGGGAAAGTGAGCATCAGCCAACATTGTCGATCTAAGTTTGGGATCAACTATTATGGAGTCTATGGATCGTTCGACTCAATGGTTAAGAACCATTATATCTAGGATTATAAATGTTCATATGTGTAAAACATAGCGGAATAGAACATTAATATAAAGAAGATGTTAACAAGATGAATTCTCCCAAAGTGTGATTGTATTAATGATCAACACAAACAACTCTAGGCATGTATACATTGAATCCCATGCCTAGAGATCAAAGCTTATTGTAGGTTACATTGTGAATGAATGTTATGTAAAACCTACGGTCTATGTTTTCTTTATATACTAGAAAACATAGCTTACAAAGAAAGCTAACATAATAATAAAAAGACTCCACCAGCTTGTAGAATTGCTTCTTGTATATTTTAGTCCTTGTCTTCTTATTTTGTTTATTTTGTCACATCAACTCAATATTTGACCCAACAATCTTCCCCTAGTTGATATGACAAAACAAATTGCTTTCTTTCATGACACTAGTTTTTCAAGTTGCCATCTTCCCCTTAATTTATTACTTCTTCCCCTTTTTGTCACATCAACAAGGAACACCAGTTGATGAAAACATGCATGAATCTTTAATAAATGTGAAAACACTTATCCTTTTACCACTTATTTCCAATAATAACAAGACCAAAACGTGTATTTTATGTCGTAAAAGTCGGAATTATGCGTGGTTTGTGTTTTTATTGTGCTTTAGGACCAAAAAATGAAAAAGGAAGAAAACACGGGCTTTCACGGGCTGTTATCGAAGAAAACGAGAAAAGACGAAGTCAAAAGATCAAGAGTGCAAAAAGAACGGAAGTCCAAGGCCTATTCTGAAGGTTTATCGAAGAAAAAGTCTAAAGACGGAAGTTTAATGAAGTCGAAGAACTCAAGTCTAATAGAAGAAGTAAATTTCTAGACAAGTTCAATTTACATCGACAAATCCCGAGACGACGTCGAGAAAGACAAAGAATTTCGATCGAGTCGAGAAGAAAAGAAAGAAAGAAGGAAGCACACATGCATTACCCACTCCCTATAAATACCCTCCTAATGACACATTAGGAGGGTGTTAGTTAGTTAGTCATTAGCTAGTTTAATTTTCTTTGTTTTAGTTTTCATTTTAGAGAGAGAAAGTGTTTAACTTTCTCTCACTAAAACTTCATCCTTTCTTTCAAGTTAAGCTTTGTTTAATCTTTGTATTAGAGTTTCATTAATCAAAAGTTCAAGTTTAAACTTTTAATCTTTTATCTCTTTCTACCTTTCTTGATTTTGCTTTGTCCTTGATCCGAAACTTCATATTTGATCCGAATAGTCCTTAATTCGTGTTTGATTTTGATGTTTTAGTGATTCAAAAGTTAATCTTTTCATTCCTTCCTAAGCTTTTGTACGGTATAAGCTATAAGCTCGTTGTGCTTTTTGGCTTGTTTCATATATATAGCTTATTGCATTTTCGGATTTCCTAAAAAGTTTAGTGTTTTTAAAAGGGTCGATTTATAAAGTTTGCTTATTTGGAGTTTTGAAAGTTGTCAAATTTATGCTTACTGATTTGGTTAAGTTCGCTCAAGTGAGCTTATTGATAGTGCTTATTGAACTTTGGCTTATTTGCAATTTCGGATTACTGCATGTTCCATCACAATCTAAAGGATTTACACATTCCGACAGGAGGTTGTTTGTATCGCAATAACCCTTAAGGGTTTTACTTTGCGATCACTTGGTTTTTCCCCTTATTCTGATCTGGGATTGCGATCGCTCATTGTGATCGCATATTCCGACGGGACTTAAGGTTATTTCAAGTCAAAACTCTGCCAAAATTTTATTAACAACATTCCGATAGCTTGCTCATTATTCCGATAGGAGGGTATTGCGACAGACACATTCCGATAGAATTAATCTCTTGTATTCCGATCTGGACATTCCGATAAACATACATTGCGACAGATCCAACTTGTTTACATTCTGATGGTTATTCATATGATTATTCCGATGGACGTTACTTTTATATTCCGATGGGTTTGATTGCATTACATTCCGATAGACTGGGTTTATTATTATTCCGATAGTTTAAGTTTTTAAGTTTTATAAAGTTTTAAGTTTTAAGTTCATTACGTTTTAATTTCTAAAAATTGCACGCTTCCCGAAATCTCTATTTTTACCAAGTGTTTTTCTAATAATTTTTAGTTTAATTTTTAAAGCTTTAATTTTACTCAACGACGCCTTTTCTTTTAATTAGTTTTAGACAACCAAACCATTTAATTTTCCACCAAGAACGACTGAGTCGCACTAATTAACGGTAATCAATTCGAAAAGATCGGATTCAACGAACTTTCATAACTAAGTGAAAACGATAGTTATTAAATGGCGCCGCTGCCGTCTCTTTTCGTTAAGATTAACGGTTTTTAGTGAGAGACGCGTTGGATTTTGGGATCCGTTCTTTTAGGAACGTTATTTTCAAGCACAAAAATTTTCAAAAATTCATAAAAATTAAATTTTTTTCAAAAATAGAAAAATATTACAAAATCATAAAAAGCATTTATTTTCCTAAGTTTTGCACCAAAAAGATTATATATATATTCTCTATTTCTTTGATATATTATTCTTTTGCAGGTGTATGCGTACTAGATCTTCAAATTATTCTGAGCCCGAGACTCGTGAAAATTTAGATATGGCTGGTGTGCATAACAACAATAACAACCCACCTCTACCCAATTTGAATAACAATAATAACAACAACAATGTTCCCCCACCTGATTTACGAACAATGGAGGAACTTTGTCAACCCACCATGAACGGACGTGGAGGACCGATTGTGCCGATGCAAATCACGGCTCCTGAATTTTTGTTGAAGCATCACATGATCCAACAAGTTCAAAACGCTTGCCCGTTAAGCGGATTACAGGATGATGCCAACAAACATCTCGACAAGTTCATTACCATCACCCAAAGCATGAAACTTCCCGGTGCTTCCATGGATTTTCTTCGCCTTAACCTTTTTCCACACACTTTATCCCATCATGCCGAAAAATGGTTTGATCGTCTTCCCAAAAACTCAATTCAAACATGAGATGACACGACTCAAAAATTTTTGTCACGCTACTTTCTCCCATCCATGGTCACTAGTCTTCGCAACTAAATCAGTGGATTCACACAAGAACCTGATGAGTCGCTTTTCGATGCTTGGGAACGCTATAATATTTTGATCGACCGTTGTCCAAACCATAACATGCTACCTGTTACTTTGATTGATACCTTCTACAATGGTTTAACTTTTCGTGATCGTGATACGATTAATGCTGCCGCCGGTGGTACATTCATGAAGAGAAGACCTGAGGAGTGTAGAGAGCTGATTGAGAACATGACCACTCACCACAAAAAAAAATTGGGATTCATCCGCATCCTCAAGATTAAACCCGAGAGTCAATGTTTCTTCTACTTCTTCAAACCCTGATATTACCGAAATGTCCCGCGCAATTGTCAAAATGAGCAAAAAGATTGAACTTTTAGCCACTAACCAATTTCAACAAGCTAAAGCTGTAGCCACGTCTTGTGAGCTTTGCAGGGATTCTCATTCATACACCGATTGTCCTTATACTAAAGACACTCCGGAAAATGTGTATGCCGCCAACGGTAACTTTTCTATGGGAGGCTATCAAGCACGTCCTCAAGGTGACCGCAATTTGCTTAGTTATCGTTCGAATAACTATCTGTCTCCACCCGGTGTTTCCCCTCAAAACCAAAACCAAAACAATTTCAACCGCAACAATCAAAGCCAACCTCAAGCTACCAATCAATATCAATCCCAAAGAAACCAATATCCACCTCAAGGAAATAATTCAGCTTACCAAGCCCCACCTCTCAATCAACCCACGACATTGAACCAAGACCTCGAAACTTACATGAGGACCAATAGAGAGATGGTGACGAATCTTCAAAGCCAATTCATTAACTTGAAAGGTGACATGGCAAAACAAGGGAACGATATTCGAGCCGAGCTAAGGAATGACATGGCGAAACAAGGGAATGCTCTTCAAGCCGACATGCGAAACTCTATGAACAATCAAACAAATAACTTAAGGGATATGATGGCTAGTTTTTTCCCAAGTAATCAAGCCTCTGGTTTGGGTTCTCTTCCGAGTAACACCGTTGCTAATCCAAGAGGGGAGATGAAAGCAATCACCACCCGAAGTGGCAAAGGTTTAAAGGAACCCGAGATTCCTACACCTACACCGGTGATTGTGATAAAGGAAAACGAGTCCCCTTCTCCAATTACTCCACCTTCTACTTCCACCCCTCTACCACCCAAGGACGTGAGTGAGAATTCCATACTAAAGCCTTCATCTCAACCCAATATACCTTATCCCTCAAGGTTGAGGAAAGAGAAATTGAAGAACAAGGATGATATTCAGGTTTCTAACTTTCTCAAAATGTTTAAACAACTGTATTTCAATATCTCCTTTGCTAAGGCTCTCGCTCATATGCCAAAGTATGCGAAAATGTTTAAAGATCTTCTCAGTGATAAGGACAAACTCCTTGATATCGCTCAAACCCAACTTAATGAGAATTGCTCTACAGTCCTCTTAATGAAATTACCAACCAAACTTGGTGATCCGGGTCGTTTCTTGATTCCTTGCAACTTCCCCGGGGTAGAGAATTGTATGGCCCTTGCCGATCTAGGTGCTAGTATCAACTTAATGCCATTAAGTTTTTGGAAACAATTATCTCTACCCGAGCTAGTCCCCACCCGAATGACATTGGAATTAGCTAACCGCACGGTTGCTTATCCAGTGAGGATAGCCGAAGACGTCTTCGTCGGTGTCGACAAATTCACCTTTCTGACGGATTTTGTTGTCGTTGACTACGAGATGGATCCCCGTGTTCCATTAATCATCGGACGTACATTCTTGAGGACCGGTCGCACTATCATTGATGTAGCCGCGGGGGAATTAATCATGAGAGTTGGTGACGATAAAATCGTTTTCAACATGGGTAAACTTTCTAAGCAGCCTTCTGAAAACAAGAGCGTTAATTTCATTGACGTTCTTGATGAGGCTTGTGAAGAACATTTCAAAGACGCTTGTAAAATTGGTTCTTCTTCTCTACCTATTTTTGAGACTGTTGCCTCTCTTGCTCCATCACTAACTACATTTGGAGAAAGTGATTTCTTTTTCAAAGACTTTGAAGCAACTTTGGGAGATGTGGATTTCCAATATGACGATTCTCCCTCCAATTGGGATGAAGACATTCGTACCATTGAGAAACTTCTCAATGAGGACCATATTTCTCCACCATCTCCTAAGGATATATCTATCAATGATTCGAATTTGAAAACGCCGTCCATTGAAAATCCTCTGGATTTAGAGCTTAAGGATCTACCGTCTCATCTTGAATATGTGTTCCTTGACGACAACAACAAATCACCCGTCATCATCGCATAGGACTTGAAAGAAGAAGAAAAATCCCGACTTATCGCCATACTAAAGAATCATAAGAAAGCGATTGCATGGAAAATCTCCGATATTCGTGGAATTGATCCTCAGTTTTGTACACATAAAATTCTCATGGAGGACGATTTTAGAGCCACTATTCAAAGCCAAAGAAGGGTGAATCCCAAGATCCACGACGTTATCAAAAAAGAGGTTATCAAACTTCTTGATGCGGGAATGATCTACCCTATCTCGGATTCACCATGGGTTAGTCCGGTCCATTATGTGCCTAAGAAAGGCGGAATCACCGTTGTGCCCAATGAAAACAACGAGTTGATTCCTACTCATCTCGTTACAGGGTGGAGAGTTTGTATAGACTATCGCAAACTCAATGATGCTACGAGAAAGGATCATTTTACCCTTCCTTTCATAGACCAAATGCTTGAACGTCTAGCGGGTAATGACTATTACTGCTTTTTAGACGGTTTCTCGGGGTATTTTCAAATCCCCATCGATCCCAAAGACCAAGAGAAAACCACATTCACTTGTCCTTATGGAACATTTACTTATAAAAGAATGCCTTTCGGCCTATGCAATGCTCCTGGGACTTTCCAAAGGTGTATGATGGCTATCTTCTATGACATGGTTGAAGAAACTATAGAAGTCTTCATGGATGATTTCACGGTCTATGGTGATTCTTTCTCTACTTGCCTTGCCAATTTGGAACGCATGCTTAAGCGGTGTGAAGACACTCGCCTTCTTCTAAATTAGGAAAAATGCCATTTCATGGTAAAAGAAGGCATTGTGCTTGGACATAAAATCTCCAAAGCCGGTCTTGAAGTGGACCGTGCTAAAGTGGATGTCATAGCCAAATTACCTCCACCTTCAACCGTGAAGGGTGTGAGAAGTTTCCTTGGTCATGCGGGCTTCTATCGTCGATTCATTCAGGATTTCTCTAAAATTGCTCGCCCGATGACCGACCTCTTGGAAAAAGATACTCCTTTTATCTTTTCTAAAGAGTGTCTTGAATCCTTCGATCTTCTTAAGGACAAGCTAACTAAGGCACCGGTCTTGGTTACCCCTAATTGGGAGCTACCTTTTGAATTGATGTGTGATGCTAGCGATTTTGCTATTGGAGCGGTTTTGGGCCAAAGAGTGAACAAACACTTCCAACCAATCCATTACGCTAGCAGGACAATGACGGGGGCTCAATTGCATTATACCACTATCGAAAAAGAACTTTTAGCTGTAGTGTATGCTTTTGAGAAGTTCCGCCCCTATCTTGTTCTTTCCACCACCATTGTGTACACCGATCATTCCGCGTTGAAGTACTTGTTAACTAAGCAAGATTCTAAGCCACGACTTATTCGTTGGGTTTTTCTCCTTCAAGAATTCAACATTGAAATTCGTGACAAGAAGGGAGCCGAAAACCTAGCCGCGGATCATCTAAGTAGACTTGAGGATCCTTATCAAGGGGATCATCCGAATCAAGAGAACAATGACTCTTTTCCCTTTGAGGCCTTAATGTCTATCAATTCGAATCTTGATGACACCCCGTGGTTTGCGAACATTGCAAACTACTTAGCGGGTAGGATTCTCATCGAAGGGTTAACATCCCAACAAAAGAAGAAGTTCTTTAAAGATGTTAAGACTTACTTTTGGGATGTGTAAGATATGTAAATCTATGCTTATGTTTTAGAGAGAGAAAGAGATAGAAAGATGGTGGATTTCACACTTCTAGAGAGAGAAAGTTTAAGAGAACTATGTGTTATTCAAATGAAATCACCACCCTCTCCATCAATGGAGAGGGTTTATATACCAAGCCCATAAGATGGGCTTGGGCTTACATTTGGGCCGGCCATACAAGCATGGACCGGGCTTTTCCTTGTTTATTTAATTAAAAGATATCTAGACTACGAGCTATAACTAAATATATTGTCGGAGTGACCGAATCTTCCTAAATACGTAAAAACGTATTTCCAACAATCTCCCCCTAAGGGAGGTCACTCCAAACAAGGGCGTCACCCGAGATACAATAATAAAATAAACCTAGCATACTATGCTTGTCTTGAGCTCGTAGTCTTCGTCTTTCTTCTCCTTTTCTTTTCAGGTGAACATGCTGATGTGATCTTTGATATCAATCTTGAGCATTAATCTTTTGCCTTGATCTTGTGCATCCATCACTTGTGATCTTCGCCTCTTCGTGACACCATGTTCCACATACTTATACCTTAGTAATTCTTGAAAGCTTCAGAGTATCGATACAGCGGAAGACTTAACTTTTAGGCTTTCTTGAATTAGATGAGGTATTAAGTGCATAAAGTATAAGTATGCGGGGACGACTTCTTCTTAGGTTCCGCAACGCCACCGTCTTCAAATGCCGCAACATAAGTAGACACGAACGAAATGGCTTTGAACATTTCATTATAATTCGGTAGCATTTTACCTCCGGTCGGTGAAGATCGTTGGACGATACAAAATATCGTACTTGTGATAGGTAGATTTAATTAAAAATCTCCTTGACAAGATTTCGCGGGTAAACCCGTTCTCTTTACTCGACCGTCCAAAGCTGACTGCGAACATAAAGAGTGAATCATTTGGATAATAATATCCGCATGATTTGAAGCCGTCAATTCATGTTCCCGGAACAAGTGAAATTCAATTAAGAACCGCACCATCGTTGCTTTCCAGTTGTCACGAGCTTGATTCGTATAGAATCTTGCAAGTTACCTACCAAGTGCTGTTTGAGGTTAACACTAGAAGGATTTCCACTCATCACTGTGAACACAAAGGTATCACTCTGAGTGTTCTGGAAAGATCACTAAGATATTGCGTAGAGGCCTGGAACGTGTTTAAATTCATTTAAGAATTAAACCACTGTTGCTTTCCAGTTATCACAAGTTTGATTCATAAAGAATCGCACAAGTAACCTACCATGAGCTTTTTGATGTTCGCTCAAGAAGGATTTCCATCTTCATTGTAAATACTTTCGTATTACTCGGATGTTCAGGCAAGATCATGAAGATTTTGCGTAGGACTCTTAAGATCTTTCTTACTATTCATAGTGTGTGAAGAAGCAAGAAAATATGAAAGTGTGTCCTAATGCGAGTCCGTTTTATCTTCATGATATCAAATGAGATATGATACCGATTTGTAACATGATCACATATTCACCATATTAGAAAAGAATGAACAAGGTTGGACCTGATTGATGAGAACATCATATGATAAGATCAAATGGTTCTTTGCAGCATATGTCGGTCGCCTCGTCACGTCTGAAGTCATCTCTTGACACCACGTGTACGATTGGTATTGTTGTCTTGACACCAGTTTGTGAGCTTGGCACGTTCGGCATCGAAGATTCTAAATGCTTGACAATTGCTCCCCCTCAATTGTTGACCCGTGTTCTATTGAAAGAGCTGTAGTCGTTGGTTGAGTAGTCGCATCATCGAGTATGTAGATACCAATTGTAGATTGCTATGGTTGTAGAGATGATAGCTTCATAAAAACAAGACTTCTCTTGTTTTGACAAATAAATTCACTGAAACGTACATAGATTTATGTGAGACCAAGTTATAAAGTAAACTTGATCCCTTACAAGGTTTTAAAGTAAACCTTGCCCGAGAAAATTAATTCCCGTTGAGAGCTAAAGCTTTCATAAGAAATACTTGACTTTAATATGAAAACCGGGTTGCAGTCAGAAATAACTACAAGCCATATTGGCATGTTTTATGAAATATTTACAACTTTTGTACGAACTCTATTTATGGCGCCCTGTCAATATTAATCTACATTTCTAAGGCCGTAAATATTATCGTACCAAAAGACATGCCTTTGAAAAATAAAGTAAAAAATATTTTTGGATTTTTCTGAATTTTTCAATTTTTATGGTTTTTATATGGTTTTATATTTTTGTAATTTGCTTTTGTGGATAAAAATATAAACAATATATACAAATGAGCACCAAGGAAACGGAGAATAGTTTTACCACCACTATTCTTTCGCTTCATCTGCCAGTTCCTTTAGAGTCTCAGGCGAGAAAGTTCTCATTTCTAGCTTGTCGGCCAAAAATTCAATTCGAGCGTGATCTAAAGCCTTCGTGAAAATATCCGCCAATTGATACTCAGATCGGACAAAGTAAAGCTCTATTACTCCTTTTTCCACTAGCTCCTTGATAAAGTGGTAGCGAATGTCAATATGCTTCGACCGGGAGAATTGAACATTGTTGCAGCATAAGGCAATTGCACTTTTGTTGTCGCAGTACATCGGAATCTTGTTAAAACCTAGACAATAGTCGGTTAATTGCGATCTCATCCAAAGAATTTGAGCACAGCAACCGGACATAGCTATGTATTCTGCTTCCGTACTAGAAATTGCAGCGCTTTTCTGCCTTTTCGATGCCCAACTGATTAGTTGATCTCCTAGTAGTTGCAAAGTTCCACTCGTGCTACGCCTTGTATCTTGACAACCCGCGTGATCGGCATCTGCATATGCCATGAGTGCAATCGAAGAGTCCTTCGAATTCCAAAGTCCCCGATTAATGGTTCCTTTAAGATATCGAAAGATCCGTTTCACAGTGGCTAAGTGTAACTCAGTAGGCCGAGTTTGATACCGAGCACACATACATATAGCAAACTGAAGATCAGGTCGACTAGCTGTGATATACAGAAGAGTACCGATCATTCCACGATAAAGTGTCGGATCAACGGCAACTCCATGTGGATCTGCATCGAGCTTAGTTTTTTCCACCATTGGAGTATCCACAGGGTCGCAAGATTCCATCTTATATTTCTTTAGCGATTCAAGGGCATACTTGGATTGATTGATAAAGATGCCTCTGGGACTCTGAGATATCTGAAGACCTAAGAAAAATGATACCTTGCCCATCATTGACATCTTAAACTTGGAAGACATGAGTGTCCCAAACTCATCCGATAAGGTTTGGTTCGAGGCTGCAAATATAATATCATCAACATATATTTGTACCATAATCATATCTTTACCTCGTTTTTGAATAAACAGCGTGGGATCCACCTTGCCTTTGGCGAAACCTTGCGTAATGAGGAATTGTGACAATAGATCATACCATGCGCGAGGAGCGCATCAACCCATAAAGAGCCTTCTTAAGCTTGTACACATGATTGGGATAATTAGGATTCACAAAACCATCCGGCTGTTGAACATAGACCTCTTCCTTGATTTCACCATTCAGAAATGCCGTCTTCACATCCATCTGATAGACGATCATATTCATGTGGGCTGCATAAGCGAGGAATAGTCTAATAGCTTCCAAACGGGCAACAGGTGCAAAGGATTCCATAAAGTCAATGCCCAGTAATTGCTTGTATCCACGAGCTACTAGTCGAGCTTTGTTCTTTAATATTCCGCCTAACTCATCGAGTTTCACTTTGTAAACCCATTTCAAAGTGAGTAACTGCACTTGATCCGGGCATGGGACAAGTTCCCATACTTCAAGACGTATAGATTCATTAAGTTCTTCTTGCATAGCTTCTATCCAACATGATTGAGTAAAAGCTTGTTGCCATGTCTTAGGTTCAACTTCAGTGAGAAAAGCATCAAAGTGACAAAACATTGCACTTTCTTGTAGCTGACTTTGTGTGGATACCGGACGATTAGGGTCACCAATAATAGAATCTATAGGATGATCCTTTGTCCACTTGCTGTTATGTTCACGAATCCGTGGATTGGAGTAAACCGTACTAGGAGCTTCCTCTGAGGTGGACGACCCGGCTTGATTAGGGTCAGGAATAGGTACACCAAAGAATGGAAGTTCACGCATTTGAGAGAATTCCAAATCGTGATCATCATCATCCTCTTCATCATCAATAGGCATGACATGGGTAGTTGAAACAGGTGTTGGTTGAGAATTACTTGTTGATGGTATATCTAGACCAATTGTAGGTGCAGACGTATCTGATTGTACAACGGTTGCTGGAGCGACAACTTCGGTAACCGAAGCTATTACCTCAGGTTCTGGAGCAACAATACTTGGAGGAGTAAAGAATTCATCACGGAACGGTTGAAACAACGTATCCCATTCAGTCCTAGAAGGTGGTGTAAATGATGATGAAGTAGGGTTGTTTGGGACAAGACCAGAACTAATGTTACTGGGTCCCATTTCATGAAGTGCGGGTTCAGAGCTGCGTTGCTCAGAATCCATTGTTGTCAGCTCATCAAAATCAACATTCATAGTTTCAAGGATCTTGCGAGAATTACGGTTGTAGATTCAGTATGCCTTCTTTACGGGTGCGTAACCAATGAAAATACCAATATCAGCCTTTGGTTGAAGTTTTCCAAATTGTCACCATCATTATTTGGATAGCAAAGAGAACCAAATACATGAAGATATGATAAATCTGGTACTTTACCATGGAGAAGCTCATAAGGTGTTTTACCATGGCGTTTACGAATTAGTGACCGGTTTTGGGTGTACACTGCGGTAGATACTGCTTCTGCCCATAAAAGCAATGGAGCCTTTGCGTAAATTAACATCGTTCGAGCAGCTTCCATAAGTGTGCGATTTCGCCTTTCAACGACACCGTTTTGCTGTGGAGTGCGAGCAACGGATGTTTCATGAGAAATGCCAACTTCTTCATAATAATTACGCAAAATTTGATTCACAAATTCGGTTCCATTATCTGTACGAATGCGTCGGACAGTAGTGTTGAGACGCACTTGAATCATCTTGAGAAATCCGATGATGAATTTAGGTGCCTCATTTTTTGCTTTAAGAAATTTCACCCATGTAAACCAAGAGTAATCATCGACAATGACGAGGATGTACTTTTTGCCACTAAGACTTTCAACACACATTGGCCCACAAAGATCCATATGCAACAGATAAAGTTTCTCCTGGTTGGTGTCTTCCGTCTTGGGTTTGTAAGATTTCTTAGTGCTTTTCGCCATTGTACACGCGGAACACAAATGATCCTTGTGAAATGATAGTTTAGGAAAACCACGAACAAGTTCGTTTTTCGCCAAGTGATTAATAGCGTTAAAGTTAAGATGAGATAACCGTCGATGCCATAACCATGACTTAGTCTTTGATGCTTTGGAGAGAAGACATACGGGAGAAGCGGCCATCATGTCTTGTAGAGACAAAGTGTACAAATTATTTCCTCGAGTACCTTTCAATAAATCAACCCCTTCCAAATTACGAATGAAGCAGGTATGTTCTCGAAAAGCAACTTCTAGGTTTGCATCACAAAATTATCCCACAGAAAATAAGTTGTGACCGAGACCTTCCATATAATACACTCTTGAAATGATAACATTCCCAATATGATATTCACCATAACCCATTATCTTTGCAATATGATCATTTCCAAATCGAACCGTACCAAGAAACTTGCTGACGAAATTTCTGAGCTGAGAGCGATCTCCGGTCATATGCTTGGAGCAACCAGAGTCCAAATACCAGAGAACAATTTCGACCACCTGTTTTCAACAACAACAGTAGAAAATGCATTGGAAACTATTGGTTCCGGAGTGTTAGCAGATACAGATAAAATATTATCAGAATTGCTAACATTTTTGTGACCCTTAGATTTCCTACGTTTTCTAATGTGAGTCTTAGCACTAACAGGTTTTACTGTTCCAACTTTCTTAGGTTTTGGATTATTCGCGGGCACTACTGTGGGAGTAGACCTATTTAAAGGGCACTTGGTTCCTACGGTAGTGTCGGTGTTCCTAGTTAAAGGACACGCTTGTGTTTTGGTAGCCTTGGTACTCCTAGTTAAAGGGCACGCTTTTGTCGCTGTAGTGGGAGTGTTCCTAGTTAAAGGGCACGTATTTCCTACTATAGTGAAAGTTCTACCAGTGGGGCACCACATCCAACCAACTTGGATTAACACTTTCCCAGTCGGTTTCCATTCTAATCCATTTTCCGGGAATACATATCATTCACATGGTCAATAAGGCAAGAATCATGACGACTAGAAAACATACATTCATTGCAATTCCAACATTAACGCTGCATAACCGTAGAGCCTTTAGGTTTAGCTACATGATTCTTTTTATTCAAAACAGAAATAACATTCCTAGGATGGGCTTCTACTTTCTTCTTCACTTGACTACTAGATGGGGGCAAGATCCTATCATTTTTCTTGTTTCTTTTAAGCTTAGATCTTTGAGCCTTAGTAGTGGTGCTTACTCCTGTAGAAGGCAACACAGGAATATTAGAAGCTGGTTTTGATTCCGCCTTATCTTTAGTGACCAAAGTTTGAGATGGTTTAGTCCTAGGGCCCTTATTAAATGGTGTGACGGCTATAAGGTTCCTTTTGATTGCACTAGAGGACGATGCTGAGACAGTGGCTGCGTTATCCACAACATTCTTACCTTTTAGAGTACGAAGTGTTTCCTTTAACTCAGCCAAGACCATATTCTTATCACAAATTTGTTCCCTCAAATCAGATATTTCCACCGACTTTCGATTCAATTGTTCAATCAAAGATTGATTATGTGCAGTGGTATCAACACATGCGGGCTTTACTGAATCGAAGAGTCGTGTATTTTTCTGTTTTAAGTTATCAACTTTGGACAAAATCTTGGAAACTCGATTATCTAAATCAAGTTTAAAATTCTCAGCGGCCTCAAGTACGTTCACAACAGTTAAGCTCCTTAGATTTCTCTATTTCTATCGGCAAAGATTTAGCAACTTTGTCACTTGGCTGATGCTGTTTTGATTGTAAATTTAAATGAAATTTCTTTTCAAAGTTTGCATCATCGATGTTAACACCATCGAATGACGTTTCAAAGATTTCTTGAATAAATTGTTGCTTGCATTCAAGCGAAATACAATGTGTTTGAATCTCATCAAAACATTTTGAAAGCGAAGAATATGAATCTTGAAGCTTTAAAAATTCAGCGTCAGATTCGTGACAAGTACTATCTACCACATTATCCACAGATTCAACATTATGCACAATAGAATCATTATCAACACTTTTATTCACACAGGCGGAAACTATATCATGAGACATCACTTGCTTCAGAAGCTGATCATTTTGGCGTGAAACCCGTTCTATTTCAAGTAAACTGTTTTCATAAGCATCATCCATTTCATTGAAAACACGTCTAACTTCTTCTATTTCCAAAAGCAAATCTTGATCAAGATTACTAAGACAAGCCTTAACATTCTTTACAAACGGAACAATTTCGTCTCGAAAGGCAGCTTTAGTGTGCTCAAAATTCCATTCACCTTCCGTTATGGCCGAAGCCGTCGTACGTTCCAAAATGACCTTGTCAAAATCGGCTAAGTGTTGGTGTACCGCATTTAAGTTAACAGACGCCTTACTTACCGGTGGAATTAACTTCGTTAAATCTGTTTTGACAAGTGTAGGAGACGTATAATAACTAGATTTTACTCGTTGAAATTGTTCGTTTTCTCGGTGTCTAATCGAATTGATCTCGGGTTAATTGTGTGAGATTAGTTGTTCTTGGTGAATCAAATAAAGGGGTGTCGTTATCTAAAACTAATTAAAAAAATAAAGACTTGGAACAATTAAAAATAAAGTAAGAAAACAATAATGAAAGATTAAAACTTAACTGGAAATGAATGACGAAAATTAAAAGGCAATAAAAGTAAATGACACAAATTAAAACTTGAAATAAAAGGAAAGCGAGTAAAAGTTCAAATAAAGAAAAGGCGGAAAAAGTAAAGTTTAAAAACTAAGACTGAAAACTCTATTCGGAGTAAAATAAGACTATGCGGAATATAAGAAAATGACTCTATGCGGAATAATTAAAAGCTATGCGGAATGAATTGGTTACTCGGAATAAAAGTGGCTATGCGGAATAAAAATGGAAAAACATTCTATTCGGAAAAATTGTCCTATGCGGAAAAGTTAGTCTATGCGGAAAACATTGCTCTATGCGGAAAGCAACACTTATACGGAATAATCAAACATTCCGCATAGGAAGCCCTATTCGGAATAAATAAACATTCCGCATAGAACTCCTATTCGGAATAACTGATATTCCGCATAAGGAAGAATGGAAACAGATGATTCGGAATAAAAGAAATATTCCGCATAAGAGGGAAAACTAAACAGCCTATTTGGAAAGTCTGGGAAAGAACAGTAACAGTAACGAGATTCAGGGAATGAAGAATAAAGCACGAATTTGAGCGAATCTAATCAAAGCAAACCAAAAGATTAAACCAAAACAACCAACAAACATCAATTAACAATAATCAATCAAAATAAATCATCAAAACTAACAAATAAAGCCAAATCAATCAAAACCCACTTGATTGAAAATAAGAAAACTCAAGAACATGAACACAAAGATTAAGAACAAGTTAAGCAAGAAAGGAAGAAGGAGATTAACAATAAAGTAAAGATTAACAACAATTAAATGGAAACTTACTTGGAATTAAAAGAAAATTAAAGGTGCATTACATGGAGATTAAGATGCATAAAAGTAAAGAACAAGAAAATGAAGATGGTGGAAGGGAGGCTTGTCAAGCCTCCAACCCTCTTTACAAAATGAGATCCTAAACTATTTATAGGAGGGGAAAGCTTAAGGTGGAAGCTTCTCCTTCTTTCTCTTATTTGCAAGCTTAGGTCCTTGATCTTCTTAATCTTTTGTTAATCTTCTTAATACTTGGACTTTTTCTTAGGATTTCTTCAAACTCGTATTATAATCTTCAATAAATTAGACTTGAGTTCTTCGGCTTTTAAGTAAACTTCCGTCTTTTGACTTTTTCTTCGATAAATCTTCAGAATTGGTCTTGGACTTCTGTTCTTTTTCCACTCTTGATCTTTCGACTTCATCTTTCGTCTTTTTCTTCGATAAAAGCCCGTAAAATCTCGTGTTTTCTCCACTTTTCACCTTTTCGTCCTAAATCACAACAAAAACACAAACCACGCATAATTCCGACATAAATGACATAAAATACACGTTTTGGCTCGGTTATTATAGTAATTAAGTGGTAAAAAGGATGGGTGTTTTCACACCTATCAAATCCCCTACACTTAACCATTGCAATGCCCTCATGCAATGCTTAGCAATAAAGCAAGGTTTACACTTTCCATCATAATCAACCTACTTTGGCCTTTATTAAACAACTAAGGAAAATCAAAAAGATAGAAAATAACAAGACGCAATCAAGGAAGAAACATGTAAAGAAATCTAAGACTTACATTAGGGCTTGTGTGTCATGAATGTTTATCACCCTCAAGTTTCACGTTCCCCATGCCAAGCTTAAAAAACAAGATCATTGTTAGTACAAGTTAGCATAACAAACATTTACTCATGTGGTTCAATTAATCACTTAGACTCCCTAATTCCTATGGGTATCTCTTATATTTTATTTTTGTCTTAGAATGATCATATAGATGCATTGTTTGACTTATTTCGATAGTTTATTTAAGCTGAAAGCAAAGTAGGACGATTTGATCAATAGTTAGCTAAAGGACAAAATCTCTTAAAACTGCTTCTCGGGATATCAAAAAGTTCATATCTTGGCATAACTCGGTTCACGATTTGAGACCTTTCTCGGGCCAATATTTGGCATGTACTTCATACTTCATATCTTCGAGAGACGTTCTTGAGATAATGGTCTTCTCTTCGTTATAGAGTTTCTTCACTTGGAGACTTTTGAGGAGTACTCCAGCTTTGTTGACCACGACTTCATCATTATTTCTTCAATCGCTAATTGGGATTTTGAGATACAACGATCCGCCTCCTTTTCGGACTTGGATCTATTTATCCTCATACCTTGTTAGGGTCTTTTCGGATAGACTTCTCCATCATCTTTTATGGGAGTTGATTGCTTTTCGTCGTGATTCTTGATCCTTCATATTGATTTTGGGAATAATGCTTTTTACATCACTTTTGGATCTTCAGCAATAAAATGGAATCCTCATGCCTTGTTAGGGCCTTTTCGGACTCGCCAATCTTCGCGCCCCGCTTCATAAGTTATGCCTTGGCTATGAACTCTCGTCATTACCGAGCAACTTTTAAACGATCTTGGGCTAGAAGCTAAGTAACCTTTCAAATCGTACGACCTTACTTATTGCAGATAATTTATTAGCAAGTGATGGGAGAGAAAGATCATGATTAACTCACATAAGTTAATGGGAGAATACCAAACTTGTAACCAACTCTATCATTTCTCGTTCTCCACAATTTAAAATCTCAAAGAATGAGACTCGTGGATGCTTAGCCTAATAAACCAATTAAGGTCTACATGGTTAAGGATACTAGCTAGAGTGAACTCGGATAAGTAAACTCGGGTTGAGTCAAAATATTCACAACGGGCCTAATATGTCTAAGATAACTGAACTTGTTAAATCCATTTTATTAAAATAAGAGAAAAAGAGCAGAAATAAAGGGAACTACAACTAGGCCAAAATAGATTAAAAATTTTGAAAAATGTCGAAAAATTGATTTTCCAGTTAAAATGAGGGCAATTACAAGGAAAAGGCCACTTAACTTCGATAGAAGTCCCCCCTACACTTAATATAAACACTGTCCTCAATGTTTAAGCATGTGGGAGTAAACTCCCCTACACTTAGGACATTGTGCACGTTGTTTAAATCTCGCTAAGGAAGAGACAACTAAAGAGATTCCTATTTTAATATTGAGAAATATAAAATAGGGTATCAAAAAGAGTTTAGGATAGAACCGGGAAGAAGGGAACACGGAAGCACGGTTCGTCAAAAGTCATCAAGAGTGTGTCTGTGAAGCTCTAATCCCTGCAATGATAGGAAAGAAAGCAAGAAACACCACGGGGCTCCCCCTACACTTATGGTGAAAATAGATAGAAAATTGGGTTGCCTCCCAAAAAGCGCTTGTTTTTGTTAACCGAGTCACGAGCCTGACTCGTCCCCGAATTAAATAGTCCATGGGGAAGCCTCGAATGTGATACCGGGATCAAAGACCTTGTCCTCGTTCCCGGTTGACATCAACAGAGGAGAGGCAGGGGGATAAGTCTTGAAAGGGAGAAAGGTCCTTTCAACATACATATAGTATGTGAATTCAAGATCCACGGGAGGTGGGTTGGGTATTGTAAGCACATTGTCCTCCCCCAAAGACAATGGATGCTGAGCAAACGGCCAAGCCGTGATGGTATCAATCATAGCATAATCAATGTCACCTCCCGGATCAAAGCACTCATCCTCCGTGATAGTGGCTAAAAGGGAGGATGGAAGGTGCTCGGGAGGGGGACTTGGGTCAATACTTTCCTGCAGCAAATTATCAAAAATAATGTCCCCCTCCGTGTCAGAGTCATCAATACCTGGAGGAATGGAGTGGATGTTGATTTCTTCCAGCAATGGGTCATTATCTTCAACGGTAGGAATATATGGAGGTAAAGACTTGGAAAGAGAAGGAGAAGTCAACGCTTCGATTTGAGCAATAAGAAGGTGCACTTTCCGTAATCCATCGCGAAGAAGCACGTCTTCTACCTCATCCACCAGATCATGTTCATCGGTGAACTGCTCGTAAACCAGAGAGAATAAATCGTCATTTTCTGCATCTCCCGGTGGAGATTGAGAAATTTCAAAAGTGAAATTCTCATAGCAGAGAGAAGAATCATCATCACTAGGATCGACCGCTTTCGTAAGAGCAACGTCGTCCTCAGGCTCCATAGTAGGTAAGTCAAAAACCTCATCATCCAATACTTTGTCGAGACCAACATCACTAAGCTCATGCAACGAATATAGATCCTTAGACGCAGTAGGAACATCGAGAGTAGGAGCAGCAACTTCGGAAGATGAGTTGAAAGTGCATACAGCATCATCGTCATCATCATAATAGTATTGATGCACAAGCGGAGGGGTATAATCACTAAGATTAGATACTTGCTCTAGTCGCTTTTCCTCGTCCCTAAGTTCTTTAAGCAAAACAACGGCTTCTTGAAGTTGCAAAACAAAGGAGTGTGTTTCTTCATTCAAGGTAGTGAGTTGTGGGTCAAGATGAATTTGCTGAGAGGATTGATGATTGAGGGTGTGATGTGGGGGCTCATAGTGTTGAAAACCCGAATTATAGCAAGGTTGTGGCTCATAGCAATTCAGTGGTTGACAATAATAGGTATCGTGAGGACCCCCACAGTTGTTGCAAACCGGGTATGGAGAAAAATCAAGTGCATCTTGTGGATAGCTATTATCATTGTCATAATTGTACCCCGGTTCTTGCCCGTGACCAAACGGGTATCGAACCGGGCACGAAACATGCCAATGAGAATCGCTTCCACAATAGATGCACGGGGGAACAGGAGGTAGGTTCAAAAAGTACGAATTAGTCGAGTTACACAAAGGACAAAATCCGGATTGTGTGTAGTCGATATCGTTTCCGCACCGCTCACATGTACACCATTGACAAGAGTTGTTCCCAGATAGTTGTTTCCCACACCGGACCCAATGGACATAAAAATCCATAAAGAAAGATAGATAAGCAAGAAGAATATTTTTGGTGCATAACTTTTGAAAAAGAAATGCTTTTTATGATTTTTCAAATGTTTTTGGATTTTTGAAAATTTTTGACAAGAAAAATAACGTTCACAAGTGAACGGGTCCCAAAATCCAACGCGTCACTCACAAAAAACCTTCGATCTTTACGAAAAGAGCCGGCAGCGGCGCCATTTTAATAACTAGATTTTACTCGTTGAAATTGTTCGCTTTCTCGGTGTCTAATCGAATTGATCTCGGGTTAATTGTGTGAGATTAGTTGTTCTTGGTGAATCAAATAAAGGGGTGTCGTTATCTAAAACTAATTAAAAAAATAAAGACTTGGAACAATTAAAAATAAAGTAAGAAAACAATAATGAAAGATTAAAACTTAACTGGAAATGAATGACGAAAATTCAAAGGCAATAAAAGTAAACGACACAAATTAAAACTTGAAATAAAAGGAAAGCGAGTAAAAGTTCAAATAAAGAAAAGGCGGAAAAAGTAAAGTTTAAAAACTAAGACTGAAAACTCTATTCGGAGTAAAATAAGACTATGCAGAATATAAGAAAATGACTCTATGCGGAATAATTAAAAGCTATGCGGAATGAATTGGTTACTCGGAATAAAAGTGGCTATGCGGAATAAAAATGGAAAAACATTCTATTCGGAAAAATTGTCCTATGCGGAAAAGTTAGTCTATGCGGAAAACATTGCTCTATGCGGAAAGCAACACTTATACGGAATAATCAAACATTCCGCATAGGAAGCCCTATTCGGAATAAATAAACATTCCGCATAGAACTCCTATTCGGAATAACTGATATTCCGCATAAGGAAGAATGGAAACAGATGATTCGGAATAAAAGAAATATTCCGCATAAGAGGGAAAACTAAACAGCCTATTTGGAAAGTCTGGGAAAGAACAGTAACAGTAACGAGATTCAGGGAATGAAGAATAAAGCACGAATTTGAGTGAATCTAATCAAAGCAAACCAAAAGATTAAACCAAAACAACCAACAAACATCAATTAACAATAATCAATCAAAATAAATCATCAAAACTAACAAATAAAGCCAAATCAATCAAAAGCCACTTGATTGAAAATAAGAAAACTCAAGAACATGAACACAAAGATTAAGAACAAGTTAAGCAAGAAAGGAAGAAGGAGATTAACAATAAAGTAAAGATTAACAACAATTAAATGGAAACTTACTTGGAATTAAAAGAAAATTAAAGGTGCATTACATGGAGATTAAGATGCATAAAAGTAAAGAACAAGAAAATGAATATGGTGGAAGGGAGGCTTGTCAAGCCTCCAACCCTCTTTACAAAATGAGATCCTAAACTATTTATAGGAGGGGAAAGCTTAAGGTGGAAGCTTCTCCTTCTTTCTCTTATTTGCAAGCTTAGGTCGTTGATCTTCTTAATCTTTTGTTAATCTTCTTAATACTTGGACTTTTTCTTAGGATTTCTTCAAACTCGTCGTATAATCTTCAATAAATTAGACTTGAGTTCTTCGGCTTTTAAGTAAACTTCCGTCTTTTGACTTTTTCTTCGATAAATCTTCAGAATTGGTCTTGGACTTCCGTTCTTTTTCCACTCTTGATCTTTCGATTTCATCTTTCGTCTTTTTCTTCGATAAAAGCCCGTAAAATCTCGTGTTTTCTCCACTTTTCACCTTTTCGTCCTAAATCACAACAAAAACACAAACCACGCATAATTCTGACATAAATGACATAAAATACACGTTTTGGCTCGGTTATTATTGTAATTAAGTGGTAAAAAGGATGGGTGTTTTCACACCTATCAACGTACTAGGAGGGTTTTCATTTGAAAAACTTTGGGGCACAAGAACTGTCAATTCAGCTAATTCCTTTTGTAAGTGAATGCGGGTCTTTTTAGACAATTGATCTTTGTTATACTGATCATAATCAATCGTATGGAATTTTGAAAGCATTTTAGAATGAGTTTCATCCGCAAGTGACTGTGTCTCCTCAGAAATACGAACAAAAGGTGCTTCTTTCGATTTGCCAATTAGGGTCATATCATAAAGACACAGAATATATTCCTGAGCTTGTTTTGCATAACTGGGATTAGGTGGTAAATCTTGAAGACGTTTAAGTTCGAGTTCTTTAAATGATTTGGTTAAAAGATGAACCTTTTCTGTGGAAGCGTATTGTTTTAAAAGCCGTTGTTCCTTGAATTTAAGAAGTTTGGTAGCATTAATTTCTGATTTAACCTTTTTAGACTCGAGAGTTTCGAAATCCATTTTAAGCTTCTGAAAATCATTGACAGCCGACTCTTTTGCTTTTAATTCATTGGAAAGATTAGCTTTTAATGATTCTATTTCTTTCAAGTGTTCAATCTTTTCAAAACGAAATTTGTCAAATTCAGAACATGTTATTTTCTCTGCTTGAGGGACCATTTCAAAAGTTTTGACCTTTTCTTTATGCAACGCATGCTCAGCAGTTAGGGTGGAATTGGTATCTACGGATTGTCTGAGGGCCATATGCATTTAATCAATAATATGTTTAGGCACTATGACCAAATCATGTTGAGCATAAGATTCCATACCCGTCGTAGCATTTGGTTGAGGTTCACTCAAATGTGTAGGATTGGGTACCACATCATTTGAGTTACTAGTTCCCGAATGCTGTTCGAGGTTATCATTTCATGCCCAACTTGATGTTGGTTATCATCAAGATTATTAGATGTGGTTGGTACCTCACTGACGACATCAGAACCGTAGTGAGAGAGATTAGCAACGAGAGCAACTTGG
The DNA here is from genome assembly GCA_025667525.1 of Glebionis coronaria. Taxonomy (NCBI): domain Eukaryota; kingdom Viridiplantae; phylum Streptophyta; class Magnoliopsida; order Asterales; family Asteraceae; genus Glebionis; species Glebionis coronaria. Next base: position 403,531,487 of record CM046882.1, on the reverse strand, counting down.
GCAGAGTGAATGTCATCACAATCCGAATCGTATGCATCAAGATCGTCCGCTTGATAAGCTGCATTAGAAGTGGAAACGACTGCAATGCCTTCAGTATCTGCTGCCCCTGGATCTGCAAGAAACGCTAACTCCTCTGAATCCAAGATCTTCCCCTTAGACTGAGCATCAACCAAATACATCTTCTCACGAAACCATGCATCATCCCTTCTCCTCTTCGGTTGAGTGCATTCCCTAGCCATATGACCTTGTCCTCGGCAATTGTAGCAAGTCACAACCTTTTTAGGACCAATAGGACTTCCATTTCCACTAGCTTGAGAATTCACAGCTTGATTGTTCCAAGTCCTTGTAGGAGGTCCATATGAATTTTGCCTTCCCTGAATATGTTGCACCGTCACTTGACCATCTTGAACAGTGGCTTGTTGTCGAGGATTTGAAGAGGTGCGGAGCTGATTGTTTGTTGGTGGAAATCCTCTAGTTGCAACAAGTTTTGACAAGTAGGCAGTGAGATGGTTTAGTACATCAGCTGGCGTATCATTTGGAGTAAAGACCGGTGCTTGGATTGGTGGAAGTTCATTAGAGTAGAAAGCTTATGCTGGTTGTGCTTCAATAGGAAAGTATCCTTGCTGAGGGGTATAGCCCATTGGAGAAGTGTTGGCTTGTGATGGTGATGTCTGATATGGTGGTTGCGGTGAAAAAGATTGTTGATGAACACTTTGTTGAAATGCTTGCTGTGGCATCATTAGTGGTGGATAAGATGGTTGCTGATAGTTGTGTGGTGGTGGCTACTGCAAGTATGATGGTTGCTGATAAGTATAAGCCATGTTTTGTTGAGAAGCATACATTGCAAGTGGATCATGAACTTGAGGTGTAGACAACCGAGCCTCGATCACATGGCATTCGTGTTGTTGAAGAAAAGCTTGAAGTTGATCCACATTGGTGTTATGCAAGTCCTTAGCCAATTTAACATCCGTCACGTATTTTTTCCATTCTGGAGGAAGAGTGTTCAAATACTTGGTGTTCAATTGAAAGGTAGGAATTGCCATGCCATAGATATTTAGCTCATTCAACAATAGGGTAAATCTCAGATAGTAGTCATTGAGAGTCTACCCTGGCACATAGGCAAACTTATCAAAAGTATCATAAAGCTTACACTCTCGTTCTTGTTTAGTTAACGAGGTGCCTTCCATTAGAACACGAATTCTATCCCATAACTCTTTGGCAACTTTATGTTTGCTGACGAGTTTGTAGACATCTGGAGGAAGGGTTTGGAGAATGATGTTTGTAGCATACTTATCACATTTATCTTGAATATTCATATCTCTAGTCAATTCACCCGTTGTGCGAGGACGAGTAGTTGTACCTTCCGTTACTGTACCATAATCTAATGGTCCATTGAGCACCGATGCCCAAATAAGATGTCCGTTCTCCTTGTTCAACATATAAATTTCCATTCGGGAAGTCCAATCCTCGTACATAGACTTCTCCAACATTGGTGGACGATTATCCATACCCGAGAGGATGGACTTATCCGTAAGAGATGTGTACTCCATTTCAATAAGTTAAGATTTACAAAGTTGATCGATCAATGAAAGAAAGTAAATGTATTTGTTGTTGTGTGTTAAAGCCGAGAAATAATGTTGAATTCCCTAAATTATGTCCTCGAAACCAAAAAATCCAAGTCAAAATTACACACGATTGTTAAAAATTTTCAAAAACACGTTTTTGAAAAAAATGTTGGATCGTACTCAGATCGCACTCGTGGATCGTACTCTATGATCGTATTCAGATCGCACTCCTTGATCGTACCCAACGATCGTACTCTGATCGCAACGAGTGATCGTACTCAGCGATCGTACTCAGATCGCAACAAGTGATCGTACTCAACGATCGTACTCAGATCGCAACAAGTGATCTTACTCCCTTATCGCAACAAGTGATCGCAGTATGGATCATACTAAGCAATCAGATTGATGGATCGTACTTTGAAATTGATCGTACTCTGATCGAAGTGAGCTATCGTACTGAACAATCTTACCTTGATCGTAGTATGGATCGTACTAAGCACTTGGAATGATGGATCGTACTCTGCTATCGTACTGATGGATCGTAGCGTGGATCTTAGTTATGATCACAGTTAGATCGTAACAATGGATCGTGACTATGGATCGCAAGTAGAAACCCCCAGGGTTTATGCAAACACAAAGTCAGATCGTACTATGGATACCAACTTACCTTTTTTTCTCGGACAGTACAATAACACAATCAATTCAAGATTCTAAGCCAAAAAATGAATCAAACACCCAAATTTTTTGTGTTTTTAACCTAAATAACAATACCAAATCACTATAACAAGTAATAAGATGAAGTAAATCAAGATTAACTCATAAAAACACAAATTTTTTTTTTGATTCGTGTGAAAATGGATCAAAAATGGCGAGAGAATCAAGAACACAAACACAAGAACTAAACAATCATCCCATGGCTCTTGATACCATTTGTAAGATATGTAAATCTATGCTTATGTTTTAGAGAGAGAAAGAGATAGAAAGATGGTGGATTTCACGCTTCTAGAGAGAGAAAGTTTAAGAGAACTATGTATTATTCAAATGAAATCACCACCCTCTCCGTCAATGAAGAGGGTTTATATACCAAGCCCATAAGATGTGCTTGGGCTTACATTTGGGCCGGCCATACAAGCATGGACCGGGCTTTTCCTTGTTTAGTTAATTAAAAGATATCTGGATTACGAGCTATAACTAAATATATTGTCGGAGTGACCGAATCTTCCTAAATACGTAAAAACGTATTTCCAACAGGATGACCCTTATCTCTTCAAACAATGTGCCGATCTGATTATTCGTCGATGTGTTGATGGACCCGCAGCTTTAGACATTCTCGAAGCTTGCCATAAAGGACCCACCGGTGGTCACTTTGGTCCCAACTACACCGCGAAGAAAGTTTTCGACTCTGGATTCTATTGGCCCACCATTTATCGTGACGCTCACGAGATGGTTAAAAGTTATGATGCTTGCCAACGCCAAGGCAAGATCACACATAAAGATGAGATGCCTCAAAATTTAATACAAGAATGTGAAATCTTTGATGTATGGGGCATCGACTTTATGGGGCCATTTCCATCATCTAAAGGGAACAAGTACATCCTCGTAGCCGTTGACTACGTTTCTAAATGGGTTGAAGCTAAGGCTCTTCCTACGAACGATGCGAGGGTGGTTGTGAACTTTCTCAAGCAACTTTTTGCTCGATTCGGTGTTCCTCGTGCTATAATCAGTGACCGCGGGACTCATTTCTACAATGATCAATTTGCAAGAGTCATGGCTAAGTATGGTGTTAATCATTGTCTTTCCACCGCTTATCATCCTCAAACCAATGGTCAAGCCGAGATATCTAACCGTGGATTGAAGCGAATTCTTGAGCGTACTGTGGGAGAGCATCGTGCCTCGTGGGCCGATAAGTTAGATGATGCTTTGTGGGCTTTCCGTACCGCTTATAAGACCCCGATTAGTTGTACACCTTATCGTCTTGTGTACGGGAAAGCATGCCACCTCCCTATCGAGCTGTAACATAAGGCATACTGGGCCTTGAAGTGGTCTAACTTCGACATCAACAAAGTCGGCGATCTTCGGAAGATTCAACTCAACGAGCTGAATGAATTGAGGAATGAAGCTTATGAGAACTCGTTGATCTACAAGGAGAAGACCAAGATCATCCATGATGCTAGGATTAAGAACCGAGAGTTCCACGTTGGTGATCAAGTGTTACTCTTTAACTCTCGGTTGAAGATCTTCTCAGGCAAGTTGAAGAGCCGTTGGTCTGGTCTATTCACCGTCGCCAAAGTCTTCCCATATGGCACCATTGAGCTTTCTCAGCCAAATGGGCCCAATTTTAAGGTGAATGGCCAACGCGTGAAGTTGTACTTTGGTGAGGACATCTCTCATGAGATGATTCCATCCCTCACCACGTTTCCCTTGAATTAAGTTCTGGGTCGAGTCAGGCTCGTGACTCGGTTAACAAAAACAAGCGCTTCTCGGGAGGCAACCCGTGATCTATCCTATACCATTTTCATAATAAGTGTAGGGGGAGCCCCGTATGTGTTTGTTGTCTTGTTTCTTATTCTGTGCAGGGATTCAAGTTTCAAAGAGTACTTTTGATGACTTTTAACGAACCGTGATCCCGTGTACCCGTCTTCCTAGTTTTATCCTAAACTGTCGTGATTCAATATTTCATATCTTATATGTTCACATTGAAATCACTTTAGTTGTCCTTTCCTTAGCAAGATTTAAACAAAGTGCACAATGTCATAAGTGTAGGGGAGTTTACTCTCACATGCTTAAACATTGAGGACAATGTTTATATCAAGTGTAGGGGAACTTCTATCGACGTAAGTGGTCTTTTCCATGAATTTTCCCTCATTTTAACCGAAAAATTTGATTTTTCGACATTTTTCAAATTTTTTAATCTATTTGGCCTAGTAGTGTAGTAGTATTCTCCTTTGTTATCGTTATTTACTTTCCTTGCTTAAATAAAGTTTAATAAAGTGGTTTTAAATTTTTCAATGTCGTGAATATTTTGACTCAACCCGAGTTTACTTATCTAAGTTTACTCTAGCTAGTATCCTTAACGTGTTTAAGTCAAGTTTTGCTAGGCTTTTATATAGGGAACTTTAAAACGCGAAAGTCTTAACTCTCACGGGTTAAGAACAAGAACTTTTCGCAAGTTCCTATAATTGATCCTAGAAAAACGTTTATCAAGGGAACTTTAAAATGCGAATTCTAAACTTGAAAGAATCTAAGAATTTGCAAGATCCTATAGATGACTTGAAAACCCAAAACCTTGATTTAATTGGCTAAGCATCCACGAGTCTCATTCCTTGAGATTTTAAACTGTGGAGATTGAGAGATGATAGAGTCAATTATAAGTTTGGTATTCTTTCGTGAATTTATGTGAGTTGATAATAAGCTTTTTCTCCCATCGCTTGCTAATAAATTTAACTACAATAAATAAGGTTGTACGATTTGAAAAGTTACTTAGCTTCTAGCCCAAGATCGTTTAAAAGTTGCTCGGTATTAATTAGAGTTCATAGCCAAGGCATAACTTATTGAAGCGGGATGCGAAGATTGGCGAGTCCGAAAAGGACCTAACAAGGCATGAGGGCTACATTTTGTTGCTAAATATCCAAAAGTGATGTGAAGAATCATTTATCAAAAATCAATACGAAGGATCGAGACACACGACGAAAAGCAAAAACTCCCCAAAAGATCATGGAGAAGTCTATCCAAAAAGGCCCTAACAAGGTATGAGGATAAATAGATCCAAGTCCTAAAAGGAGGCGGATCGTTGTATATCAAAGTCCAAAATAAAGATTGGAGAAAAATGAAGAAGTCGTGGTCCAAGTATGAACAATCTCTCAAAACTTCAAGTGAAGAAATTCCTATTATGAAGAGAAGACCATAATTTCAAGAACGTCTCTCAAAGATTTGAAGTATGAAGTCGCTGCCAAATATCAGTCCGAGAAAGATCTCAAATCATGAAGCGAGTTATGCCAAGATATGAACTTTAAGAGGTCCCGAGAAGCAGTTTTAAAAGATTTTGTCCTTTGGCTAACTATTGATTAAATCGTCCCACTTTATTTTCGGCCTAAATAAACTATCGAAATAAGTCAAACAATCTATCCTCGTGATCATTCAAGACAAAATTAAAATATAAGAGATACACCTAGGAATAAGGGAGTCTAAGTAAATAATTGGGCCACATGAGTTCGTGTTAGTTTGCCAACTTATAATAACAATGATCTCGTTTTTAAGCTTGGTACGGGGAACGCGAAACTTGAGGATGATAAACATTCATGGCAGCCAAAACCCCAATGTAAGTTTTTGATTTCTTTACTTTTTTCTATCTCTTTATTTTCCTTAATGTTTAGTATTTAATAAAGGCCACGGTGGGTTATTTATGATGGAAAATGTAAACCGTGCTTTAAAATTAATACATTGCATGAGGGCATTGCAATGGTCAAGTGTAGGGGATTTAATAAGTGTGAAAACACTTATCCTTTTACCACTTATTTACAATAATAACAAGACCAAAACTTGTATTTTATGTCGTAAAATTCGGAATTATGCGTGGTTTGTGTTTTTATTGTGCTTTAGGACCAAAAGATGAAAAAGGAAGAAAACACGGGCTTTCACGGGCTTTTATCGAAGAAAACGAGAAAAGACAAAGTCAAAAGATCAAGAGTGCAAAAAGAACGGAAGTCCAAGGCCTATTCTGAAGGTTTATCGAAGAAAAAGTCTAAAGACGGAAGTTTAATGAAGTCGAAGAACTCAAGTCTAATAGAAGAAGAAAATTTCTAGACAAGTTCAATTTACATCGACAAATCCCGAGACGACGTCGAGAAAGACAAAGAATTTCGATCGAGTCGAGAAGAAAAGAAAGAAAGAAGGAAGCACACATGCATTCCCCACTCCCGATAAATACCCTCCTAATGACACATTAGGAGGGTGTTAGTTAGTTAGTCATTAGCTAGTTTAATTTTCTTTGTTTTAGTTTTCATTTTAGAGAGAGAAAGTGTTTAACTTTTTTTCACTAAAACTTCATCCTTTCTTTCAAGTTAAGCTTTGTTTAATCTTTGTATTAGAGTTTCATTAATCAAAAGTTCAAGTTTAAGCTTTTAATCTTTTATCTCTTTCTACCTTTCTTGATTTTGCTTTGTCCTTGATCCGAAACTTCATCTTTGATCCGAATAGTCCTTAATTCGTGTTTGATTTTGATGTTTTAGTGATTCAAAAGTTAATCTTTTCATTCCTTGCTAAGATTTTGTACGGTATAAGCTATAAGCTCGTTGTGCTTTTTGGCTTGTTTCATATATATAGCTTATTGCATTTTCGGATTTCCTAAAAAGTTTAGTGTTTTTAAAAGGGTCGATTTATAAAGTTTGCTTATTTGGAGTTTTGAAAGTTGTCAAATTTATGCTTATTGATTTGGTTAAGTTCGCTCAAGTGAGCTTATTGATAGTGCTTATTGAACTTTGGCTTATTTGCATTTTCGGATTACTGCATGTTCCATCGCAATCTAAAGGATTTACACATTCCGACAGGAGGTTGTTTGTATCGCAATAACCCTTAAGGGTTTTACTTTGCGATCACTTGGTTTTTCCCCTTATTTCGATCTGGGATTGCGATCACTCATTGCGGTCGCATATTCCGACGGGACTTATGGTTATTTTAAGTCAAAACTCTGCCAAAATTTTATTAACAACATTCCGATAGCTTGCTCTTTATTCCGATAGGAGGGTATTGCGACAGACACATTCCGATAGAATTAATCTCTTGTATTCCGATCTGGACATTCCGATAAACATACATTGCGACAGATCCAACTTGTTTACATTCCGATGGTTATTCAGATGATTATTCCGATAGACTTTACTTTGATATTCCGATGGGTTTGATTGCATTACATTCCGATAGACTGGGTTTATTATTATTTCGATAGTTTAAGTTTTTAAGTTTTATAAAGTTTTAAGTTTTAAGTTCATTACGTTTTAATTTCTAAAAATTGCACGCTTCCCGAAATCTCTATTTTTACCAAGTCTTTTTCTAATAATTTTTAGTTTAATTTTTAAAGCTTTAATTTTACTCAACGACGCCTTTTCTTTTAATTAGTTTTAGACAACAAAACCATTTAATTTTCCACCAAGAACGACTGAGTCGCACTAATTAACGGTAATCAATTCGAAAAGATCGGATTCAACGAACTTTCATAACTAAGTGAGAACGATAGTTATTAATCTTCAAGCGCTGACAAAGGAAAATCTGGCACTGACAGGCCAAATTCAGGCGTTGATGGCTCAAACGTTGACAACCCTAATTTAGGCGTTGAGAACTCTTTTGACCATTTATTCTCTTCCAGTGTTTTAGAACAAGGTGCACCTTCCAACATACATGGAGAGGTTCATTCAGGTGATGATGAAGAAGAATTTGAAGATGATATTGACAACTTGAAGACTGAAATTGACGACAATACAATTATTGAAGGAGAAATGCTTACATCTACTATCACGAATCACCCTTCTTCTCTAATTATTGGTGATGTGATGTCTCCTGTACAAACTAGAAGGTCTCATCAGAATCATGGAGGATTTATTGCCAATATTCACAAGAAGGTTAATACCCCTCTTGTTCAGGCATGTTTGTTTGCTTGTTTTCTGTCACAACAGGAACCCCAAGAAGATATTTGATGCTCTCTAAAGAACCAAGTTTGGTGGAAGCAATGCAGGATGAGCTTCAGCAGTTTGTTATTCTTTATGGCACAATTGCAGAGGAGGTTTATGTTATGCAGCCTCCTGGTTTTGAAGATTCTGAACATCCAGACAAGGTGTATAGAGTGAAGAAAGCAATGTATGGACTTCATCAAGCCCAAGAGCATGGTATGGCAAATTTTCCACCTATCTGGTGGAATATGGATTCAAGAGGGGCACCATAGATCAGACTTTGTTTACCAAGAAGACTAGAAAGGACTTGTTACTTGTTCAGGTCTATGTGGATGATTTCATCTTTGGCTCTTCAAGTCCAAAGATAAGTGAAGACTTTTCCAAGCTCATGACAGACAAGTTCAAGATGAGTGCAATGGGAGAGATGAACTTCTTTCTAGGGTTACAAGTTCAGCAGAAAGAAGATGGTATCTTCATCTCTCAAGACAAATATGTAGCAGAGATCTTGAAGAAGTTTGTCTTTTCTCCACATGAAAAACGGGCTAGCACACCCATGGATAGGGAACACCCTTGGGGAAAGGTTGAAGATGGAAAAGAGGTGGATTTCAAGCATTATAGGTCAATGATTGGATCATTGATGTATCTTACAGCTTCTAGACCTGACATTATGTTTGATGTGTGTGCATGTGCACGCCATCAAGTGACTCCCAAAGAGTGTCATCTTTATGCTGTCAAGAGGATTTTTAGGTACCTTAGGTGCTATCCCACCTTGGGATTATGGTATCCAAAGGATTCTCCATTGGAGCTTATTACTTATTCAGACAGTGATTATGGGGGTGAAAAGTTTGATAGAAAATCCACAACTGGTGGATGCCAATTTCTTAGGAGTAGATTGATATCTTGGCAATGCAAGAAACAAATAGTGGTGGCCAACTCTACAACTGAAGCATAATATGTAGCTGCAGCTGCTTATTGTGGACAATTCTTATAGATTCAGAACCAACTGTTGGATTATGGGTATAATTTTATGCATACCAAGATGTTTGTAGAGAATAACAGTACTTTATGCATTATTAAAAATCCTATACATCATTCTAAAACAAAACACATAGAAATTAGACATCATTTTATAAGAGATTGTTTTGAAAAAGGTTTAATACAACCAGATAGGATTGACATAGAAGAAAATGTGGCAGATTTATTAATTAAACCTTTTGATACTGGGAGATTTCAATACTTTGTAACAAGTATTGGAATGATCAATTTTACCTAATATGTGTTTATGAAACTTTTTGTATAAGTATGTACAGGATATGCATTGTTATTGGTCTTTGTACAAAATTAGGTTTTCCACTTTATTTATCTAACGCTGACAAAGGTTATTTTAACACTGATAAGTGTTAAAATGGCGTTGACAGCAATATGTTAGTTTTGTGGTTTTTGATCTAATTATGAAGGCACCGTTAGCATTGTACTAATGGATATAGAGTTGCTTATGGATCCTTGGAGCTTACTTGTAGCATGTTCAAGTTTATGGATGATGGTTGGAATATTTATATTCCTATCTTGACATAAATTTTTATTGCATGTATTTTATTTGGTAACTTGTATATCTTATTTTAAGGGGAGGTTTAGGAAACCTTTAGGACTTTTTGGGTATTCATAAAATACTCTTATCACAATTCTAGATTGTGTCCACTGGTGAGTACGAGTTAGTTTACTAAATCGTGAGGCACTGTAGCATGCAAAGTATATATACTTTGCACGCTGCCAAGACTTTTTGACCTAGAATTGGATGTGGTCTGTTGGGAGACTTGGGTATGATTTTTATTGGGCTTACCTGGGAGTTACAAAGGATTTTATAAGATAACTTCATTGTTAAGAACTTTGGTCAGCAAGGGACACTTGAGGACAATTATGTCTATCCTGCTTAAGCAAGTGTGCATGATTAGACAGTGCTTGCCACCCTATGGTAATTTTCAGTCTATAGGTTATCTTCACAAGGATAAATTACTTTGTTAAGGTCCTTTTTCTTTTTTATTATTTTTATTTTTGGACGCTGACAGTTTTATTTCCAAACGTTGTTAGGACCAATTTTGACGTTGACATGGCAAAATCCAACGTTGACAAGAATATAGCCGTTGGGCGTTGATAAGTTATTTTTGACCGTTGATAAGCATTGGGTCTTACCCAGTTGTTATTTTTGACGAAAATTTGGGCCGTAAATTTAGGAGTTGGTAACTTTTTATTAATGCACAAGATAAGTTATATATTTTCAAGATTTTAATCATTATATTTTGAAAATAAGTGCCTCATTTTTAACCAATCACATGTTTTCATCTCTCCTATATATTTGGCTCATTCTTTTGAAACAGGGTAACTGCTTATTCTTGTCTAACTAAATTTTCACACACATTCATCTTTCATAACATTTATCACAACTTTCTACATCAATGGCGCCTAAGTTTAAACCAAGTGATTTGGAATTGGGGTTCAGAAGTCAGCACAACATGGTTGCTTATTTAGAGGCTGACAATACTCTGTTTCCCCAATATATTCAGATGGTGGAGTATTTAAATGCATCCCCAATAAGGTATCCACTTTCTCATGCTCCTCTTATCCCTGTCACTCATATTAAACAGTTTTGGAATACTGTCACTTCCTCAACAGTTAACAATGTGACTACATTGACTGCTACAGTCCATGGGCTTCCTTGGGTGGTTACTAAAGCTTTGGTTCGCCAAGCTTTGCATCTTAATGGTGCAGATGGTATAACCACCCTACCCATTGGTGAGCTAGAACAAGGACTTTATGCTTTGGGTTATCCTTTGCCTGAAGAGGGCACTTTAAATAAATATTCAAAACAGGAATTTCCCCCAGCTTGGAAGTACTTGATACATGTCATTCTTCAATGTTTGAGTCCCAAATGTACTGCACACAATTAAATTAACCGTTCAATTGGGGGTGCCATTGTGTGTATTGCTACAAGGCAACAATATAATTTTTCAAAAATGATTTTTGATGGCATGTGTCATAACAAGGGTAGAAAGATGACTCTTGCTTACCCAAGATTTTTACAAATGGTGTTTGATGAACAAAGATATTGCACTAGGGATCACAATGATTTTTATAAGATCCCTGTTCAAAAGAAAGCAATTTTTGGAAAGTTGAATACACCACCTCATCGAGACTTACCCCTTACCCAAGCCATGCTTGCTGTTATTGCAGCAGTACAACCTCACCCAGACCCCCTACCACAACCAGACCCTTTACCTGAACAACCACCATCACCCAGCAAATGGACATTGACCAACAACCCTTCAACGTTGACACGTTAAATGTTAGCGTTGACACTTCAAATCCCAACCCTGACACCCTTATACAACAAACCCAAACACCCCTTAACCTTCAAACTGAAACCCAATCCACATCATCTTCTACACCCCCTAATTTTAGGTTGGAAAAACGACAAAGGACTACTAGAGTGTTCTCCTCAAGTGGTCCTAGCCATGTTGTAGAGAGAACCACCACCACAAGTGTGGTTGGTGACATGGGTGGGGCTAGGACTATTGGTACTAGCTTAGATGCAGGCCAAGCCAGTCCTAACATCATTAAGACCTCATCCATGCCCCATGACTCTACTATGGGAGGTCAAATTCCCATTATAGAGGAGGGCAGATTAGAACCCTACACATTGTTGGAATTGATGGCTGTCTGTATTAGCTTGCAAAAGCAATATGCAGACCTTGTACATACTGTCTCTACACAAGGCCTTGAACTCAAGCAATTGAGGGAGAGAATTGTTGTTTTGGAAGCTGCTGAGACTAGGAGAAGGCAGACAAGAGTCCTTTCATCAGGGGAGGATTCTTACAGAGGGGAGGAAGATGCTGGAGAGCCATTTAATTTAAGTGACAAAGGCTTAGGTGGTTTATTGGTGTGGAGATGGCTGAAGCTTTGACCAGCTTGAAGGAGAGGCCAGTTCTTGATGTTTCACTGGAAACTCCAACGAAAATATCATTTATGGAGATGCTGGAACAGGTTTCTAAGCCAAGCGCTGACAAGAGTAAGTTGAGCGTTGACAAGCAGGTTTTTGACGCTGACAAGCTAAGCGCTGATAGGAGTAAGTTAGGCGATGACACACAGGTTTTGGACGTTGATAGACCTGCAGGTATGGTTGATGTATCCTAGTCATCAGCTATCATCAAAGATGTGTCTACATAGGTACCATCATCATCTTTACCCACCATTGACATATTAGATAAGGGTAAAGGGATTATGGTAGAAATAGTAGTTCCCAAGGATGCAGCCCAAGTAAAGTTTGATTCCATGTTGGCTGCACAACTTGAGAAAGAGGAGAGGATGAAGGAAACTGCTATTGTGAGTAAGGAAGGCAGTGATGATGAAAGTACAGATTCAAGTGTAATGATTATTGAAGAACTAGAGAGACTTGAATATGGAGATTAGTTGGCAAAGGAAAAGATTGTAGAGTTGAAAAATCAGGTGGATTATGAGATGCCTGAAGTTGCTCAGATGTACTTTGCATGGAAGAATAAGGTAATGGAGAATCCAGACATGACTTTATTAGATCAAATTTGGGGTTTGGAGATTCTACTAAGAGTTCAAAGGGATTGCAAGGTGATTCTGAAGTATAAAGCTAGGAAAGTTCTTTCAAAGACTAAGAAGGATAGAAGGGAGCTCTACTACATGTTGCTTAGATGTCATCAAGGAGGTTGGACTTTTAAGAAGTTGCAGGGATTGTCTTTTGATGAGTTAGAATATAAAGCTTATCCAATATGGGCAAGTGTTCAAGAGCATAACACTATCAAGCTTATTTCAGATGAAAGAAAGGAAGAACTTGCAGAAGAGATGTAGATCTAACAGGCTTTGGTTTCACCAAGACCATTGAAGAAGGGAGTTCCACTTGAGTTCCCAGAAAAATTGGATAGAGTGAATCCTAGTGAAGCTGTTATTAGAAGGAGTATTAATCTCTCATCCTTGGAAGCTTCACATATGGTAGACGCGTTACCTCATGATTCTAGAAACCCTATAGTTCACTATGAGGAAGATGCAAGTGGGTTTTGGATGATTGGCATACATGGGAAAGAGGTACATACTTTCACTACTCTTATGTATTTGTTTGCAAGCTTAGATAGGGAAGACTTGGCAGACCTTTGGAGGTTGATGCAGGCCAAGTATGAGACTGAAGCACCTACTTTAGTCAATGGAATAAAGATTTGGTCAACATTCAAGAGGATGTGTGAGCCAAATGATGAGGATCCAGTATGGAAGGATCTTGATGATGTCAGTGGAATTCAATTCAGCAGCTGGTGTGTATCATTTGAGTACTACAAAGTTTTCTGAGTATCTTCTTGTGGATGCTGAATATCCTATGTCCAAAGAAGTTTTGAAGTAAATGGTGTCAACACAGCTGGAGATGGATTATACAAGTGATGTTGGCAAAGATTTGATTAGGTTTATTTATTTCCAACTTAATAAGTAATTTGTATTTGTAAGAATCCTCCTTGTACTTAGTTTTTATTCAGAAACTTGATTACTAGAGTAAATATCAAGTTTAGGGGAGGATTGTTGGGAATAAAATGAAGCCAAGACACATAGACGCTGTCAAGAGGAAATTGGACGTTGATAGGAAGAAACCAAGCGTTGTCAAGTCAAGCGTTGACAGGAAGAAGTCAAGCGTTGATGAGAAGAAGTCAAGCACTGATAGGATACTTAGTCTACACGTTTTATGTTTCTAGTAAAGATATGTTCGAAAACGTATTTCTTGTAACACCCCCATAAAGCGGATATCACAGTGGTGGATCGATGAGCAAATAGCTTACAAAGCACATATCATAATTATATGATTTTTGAAATACAATTGATGTAAACATTGAATTGGTACAATCATTTAAATCGTTGAATAACATTTGTTGTGTATATCCCAGTAAAAGATAATCCCCCGTCATTTTTGTGCTCCTAAATGATGCTCAATCCATGCTCAAATAATCTTGCTAAATAACCTGTGCAAAACATACTAAAGGGGTCAACATAAAGTTGGTGAATATACAGACTTTAACAATTTATTAGTTTGGACATACATTAAGCAAAGAAGTGACAATGCACAAAGCATTCTCACTAAAATGTGAATAACATTTGTTTATTATTATTAGAAACTGAAGCTATACATCCATAGTCCTCAACATATGAGGACGTAGTGTCTCACTAAGAGACACCCATCCTGTTCCAACATGGTATACGCCTGTTGTCCCGACCAAGGCACAGTGAGCATGACTCACCCAGACGGGGATGGTTAATCCCTAATAGATCTATCTATAACATTTGGGCAATTTACAACAATTTAACAGTTTCATTAATAAACAATTATACAATCCGGTTATATTCATTATATGTTTGCATATTTTCTTTCCCCAAAGGGAAAGATTTATCAAGAGTTTATATGGGTCTGTAAACTCACCTGGGAGTAGGCAATAACTGTTTAATATGAATATCCAAATAAAGCTCACGCCAAAGTTATGCCTAATCAAATAGTACAGTCTTAATAGATAGTACAAAGGACATACATGTAATAAGTATGTTTTAATAAGTTCTTGGACATTGCATAAGTTTTATGATTATTTATAAAACTTTTTAGGTGAACACTTAGTCATTTTAAGTGAAAAATCCAAGTTGATACTTTTAGCCCATCTTAAGCCCAATAGTGGTCCACTACCCAAGTATTTGACTTAAGTCCATTCTAAATTCAGTATATTACTCTAAAATGGTTATACATATTTGGTCCACTAATGGCCCAATAGCCATTACAAGTGTAAGTTGGGCTTTTGTGGCCCAAGTTCACTTTGTATAGTTTTTGGGTTATAAAACACATCACAACCACATACACTTAATATTTCACGTTGGTCGGGTCTCGGGTCATCTAGTCATCAGTATATAAATAAGTCCAAGATCCCCGACAAGTGGATCCTACCACGTTGGTTTATATAAAAATCATCATATTTTACGTTAATGAGTTATAATCCGTTTATTATAATTTTCCCGACATGTCCCGCTAATTTGTTCATATCTCTTGAACCGTAAATCATCTAAGTGTGTTCTTTTTACCAAACCATTATTAACTCATGCACTACACTTATTATAAGTCTAATTACACCAAATTTATACTTTTCATAGCTAATTAACCCATTTCCTAACTTAGAAGAGTTGGCTGTTTTTGGGCAGCCAAACTCGTTTTCACCATTTTAGTCGCCATTTCCAAACCGTAAGGAACTGGTGAATCATCCAATTGATTCTACTTTTTCATGATTTTATCTACAACCTACAGTTTTACCTTTTTCAATGATTCTTAGTTCCTATATGAGAAAACAGTCCGTGAAGACAGTATGTTCAAATCTGACTAGTTTTCACTATTTTTGTCACCATTTACAAACCGTAAGGAATTGGTAAATCATCCAAATGATTCTAGTTCTTCATGATTTTATCTACAACTTTTAGTTTTACATATTCGTAGGTCAGAATATAAATTTTACGAGAAAACAGTCCATCAAACAGTATGTTCAGATCTGACTAGTTTTCACTATTTTGGTCATATCTTACTATCTATAACTCGTCACGAGACGAGCCACCCGGGGAATTAATCACAAAACAATTATCTATCTTAATGTGTAAGTTTTTAGTATCCCAAACCTACTGAGTTTTACATGCAATCTGCTTTTGTTACGGTTCATAAATTGTTGTGAATCAAATCGTTACTTGGGCTTGTTTAGCTTCATTTTAGTGTCAAAAACTCATATACAATGTCCAAATACTCATTATTTATCTTTATATATACATTTACAGAATATATGAGATCTAGTTAATATAAGAAATAAAATGAAGATATCAAGTCAAAAGAAAAGTGGAGTAGACCTTAGATCCGAGATCTAGAAACGAAAGGACGGATACACCAATTAGATCTTCTTAGTTAGACCCGTATAATCATAGATCTAACTAAGATCTAGACATGCATTAGCCATTCAACATGGCCCTCAACTTCAGCCCCACGAAGTGTATGCATCTCCTTCTTCAAGGCTCTAAATGGGTAGATGAACATCGCTATTGGTGTGATGATTATAGACGAATAAGTTATGATAGGATTCGAGCTTGTATAAATAATGAAAATGGTGATTTGGTGATGTTGATGCCACGGATAGTGGCTAGGGCCACGGAATGATGGTGGATTTCATAGTGCATGCATAGATCCATTAGATCTATAAACAAAAAGAATGAGGGTGGCGGCTATATGATTAGGAGCCACGAAATGGTGGTGGTATTAGCCAAAAGGGTGGCGGCTAGGGCTTGGATCCGAGACAAACACCCTCAAATAGGTGGCGGCTGTGGGGTTTTGGTCACCATAGTGGTGCACACCATAGATCTACTAGATCTTATAAAGATGAAGGTGGCGGCGACATGTTTTTGTGGCGGGCGGATTTGTGGTGGCTGCCATTGTTGTGTGTGTGTGTAAAATGGAGGCTAGGGTTAGGGTTATGTGAGGATAAAACCCTAATGTCCCTATTTACACCGTTCAAAGTTATAAAATCTAATATGAAAGGTTTAGAATAGTTGAGGGGCATGGGTTGCAATTATTTTACAAGGGCCTAAAGTGTAACATTTTATCATGTGTTTAATAATAAACAGTTCGGGCTCGTTCGGACGACTTAACGGACGATTCAAGACACGAGAATTGCGCCATTGTTTTTAAAAATTATTTTTCCAATAAAATGTATTATTTATATGTCTTATAATATAAATAATGTGTGCGTTCGTTTAAACGACGATTATTTATCATATATCGTTTTAACAAGAATAAGTATCGTTTTAGTGAAGATACTTCTCATTAAATCTCTTCCTAGATAAATGAAATATCAAACAATTTAAATCAAATCGTTTATCAAATATCTCTTGACAATAATTTATGTACTTAAATTATTAAATTGTCGGTACACGGTTTGCATGACTTTTGTCGACTTCTCCAATCCGATGATTTTTGTATTGTTCATAAAGGGTTTTGAACCATACTTCATTATTATTTAATGAATGAAAAATCTCGGGTTCTACATCATCCATATACCATCTTGAGCTTCGTCTTCGAAACTCGATTAGTATTACTAGGCTGAGAAATGATCTAGGATCGTTGAGTAGATTTTTTTTACATTATTCTTATGGTAAAATCATGGATTTCACAGCACCACCCCGTTATTTTAGCTTCGTCCTTGAAGCTATCAAAAACTTTGTCATCTGTTAAGGTATAGATGTCATAGATCTAAAGGTTCGTCTTAGACATGCTCAGAAACAAATGGTGCCAACAATGTAAGGAGATAGTTATTCGGATTGCTCTATAAGTCCGATTGGGCAGTATCTGAGTGATGCTACCACTACAGATGGACAGAAGGCAATGCAAGGAGATCTTTATCCAGGCCGCCTATACATCCGTTTGAGCAGTATTTGGATGTTGCTATCAATCACGGATGGACAGAATTATCCGAAAAGTTTGGCCGTCAATTTGACAAAGCGGTAGATGTTCGCAGAACAAATAATGACAATTTAGAGAGGACACTCTAGGAGGTTGTCAATTTGGAGGAGTCGAGGTAGGGTTAACTACCTTTAGTTGGTTAGGCTCATGATAATTGATGTTCATTTGGAAAACCTACAAGCCAAGATTTAAAGTCGGAGAGGGTTCCGGAACTAGACATGCTGATCTTGTTCAAGTTCAGATTGCTGCTCTGGCCATGAGCCAGGAGCAGAACATGACGAACGTCCACAGCCTGTTGATAGCAGGCCACGTGGAGTACACTGCCATGCATGAGCGCATAGACTCTCTCTCTTAGACCATATGGGTAAATACCCAGATAGCACGAGGTTATTGAGCCACGAGGCCTTTCAGTGGTTGTTGGATGAGAACTACTTCCTCCATCGGCATAATCACACCTTGAAGGGGGGTCTTCAGCATAAGACCAACATCTCTCTTACTGCACAAGGGCAGTCCTTGTCCACCTTCTTTGATCTTGCAGCTGTTTGTCATGATTTAGTAAAAGCAGAGACCGCCTACCTTAGAGGAGTCGTTGGCAGACTGCGGTCCCAGTTGCTGATTGTACTCAGTTTGCTTAGGGAGTCTTGATTGGCTTATAGAGGTATTGCAGAGTACCCTGTCGGCACCCGCAGCCTTACCAGCCCAACCAATACCAGCCCTATCTAGCAGACCTGCTGGGCAGGATTTGAGTAGATGTACTAGATCTTTTGTTTACCATGATAAGCTTTCGGGTTGTATTCAAGCTATCATGCACAATTCACGAGTCACTTAGAAGTTTAAGAAATCATTCGCCAAATCACCGCAAGTCTTGCGATGATACATTGTAAAGGTAGTTTATTACAATATAGTACGATGAATGATAACGTTAATGAAGTTGTTGACGTGTGTAGAAACCCAAAGTTTTGGGGTTTTTCACCACCCCGTTATTTTAGTTTCGTTCTCGAAGCTAAAGATGAAGTTACTTGTTCAGGGAACAAGTGAAGGCACTTATTCCTTAAACGTGTAATCTTGTGAACTTAAGTTTTAAGTTTAAAAGGTTGGGTTGACCAGGACAAACTCGTCTTAAGTCTTAGTTTTTCTTAGATGTGCCTTTGGGGCCCCAATGTGTCTTGATTAGCGTAGATAACAGCTCATTAATGTTTCTACTAGTTTATCAAGAGATTTTTAAGTCTATTAAACTTTAATAGGCTTATGCGATGTCAAGTTAGAAATATAGTTTTGGCTGGTACCGCTCTTGCGTCAAAAATTTTCACGCGAAGGTTTTCCCGATATACTTCTAGACTGTGGAAGGCAAACACTAGTTTGACACCAAAGCTTCAATCAGCGAGATGGCTAAGATTTTTGTTGGTGTTGCTTGGGTAGGAAGCTACAAAGAATCTACTTCATTTGTAGCTGAGCTACGGCATAAGTTGCATGGAGAAGAAGTACTTCAAATGTTTATAGTACTTGTTTCATCCGCTGGGGAATCCGGGGACGCACTAATTCTACATCCTGTTCATGGGTGAGATACAAGTTATATCTTCATACCCGCGGATGTAAAATTGGGGGTTGAAGGTAAAACAAACATGTTTAACTTTAACCCTTCCAATATTAGCAGCTTTAAGAAAAGACTTATGATCTTTACCTCTAGGCAGCGAGGTACAAACATTAGTTAATGGTACTAAAGTTTCTACCCAACAAGGAGGTTAAGACTGTTGTTGATGGCGTTTGCGTAAGAGGTTGCAAGGAATCTGCTTCCTTTGCCGTGAGGCTAAGTGAGAGGGGCGCAGAAAAGAAGTACCTCAAATGGTGGAAATAAAAGAAGATACCGCGAATAAAGAAGTGTGCGCCTTGCAGGGTGTCGCAAAAAGGGTCATGCATTCATTATTACTGGTTCAAAATTTGTAAAAATTTTGACTTCTAAAGAGTGGAATTCTCATCTCCCAGCATCTAGTGGGTGATGGTATTGTCGAACTAATTAGATCCGAAGAGGAAAAAGACTGTTCAAAAGAGTTTTGGACATCAAATAACGCTTTTTGGGTGGTGACGAACATAACCCTACAAAATACACCCATTGGGAGTTGGGCATGTCTTTTATGCTTGGGTTTGTCTTCCTCGTCGACTTAAGAAATGTGGGTTAAGAAGATAGGGCATCCTCTTTACCAAGTATTTCTGGTCTTCGGTACAAGAGATGACACTAAGTCTAGTGTCAAACAGTCTGTGTTATCATCACCTCGAATGATCGAAGTTTCATTTCTCAATTGCAGATGAACCAGCTCTCTTTTCTGTGACACCCCAAAGGGGTCAAATGAAACGAAAGTGGGCACTCCCGAAAAGGGTTCAAAATGCAGCGGAAAAGAACTCTCCCTGAAAGGGGTCAGATGTAGCGGAAAGTAGGCACCTTTAAAAGATTCAAATGCAGCGAATAATGGACATTTCTAAAGGAATCAAATGCAACGGACATGGACGTCCCCTAACGCGGTTGAATGCAGCGGAAATGACATTTGGGCTAAGGATAAGCCCAAAAATCAAGAGCACAATGCTATGATCCAAAAGAGACGAATACGAGTCTTCTTAGGTTTCTAGATGATGATGATGTAATAACGATAAGATATTACTGGAGGAAATCGAGTGCCAAGGAGGGATACGTTACATGGTTGGATACATAAAATAATATCAATAATGAGTTATGTCGAATACATTTAAGCTCATGTGATTATAAATTTCTATTTACATCGATAAGCGTCCTTATCCATGTAAGATGAAATTTATAACTCCATTCGGTGACCTATGATTTCTTTATTCAAACGAACAAGCGTCCTTACTCGTTTCAATAATGTTTTTATAGCTCACCTTACCTAAATATTCCCGGCAAGGCTTATTATTTAGGATAAGTATAACGTCTAAGATAATAGATATTACTAAGATACTTTACAGCCCGTTTAGTTATAATTTTCGTCTTCGGGCGTCCCATTCCACCGTGATACGAATTTTATACGTAAACTTCTGGTCCGGTGGCTTATGATTTCACCTTTAGACGTCCCATTCCGTCTAAAGACGTAATCATAATTAACTTAAGATCAAGAGTCTCAGGTCCCATATGTAAAATATAGGATCATAAGTACCTTGATTTTGGGTCCCACCGCATCATTTAAAGATGCAAATTTATCCAAATAATACCACATGATATTATAAAAAAGCACGCGTTTATGAGTCGTTAATAAGTCGTGTTCCGTAGATATACGTACAAAATCATAAGCGAGAGAAAATACATGTTGACGCGCGATAACGTGCGCGAGAGTACGCATCTAACAAAGAGTTCATATGTATAATATAATATATAATAATATATTACAATCATAAGCATAGGCATTATATCGTATAGTTCCTTCTAATAAGGTATACACATAACAACAAATTTCAAAAATTTAATGAAATGTAGTTCGCTAAGTAATGCTTCCTAGTCTGTTTTTAAATATTCCAATTTGTATGTTTGTTGTAAATTCGTTTTCATTAAGTGGCCTGTCAGTTATCCTAGTGGTTAGAATAGACTAACCAGTTCCTATTCATCGAATAACTATGTAAAGATAGTATGCTCAAGTAGGAAGAACACTTCATGATATTAGGCAAGTTATAATAGTTATCAAATAGTACAGGTAACAAGCAGCGTAAAAGCTTAAACAGACGTATCAAGTAATCACGAAGAAAGTGAAAATCTTAGTATAAGATTTTTAGAATTTGTTTGGATTTTATTACGATATCCACTTGTTTTTAGGCAGTTTATTTATGTTACCGTATTTTAGTTAGACATATAGTTGTACAAGTATTAATAAGTTCCATGTTAGATTTGTTATTAATAATATCACTTAAGTAAAAGTATTTCACTTACAAGTGTGGTATTTTACTTTTGTAATCTATGTATCTTAAGTTTCATATAGCTTATATGAAAAGTTAATAAAAATAATAGTAGGTTATTAAATTTAATTCATGTCCCTAAATTTCCACAAGTTAAGGATTAACCTTTTCGATTACTAGTTTGATAAAGTGACGGTTCTAGTCCTTTTTAAATTTTTGGATGCACTCAAGTTTTTAATTTACTAAATGAAATAAAAGACTTTAGGGTTTGCTAAATTTTTTGTTATTTGCAAAACAAGTCCCTCTATATTTTACCAAATGTACACTTTCCGGTTCTTAATAACTTTAGTCCTTAGGGTTTCTTGTATTTTCGGGAGATGGTGAAAATAGTCCCTCTATTTAACATTAGGTTTTATAACTTCCAGTAAGTAGCGAACTAATCCTTAGGGCTTCTAAATGTTTTGGCTAATTACATCATTAGTCCTTAGAGTCATAAAATGACGGTTTAATCTTTCTAGAATTTACAAAGTGGTCCTTAAGGTCTAATAAGTCACGAATGGCATTTATTGATCCCTACACTTTCAAATATTTACAATATTAGTCCTTGTAGTTTCTGTTTTATCAAGACAAGTTTCAATTGTCATGGTTTTAATCCATAAGTTTTATAAACTAATGTTCTTAGTCTAAAAGTTTTTATGGTTATATCTTCGGTATAAAAACTTTACTTGAGTGTAAAATCACTAAGTGAGCTTATTAAGTGGACCAAAAGAGCTAATGGGCTTCCCAAACCCTTATTGAGCTTATAAGGTCCATTAACAATTCTTATGAGCTAAGGATTTCTTAATGGGCCTAATTATAGTTTTAGATTCATCAATGTTAGAGTTTTACTACATAGGTCCATAAGACAATAAATGGGCTTATGGTCTTCCTAATGGGCCTAAACATATTTTAGTCCATTAATAATTCAAGATTTTCTAAGTGGGCTTATTAGGCATTAAATGGGCCTAATATGCTGAGTTGATGGTTTGGCTATATGGTATTGGGCCTATAGGGCCTATTCAAGTGTTGGGTTACTGTTACTAGCGCTTAACTAGTCCATTAATAATACTTAACCATTTATCTAGGTGTGAAGTTTATGAAACCTTACAAGCTTATTGGTTCTTAAAGATTAAGTCTAGATCTCCAAAGAAAAATTTATAAAATCTATTTTTAGATTTTTCCCCAACATTTTATTAGATTTTTCAATATTTATAAAAATTTAATTAGGTTTACTAAAGATTTATAAAAATCTAGTTTAGATTTCCCCCAAGATTTTGTAAGACGCATATTATTCAGTTAGATTTTTAGGAAAGAAAAAAAAATCAATTTAGATTTTCCAAGATTAAGTAAAATAGATAGATCAATTTAGATTTTTAGAGACTAAAAAAAATATTCTTAAACTTTCTAACGGGTTCTAGAGATTTGTTAGATTTCTAATGTTCCCAAAGTTTTTTGCTTGAATTTCCATTTAAATATTTCCATGTGTCTGTTATGTATTAGATTGTTCGTGGTTATAATGCATTGTTTGGGCCATCATACTTCAGAAGCCATTTTATAAACGTTTGAGGAGCGAGGACACTTTAAATCGTAAACCCAACCACTCAGTCAAAACGTAATATCGAGATGGAACATCTTTAGTATAAAGCTCCCTACTAACATGGCATGTTTATTTGTTTTGTTAAGTATCTTGAGTATTAATATTTCTATAATAAATATTAAATAGTTATAATACGTAAATACGTACAAGTTAGCATCTAATACAATCAACAATTACAAATGCATAGAATAAGGAATGCGCACTTAAATCACATAGTTATGCATGCTCTCTATGCTATATGCTCTCTAAGTATGTCCCAAAAAAAATCCTCAAAAGATTTTTATAAAGTTATAGTCCAGTTTTAAATAAAAGAAAAAATTTTTTATTCTTATTTTATTTAAAAATTATTCTGGTTCGCTATAACTAAAGCTCTGATACCATTCTCTGTAACACCCCCATAAAGCGGATATCACAGTGGTGGATCGATGAGAAAATAGCTTACAAAGAACAGATCATAATTATATGATTTTTGAAATACAATTGATGTAAACATTGAATTGGTACAATCATTTAAATCGTTGAATAACATTTGTTGTGTATATCCCAGTAAAAGATAATCCCCCGTCATTTTTGTGCTCCTAAATGATGCTCAATCCATGCTCAAATAATCTTGCTAAATAACCTGTGCAAAGCATACTAAAGGGGGTCAACATAAAGTTAGTGAATTTACAGACTTTAAGAGTTTATTAGTTTGGACATACATTAAGCAAAGAAGTGACAATGCACAAAGCATTCTCACTAAAATGTGAATAACATTTGTTTATTATTATTAGAAACTGAAGCTATACCTCCATAGTCCTCAACAGATGAGGACGTAGTGTCTCACTAAGAGACACCCATCCTGTTCCAACATGGTATACGTCTGTTGTCCCGGCCAAGGCACAGTGAGCATGACTCACCCAGACGGGGATGGTTAATCCCTAATAGATCTATTTATAACATTTGGGCAATTTACAACAATTTAACAGTTTCATTAATAAACAATCATAGACAAGTTTATACAATCCGGTTATATTCATTATATGTTTGCAAATTTTCTTTCCCCAAAGGGAAAGATTTATCAAGAGTTTATATGGGGCTGTAAACTCACCTAGGAGTAGGCAATGGCTGTTTAATATGAATATCCAAATAAAGCTCACGCCAAAGTTATGCCTAATCACATAGTACAGTATTAATAGATAGTACAAAGGACATACATGTAATAAGTATGTTTTAATATGTTCTTGGACATTGCATAAGTTTTATGATTATTTATAAAACTTTTTAGGTGAACACTTAGTCATTTTAAGTGAAAAATCCAAGTTGACACTTTTAGCCCATCTTAAGCGCAATAGTGGTCCACTACCCAAGTATTTGACTTAATTCCATTCTAAATTCAGTATATTACTCTAAAATGGTTATACATCTTAGTTCCACTAATGGCCCAATAGCCATTACAAGTGTAAATTGGGCTTTTGTGGCCCAAGTTCACTTTGTATAGTATTTGGGTTCTAAAACACATCACAACCACATACACTTAATATTTCACGTTGGTCGGGTCTCGGGTCATCTAGTCATCAGTATATAAATAAGTCCAAGATCCCCGACAAGTGGATCCTACCACGTTGGTTTATATAAAAATCATCATATTTTACGTTAATGAGTTATAATCCGTTTATTATAATTTTCCCGACATGTCCCGCTAATTTGTTCATATCTCTTGAACCGTAAATCATCTAAGTGTGTTATTTTTACCAAAACCATTATTAAATCATGCACTACACTTATTATAAGTCTAATTACCCCAAATTTATACTTTTCATAGCTAATTAACCCATTTCCTAACTTCGAAGAGTTGGCTGTTTTTGGGCATCCAAACTCGTTTTCACCATTTTGGTCGCCATTTCCAAATTGTAAGGAACTGGTAAATCATCCAATTGATTCTACTTGTTAATGATTTTATCTACAACCTACAATTTTACCTTTTTCAATGATTCTTAGTTCCTATATGAGAAAACAGTCCGTGAAGACAGTATGTTCAGATTTGACTAGTTTTCGCTATTTTTGTTACCATTTACAAACCGTAAGGAATTGGTAAATCATCCAACAGATTCTAGTTCTTCATGATTTTATCTACAACTTTTAGTTTTACATATTCGTTGGTCAGTATATAAATTTTACGAGAAAACAGTCCATCAAAACAGTATGTTCAGATCTGACTAGTTTTCACTATTTTGGTCATATCTTACTATCTATAACTCGTCACGAGACGAGCCACCCGGGGAATTAATCACAAAACAATTATCTATCTTAATGTGTAAGTTTTTAGTATCCCAAACCTACTTAGTTTTACATGCAATCTGCTTTTGTTACGGTTCATAAATTGTTGTGAATCAAAGTGTTACTTGGGCTTGTTTAGCTTCATTTTAGTGTCAAAAACTCATATACAATGTCCAAATACTCATTATTTATCTCTTATATATATATATTTTCAGAATATATGAGATCTAGTTAATATAAGAAATAAAATGAAGAGATCAAGTCAAGAGAAAAGTGGAGTAGACCTTAGATCCGAGATCTAGAAACGAAAGGACGGATACACCAATTAGATCTTCTTAGTTAGACCCATATAATCATAGATCTAACTAAGATCTAGACATGCATTAGCCATTCAACATGGCCCTCAACTACAGCCCCACGAAGTGTATGCGTCTCTTTCTTCAAGGCTCCAAATGGGTAGATGAACATCGCTATTGGTTGTGATGATTATAGACGAATAAGTTATGATAGGATTCGAGCTTGTATAAATAATGAAAATGGTGATTTGGTGATGTTGATACCACGGCTAGTGGCTAGGGGCCACAGAATGATGGTGGATTTCATAGTGCATGCATAGATCCATTAGATCTATAAAAAAAAAGAATGAGGGTGGCGGCTACATGATTAGGAGCCACGAAATGGTGGTGGTATTAGCCAAAAGGGTGGCGGCTAGGGCTTGGATCTGAGACAAACACCCTCAAATAGGTGGCGGCTGTGGGTTTTTGGTCACCATAGTGGTGCACACCATAGATCTACTAGATCTTATAAAGATGAAGGTGGCGGCGGCATGTTTTTGTGGCGGCCGGATTTATGGTGGCTGCCATTGTTGTGTGTGTGTGTGTAAAATGGAGGCTAGGGTTAGGGTTATGTGAGGATAAAACCCTAATGTCCCTATTTATACCCTTCAAAGTTATAAAAGCTAACATGCAAGGTTTAGAATAGTTGAAGGGCATGGGTTGCAATTATTTTACAAGGGCCTAAAGTGTAACATTTTATCATGTGTTTAATAATAAACGGTTCGGGACTCGTTCGGACGACTTAACGGACGGTTCAAGACACGAGAATTGCGCCATTGTTTTTAAAATCATTTTTCCAATAAAATGTATTATTTATATGTCTTATAATAAAATAATGTGTGCGTTCGTTTAAACGACGATTATTTATCATATATCGTTTTAACAAGAATAAGTATCGTTTTAGTGAAGATACTTCTCATTAAATCTCTCCGTAGATAAATGAAATATTAAACAATTTAAATCAAATCGTTTATCAAATATCTCTTGACAATAATTTATATACTTAAATTATTATATTTTCGGTACACGGTTTGCATGACTTTTGTCGACTTCTCTAATCCGATGATTTTTGTATTGTTCAAAAAGGGTTTTGAACCATACTTCATTATTATTTAATGAATGAAAAATCTCGGGTTCTACATCATCCATATACCATCTTGAGCTTCGTCTTCGAAACTCGATTAGTATTACTAGGTTGAGAAATGATCTAGGATCGTTGAGTAGATTTTTATTACATTATTCTTATGGTAAAATCATGGATTTTACATTTCTTATGTTTATCTTTACCTAAAATAGCTGATACGTAGACTCTTGTACAAGGTTCCTTAATCTATAAAAGGAGGCCTTTAGGTTTAGTTGAATATATGTTTTTACACTTTGATTGTATGCAAGTTCGATTAATCAATCAAAGTGAAAGTTTGGTTTATCCTGTTTGTGTGTTCTTGTTTAAGTATTAATTTCGCTTAATACTTAGATTGTCTTATACAACAAAGTAACTCTAAGCAGACTTCTTGACATCACAAGAAAATTGTCATTTAAGTGACAAAGGCTCACGTGGTTCTATTGGTGTGGAGATGGCTGAAGCTTTGACCAGCTTGAAGGAGAGGCCAGTTCTTGATGTTTCACTGGCAACTCCAACGAAAATATCATTTATGGAGATGCTGGAACAGGTTTCTAAGCCAAGCGCTGATAAGAGTAAGTTGAGCGTTGACAAGTAGGTTTTTGACGCTGACAAGCTAAGCACTGATAGGAGTAAGTTAGGCGATGACACACAGGTTTTGGACGTTGATAGACCTGCATGTATGGTTGATGTATCCCAGTCATCAGCTATCATCAAGGATGTGTCTACACAGGTACCATCATCATCTTTACCCACCATTTACATATTAGATAAGGGTAAAGGGATTATGGTAGAAACAGCAGTTCCCATGACTTTATCAGAGAGACTTGAATATGGTGATGAGTTGGCAAAGGAAAAGATTGCAGAGTTGAAAAATAAGGTGGATTATGAGATGCCTGAAGTTGCTCAAATGTACTTTGCATGGGAGAATAAGGTAATGGAGAATCCAGACATGACTTTATCAGCTCAAATTTGGGGTTTGGAGATTCTACT
This sequence comes from Glebionis coronaria, assembly GCA_025667525.1. Lineage (NCBI taxonomy): Eukaryota > Viridiplantae > Streptophyta > Magnoliopsida > Asterales > Asteraceae > Glebionis > Glebionis coronaria. The sequence goes on along the minus strand of CM046882.1, from coordinate 403,503,500 downwards.
AAGAGCTCAAAGGGATTGCAAGGTGATTCTGAAGTATAAAGCTAGCAAAGTTCTTTCACATAATAAGAAGGATAGAAGGGAGCTCTACTACATGTTGCTCAGATGTCATCAAGGAGGTTGGACTTTTAAGAAGTTGCAGGGATTGTCTTTTGATGAGCTAGAATATAAAGCTTATCCTATATGGGAAAGTGTTCAAGAGTATAACACTATCAGGCTTCTTTTAGATGAAAGAAAGGAAGAACTTGCAGAAGAGATGCAGATGCAACAGGCTTTGGTTACACCAAGACCATTGATGAAGGGAGTTCCACTTGAGTTCCCAGAAAAATTGGATAGAGTGTGTGACAATCCGTCAATTTATGGTTTATATTTTATTCTCAATATTTATTTGAAAACATTATTTTAATGTTATAATATGAACTCACTTATTTTTGGGAAGAAATTTGGATTTACATCTTGAAGTAGCATCGACTACGTCTAAACCGGAGGATTCTACGTTACGTGCGCACGTTTACATACACCGTCTTTAGTAACAGTCCAACATTTCCGAAAATAAATTTGACCGTGAATATTATTTTGAGATTTTAAATTTGTGTTGGTTCATAAACTCACAAATTTACGAGAAGAGATTAGGACTTACGATTTTAATTTAACGTCTTTACGACTAAACCTAAAACCTTAGGATTACGTATTTACGTTTTCGAACTCCGTTTTTGATGAGAGAATTTTTATTAGATTCGTTTTGTGTCGTTGATTCATAATTTATAAAAACGTTTTTCGTAAAACGACCCGAGGGCACGCAAATCTAGGAAACTAGAATCAAGGAGTACCCGTAAATTAGTGGGATGAGACAAAACAAGTTTTACCTCACCCCACACATGGGACGGTTCACTAGCTACCACCAACACCATGAGGTGTCAACTTTACATAAACAAGTTGCTACACTTGTCTTACCAAGCTTAACATGTAAGCTAGCACTTACACAAAACCACAAAACCACTTCACATATACCATTTACACTTAGCTACACATGCAAACTACTCTTCAAATCCTCTCATCCTCCCCATTGCCGTCTAAACCATCATCAAACTCCCCTCACTTGATTAATTCTAGCCATAAACCTTGTGTTATATTCACATATAATGAAGCTCCTTTGAAGCCTTGAAGATTCGAGGTGATTATAACATCCAAGGAGGTGATTTGATGAAGTCCAAGGGCTGATTTCTACAAGAAGTTTACAAGTATTGGTGGTCTTGAAGATTGGTGTTGATCTATCACAAGTTTCTCCATCAAAAATCCAAGCCTTGATGAATACCTACACAATCTTGGTGGTATAAAGATTGTTCTTCCCATCCTCTTGTTATTTTGATTATGTAATCATGTATTTTCTTTCTTATTGTATATGTATATGATGAATATATGATGATAAAAATGTTGTGTGGGGATCAAGTGTTGATAAATATGCTTAAAAAATGAATAACCATAAGAAACAAGGCTAAAATTATGATTAAATTGTTGGCTGTATAAAAACAGTAAGTAACCAAGTCTTAAACTGATAAAATTGCATGGTGGAATCCATTTACAGTAAGTGTTAGATGTCATACACATGTGAGAGTTGGCCATGCAATAGAATTATCAAAATGAGTGAGATATGATCAAAACAAGATGAGTGTACCAATCTGAATAGTCTGTTTTGTAGGGACTGTTAAGGATAGTTATACATGGAATGAGCAGTAGCTATATCTAACTTAAATGTAGCACATAATATGAAGTTTATACCATCCAAAAATAAGCTTCTATCTCCTTATAGAACTCAAGATATGATAAAAATGGTGAAGATGAAACTAAAAATCAGATTTTGAAGAAATAATGTTTAATAGTATTATATAAGCACTCAAACTAATATAGTATAGAATGTGAATTAAAACCCACTAACTTATAAATTTCATTTATATAAATATGTATAAGGGTTAAATAAATGGACACTTTATAAAAATGGTAGTTGAATAAGATTTATAAGTTATAAAAACTATAAACATGATTTTTACGACTTTTTCGGCTATTACCGTAAAATTAACGTTTTTCGCCAATTAAAACTTAGACGATCAAACCCGTCTAATGTAAAGTTTTTAAAAGTCATATACTGATGTATAAGTACCTAATACAAGTAAAAACCAATAAAACCCGAACTACATGACATACGGACATTAACAAGCTAAGTTAGTATATTTGGACTAATAATTTAACTAAATAAGTTAAACACTTATAAAAATTACTTATTGGGCTTAACCTATTTGGGCCAAACATGTAAAATATAATACTGATAATAAAAGTATAATTGGGCTAATATAATATATTGGGCTTGTAATGGGCCCATTGGGCCTCAAAATGTAATTAAATTGAACTAGTATAACTAGTATAAAAATGTTACCAACACATAAACACTATAATAAATGAGTAAAGATGTATAAACCCACTTGATCATCATCATATGTATAAAATCATCATATATATACATAATTGTTATTTTGATAAATTCATTGGACAAAAGTCTAAGACGAGTATTATTTGGCTAGGTTTCCGTGATTGAAGCCCGTACCGTACATCCGAATTGCCGATAACCCGCTTTGCCACATCAACGTGAGTTCATAGCCTCGCACTCTTTTAAATTTTTTTATGAAATATTTTATAAACCCGCGAGGGAGATAACATGTTAGTTTTTATAAAATAAAACACTAGTTGTCCCGATTGTCTGTTTATTTATTTGGACCCGAATGATTGTATGACCCGATGAATGATTAAATGACCCGATAGATAAAATGAAATGGATTATTAAAGTTAGGTTATGTCACTAAAAGTCCCATTAGCATGAATTGTGAACTACCGGGATTTGGTAGACGCTTATGCATATAATAGTACTATTTGGGGACGATCACCGCAGTTCGCGCCTTGACGGTTGAACCCCGTCGTGCCACATTGATTGGTAAGCGAATTTATGTATGAGAAGATTTACACAAGCGTGATTATTGTGACGACACGCTAATTTAGATGGGAAAATTGAGTTCCGGGCTAGCTACCCGTTGTTTGTTGTAGTAAGGTAACAATGTCATGCGGCTTATAATAATCCAATTAACGGAATACTGCTATACGCAACGAATTACGATATATTGCCTGACTAGCAATACGGGGTCTTATTATTGATTTTATGTTCGTGTTTTGGTTTTACATAACCATATACATATAACGGTTTTTATTTAACTTTATACAACGTTATAAAACGTATTGTATGATGTTTTTAACGACAATGGTTCGTATAATGATTTTGAAGGCGAAAGCCTATATTATGATTTTTGATAAAGATTTGTATAAAATGACTTTTGCTATTTTATGGCCTATTACAAAGATTTGTACAAAATGATTTTCGGTAATAATTTATACCGATGTTATATTGATGGATTTATTAAACTCTATGAATTCACTCGGCGTTTTCGCTGACCTTTTCTTTTAACATGTTTTATCTCAGGTACTTGAAGGTAATTCTCGGGAAGACAACAAGAATTCATGGCCCGCACTGAATTAACAAATTTCCATTCAAATGTTTTGTAAAATTATATGAAATAATATGACTTGGGACCTATGTAAATCTGATATTTATGAATGGAAATGCTTTATTAATAAACGACACGATTTTTAAGCGTTGTCTATGATGTGAGTAATCTGCTATCCCGTAACACCAACGAGTCTTCCGCTGTATTGAATTGTATAAATTTGGGGGTGTTACAGTTTGGTACCAGAGCTCTCGTTATAGAGAACGAAAGATTTTTAAAACCAAGGTTTTGAATAAAACATTTCAAAATCTTTTAACTATAAACATTTTTCTCAAAATGTCTAAAAATCTTTTGACTATAACGGTGCCGAAGAATTCTCGAGTTACCGACAAGGCTAGACTGAGAAGTGTTATTTTAATATATATAACTTGGATTATATATATATATATATAATGTAATTTGATTACATGATTGTTTGATGATTATTTTAATACTTATACGAGATATTTATACGACGTAAATTGTCACAAGGAACCCTAACTCCCCTAGCAAATCAACTGAAGATATTCCCGTAGGAATTCTAGCTATTCCTGATCTAAACCAAGTTGTGGATATTTATGATCCCAACAAAATGGTTGATATTCGTAGAAATGTAGATATTAGTTGATTGTGATATTGAAGAAGAATTGGTGAGATTATATCTGATATCGATGCCATGACGATCTTTCCTTATAGAGTGAAGTTTGACAAAACCTTACCACCTAGAAAGGTGTCATCTGATTTGGTGTTACCCAATTCTTAAATTTGAAATCGAAAGGGGTGAATGTTGCACTTGAGGCTGTCATTAGAACCATTACCCAAAAGCCTCATGCCACTAGTACCTTTCTGAGAAGTCTAATTGAATGTGTGAGTCATTTAATACTAGTGACTTATTTGATAACTATTGTTGTAAGAGCTATAGGATTGGAAATTTAGTGTTGATCATATCGAGCTTTTATTGCCCTATTAAGGTCTAAGAATAAGGTTGAAAGTATTGGAAAATGAGGTAGGATATCACCTTGAGTATAAGTTGATTGAAACTTGAATAAAGTAAAAATTTAAACCGTATGGAATATGAGATTAATAAGAGGAAGTCGTTAAGTTCTGTGATTGAATTATAAGGTTTTAAATGATTGTTAGTTTGTGTTAAGGGTTGTTCCTAAACCATTTTCCAATAACGAGGATGCACAGTGTCCAATAAATGAATTGAAGAAATCTTCTTCTGAATTGGGACCGATGGATCTTTCGGGACATGTGGAACACCTAATGACTCTTGTAGATTAGTATTCATTGTGGTATCTTTTAAAAAATAATCCCTAACTTAACTGAGACATCAGTTGGTAGGATGAGTTCTTGGAATTGTATGACATAGTGACACATAATGTGTTACGGTACAATTTTGACTTGTTCGTGATTAATGAAAATACTACAATTGATTGCTAAATCCTACATGTATCGATGTTATCTATCTTTTACTACTTCATCCTAATGTTCGCATTAGTGATGCAACCATTGAAAAAGTACTCATATCAAATTGAGTTACGTTGTGGATCATTCTTTTTGAGTGCCATCGAGGTCATGAACCTCATGATTATTTGGCTGAGCTCATTTCCTATCATATTGTAGTTAGTTCTTGGTGAATAACTCTTCATCACTCTTTGTAGATCACTCATTGTTTTTATAAGATACAATAGTATCCCTTGAGAAAAATTGAATTTTCATCACTATAAGGATTATTCAAAGTGAGATTTATAAGTGATTGTTATCGAAATGAAGTTGTTTATAAAACACCTTGGAAAACTTAATTGTTTTCATAACAAAGAAAATCTTTGTAAATTTATTTTGATTCTTATTTAAGAATTAAGCATGAAAATGTTTTTATTATAAACATGATGATAAAATTTTGACGAACTGAGTATTGCATCGTTAATCTTGAAATTGTATATAGTTGCGCGCCTACATACAATTTGGAATGGACCATGCAAGGCTGATTAGTAGTCACCATAAAACTGATTAATAAACACTACATTTTCTTTAAAGATTGTGAAAGATTAAATTTTATGAGATCTGCAAGAAGTGAAAAATAGGGACATAGTGTTAGGGACACCTACATATGTGCCTGTAGCATCTATTCTTCTGAGTCGAATTTACTCATCTGTAGAAATTGTCATATTTGACAATTGAAAATTCTTTCTTGTCCAATTCTCCCGTAGTGAGATTCCTAGGAAAAGTATCTGATTACCGAGTGTTGATACCCGACTGGATGTATCGACGTTCTTATCATTTCTTTTGATTTGATTTCATTTGAATGACCTGGGTAACGATCCGAGGAGCTTTCGAATGCGTACTCAAATTATGAAAACATGGGATATATTCATATTCATTAAATGTTTTCGTCTGTATCTGATTTGAAATTCTCTAGCGTAGATTATGCGTTGACCTTACTCTTTTTATGGTAGTTGTGTCTCCATATATCCTTGAATTTGTGAAGGATTATGAGTTATTATTAGTCTTTTGAGAAGTTCACATCTTATCAACGGTAATGAAACTGGAAAGTTGGTAGTGCCATTAGATGGATTGATTGATTATGACATGACGACATTGTCTTAATTGATGGGAACTCGAGTAGAATTCCCCTAAAAGATAAGATGTTGATTATCAAAAGTGATCAAAATAATTCTTGATGGATGACCATATCCTGCATTTAGACTTGAAATTATACCGTGAATGGTTGTGAATTAGTCATAGATATTATAATCTAGAAAGAACTTAAAAAAAAGAAATTATTAAAAGTTGTTTCCGTTATCTGAAACTTTAGGAGGTATTTGTTGGTGAATTACCTAGACTTTCGCCATTAAGGCAAGTTTAATTTGGTATTGATTATATTCCCGGTGCTGCACCTGTGACATGTGCACTGTACGTCAGCACCATCTGAATTCAAAGAATTACCGCACAACTGAGAGAGTTTTCGGAGAAAGCTTTTATTCTACCAAGCTCGTCATTATGAAGAGCTATGGTGTTATCATTCCTTATATTTGTTTAATTACCGTGAACTAAATAAATTGTCGATTAAAATCTATATCCACTACCCAAGATGATAGATTTGTTTTTTATTTACAAGGTTCTAGCGTATGTTCTAAAGATTTGATCCATGGCATGGTTATCATCAACTTCGCATTTGCGAAAAAGATTATCTATTCCAATCACTACATCCAGAACTTGTAATGAACATTATGAGTTTCACGTAATGTCGTTTGGATTGACTAATACACATGTAGAATTCATAAATTTGGTGAATCACGTGTGTAGGCTCTAATTTGATAAATTCATGCTCGTGATCATTAAGGACCATCTGTTTGTTTATAAGAATAAGAATGAGTTAATAGTTATTTATAGAATGCCCTGAGTCGGCCGAGTAGTGAAAACTTGTACCTTGAATATTTAACATGTGATTTAAGACTTAATCCTTTATATTAATTGACTGTGTGATTAATAGAAAATGGAATATATTGACTCTTCAAAAATTTAGAGCCCTTTTAAGACTTTGGGTTTTACCAAAAAGAAAGTGCAAATGTGTTTTGACAAATGTTTTAACAAAGGATTTTTAAGGAATTATTCCCTTATACCCAGAACATTTAACTAAACTCTTGTTTAGGGGTAAATGTTCGTGTATACCTCAAGACAACCTAAGAGAGATTGAGGAAACCATTTAAACCATGACTTGAAATTTGAAACGACAATTTTTGCTTTTCAACTAAGAAAATTTTGACCAAAGTATAACCAAAGATTTTTTTTTCAAACATTTACGAATCTTATTAATTATTTTCGATAAATCAGCGAAAATCGTGTTAATTAAATTCAAATTTATTTTGAACATTTTTATAATTGGTCGAACTAAGAAAATTAAAATTTTTACGTTACGTTTTATAAAAATTAAATATTTATTATTTAATTAGTTGTAATAATTATCGACGCTTTAAACATCGGATTAAGCAAAACTGATAAAAATAATAGTTGAGACGAAATTAAAACTTAGAAAACATGAAGAGAGAATTTCTAAGTAAATTGTGGACATGATAATTATTTCATCAAGAAAGGTGAATGTAAATACTGACGCATTATGTAAAAAGGATAAAGAATCAATTAGGATTTATTCCTTAGTAATGACTGTGCAAAATAAATTGCCGAACAATTTAAAAATAGCCGATGCTTGTAAAAAGGGGTTCGCGGCTAATGTGAACCATTAAATTGAGAAGCCAATGGCGTTAAATGTATAAAAGGTCACTTATGGTTGCCTAAATATGGAGGTTTGTGAGATATAGTTATGTTGGAATCTTGTAAGTATAAGTATTCTATTCATGACATTTAAGATTTAATGTATCTTTATTTGAAGAAGTTGTACTGATGCAAATTATGAAGGCAGACATCGCCTCATACATTAGTAAACGATCATCTGAATTTGATTCGATTTGGGTCATCGTCGACAGACTGACCAAATCTGCTAATATCATTCCTGTTAATGATAGATTCTTGATGAAGAAATTGTCTCTTTTGTATTTAAAGGAGTTGTGTAAACATAGTGTGCATGTATCGATCATCGCTATCAAGATCCTCACTTCGCATCGAATTTCTAGAGATTTGCTCAGAAGTCATTGGGAACGAACCTTTATGAGGGTACTGTTTACCACCCAATAGAAGGTACGAGGTAATGTAATGATACAAAACACTAGAAGTCTTGTTTTATGTTTGAATGATTGACCTTTGGTAATTCACCGTATAATCGTTTTCCTTTGGAGAGATTATAATTGATAATTATCGTATTAGGATTGAGATCGAATCTTGTGAGGATATATATGAGAGCATCTGTAAGCAGGAGTTGGGATGAAGACACCCGACATACACCCATTGTGAGTTGGACATGTCTTTTAGGTTTAAGGTTTCCTATGATGGCGAACTTAACCTTACAAAATACTCGACCCACGATACCTGAAATGATTGTTGAAATTAGGATCTGATTATTGATTGCCGGTAGTGGGCAGGAGGTTATGTGAATATGAAATGTAGATCTCAAAGTGCCAGATGGGTAGTAAAGTTATGCCAAAAATTTTAACCATGGAAAAATGAATTGATGATCTGGAAGATCATGGGATATAAGTCCCTGTTGTATGGGACCATTGAGATGATGTAAAAGATTGGTTTGAAAAGCATATAAGCTGGATCTACCCTAGGACTTCAAGAGCTGCGTGAATTATGTTTCGTATATCGAACTTGATAAAATATCTATCAAGTGAAAATCTGATTGTTTCTTAGTGAAGTTTAGATCGGCGAAAAGTTGCATTCATCAAAAACCCGCGAACATCATGGATAGAGAAAGTAAGTCAACAATAAGCCTGATCTTATTCCTGTAGTTATGTTTGATGAAACTCGCGTATTGTAATGGATTACACTTGTGAGAAAAGACCGAATGTGGAGGAAAGACCCACATGACTTTAATTCTATAAGAAGCGAGTAGTAAGATAAGATGATCTTTGAGGACAAAGATCCTGTTTAGGGGTAAATGATGTGACAATCCGTCAATTTATGGTTTATATTTTATTCTCAATATTTATTTAAAAACATTATTTTAATGTTATAATATGAACTCACTTATTTTTGGGAAGAAATTTGGATTTACATCTTGAAGTAGCATCGACTACGTCTAAACCAGAGGATTCTACGTTACGTGCTCACGTTTACATACACCGTCTTTGGTGACAGTCCAACATTTCAGAAAATAAATTTGTCCGTGAATATTATTTTGAGATTTTAAATTTTTGTTGGTTCATAAACTCACAAATTTACGAGAAGAGATTAGGACTTACGATTTTAATTTAACGTCCTTTACGACTAAACTAGAAACCTTAGGATTACGTATTTACGTTTTCGAACTCCGTTTTTATGAGACAATTTTTATTAGATTCGCTTTGTGCCGTTGATTCATAATTTATAAAAACGTTTTTCGTAAAACGACCCGAGGGCACGTAAAATGGAGGAAACTAGAATCGAGGAGTACCCGTAAATTAGTGGGATGAGACAAAACAAGTTTTGCCTCACCCCACACATGGGACGGTTCACTAGCTACCACCAACACCATGAGGTGTCAACTTTACATAAACAAGTTGCTACACTTGTCTTACCAAGCTTAACATGTAAGCTAGCACTTACACAAAACCACAAAACCACTTCACATATACCATTTACACTTAGCTACACATGCAAACTACTCTCCAAAACCTCTCATCCTCCCCATTGCCGTCCAAACCATCATCAAACACCCCTCACTTGATTAATTCTAGCCATAAACCTTGTGTAATGAAGCTCCTTTGAAGCCTTGAAGATTGGAGGTGATTATAACATCCAAGGAGGTGATTTGATGAAGTCCAAGGGCTGATTTCTACAAGAAGTTTACAAGTATTGGTGGTCTTGAAGATTGGTGTTGATCTATCACAAGTTTCTCCATCAAAAATCCAAGCCTTGATGAATACCTACACAATCTTGGTGGTATAAAGATTGTTCTTCCCATCCTCTTGTTATTTTGATTATGTAATCATGTATTTTCTTTCTTATTGTATATGTATATGATGAATATATGATGATAAAAATGTTGTGTGGGGATCAAGTGTTGATAAATATGCTTAAAAAGATGAATAACCATAAGAAACAAGGCTAAAATTATGCTTAAATTGTTGGCTGTATAAAAACAGTAAGTAACCAAGTCTTAAACTGATAAAATTGCATGGTGGAATCCATTTACAGTAAGTGTTAGATGTCATACACATGTGAGAGTTGTCCATGCAATGGAATCATCAAAATGAGTGAGATATGATCAAAACAAGATGATGTACCAATCTGAATAGTCTGTTTTATAGGGACTGTTAAGGATAGTTAGACATGGAATGAGCAGTATCTATAATTAACTTAATTGTAGCACATAATATGAAGTTTATGACATCCAAAAATGAGCTTCTATCTCCTTATTGAACTCAAGATATGATAAAAATGGTGAAGATGAAACTAAAAATCAGATTTTGAAGAATTAATGTTTAATAGTATTATATAAGCACTCAAACTAATATAGTATAGAATGTGATTTAAAACCCACTAACTTATAAATTTCATTTATATAAATATGTATAAGGGTTAAATAAATGGAAACTTTATAAAAATGGTATTTGAATAAGATTTATAAGTATAAAAACTATAAACATGATTTTTACGACTTTTTCGGCTATTACCGTAAAATTAACGTTTTTCGCCAATTAAAACTTAGACGATCAAACCCGTCTAATGTAAAGTTTTTAAAAGTCATATACTGATGTATAAGTACCTAATACAAGTAAAAACCAATAAAACCCGAACTACATGACATACGGACATTAACAAGCTAAGTTAGTATATTTGGACTAATAATTTAACTAAATAAGTTAAACACTTATAAAAATTACTTATTGGGCTTAACCTATTTGGGCCAAACATGTAAAATATAATACTGATAATAAAAGTATAATTGGGCTAATATAATATATAGGGCTTGTAATGGGCCCATTGGGCCTCAAAATGTAATTAAATTGAACTAGTATAACTAGTATAAAAATGTTACCAACACATAAACACTATAATAAATGAGTAAAGATGTATAAACCCACTTGATCATCATCATATGTATAAAATCATCATATATATACATAATTGTTATTTTGATAAATTCATTGGACAAAAGTCTAAGACGAGTATTATTTGTCTAGGTTTCCGTGATTGAAGCACGTACCGTACATCCGAATTGCCGATAACCCGCTTTCCCACATCAACGTGAGTTCATAGCCTCGCACTCTTTTAAATGTTTTTATGAAATATTTTATAAACCCGCGAGGGAGATAACATGTTAGTTTTTATAAAATAGGACACTAGTTGTCCCGATTGTCTGTTTATTGATTTGGACCCGCATGATTGTATGACCCGATGAATGATTAAATGACCCGATAGATGAAATGAAATGGATTATTAAAGTTAGGTTATGTCACTAAAAGTCCCATTAGCATGATTTGTGAACTACCGAGATTTGGTAGACGCTTATGCATAAAATAGTACTATTTGGGGACGATCACCCCAGTTCGCGCCTTGACGGTTGATCCCCGTCGTGCCACATTGATTGGTAAGCGAATTTATGTATGAGAAGATTTACACAAGCGTGATTATTGTGACGACACGCTAATTTAGATGGGAAAATTGAGTTCCGGGCTAGCTACCCGTTGTTTGTTGTAGTAAGGTGACATTGTCATGCGGCTTATAATAATCTAATTAACGAAATACTGCTATACGCACCGAATTACGTTATATTGCCTGACTAGCAATACGGGTCTTATTATTGATTTTATGTTCGTGTTCTGGTTTTACATAACCATATACATATAACGGTTTTTATTTAACTTTATACAATGTTATAAAACGTATTGTATGATGTTTTTAACGACAATGGTTCGTATAATGATTTTGAAGGCGAAAGCCTATATTATGATTTTTGATAAAGATTTGTATCAAATGACTTTTGCTATTTTATGGCCTATTACAAAGATTTGTACAAAATGATTTTCGGTAATAATTTATACCGATGTTATATTGATGGATTTTATTGAACTCTATGAATTCACTCGGCGTTTTCGCTGACCTTTTCTTTTAACATGTTTTATCTCAGGTACTTGAAGGTAATTCTCGGGAAGACAACAAGAATTCATGGCCCGCACTTAATTAACAAATTTCCATTCAAATGCTTTGTAAAATTGTATGAAATAATATGACTTGGGACCTATGCAAATCTGATATTTATGAATGGAAATGCTTTATTAATAAACGACGCGATTTTTAAGCGTTGTCTATGATGTGAGTAATGTGCTATCCCGTAACACCAACGAGTCTTCCGCTGTATTGAATTGTATAAATTTTGGGGTGTTACAGAGTGAATCCTAGTGAAGCTGTTATTAGAAGGAGTATTAAGCTCTCACCTTTGGAAGCTTCACATATGTGGGAGGTGTTACCTCATGATTCCAGAAACCCTATAATTCACCATGAGGAAGATGCAAGTGGGTTTTGGATGATTGGCAGATATGGGAAAGAGGTACATACTTTCACTACTCTTATGTCTTTGTTTGCAAGCCTGGATAGGGAAGACATGGCAGACCTTTGGAGGTTGATGCAGGCCAAGTATGAGACTGAAGTACCTACTTTAGTCAATGGAATAAAGATTTGGTCAACATTCAAGAGGATGTGTGAGCCAAATGATGAGGATCCAGTATGGAAGGATCTTGATGATGTTAGTGGACTTCAATGGCGTTTACATTCAGCAGCTGGTGTGTATCATTTAAGTACTACAAAGTTTTCAGAGTATCTTCTTGTGGATGCTGAATATCCTATGTCCAAAGAAGTTTTGAAGAAAATGGTGTCAACACAGATAGAGATGGATTATACAAGTGACGTTGGCAAAGATTTTATTAGGTTTATTTATTTCTAACTTAATAAGTAATTTGTATTTGTAAGAATCCTCCTTGTACTTAGTTTTTATTTAGAAACTTGATTACTAGAGTAGACATCAAGTTTAGGGGAGGATTGTTGGGAATAAAATGAAGCCAAGACACTTAGACGGTGACAACATGAAATTGGACGTTGATAGGAAGAAATCAAGCGTTGTCAAGTCAAGCGTTGACAGGAAGAAGTCAAGCGTTGATGAGAAGAAGTCAAGCACTGATAGGATACTTAGTCTACACGTTTTATGTTTCTAGTAAAGATATGTTCGACGATGTATTTCTTATGTTTATCTTTACCTAAAATAGCTGATACGTAGACTCTTGTACAAGGTTCCTTAATCTATAAAAGGAGGCCTTTAGGTTTAGTTAAATATATGTTTTTACACTTTCATTGTACGCAAGTTCGATTAATCAATCAAAGTGAAAGTTTGGTTTATCCTGTTTGTGTGTTCTTGTTTAAGTATTAATTCCGCATAATACTTAGATTGTTTTATACAACAAAGTTTCTCTAAGTGTTTAAATTGATTCATTCTTGTTTACACAAGCTAAATCGATCTAAGTTTGGGATCAACAAGTGGTGTCAGAGCTTGTTGAGGAACTTTGATCTAAAGAACACAAAACCCTAAAAACCCTAAATCGCCAAAAACCCTAATTTTACAAGAAACCCTAAAAACCAGACAACATGTCTACTCCAGAGTTGACCTCCACCTCAAGTCATAACCTAAAAATCCCCATGCTAGACCCTGACAACTTTGAGCTATGGAAGTTCAATTTTGAGCAGTACCTTCAAATCTATGACCATACCCTATGGGAAATTATTGAATTTGGAAACACATTCGATAAGGCTACCAAGATTCAAGCTGCTATTACATGAAGATCAACTCCAGGCTCAAGTGAAGCTGATCGAAAAGAACAACCTGCAGATGGGAGAGCTATCTCAGCTTAGGACATTGCAAAGAGAAGAAATGACATGAAAACTCTAAGCATCCTCAAACTTTCTTCGGGACCAGCTAATCAGCACAAGTATAGAGGTTATGAGTCTGCTAAAGAGCTTTGGGCAGCCCTTCAAGTCACTTATGGTGGTAATGATGATACTGCCTCAGAGAAAAAGAAGCAACTCTTGTATGAGTAAGCTGTGTTCAAAGCTCTTCCCAATGAAAAGCTAAGTGGGGTGAGAAGCAGACTTCTTGACATCACAAGCAAATTGTCATTTATGGGAACAGTGCATGATGATGCTGATATCATCACCACTTTCCTTAAAATTCCTGGTGATGCATGGAAGATTGAAGCAAGATCTATGATTGCTAATAATGCTCACAAAAGTTCAACTTTTGATGACGTCTACAATAAACTGAGGATTGTAGAGAGTGAAATCCTTTTGGATCAAGGAATAAAATCGACCAATGGAAATATGGCCTTCTTCTCACATAGTGAAGGTCAATTTGATCAAAGGGAGTCATACATGCACCCCGTTTCAGTTTGATCAAAGGGAGTCATACATGCACCCCGTTACTGGATCACCTTATGTCAACGTTGGATCAAACTTTGTCAGCGCCCCACATTCAGACACTGACACATACAATGTTGACTCACCAAGAGTTAAGCCTGCTGGTTGTTGGGAATAAAATGTAGCCAATACACTTGGACGCTGACAAGAAGAAAACAAACGTTGATAAGAAGAAAACAAGCGTTGATAGGATGAAGTCAAGCATTGATAGGATGAAGTCTACGCGTATTATGTTTCTAGTTTGTTTCTAGTAAAGATATGATTGACAATGTATTTTCTATGTTTATCTTTACCTAGAATAGCTGATACGTAGACTCTTGTATAAGGCTTCTTATGTCTATAGAAGAAGACCTTTAGGTTTTGTTTTCATATAAGTTTTCATTCGTTTAAACACTTTCATTGTAAGCTAGTTTGTTCTAATCAATCAAAGTGAAAGTTTGGTTTACATTGTTTGTGTGTTCTTGTTTGAGTATTAATTCCGCATAATACTTAAATTGTTTTATACACAACAAAGTTTCTCTACGTGTTTAACTTGATTCAATCTCGTTTACACAAGCTAAATCGATCTAAGTTTGGGATCAACAAGTGGTATCAGAGCTTGTTGAGAAACTTTGATCTAAAGAACACAAGAACCCTAAATTGCCAAAAACCCTAATTTTCACAAAACCCTAAAAACATCATGTCTACCCCAGAAGTAAACTCCTCCTCCTCCTCAAACCACAACATCAAGATTCCCATGCTAGACCCAGACAATTTTGAGCTGTGGAAGTTTAACTTTGAGCAATATCTACAAATCCATGACTATACCCTATGGGAAATTATTGAATATGGAAACACATTCAATAAAGCTCAAAAGATTGCAGCTGCTATCTTACAAAGAACAAATGTTCAAGGTTCTACTGAAGAGGATCGAAGAGAAAAAACTGAAGATGGTAGAGATGTCTCAACTGAGGATATAGCAAAGAGAAGGGTTGACATGAAAACCCTAAGCATTCTGAAACTCTCTTTGGGACAAGAAAATCAGTACAAATACAGAAGCTATGAGTCTGCAAAAGATCTTTGGGCAGCTCTTGAAGTTGCTTATGGTGGTAATGCTGATACTATGCAAGAGAAAAAGAAGCAACTCTTGCATGAGTATGTTGTTTTTAAGGCTCAACCTAATGATAAGCTAAGTAGTGTGAGAAGCAGACTTCTTGACATTACAAGCAAGTTGTCCTTCATGGGAACAGTGCTTGGTGATGTTGATATTATCGCCACTTTTCTTAAAAGCCTTGGTGATGCATGGAAGATTGAAGCAAGGTCTATAATTGCTAATAACACTCACAAAAGTTCTACTTTTGATGATGTTTACAATAAACTGAGGCTGATAGAGAATGAAACTCTTTTGGATCATGGAAGCAAGTCTACCAATGGAAACATGGCCTTCTTCTCACATAGTGAATGTCAACTTGATCAAAAAGAGTCATACATGTACCCCCGTTACTGGATCAACTTGTGTCAACGCTAGATCAAATCCTGTCAACGCCTCATATTCAGACGCTGGCACATACAAAATTGACTCACCAAGAGTTAAGCCTGCTGGTATTGATCATTGCTTCATTGCCCAATGGTTCAGTGATTACATATGAGGACCTTGAGCAAATTAGTGATGAGCATTCGGAGGAGATGGACATAAAGTGGAATATGGCCCTTGCAAGCATAAGGGCAAATAGATGGAATAAAAGATTTAAGAAGAAGATGACTTTCAATGCCAAGGATACTGTTGGATTTGATAAATCCAAAGTTGGATGTTACAATGTCACCGTATGGGAAACTTTATGAGAGAATGCAGATCTCCAAGAAGATCTGATGCTGGAAAACCCTCAAGCCAAATCATTAAGGCTCAGGATCCCAAAGCCATGGTTGCAATGCAAGAAATTGATGGTGTTGGATGGGATTGGAGCTATTTGGCTAAGGATGAGGAAGAGAATAAAGCTTTGTTTGCTGAAATGTAAGAAGAAGAGCATGTTCACTATGCTCTCATGGCACACTCCTCATCTTCATCAGACAATGAGGTATATGATGATGCTTTTTGTAGTAAAGATTGTCGTCTAAACACTGAAAGACTTAACAAAGAAGTTTTAAAATTGTCAACAGATGTGGGTAATGAAAGATGCAAGTTGTATAACTATCAACTTGCTCTTACTCAAACTAAAAAGACTGTAGCTGAGTATAAGAAAATGGAGCTTGACCTAAAAGATCAAATAAATATCTTAAAACATGATTTAAATGCTAGTACTGATATTAGAAACATCATGGAGAGGGTCAATGTTGAATTACATGCTAAGTTAGATGAGGCTATCAAAAATAAGGATAATGTAGACCTTAAAATTCAGAGATTTGATAAAGCCTCACAAACCCTAGAAAATTGTGTTAGTGAACAAAGGGATTCTAGGGATATGACTGGGATTGGGATGAAAGAGTATGCTGGTGTTCCACCACCGGTTGGGGACTTCTATGGTGTCCAAAGAAAGGACTTATCTTGGACTGGTTTACCAGAACTCCAAGAAGAGGAATTTATTCCTCCACCAAGAACTCTTACCCCAGTAGAGGAATATAGGCAGAAGTTGACTGATTTAGACCAATGGAAGAAAGCCAACCCTACCTTGTTTGTTAAGGGTGGCATGCTTAGTGAAAGCCCAAATGAGTCTACACCTATCAAACTAACAAACCTAATCACTGGTAAGACTGTAGACCTTGGCTTAAACGTTGTTAGAAAACCTAGTATTAAATATGCAGAAATGTATAGAAAACCTAGGTCACCAAAAAGCCAAATTAGTGATAATGGAACATGTTTCTTTTCTTCTAGACCTAGAGTTATGTCTAGAAAAGCCTGTTATACTTGTGGTAGCTTTTCACATTTAGCCTATAAGTGTGTCAACGTTTCAAAGGTCAACGCTGACAAAAAGTCAAACACTGTCAAACCCAAACTTTTGTTCAGCAAAGTCTACAAGTTGTTAGACCAGCTCCATTCTTTACTAAAGGGTCTAATACTTATAGACAAAGACCTTTTCAAAAGACCAATACATGGTCTAATAGATAATGGGTTCCTGTAGCAAACCCTAGGTTCAACGCTGATAAGGATAATTTCAGCGTTGACAAGACCAAATCAAACGCTGACAGAAACGTTGCCAGACCAAATAATGGTAACTATTTGCAACCAAAGGGAAAAGGGTCTAAGGCTTCTTCTAGCTTGACATGGAGACCTAAGCAAGATCAAAACCCTAATTCAGATGGGATTTCTATGACATGTAACAGATTTAATTATATTTCAAAGGTCATAACAAAACCAATTGGGGTTAACTGGGTGTTTAATCCAAAAAGGGATGAACAAGGGGTTGTTATGAGGACTCAGTCTGTTCTTGTTGAACAACCAAATGAATCTAGGTCTTCTCAGGCTTGGGTTCCTAAAGAAAACTAATTTGTTTTCTTTATGTGCAGGGAATTCAAAAGCAGGTTAATGATTATGGCTATTGGGATAGTGGATGCTCTAGGCACATGACTGGGAAGGAAGATTATCTCACAAACTTCACTCCGATTAAGGATGGTGATAAAGTTTACTTTGGAGTCGGATATGGAACTATCACAGGCAAAGGAACTCTTCTCACCAACAATTTGCGTTTTGAAAACGTGTTTCCAGTAAAAGAACTTGACTATAATCTGTTTAGTGTATCACAAGTTTGTGATAACATAAACAAGGTTCTTTTTACTGATACTGAATGCTTGGTGTTGAGCAAGGATTTTAAAATACCAGATGAGAAATTCATTGATTATAGAACACCTAGGCATAAGGACATTTATAATGTGAATCTTAATGGAATTAGGATGAATAATAACTTGTCATGTCTTTATGCTAAGGCTTCAGTTGATGAGAGTAATCTTTGGCACAGGAGATTAGGGCACATTAATTTTAAAAATATAAATAGACTTGTGAGACATGGTTTGGTTGATGGTTTCCCTGAAAAGTCTTTCCATAATGACCACTCTTGTGTTGCATGCCTTAAAGGAAAACAACACAAGGTCTCATTTAAGTCTAAACAGGTGCACTCTAGTTCTAAACCACTTCACTTGCTGCATATGGACCTGTTGGTCCAAATAATATAGAAAGCTTGAATGGTAAATCTTACTGTTTTGTCATCACTGATGATTTTTCTAGTTTTACTTGGACTTTCTTTTTAGCTTTGAAAAGTGACACTGTTGATACTTTAATTAACTTTATTACCCAAATAGAAAAGAAGTCTGGTAATGAGGTTAAAATGCTTAGAAGTGATAATGGTGGTGAGTTTAGAAATAAGCTGTTGGATGATTTTTGTGCCAAGAAAGGGATTACTAGACAGTTTAGTGTAGCCAGAACCCCATAGCAAAATGGGGTTGCTGAGAGAAAGAATAGAACCCTCATAGAAGCAGACAGGACTATGTTGGCTGATGCTCACTTTCCGATTGCTTTTTAGGCTGAGGCTGTGAATACAGCTTGTTATGTTCAGAATAGAGCATTAGTCAACAAGATTCATAACAAAACACCTTATGAGTTACTTTGGGGAAGGAAACCTAATATTGGTTTTCTTAAACCTTTTGGTTGTCATGTAGTTGTGTTGGATACTAGTGATGCCTTAGGTAAATTTAGTGCTAAAGGTGATGAAGGCTACCTCATGGGTTATTCAGTGCAGAGTAGAGGATATAGGGTTTATATTAAGAAGGAAAAACGTATACTTGAAAAAGTACATGTTAGGTTTTTAGAAAGTAAACCTAGTGATCCTGAAAGTGGTCCAAATTGGTTATTTGACTTGGAACCTCTATCTAGGACTTTGAATTATATGCCTGTTACTAATCCAAACATTGTGAAGGTAACTTCAAATGTTGTGGAAGAACCAGTTGTTGATGTTTCAGATACACAGGTTAATGAAGAGGTTGGATCGCAAGCAGACAAATCATCACCCAGACTTGAGTATGTCACTATTCCCATATGGACAGATGCATTTGCTGTTGCTGCTGTTGCTGGAAAGGAAAATGATGGTCCCCAAGTATCACCAGTTGACAACATGCATGATCTTTCAGGCACTGACAAAGGAAAATCTGGCGCTGACAAGACAACTTCAGACGTTGATGGCTCAAACGTTGACAGCCATGGTCCAGGCGTTGACAGCTCTCTTGACCATATTTTCTCTTCCAATTTTGAAAAAGGTGAACCTTCAAACAGAAAGGGAGAGGTTCATTCAGATATTGAGGGAAGATAGTCTGAAGAAGATATTGGTAACATGGAAGATGAGATTGAAGACAACACACTTTTTAAGGGAGGAGTGCTTACTTCTATAATAAAAAATCACCCCTCTTCTCTAATCATTGGTGATGTGATGTCTCTTGTTCAAACTCGAAGATCTCATCAGAATCTTGGAGGATTTAATGCCAATATTCACAAGAAGGTTGATACCCCTCTTGTTCAAGCATGTTTGTTTGCC
This sequence comes from Glebionis coronaria, assembly GCA_025667525.1. NCBI lineage: Eukaryota > Viridiplantae > Streptophyta > Magnoliopsida > Asterales > Asteraceae > Glebionis > Glebionis coronaria. The sequence continues at coordinate 403,483,357 of CM046882.1, read as the reverse complement.
TGTTTTTTGTCACAACAGGAACCCAATAATATTTTTGATGCTCTCAAAGAACCAAGTTGGGTGGAAGCAATGCAAGATAAACTTCACCAATTTGCTATCCAGGATGTTTGGGAGTTGGTTGATTGTCCCATACATGTCAGACCTATTAGGACAAGATGGGTTCTTAGAAACAAAAAGGATGAAAGAGGCATTATGGTTAGAAACAAGGCACGTTTAGTGGCTCATGGATATACACAAGAGGAAGGCATAGACTATGAGGAGGTCTTTGCACCAGTTGCAAGTATTGAGGCTATAAGGATATTTCTAGCCTATGCTTCCTGCATGGGCTTTACTGTCTATCAAATGGATGTGAAGAGTGCTTTTCTTTATGGAACAATTGTAGAGGAGGTTTATGTAATGCAACCTCCTGGTTTTGAAGATTCAGAGCATCCAGACAAGGTATATAGAGTCAAGAAATCTATGTATGGACTTCATCAAGCCCCAAGAGCATGGTATGGCACATTTTCCACCTATCTGGTGGAAAATGGATTCAAAAGGGGCACCATAGACCATACCTTATTTACAAAGAAGACTGGTAAGGATTTCTTACTTGTCCAGGTTTATGTGGATGATATTATCTTTGGCTCTTCAAGCCCAAAGATGAGTGAAGACTTTTCCAGGCTTATGACAAACAAGTTCAAGATGAGTGCAATGGGGGAGATGAACTTTTTTCTAGGGTTACAAGTTCAGCAGAAAGAGGATGGTATCTTCATCTCTCAAGATACATATGTAGCAGAAATCTTGAAGAAGTTTGGCTTTTCTCCACATGAGAAAAGGGCTAGTACTCCTATTGATAGAGAACACCCTTGGGGAAAAGTTGGAGATGGAAAATATGTGGATGTCAGGCACTATAGATCAATGATTGGTTCATTGATGTATCTCACGGCCTCAAGACCTGACATTTTGTTTGCTGTGTGTGCATGTGCACGCCATCGGGTGACTCCCAAAGAGTGTCATCTTCATGCTGTCAAGAGAATATTTAGATACCTTAGATGTTATCAAGACCTGGGATTATGGTATCCAAAAGATTCACCATTGGAGCTTATTGCATATTCAGACAGTGATTATGGTGGTGACAAGTTTGATAGAAAATCCACAACTGGTGGATGCCAGTTTCTTGGGAGCAGATTGATATCTTGGCAATGCAAGAAACAAACAGTGGTGGCCAATTCTACAACTGAAGCAGAATATGTAGCAGCAGCTTCTTGTTGTGGACAAGTCTTATGGATTCAGAACCAGCTGTTGGATTATGGGTATAATTTCATGCATACCAAGATTTTTGTAGACAATAACAACACTTTATGCATTATTAAAAATCCTGTACATCACTCTAAAACAAAACACATAGAAATTATACATCATTTTATAAGAGACTGTTTTGAAAAGGGTTTAATACAACCAGATAGGGTTGACGCAAAAGAAAATGTGTCTGATTTATTAACTAAACCTTTTGATACTGGAAGATTTTAATACTTGGTAACAAGTATTGGAATGATCAATCTCACTTAATATGTGTTTTGGGGTCTTAGTGTAAAAGTATGTACAGGATATGCATTGTTATTGGTCTTTTTTAGAAGTTAGATTTTCCACTTTATTTGTCTAACGCTGACAAAGGTTATCTTAACACTGATAAGTGTTATCGTGATGTTGTCAGCAACATGTTAGTTTTGTGGTTTTTGATCTAAGTGTGCAGGCGTTGTTAGCATTGTACCATTGGATACAGAGTTGCTTATGGATCCTTGGAGAATCATTGGAGCATGTTTTAATTTATGGATGATGGTTGGAGTATTTATATTCCTATCTTGACATAAATTTTTATTTACATGCATATTATTTGGCAACTTATGTATCACAGTTTAAGGGGAGGTTTTAGGAACCTTTAGGACTTTTTGGGTATTCTTATAATACTTTTATCACAATTCTAGATTGTGTCCACTGGTGAGTATGAGTTAGTTTTTTATCTCATGAGGCACTGTAGCATGCAAAGTTGATACACTATGCATGTTGCCAAGACCTTTTTGGCCTAGAATTGGATGTGGTCTGTTGGGAGACTTGGGTATGATATATATTGGGTTTACCTGGGAGTTACAAGGGATTTTATGAGATTACTTAACTGTTAAGAATTTTGGTTAGCAAGGGACACTAGAGGACTGTTATGTCTATCTTGCATAATCAAGTGTGCATAATTGGACAGTGCTTGCCGCCCTATAATAATTTTCAGTTTATAGGTTATCTTCACTAGGATAAATTACTTTGTTAAGGTCCTTTTTCATTTTTATCATTTTTATTTTCGGACGCTGACAGGTATATTTTCAAGCGTTGTTGTGACCAATTTAGACGTTGACATGGCTTTTGCAAACGTTGACAGGAATATAGCCGTTGGGCGTTGATGGGTTATTTTTGAACGTTGACACTGATTGGGTCCTACCCAGTTGTTATTTTTGACGAAAATTGGGGCCGTAATTTTGGGAGTAGATAACTTTTAATTAATGCACAAGATAACTTATTTTCTGTTCAATATTTTCATCATTATATTTTGAAAATACTTGCCTCATTTTTAACCAATCACATGTGCCTATCACTCCTATATATTTGGCTCCTACTTTTTAAACAGGGTACTCTCATATTCTTGTAATACATGGCTTTTGCCCGTATAAAAATTAAAGTTCGAATTCTCGGTATCTTAACGAATTGATTTTCGGTTCAAAGTACGACTCTATTGTTTTTGGTGAAACAAATATTTTTGGTTGTTTTAAGATAAATGTGCAAGACTTAAAACTAAATGACGTGTAAAATAAATCTAAAACTATTTTAAAATAAATGGCGAGAAATTAAAACTTTGAAAAGTAAATAACGAGAAAATAAATGACTTGAATTTAAAAGCGTGACGAGAATTAAAATTTGACAAAGTATTAAAATGAGAACTTAAAAATTAAACAAGACAAAATAGAAAAACAATACTAATCGGAATACATTCCGATCGGAATGTGATCGGAATGTTAACTTACCTCCTGATCGGAATGATGATCGGAATACACTCACCTTTCAGATCGGAATATTGGTCGGAAAGACTGATCGGAATGCTGTCACCAATTGCCTAATTGGAATAACCAAATAATACCCCAAATCAGAATGTGGTCGGAATGTCTTTTGATCGGAATGCACCAAAGGGATCTCGTCGGAATATGGGGAACACTAGTCCATCGGAATAACCAAAGTACTTACCTGTCGGAATGCAGATTGGAATACCCAATCGGAATGATGAAACCTTATTCCGACGGATGAATCAGAATCTCCGTCGGAATGCTAAACCCTTTTCCGACCAAGCAAATGGAGCTATGGTCGGAATATTAAACCCTTTTCTGACCAGGGTGGTCGGAATACAGTAAAAAGAAGGTAAAATAAGCAAGATAAATAAGATATAAATCAAATAAGCACTAGACTAAAATCCTAACCAAAAACGTATAAGAAAAAGCTAATAAGCTACAGTTTAAAGACTTTTAAAAAACAGAAAATGAAACGAAGTTTACGAAAACAAACTTTTATATAAAAATAACTTTTATAAAAACTTAAGAAACTTGAAGATAAACACAAATAAGCTATAAAAATCAATGATCCAAAACAATCAAAAGCATAAAAAAATAACCTTTAATCAAATAATCAACACAAAAAGCATGTAAACAATAAGATTAAAGCATGGAAAGAAAGGTAGATGAGAGATTAAAACAAGAAAATTAAAGAACACTTACTTGGAATTTAAATGAATTAAAGTGCAAGACAAGTATATAAAATAACATGAATTTAAAGAGCAAGTAATTAAAAGGTGGAAGACTAATTGTCAACTTAGCCAACAAAATGAAATGATTATCCTAATGATCTATATATAGGGGAGGATTAGGGAATGCTTAGGAAACTTCCTCCCCTCCTTCATTTCTTCTTAATTGCACCATTAAGTCCTTCCCTTCTTAATCTTTTGTTAATCTTGGACTTTAATGACTTTTGGCTCGGGATTTCTTTAAAATCGTCTTTTAATTCTTCAATAAATAAGACTTGAGTTCTTCGGCTTTTAGTAAACTTCCGTCTTTTGACTTTTTCTTTGATAAATCTTCAGAATTGGTCTTGGATTTCCGTTCTTTTTGCACTCTTGACTTCTTGACTTCGTCTTTCATGTTTTTCTTCAATAAAAGACCGTGAATGCCCGTGTTTTCTTCACTTTTCACCTTTTCGTCCTAAATCACAACAAAAACACAAACCACGCATAATTCCGACATAAATGACATAAAATACACGTTTTGGCCCGGTTATTATTGTAATTAAGTGGTAAAAAGGATGGGTGTTTACACACCTATCAAATCCCCTACACTTGACCATTGCAATGTCCTCATGCAATGCATTAGTTACAAAGCACGTTTACATTTTTCATCATAATCAATCCACATTGGCCTTTATTAAAGAGATAGAAAACTACAAACATTCAAAGTAAATAAATCAAAAGCATACCTTGGGTTTTGGAAATGTCATGAATAATCATCATCCTCAAGTTTTCACTTTCTCCAAATCAAGCTTAAAAACGAGATCATTGTTATTATAAGTTAGCAAACTAACACGAACTCATGTGGGCCAATTATTCACTTAGACTCCCTTATTCCTAGGTGTATCTCTTATATTTTATTGTTGTCTTGAATGATCACGAGGATGCATTGTTGACTTATTTCGATATTTATTTAGGCCAAAAATAAAGTGAATGATTTAATCAATAGTTAGCTAAAGGACAAAATCTTTTAAAACTGCTTCTCGGGACCTCATAAAGTTCATATCTTGGCATAACTCGCTTCGTGATTTGAGACCTTTCTCGGACCGATATTTGGCAGCGACTTCATAAACCTTGAGAGACGTTCATGAAATAATGGTCTTCTCTTCATAATAGGAATTTCTTCACTTGAAATTTTGAGAGATTCTTCATATATGGACCACGACTTCTTCATTTTTCTCCAATCTTTATTTTGGACTTTGATATACAACGATCCGCCTCCTTTTTGGACTTGGATCTATTCATCCTCATACCTTGTTAGGGCCTTTTCGGATAGAATTCTCCATGACTTTTGGGGAGTTTTTGCATTTCGTCGTGTGTCTCGATCCTTAATATTGATCTTTGATAAATGATTCTTCACATCACTTTTGGATCTTTAGCAACAAAATGTAGCCCTCGTGTCTTGTTAGGACCTTTTTGGACTCGCCAATATTCGCATCCCGCTTCAATAAGTTATGCCTTGGCTATGAACTCTAATCCATACCGAGCAACTTTTAAACGATCTTGGGCTAGAAGCTAAGTAACTTTTCAAATCGTACAACCCTATTTATTGCAGATAAATTTATTAGCGAGCGATGGGAGAAAAGGCTTATAATTAACTCACATAAATTCCCGAAAGAATACCAAACTTAAAATTGACTCTATCATCTCTCGTTCTCCACAGTTTAAAATCTCAAGGAATGAGACTCGTGGATGCTTAGCCTATTAAATCAAAGTTTTGGGTTTTCGAGTCATCTATAGGATCTTGCAAATTCTTAGACTTTTTCAAGTTTAGAAATCGCATTTTAAAGTTCCCTTGATAAACAACTCTCTAGGATCAATTATAGGAACTTGCGAAAAGTTCTTGTTCTTAACCCGTGAGAGTTAAGACTTTCGCGTTTTATAGCTCCCTATATAAAAGCCTAGCAAAACTTGACTTAAACACGTTAAGGATACTAGCTAGAGTAACTTAGGTAAGTAAACTCGGGTTGAGTCAAAAGATTCACAACGTTTGAAAATTAAAACCACTTTATTAAAATTTATTCTAGCAAAGAGAGAAAATAACTATACAAAAGTAAAAACTAATAGGCCAAAATAGATCAAAAATTTTGAAAAATGTCGAAAAATTGATTTTCCGGTTAAGATGAGGACAAATACAAGGAAAAGGCCACTTAACTTCGATAGAAGTCCCCCTACACTTAATATAAACATTGTCCTCAATGTTTAAGCATGTGGGAGTAAACTCCCCTACACTTAGGACATTGTGCACGTTGTTTAAATCTTGCTAAGGGAAGGACAACTAAAGAGATTCCTATTTTAATATTGGAAAATATAAAATGGTGAATCGAAAAGAGTTTAGGATAGAACCGGGAAAATGGGAACACGGAATCACGGGTCGTCAAGAATCATCAAGAGTGGATCATTGAGCGCTTGAATCCCTGATTGGAAGAGAGGAGAGGAAATAGCAAACACCAACGGGTCTCCCCTACACTTAGGATAAAGAAAGCGAAAAGATAGATACATGGGTTGCCTCCCAAGAAGCGCTTGGTTTTTGATTACCGAGTCGTGAGCCTGACTCGACCTTGATCATCATAGGAAGAAGCATGTAACATATCCACCAGGATCAAAGACATAGTTTTCGTCCATCAAATAGCACAAGCTTAAGGCGAACAAGGCAAGCCAAAGAAGAGTAGGCAAGGTTCCCTTAAGCAACGATGGAGCACGGTGGAAGCAAGGGTGAAGTGGTGCAAGCAGATTTCCATAAGTTCCAAAAATATTTCCTTTTATTTCATCAGGTGGATACTGAGATGGCTGCAGAATATCGATACCGGGGTCGAACACCTTTTCCTTTAGGGGAAAATAGCACTCAGGCTCAGCAGAGTGTGAAGATGATCCGCGATGAAAATGCACAACCTCGTCCTCAGAAGGGGGAAAAAGAGGTGTTAAATCATATGTGCTGCGGATATTGGTGTCGACCGGTTTCTTCTCCTTTGAAAGAATGTTCTTCAAATCCAAAGTAGGATCAAGACGATAATCTTCAAAATCTAAAGGAGGATCATCACTCTCATGAGGGAAGTAAGTGTTGAGAAACGTAGAGAAGTCTTCCTCAAAAGAGTAATCATCCAAAGTAGGATTAAGCATGGATGACGGAGGATCTTCATCATGTGAAGAATCACTCGAAAGAGTATCGACCTCATCAAAATCATCATATGTGGGCAGATCGGGATACTCAGAAGTAAGGTCATCATAATCATCCGAATCTGAGCTAGAATCATCATCATAAGCATCGAAGATCGGTGGAGAATCATAAATGGGTGAAGGGTCCAAATTGGATAGAGAATCATCCACGTCATCTTGAAAAGTGGATTATCAATGCAAGAATCGAACAGAGGATTGTTGTAGACGACAAAATCATCAAGCACATTAATCATATTCGTAGATTCTCGCCCAAAGGATTTGCTTGTAAGCTTCCCCATTTTGAACACTTGTGCATCATCCCCGACTCTTAAGATTAACTCACCTTCGGCAACATCAACTAAAGCTCTTCCGGTTCTCAAGAATGGCCGACCAAGTATTAAAGGAATACGAGGGTCCATTTCATAATCAACAACGACAAAATCGACCGGGAAAGTAAATGTGCCAACTTTGATGAACACATCTTCGGCAATACCAACGGGGTAAGCGAGAGTGCAATTTGCAAGTTCAAGAGTCATCTTTGTTGGAGTAAGGTCGGGTAATGATAGTGTTTTCCAAACACTCAAAGGCATAAGATTATTACTGGCCCTGAGATCAGCTAGGGCAGTAAATTCTTCAGTTTTGTTGAAAATGAAAGGCAACACAAAACGACCGGGATCTCCAAGCTTTTCCGGAATTTCTTTAAGAATAACTGCAGAGCAGTTTTCATTTAAGCGTGTGTTGGCGAGCTCAATCAACTTCTCCTTCTTGTTAAGCAATTCCTTAAATGCTTTAACAAATTTCGGCATGTGGACAAGTGCTTCAACAAGGCTCATGTTGATGTTCATTTGAGAGAGCATCTTCACATAGCTTGACACTTGACAGTCATTCTTGGTTAGCTCGTTGGTCTTGCCTAAGCGAGAAGGATATGGGATATTGGGTTTGGTTGGTGAAGGTGTAGGTGTAGCAGGTAAAGGTTGAGATATTGAAGGGTTCTTCTTGGGAACATCGTCATGACGAGGCGGAGACGGTAATGGTGCACTAATACTAGGTGTAGGAGGAGTAGGGATAAATGGTGGTGGAGGAGGTGTAGATGATGGGGGCGGGATTGGTGGTCCTACTATGGTGACTCCACTACGGGTAGTAATAGCACTCACATTTGCTCGCGGATTGGTGACGGTGTTTGAAGGTAGAGAACTCGAAGAAGAGGGTTGAGCGGCGGGCAAGAAACTAGCAAGCATATTCTTCAAATCATTTGTTTGATTGCTGAAGGAGGATTGAATATTATCTTGAAGCTCGGATCTGATGTCATTCCCTTGCTTGTGATATCCCCTTTAAGATTGATAATTTGGCTCTGTAGATTCTTGATTTGCTCACCTTGAGTTCTCATCAAAGCTTCAACATCGGGGTGAATGGGTCGGGCTTGGTGAGCGGGTGGGTGATAAGGATTAGAAGCTCTTGGTGGGATTTGGTTGCTTCTATTGTAGTTGTTGGCGGGGTTTTGGTTTTGAGGAGAAAAACCGGGTGAAAGGTAGTTGTTTGACCGGTAACTCAGCAAATTTCTATCCCCTTGAGGTCGAGCTTGGTAATTTTCCGGTGAATAATTACCATAAGCTACATACACATTTTCTGGATTTCCTTGTGTAGAAGGACAATCGGTGTATGAGTGAGGACCGTCGCATGTTTCACAAGAAGGTAACTTGTTGTTGTTGTTGGTTTGAAGCGAGAAGCAAGATACTTTTGTTCACTTCCGTCATCATGCGGGTGAATTCGGTCATGTCGGGGTTTGCTGAGGTGGAAGAAACATTGACTCTCGGGTTGTTCCTTGAAGAAGAGGAAGAATCCCAATTTTTGTGGTGAGTAGTCATGTTCTCAATAAGCTCTCTACACTCCTCGGGTCTCCTTTTCATAAATGTGCCACCGGCGGCTGCATTAATCGTATCACGATCTCGAAAAGTCAAACCGTTGTAGAAAGTATCAATCAATGTGACAGGGAGCATGTTGTGGTTTAGACAACGATCTATCAAGACATTATATCTTTCCCAAGCATCAAAGAGAGATTCATCGGGATCTTGCATGAAACCGCTGATTTGATTGCGAAGGCTCATGACCATGGATGGTGGAAAGTAGCGCGACAAAAAGCGTTGAGTCATGTCATCCCAAGTATGAATAGAATTCTTCGGGAGACAATCAAACCATTTCTCGGCATGATGCGATAAAGTATGTGGGAAGAGTTGAAGGCGAAGAACATCCATTGTGGCACCAGGAAACTTCATGCTTTGGGTGATTGTAATGAACTTGTCGAGGTGTTTGTTGGCATCATCATCAGGCAATCCATGGAATGGGTTAGTTTGTACTTGCTGAATCATGTGGTGCTTCAACGATAACTCCGGAGCCGTGATTTGCATCGACGCAGTCGGTCCTCCTCGTCCAAACATGGTAGGTTGACAAAGTTCCTCCATTGTCCGAAGATCGGACTGTGGAAGAACATTGTTGTTATTGTTGAGGTGCGGTGGATTATTGTTGTTGACACCTGACATACTTAAATCTTCTCGAGTCTTGGGCTCTTGATAATTAGAAGATCTAGTACGCATACACCTACAAAGGTAAAAGAAGACAATACCAAACACAAAGACAATATATATACACAATAAAAATAAAATCTTTTTGGATTTTTGAAATTTTTAATTTTTATGTGTTTTTATCAATTTTTTTTATGGTTTTTGAATTTTTTTAGGCAAGAAAAATAACGGTCACAAGTGAACGGATCCTAAAAAGCAACGCGTCTCTCACAAAAAACCGTTAATCTTTACGAAAAGACCCGGCAGCGGCGCCATTTAATACATGACTTTTGCCCGTATAAAAATTAAAGTTCGAATTCTCAGTATCTTAACGAATTGATTTCCGGTTCAAAGTACGACTCTATTGTTTTTGGTGAAACAAATATTTTTGGTTGTTTTAAGATAAATGTGCAAGACTTAAAACTAAATGACGTGTAAAATAAATCTAAAACTATTTTAAAATAAATGGCGAGAAATTAAAACTTTGAAAAGTAAATAACGAGAAAATAAATGACTTGAATTTAAAAACGTGACGAGAATTAAAATTTGACAAAGTATTAAAATGAGAACTTAAAAATTAAACAAGACAAAATAGAAAAACAATCCTAATCGGAATGTGATCGGAATGTTAACTTACCTCCTGATCGGAATGATGATCGGAATACACTCACCTTTCGGATCGGAATATTGGTCGGAAAGACTGATCGGAATGCTGTCACCAATTGCCTAATCGGAATAACCAAATAATACCCCAAATCGGAATGTGGTCGGAATGTCTTTTGATCGGAATGCACCAAAGGGATCTCGTCGGAATATGGGGAACACTAGTACATCGGAATAACCAAAGTACTTACTTGTCGGAATGCAGATGTGAATACCCAATCGGAATGATGAAACCTTATTCCGACGGATGAATCGGAATCCCCGTCGGAATGCTAAACCCTTTAATAGACTAAGCAAATGGAGCTATGGTCGGAATATGAAACCCTTTTCCGACCAGGGTGGTCGGAATACAGTAAAAAGAAGGTAAAATAAGCAAGATAAATAAGCTATAAATCAAATAAGCACTAGACTAAAATCCTAAACAAACACGTATAAGAAAAAGCTAATAAGCTACAGTTTAAAGACTTTTAAAAAACACAAAATGAAACGAAGTTTACGAAAACAAACTTTTATATAAAAATAACATTTATAAAAACTTAAGAAACTTGAAGATAAACACAAATAAGCTATAAAAACCAATGATCCAAAACAATCAAAAGCATAAAAACATAACCTTTAATCAAATAATCAACACAAAAAGCATGTAAACAATAAGATTAAAGCATGGAAAGAAAGGTAGATGAGAGATTAAAACAAGAAAATTAAAGAACACTTACTTGGAATTTAAATGAATTAAAGTGCAAGACAAGTATTTAAAATGACATGAATTTAAAGAGCAAGTAATGAAAAGGTGGAAGACTAATTGTCACCTTAGCCAACAAAATGAAATGATTATCCTAATGATCTATATATAGGGGAGGATTAGGGAATGCTTAGGAAACTTCCTCCCCTCCTTCATTTCTTCTTAATTGCACCATTAAGTCCTTCCCTTCTAAATCTTTTGTTAATCTTAGACTTTAATGACTTTTGGCTCGGGATTTCTTTAAACTCGTCTTTTAATTCTTCAATAAATAAGACTTGAGTTCTTTGGCTTTTAGTAAACTTCCGTCTTTTGACTTTTTCTTCGATAAATCTTCAGACTTGGTCTTGGACTTCCGTTCTTTTTGCACTCTTGACTTCTTGACTTCGTCTTTCATCTTTTTCTTCAATAAAAGCCCGTGAATGCCTGTGTTTTCTTCACTTTTCACCTTTTCGTCCTAAATCACAACAAAAACACAAACCACGCATAATTCCGACATAAATGACATAAAATACACGTTTTGGCCCGGTTATTATTGTAATTAAGTGGTAAAAAGGATGGGTGTTTACACACCTATCAAATCCCCTACACTTGACCATTGCAATGTCCTCATGCAATGCATTAGTTACAAAGCACGTTTACATTTATTATCATAATCAATCCATATTGGCCTTTATTAAAGAGATAGAAAACTACAAACATTCAAAGTAAAGAAATCAAAAGCATACCTCGGGTTTTGGAAATGTCATGAATAATCATCATCCTCAAGTTTTCACTTTCTCCAAACCAAGCTTAAAAACGAGATCATTGTTATTATAAGTTAGAGAGTTGAAGTTGCAGGTAGATTATGATATGCCAGAAGTTGCTCAGATGTACCATGATTGGGAAGATAAGGTTATGGAGCATCCAAATATGACAATTTCAGATCAAATTTGGGGATTGGAGATTCTTTTAAGAGTTCAAAGAGACTGCAAAGTAATTCTGAAGCATAAGGCTAGAAATGTTTTCTCACTGCTGAAGAGAGATGGAAGGGAGCTTTACTACATGTTACTCAGATGTCATGGAACATGATGGACCTTTAAGAAATTGTAGGGATTATCCTTTGAAGAATTGGAGTATAAGGCTTATCCCATTTGGGCAACAATGTAGGAAATGAATACTATCAGACTTCTCTCAGATAAAAGGAGAGAAGAACTTGCAGAAGAGATGGAGATTCAAAAGGCAATGATTGTTCCAAGGCCTTTGAAGAAGGGAGTTCCACTTGAGTTCCCTAAAGATATGGATAAATTGAATCCCAGTGAAGCTGTTATAAGAAGGAGCATTAAGCTCTCACCCATGGAAGCTTTAGATATGGTACAAGTGTTACATCTTGATGCCAGAAACCCTATCATTAGCTATAAAGAAGATGCAAGTGGGTTTTGGATGATTGGCAGATATGGGAAATAGGTACACACATTTACTACTCTTATGTCTCTCTTTGCAAGTATGGATAGGGAAGACTTGGCAGACCTTTGGAGGTTGTTGATGGCAAAGTATGAGACTGAAGCACCTACTTCAGTCAATGGAATAAAGCTTTGGTCAACATTCAAGAGAATGTGTGCACCAGAAGATGAAGATCTGTTGATCCCAAACTTAGATCGATTTAGCTTTATGTATACGAGATTAGATCAAGTAATACACTTAGAGAAACCTTTGTATATGCTTATGATAATCTAAGTGTTATGCGGAATTAACACTTAAACAAGAACACACAATGATATAAACAAACTTTCACTTTGATTAATGATATCAAACTTGCTTACAATGAAAGTAGTTTACGAATGAAAACTTATATGAAACATTAACCTAAAGGTCTTCTTTTATAGACATAAGAAGCCTTGTACAATAGTCTACGTATCAGCTATTCTAGGTAAAGATAAATATAGAAAATACATTGTTGTTCCTATCTTTACTAGAAGTAATCTAGAATACAATAAACGCGTAGAGTATATCTTCCCATCAGTGCTTGTCTTCAATGTATCAACGCTTGACTTTATCTTGTCAACGCTTGAGCTGTCAGCGCTTGTTTTGCTCTTGTCAACGCTTGTTTTACTCTTGTCAGCGCTCAAGTGATCTGGCCTTAATTTATTCCCAACAATCCTCCTCTAAACTTGATATCCACTCTTATGATCAAGTTTCTAAATAAGAATTAAGGACTAGGAGGAATCTTACAAACCTTATCATATTGGTAATAAATAAATCTGATCAAGTCTTTTGCCACGTCACTTGAATAATCAATTTCCAGCTGAGTGTTCTTCATCTTCTCCAAGATAGCCTTGGATATGAAATACTGACCATCCACAAGTAGATACTGAGCAAACTTTGTAGAACTCAAATGGTAAACACCAGCAGCTGAATATAATCTCCATTGAAGACCACTGAGGTCATCTTCAAGATCCTTCCAAATAGCAGGATCCTCATATTTTGGTCCACACATTCTCTTGAATGTGGACCACAGTTTTATTCCATTAGCTGAAGTTGGTGCTTCAGCCTCATACTTGGTCTCTAGCAACCTCCATAGGTCTACCAAGTCTTCTCTATCACAACTTGCAAACAAAGATATGAGAGTGGTAAAAGTGTGTACCTCTTTGCCATACCTGCCAATTTTCCAAAACCCACATTCAATTTCTTCATAGCTCACAATCGGGTTTCTGGAATCTAGTGGTAACACTTGCACCATATCTGAAGCTTCTAATGGTGAGAGCTTGAGGCTCTTTCTTATGACAACTTCACTTGGATATAGTGGATCCATATCTTTGGGAAACTCAAGAGAAATTCCCTTTTTCACTGGTCTGGGAACAAACATTGCTTTCTTGAGCTCCATTTCTTCTGCAAGTTCTTCTTTTCTCTCATCAAAAAGAAGTCTGAGAGTGTTTGCTTCCTGCACTCTCACCCAAATGGGATAAGCCTTGCATTCCAACTCATCAAATGTCAATGCCCTCAATTTCTGATAAGTCCATCCAACTCCATGACATCTGAGCAACATGCAGTATAGCTCCCTTCTACCCCTTTTCAATTCTGAGAGAATATTGCTTGCCTTGTGTTTCAAAATTACCTGGGAATCCTTTTGAACTCTTAGGAGAATCTCCAAACCCCATATTTGATCTGAAATGGTCAAGTGTGGATTCTCCATACATCTTTCTTCCCAAGCATTATACATTTGAACCACCTATGGCATATCAAAGTCAACATGCAATTTTAATTCTCTCAATTTCTCCTTGGCCAACTCATCTCCATACTCAAGTCTTTCTGGTTCTATAATCATAACACTTGAGTCTGAGCTAGATCCATAACTTCCTTCTCCTGAAGTAACAACAAATGGTGACTCTTTCACCTCCTTTCTGTCTTGTTCCATGATTTGTGCAGCCAACCTTCTATCAAACTCAACTTGAGCTGCATCCTTTGGAACAACCTCTTCTACCATAATACCCTTACCCTTATCTAATGAAGCAATTGTTGGTAAGGTAGATGGTGATACCTGTGAAGAAACCTCCTTGATGATGGATGATGACTGGGATACATCACCTTCATGTGCAGGTCTGTCAACGCCCAATTTTGCTGTGTCAGTGCCCAAAATATTTCTGTCAGCGTCCAAATTCTCCTTGTCAACGCCCAAATTTCCTGCCTCAACGCCTTTTGCAATCTCCTCCAACATAGCTGTAAATGATAAATTCAAGTTGGTAGGAGAGACTAAGGACGTATCAAAACCTGTCTGTTTCTTCAAACTTGTAAGGGCCTCAGCAACATCCAAAGATTGACCATCATGGCTGCCCTTATCACTCACATTTATTGGATCTTCCTCCCCTTTGGAAGATTCCTCCATCCCTCTCCTTACACTTGCAGTCTCCAAAACAACAATCCTCTCCCTCAATTGCTTGAGTTCAAGGCCTTGTGAGCTGACAACTTGTACCAAGTCTGCATTTTGCTTTTGCAAGCTCATGCAGACTGCCGTCAATTCAAGTAGAGTCATTGGTTCCAATCTGCCCTCTTCTAAAATTGGGATTTGACCTCCCAAGTCAGATTCATTGGGCATGGATGAGGACTTAATGATGGTGGGACTGCCTTGGCCAGCTTCTAAGCCAGAACCAATAGTCCCAGCCTTATCCATATCACCAGCCACACTTGTGGTGGTGGTTCTCTCTGCTACATGGCTACGACCACCAGAGGAGAACACTCCAGTAGTCCTTTGGCATTTCATCAACCTATATTCAGGGGGTGTGGAAGATGGTGTGGAAGATTGGGTGGATGTGGGTTGGTTAAGGGGTGTTTGGGTTTGTGAAGGTTGTGTGTCAACGTTGGAAATAGGCACATCAACGCCAACATTTAATGTGTCAGCGTTGAAAGGTTGTTGGTCAAGTTGCATATGTTTAGGTGAAGGTAACGGTTCAGGTATTAGGTTAATTTGTGGTTGAGGGTCTGGTTGGGGTTGAGCTGCTGCAATGACAGCAAGCATAGCTTGGGTTAAGGGTAGGTCACGATGGGGGGTGAGTTCATCTTCATAAAAATAGCTTTCTTTTGCACAGGGATCTCATAAAAGTCATTATCATCCCTTGTGCAGTATCCTTGAACATCAAAAACCATTTGTAAAAATCGGGGATAAGCTAAAGTCATTTTGTTCCCCTTGTTTTTACACATGCCCTCAAAAATCATTTTAGAATAATTAAAGTTTTGCCCAGTTGCAATACACACAATAGCACTAGCAATATATCTATTGATCTCATTGTGTGCAGTGCATTTGGGACTCAAACATTGAAGGAGGACATGTATGAGGTACTTCCAAGCTGGGGGAAATTCCTGTTTATGATATTTATTTAAAGTTCCTTCATCAGGAAAAGGATATCCCAAAGCCCTTAGTCCTTGTTCTATTTCACTAATGGGAAGGGTGGATATACCATCAGCATCATCAAGATGCAAGGCTTGGTGAACCAAAGCCTCAGTAACGACCCAAGGTCTCCCATGAACAATAGAAGTCAATGTAGTCACTCTATTAACTGTTGAGGAACTAACAGTGTTCCAAAACTGTTTAATATGTGTGACAGGAATGAGTGGTGCATGAGAAAGAGCATACCTAAGAGGAGATGCGTTCAAATACGCCACCATTTGTGTGTATTGGGGAAACAGAGCATCATCAGCTTCAAGATACGCGATCATGTTGTGTTGGCTTCTGAACCCCAATTCCAATTCTGATGGTTTAAACTTTGGTGCCATTGTTGAAAGCTGTTAAAATTGATTGATGAAGATGAAGTTGATAAGAGAAAATTGTGTTAGACAAGAAGTATAGATACCCTGTTTAAAAATAGGAGCCAAATTTATAGGAGAAGAAAATGCATGTGATTGGCCCAAAAATAGGCAAGTATTTTCAAAAACACAATCATGAAAATATTGAAAAAGTATAAGTTTATCTCATGCATTAAATGAAAGGTAACAACTCTCAAAATTACGGCCTAAAAATATGTCAAAAAGTAACAACTGGGTAGGACCCATTGAGTGTCAATGGTCAAAAATAACCTATCAACGCCCAACGGCTATAATCTTGTCAACGTTTGCCTATAGCCATGTCAGCGTCTAAATTGGTCACAACAACGCTTGGAAATATACTTGTCAGCGTCCAAAAATAAAAATGCCTAAAAATGAAAAATGACCTTAACAAAGTAATTTATCCTAGAGAAGATAACCAAAAAGCTGATAATTATTATAGGGCGGCAAGCACTGTCTAGTTATGCACACTTGCTTAAGCAAGATAGACATAACAGTCCTCTAGTGTCCCTTGCTAACCAAAACTCTTAACAACCAAGTTACCTTATAAAATTCCTTGTTACTCCCAGGTAAATCCCATAACAAAATTATTCCCAAGTCTCCCAACAGACCACAACCAATTCTAGGCCAAAAATGTCTTGGCAGCATGCATAGTATATCAACTTTGCATGCTACAGTGCCTCATGATTTAGTGAAACTAACTCATACTCACCTGTGGACACAATCTAGAATTGTGATAAGAGTATCATATGGATACCCAAACATCCTAAAGGTTCCTAAAACCTCCCCTTAAACTATGATACATAAGTTGCTAAAAACATGCATGAACATAAAAATTTATGTCAAGATAGGAATTTAAAAAATCCAACCATCATCCATAAATAAAAACTTGTCCAAATGCTGCTCCATGGATCCATAAGCAACTCTATATCCAATGGTATACTGCTAACATCATCTGCACATTTAGATTGAAAACCACAAAACTAACATTGTTGCTGACAACGCCCCGATAACACATGACAGCGTTGAGGGAAGCTTTGTCAGCGTTAGACAATTATATTGCTGACAATGTTACAAAACACTTATCAGCGTCCAAGCAACCTTTGTCAGTGTTAGAAAAATATAGTGGAAAATCTAAATCATCATAAGACTAATAACAATGCATCATCCTATACATACTTTTACAAAAATACTCCAAAACACATATTATGTGAGATTGATCATTCCAATACTTGTTACCAAGTATTGAAACCTCCCAGCATCAAAAGGTTTAGTTAGTAAATTTGACACATTTTCCTCAGTGTCAACCCTATCTGGTTGTATTAAACCTTTTTCAAAACAATCTCTTATAAAATGGTGTCTAATTTCTATGTGTTTAGTTTTAGAATGATGTACAGGATTCTTAATGATGCATAAAGTGCTGTTATTGTCAACAAATATCTTGGTATGCATGAAATTATACCCATAGTCCAACAGCTGGTTCTGAATCCACAAAACTTGTCCACAACAAGCAGCTGCAACCACATACTCAGCTTCAGTTGTAGAGTTAGCCACCACTGTTTGTTTCTTGCACTGCCAAGATATCAACCTGCTCCCAAGAAACTGACATCCACCAGTTGTGGATTTCCTATCAAATTTATCACCTCCATAGTCACTATCTGAATATGCAATCAGCTCCAATGGTGAATCCTTTGGGTACCACAAACCAAGACTAGGAGAGCATCTTAGGTACCTAAAGATCCTCTTCACAGCATAAAGGTGACATTCTTTAGGAGTCACTTGATGGCGTGCACAAGCACACACAACAAACATGATGTCAGGTCTGGAGGCTGTAAGATACATCAAGGATCCAATCATGGATCTATAGTGCCTGACATCAACATCTTTCCCATCTCCAATCTTTCCCCAAGGGTGTTCTCTAACCATAGGAGTAGTAGCCCTCTTTTCATGTGGAGAAAAGCCAAACTTCTTCAAGATCTCAGCCACATATTTATCCTGGGAGATGAAGATGCCATCTTCTTTCTGCTGAACTTGTAAACCAAGAAAGAAGTTCATCTCCCCCATAGCACTCATCTTGAATTTGTCTGTCATAAGCTTGGAGAAATCCTCACTCATCTTTGGATCAGTAGACCCAAAAATGATATCATCAACATAGACCTGGACAAGCAACACATCCTTGCCTTTCTTCTTTGTAAATAGTGTCTGATCTATGGTGGCCCTTTTGAATCCATTGTCCACCAAGTAGGTAGACAAAGTACCATACCATGCTCTAGGGGCTTGATGAAGTCCATACATAGCCTTTTTGACTCTATACACTTTATCTGGATTCTCTGGATCCTCAAAACCAGGAGGCCGCATCACATATACCTCCTCAAAAATAGTTCCATAGAGGAAGGCACTCTTGACATCCATTTGATAGACAGTGAAGCCCATGCAGGATGCATAGGCTAAAAAGATCCTTATAGCTTCAATCCTTGCAACTGGTGCAAAGACTTCCTCATAGTCTATCCCCTCCTCTTGTTTATATCCCTGAGCCACTAACCTTGCCTTGTTTCTGACCACAATGCCTCTTTCATCTCTCTTGTTTCTTAGATACCATCTTGTTCCTATAGGTCTGACATATCTGGGACAATCAACCAGCTCCCAAACATCCTGAATTGCAAATTGGTGAAGCTCATCCTGCATTGCTTCCACCCAACTTGGTTCTTTGAGAGCATCAAATATTTTCTTGGGTTCCTGTTGTGACAGAAAACATGCAAACAAACATGCTTGCACAAGAGGGGTATCAACCTTCTTGTGTATATTGGCAATAAACCCACCAAGACCTTGATGAGATCTTCTAGTCTGAACTTGAGTCATAATATCACCAATGATTTGAGAAGTGGGGTGATTCTTCATAGTGGAAGTGAGAACTCCTCCTTCAAGAAGTCTGGTGTCCTCAACCTCATTCTCCATGTTGCCAATATCCTCTTCATCAGACTCTCTTTCATCAATATAAGGATGAACCTCTTCATAGATATTGGAAGGTTCACCTTGTTCAAAAATGGAAGAGAAAAGATGTGCAGAAGTGTTGTCAACGCCTGAACCTTGTTCGTCAGCGCTTCGGCTAACAACGCTTGAACTGTTGTTGTCAACGTCTGAACCATCAACGTCTGAATTGGTCTTGGCAGCGCTAGATTTGCCTTTGTCAGCGCCTGAAGGACCATGCATGTTTGTATCTGGTGGTACTTGGAGACCACCATTATCTTTACCAGCAGCAGCAAAAGCATCTGTCCAAATGGGAATTGTAACATATTCTTGTATAGGAGATGTCTTTTCTGCTTGTGATCCAACCTTTTCATGAACCTGTGTACCTGAAACATCAAAAACTTGTTCTTCCACAACTTTTGAAGTTACCTTCACAATGTCTGGATTAGTGACAGGCATATAATTTAAAGCTCTAGATAAAGGTTCCAAGTCAAACAACCAATTAGGACCACTTTCAGGGTCACTAGGTTTATTTTCTAAAAACCTAACATGTACTCTTTCAAGTATACGTTTTTCCTCTTTAAGATAAACCCTATATCCCTTGCTCTGCACTGAATACCCCATGAAGTAGCCCTCATCACCTTTTGCATTAAATTTCCCTAAGGCATCACTAGTATCTAAAACTACTACATGACAACCAAAAGGTCTGAGAAAACCAATATTAGGTTTTCTTCCCCAAAGTAACTCATAAGGTGTTTTGTTCTGAATTTTGTTAACTAATGCTCTATTTTGAACATAACAAGTTGTATTAACAGCCTCAGCCCAAAAGGCTATAGGAAAATGAGCATCAGCCAACATTGTTCTGGTTGCTTCAATTAGGGTTCTATTTTTCCTCTCAGGAACCCCATTTTGCTGTGGGGTTCTAGCAATACTAAATTTTCTGGTAATTCCTTTCCTGGCACAGAGATCATCTAGCTTATTATTCCTAAATTCTCCACCATTATCACACCTAAGCATTTTAACTTCATTGCCAGTCTTTTTCTCAATCTGAGTGATAAAATCAATGAGAATATCAGCTGTGTTACTCTTCATAGCTAGAAAGAATGTCCAAGTAAACCTAGAAAAGTCATATGTGATAACAAAACAATATGACTTACCATTCAAACTTTCTATATTGGTTGGACCAAAGAGGTCCATGTGAAGCAAATGAAGATGTCTAGAACTAGTATGCACCTGTTTGGACTTGAATGAGACCTTGTGCTGCTTGCCTTTAAGACATGCAACACAAGAGTGGTCATTGTGGAAGGCCTTCTCAGGCAAACCATCAACCAAGCCAAGTCTCACAAGCCTATTTATATTTTTAAAATTTATGTTTGAGACCCCCAAAATCTGACATGGAACAACTAGGCAACGAGGGGGTAACACGTCATAGTACAAGAAACAATGAATTATAGTTGACACAAAGCTGACATAATAAAAGCATATATATCACATCATAAATGATCAGAGTTTTAAGCATAGGTCCCATAGTTTTATATGCGGAAAGATATATTATTTCATCATGATTTATAACATAAAGTTGCCCAAAAGATATAATAAATTTCTGACAGTTTATACTAAAACCAGTCTTTTAAAAGTATCACAGAAATCTCCAAGCTGCGATAATATCCTGCGGGCTCCCATCCAAGCAAAGCTAAGTGATAATACCTGAGATTAAACATGTAAATTCGTCAACATAAAGTTGAGTGATATTCATAGGTTTAGCAGTAAAGGTGTGGAACACAAGCATTCTTTTGTAAAACAAGTAAATAGAGAAAATGGTTATGATCATTAACCATAGTCTGAAACCAATATTATTGCTATTTAGTTCATGAACCGAAGCTTAACTCAAAGTAAGTTCCTCTAGGGAGTATTCAGCCTAAATACTCAAGTATAAACAAATGTAAGTGCGTCAAGGTAATCGGGACGGGGATTGTCAATCCCGATGGATCCACCCACAACATTCGCGCTTAGCGCAAAGCATACGGGACGATTAACGGTTCATGATCAAGAGAGGACACTTAAGGCTATTAACTATAAGCAATAATATCAATGAAAACTGTTGGAAAGCATACAAGTCTGAATAGCATACAAGTTCTGGATAGTATACAGTTTTAAATGGATGTGTTCCACCATGTAAAATCTCACCCCGCATTTAGAAACATTGTTCAAGTAAAAAGGGGCTATGAACTCACCTTTAGTAAGTAATTACAAAGTAAAAGGGGCTGAGCAAAAAGAAGTCTTCATGGACCTATGCAATGGTGACGCGTAATAAGAATGCGTTCAATGAAGCAATAACGTTTTAGAAGTGGTGGGACATAGTATGACTAGGTAACTTGCGTGCGATGGCGAGACCTAAGCTTAAGTTAAAATTTTGACCCAACACCTTGAACCTACTGTAATAACCTAATTTCAACCTTGTATGATGGTCCAAGCATTTATGTGTGGGTTCCGAACACGTTTAAGACTCGGTTTGAAAAACCAAAACAAGAGACTGCATTCAGTTTTCTGAAAAAGGCTGTGAAGATTTGGTCATATCTAAAAATCTATAATAGTACAGGAGGTGAAATTTCTTGACATGTATAGGTATTTCTCTTACCTTTAAAAGTTGGGAAAGAACAGCCCTAGAACTATTTTCAATCAACGGGAAATGCACTTTTAGTGACAGACAATCAAAACAGAAAGTTGTAAACGTCTTTCGTACCTTACGGTAGATTAAGCATAAATCCCAATCGGTAAAAGATTTTGACACGAAACCAAAAAGAGAAGTTTTATTATATTTGTAGCTACTGTAAAAAGTCATAAAATCATAAATTAATCCTTTTTACCCAAGTCAATTTACCCACGTTTTAAGCATAACATTCACATTTGACCTAGTTTAGTAAGACGACCGTTTCGGGCTCATCCGGACACTTCCCGTTTCCATCCAACTCAACACATACTAATCACATCAGTGGGTATCCATTTTTCAAATAAAAACAAGGTCATATGTTTAATAAAATTTTGCCATGACCTGTTTGTTTATGTGGTGATTTCCATACTACAAAAACGACTCCATTTAGCTACCTAACCTCAGTCAAGCAACACTTAGGCTATACCAAATCGCCACGCAAGTGTCCTAAGTCCTAATATGCCCTAAGTATCTATAATCTCAGTGGGTTTCACCCAAGGAATTCAAAATTCATGAATAAAAGAATCAAAGTACTAGTAACATCAAAACTAAATTGCTAGGAGTGACTATACCTTCATAACAAGTAGGAATTAATCCAAACACGCAAATTAAACAATTCCTCCTCCTTGATCCTTAGAAATTTTGTGGCCCTTAGCCACGTGTTAAGTCAATCGCGGTACTCAGCAATTGAGTAGAAACAATGTAGTGAGACGCTCACCGACGATATGGATGCCCGGGGAAAACACGAAAACCGCAACCTATCACAATAAGGCGCGCGTTAAGACTCGAACTCAATATCGCTATATATACCAAATATAACATGACTCAAATGTATTCAACGTATACACGTTTCAAAACCATTGACACGAATCAAATGAATTCATACTACCCATTTATTCCAACACTACACGTTAAAACACTTGAACACTTGAAAATGACCCGTCATACGACGCCAAGTCAACGCAAGTCAAACTATCCTTTAACCTTATTTGGGCCAGTAGCTAAGTCATTTATATAATGACTAAGCACTTGAGTAAGTCACCATGTCCGATGGTGAACACTCAAACTCACGCAACACAAGCATTGAACTACGTGTCCAAAATAAAAATCAGCAAGTACACCCCGAATGTACACACCGATCTACCCTATCTAGACTTGTCCGTTTTACATGAAAATTGGTGTCAAGGTCAATTATAACCTGTATAAGACCTCACCAAAATTTGAGCCAAAGTTCACACTTTAAAATCCATCAGCTCGACGCTTTACTCGACTCCAAATTTTAGGACAGATTTGTACACTTGTTTTGTAAAACCGTTTGGACCACTTTAAAAGTACTAACCCGACAATCCGTCTTTTGAAACCACTACTAGACTCATCAAACTCAGTTTGTAGACTTTGAAAATCAGTAGTATCAACTATCTAACCAAGCCTAAAGTCCCCGAGAGTCGACCCAAAATCAGCCACAATTTCGGATTGTGCCGACTTGCGTCTCCCGGTACACGAAAACTAAAACTAGCATAACTTTTGACTCGTAATGAGTTATAAGCTCTATCTTATACCAAAACGACCGTCTCGGAAAACTCTACAACAATTTCAAATACTCTCAGTCTTTCACAGACCTTAAACCCACGAAACATACTGTTTAAGGCTGCTGTCCCAAATTAGCTTTTTAGAAAACATGACAAATCAATTTTTCAATCAAAACCACTCATTCCCATACCTCTAGGTTCACAATACTATCATTACTATCAACCAAACACTCCTAAAAACACTTGTATGAAAAATCTAACAAAAATCAAAGATTAAAAACAAGACTTTTAAGGATCAAAACAAGATAATCTTACCAAAACAACAAATGCATGATGATTAGAACATCATACAACCATGAAATCATAACTTTATGAAAACTTGATGCATGTAGGATATTTTTGGATCAAAAGATGCCAAAGAGATTTTAAGAATGGGTCTAATTCTTGTTTTGATTAGTTCATGGTGGATCATGATGATCTTGGTGGTTTTGTGGTGAAAACCCACGGCAAAAAGGAAAGAGGTGGGGAGGATTTGGTTATTTTTAAAAAAAAAATGAATGTGTAAGTGTGTTAGTGGAAGAAAAAAAAACTTTATATAGTGCTAGTTAAGTGGAGGGGCTAATACTGCCAACTTTGAAACTTGTGGACTTAAAACAATTAATAGTTTTAAAGGGTAGAAAATGGTTATTGGCAAATATTGAAAATATTTACGGAGCTCGGGTTTCGTAAAAATACTTTTCAAAAGTTACAATGCATCGTAAAAATGATTATATGATTTCCCGACACGAATTAATACGTAATTAAAACGAAATCGTCGAAAATATTAATTATCGAAACAATCGATAAATAAATGTAAATTTTTGGGCATCCGTCGGTATCGCGATCACTAGGAATTCTCGTTGTACATTGATTTTGAATAAACTCGTAGTAAAACGCACACGGGTGATTTTAAATCAAAAACTTTGATTTAAATAAATATGAAAAAATAAAATAAAAATTTTATAATTCCATACAAAGTATTTATCGATGATCAGAAAATACTTAAAAAGTATAATTTAAAAATCTCAGGATTTACATATAGCAATACAAGAAAACGTAATTCGTAGGAAAAATTTTTCAAGAAGCACGAATAAAAAGAATAGAATAATGGTGGGAAAGTACGGGTTCTCACAGTCTTCCCCCCTAAAGGAACTCTGGTCCCCAGAGTTCTCTTGAAAACTGTAGAAGATGCAAACAATAGGAGGTACAAAGTGTAGAACAAAATTAATTGCTTCCCAGGTAATATATGCACCACGACGAATCTTAACGGTTAGAATTCACTATGCTTCAGTTTCTTATCTCCTTTTCGTATAACTTTTCAGTCTTGGATTAGGATAACGATCTTTCAATACGGAGATACATCGAGAGATAGAGTTGTTGGAATACATACAATAAACTAACAAGAATGGACACAATAATCGCTTAAGCAGGCAAAGTGCGATAAAATATACCAAGATTGTAAATCAACAAGGGGTCACAAATCGTGTAACTGTAAAACGTGACAGTCTTAAAACGTAAGAATCTAGTCACAAGCGAAATAGAAGGGAAAATGAATAACATATGATCATTTAAAATACAAGCTGTCAAAATCAGTCGTCTAGGATTTTGGTATTTCTTAAAACTTAGTTTCAAATATTTTCTTTATTATAAGAAAATTTTACAAGGTGTAGTGATTTAAAAATCAAACTTTATATAAAATGAATGGGTAAACAGTTGTTAAATCTTTTTCTTGATCAGGACTTCAAGGTAAAAGTAATTCAGTTCAAATAGTTATTTTGATCAGCTTAAGAGCTTTTCGGGTGATTGTTAGAAATTATTGTTAAAACTCAGGTTTAACGTTACCATTAGAGAAAATCATATTTTCCAGGTTATTTAGAATCATTTTTAGAAATTATAAATTAATTTAATAATTTTATTAGGTTGACAGTAAAGTATGATAAAATCAATTACTTTAAAAGATACAACTTGACACTGTTTAAATATAAGTTATAAATTTACCCAAGTGGATGTATGTTAGACACGTAATTATTCGTGTTTTTAGTAGTAATATCCCTTCATTTATGACATAATAAATAGCAAAACGTGTATTTATAGTGCATTTATCGTTTATTTGTGCTATTTATTATTGTAGGTACGAATAATAAAGAAAATGAGCAAAAACGATGAAAAAGAGCTAAGACGAGCACGAGAAATGGAGAAAGCGCGAAAAATCGAGTTTGCCGGTGCATTCGTATTTTATTGGGCCGGCCCGACACCATTTAAATGGGTCGAACCGACCCATTATTACACCATTAGCCCAACACTACAACTCCAGCTCGTTTAACAATCTTGGTCCGATATGAAGAAAAAAAAGAAATGAAGCCCAGCTATGAATACTCTAGCCCAATTTTAGCAAAAGCCCATCTTTCATGGCTTGAAAATAACGCAGCATATAAAAAAAATGGGAGATCTCTTATCATATTCATTAGGTAGGATTTAGTTTTATTAAGATCTATTTTTTTTCATCTCGTCTTTATTTTTTATTTCGTTCTTTTTAGAATTAGATTTAGGTTTTATAACATTTCACAGCTTTTATCAATCACACTTTGTATTTCATTATTGCATCATAGAAGTTTTCTGAGATTGTATTCAAGTTAGATTATCGAAGATTCGTGTTTCTGTATGATTCGTTGATTTGCACTTTAAGTATTGTTTGGAGCTTTATTTTTTTTTATATTTTTTTTGGATTGTTGAATATTGTTTCATGATATTCGGTTCGAGTTTATATGAACTGGAAGTGATTGATGGAGGTTTATGTTAAATTTGGTAGGTGATTGTTATTGTCCAAGATGATGTGTATTTGATATTTAGTAGTTGGTTTTGTATTTTATTAGAAGCTTTATATTAGGTATGAATTGATTCGCAGGTGGAGTTTTATATTCGGTTTTAAGTGGCTACAATAGATATATTTTGTAGATTGTGAGTTCAATTTATGAATTTTGTGTTTGAAGGTTTGTGATTAAAATATAATAAGCAATGATAAATCCCTGTTAACCTCCTTCATCTTCTTTTCTTTTTCTTGGTTAGTTCGGTGGATGTAATATAGCTTTTTTATTTTTAACTTAAGTTGGTTAATTGGTTGTGGCTTAATTGTTGAAGCATCATTAGTCTTAACATGGTTAGTAGAATTTAGTGAAACAATATGGGGTTTATAAATGTTTGCGTATGGTTAACAGTTAGTTTAATTACATCAACCTTTAGCATTTTTGTTTACTTAAATGTTTTTTTTTTTTTTAAACTTTTGAAATCAGTTTTTTTATTTTATTTTTAAATGAAATAGTTTATTAAATTAGTTCATAAAATGGAAATAGTTTTTATAATTAAATGTCGTTCATCTTAATTATCGTTAACGTTTTATGTTTTATATTAGCTCGGCGTATCCGTTCGTCATACGGGTTCGTTTCCTTTATCTTTATTTCATTAGCTCAAATATATAGTTTTAATTATGCTTGTTTAGTTTAGCATTTTTATTGTCATTATTATTATTTTAGATATCTCTCGCTTTATAATTGTAGTTTAGTTTTCATCCTTATCGCTTTTATATATTTTAATATTTAATCAGTTAAATTAGTAGTTTTTAATTTCAAAATCAAAATATCTTTTATTCGAGCATCAAACTTTAAACACAAACGCGGATTTCCATTCACACTTCGCCGAGATTACGATAACCTTCGGGCGTACGAAAACGATCAAATCAAATGGCGCCGCTGCCGGCTTTGTGTGTAGCGATGTTTGCGTTGTGTTTTTAGTTGGTGACTTGAAGATCCTTTCGTTTTGAAAGTTTATTTTCGTATTTGTATATATATATATATAAAAAAAAAATTTAAAAATCCAAAAAAATATATAAAATTTATAAAAACCAAAAATATTTTCTTATTTTATCTTATTTTCTTTATTAATATATATATCTTTAAAAAAAATAAAAATAAATAAAAAAAAAAAAAGGTTTTAAAAAAATATTCTTCTTTATCCTCTATTGTGTTTAATTCTTTTCTCGACCCCTCTTATTTTTAATTCTTCATGGATTCGTCTTGCGTTCGGTGTGGGAGACCATGGCATGGTTTTCAAACATGTCAATGGTGTACTTGTTAGCGGTGTGGTTTTGATATCGACGATACACAATTTGGATTTTGTCCATTTTGCAATTCAACAAATTAGTACTTCTCCTCTTACAATACTTTCTCACCCTCTCCTGTCTATGACAATCCCTATCCGCAAAATGCACCGGGTTTTTCTCAATACCCGTGTTGCAATCATTGTGGGGGCCCTCACGATACTTCGTATTGTCAGCCAATGAATTATTATGAGCCAAATCCGTGTCCTTATTTTTCTTCACCGATGGATTATTATGAACCAAATCCGTGTTCTAATTCTTCTCAACCGATGACTTCCTATGAGCCACATCCGTGCTATAATTCTGGTTTTCATAACTGTGAGCCCCCACATCCTACCATCAATCATCAATCCTCTCAGAGAATTCAACAACTCAATGCTTTGAAAGACGAAACACACGCCATTGTTTTGCAACTTCAAGAAGCCGTTGTTCTTCTAAAAGAAGCAAATGAGGAGGAAAAGCGACAACGACAACGACAAGAGCAAGTATCTAATCTTAGTGATTATACTCCGCCTCTTGTGCGTTCTTTCTATTATGATGATGATGACGATGAGAATACTATTTCTTGGAATGATCTTTGTGCTCAATGTCCTAGTGCAATTGTAATTCCTTCTCTCGACTTGCCGGCTCTCGAGCCTAAGGATTCTACCACTCCTATTCTCGATTCTTCCACTACGGAGCCCGATGCCTCTCTCATCATGGGGGATGAGGGTCTTATCACTATTCCTTTTGACGAGACTCTTATTCCAATCCAAAGTGAGCCTACGGTTGCTTCCGATAGTGACGATGAGTGTGAATCTCTTTCTAGTGATGACTCATTACCTCCCACCGACATCTTGGGAAACGATTCTTTGGCTTTCTCTAATCCCATTTTTGATCTCGATGATGATTTTACTTCTAGTGATGACCACTATCCGATGAAGACGTTCCGAAGGAAAATTTCAAGATTTATTCGAACCCTTTATTTGATTTTGATGACGCCTACATCTCTAGTGAGGTGAATCCTCTCTTTGAAGAGGGGATTGAGGACATTGATAGCTCCGACTCTATTGCTATTGATGAGCATCCTTTGTTAGCCATGCCACCTCCCATCATAGAGGAGGTGGAGATATTTGACCCTACCTTCCGTTTGATTCGGTCTGGAGAGGTGACGCGGGTGGTAGATATGTCTTCTGATATTTCTCATACTATGTTGCCACCCCGTCCTACCGCGTGCACACCCAAGCGGGTGATGTATCACTTTTACTCTCCTCATTTCATACCGGGAAATGAGGATGAGTGTTTTGATCCCGGAGGAGACGTTGATGTTGCTATTTCTTGTGATGTTTTATCGGTTATCCAATCAACTCTTGCTTTGAGTTTCTATCAAGTGTCCTCGGGTGACACTTTGATATCTTTTTATCCCACCTCCAGCCCTTGGCGAAGACGAGTATTCTTAAGGATCGCCTTTATACCTATTTCTCGTATGTTATAAGAATCCTTCTGCTTTTCTTCACTTATACAGTGGATTCTTCTTCTTTATTCTCATCCGGTAATGAGGATAAGATCTTTGACCCTGGCATATCTGTTTTGAGCCAGTGGTGATTCTCTTGCTCCCCCATGGACCATTTAATTCGGAGTCGAGTCAGGCTCGTGACTCGGTTAACAAAAACAAGCGCTTCTCGGGAGGCAATCCGATGATCTATCCTTTTTATTTATTTTCTAACATAAGTGTAGGGGCGTGTGCTTCTCTCCATGTGTGCTCGTTGGTTTTTGTTTTTGTGTGCAGGTTCCCTTGGATCGAGAAGACTTTCAGAGGGTTGATGTTGCTGTTTTCCATCATCTTCTTCATTCAGTCTCCGATCGATCTTCGTGTCTATATCAGGGGAGTACTCAGTTCTCATCTTTATCCATGCATATCTGATTGTGTTCTCCTTCTTACACTTGGAATTCTAGCATTAGCCTTTTGTGTTCTTAAGTGTAGAGGTAGCACCTTATCACTTTTGAACATTGAGGCCAATGTTCGGTTCTAAGTGTAGGGGGTTTATATCATATGGATCATATTCATGCCTACTTGTTTGCCCTCTAGCATCCTATTTTGAGCAAATGTGTGTTTGTTTTATTTTATTTTATTAAATAATAATAAAACGTTTTTGACCGTGCGTGATTGACTTGTCCCGTAGGCTAGAACAAAGGGGATCCTGACTCTGCCTGAGTGTTGATCTGGCTGCTCCCTTTACTTTTAGACTAAGCTTTTAGGAATTGTGCAAATGAAAATGCTAAACGTGGAGTAGTTGGTTCTCTTTAGAGCTTATATGAATGACCTGTGGCTTTTCCTCCTAGATTATAATTAGACTAAATAAGTGTGTTTTTTTTCAATCTTTCGAACGTTAAAAATTGTGTTGTTATGCAAAAAAATAAATTCTTATGCAATTTTGATATAGAGTCCTAGTTCAACTTTTTATTTAAATTTGAGTGAAAGCATACTTTCTTAATTTTGAAATAATGTTGCGTGAATAAATATGTCAAAAAAAAAATAATAAAAAAAAAAAAAAAAAAAAATTTGAAAAAAAAAAAAAAAAAAGGAAAAATAATATTTGAAAAAAAAGGGAACAAAAAAAAAGGTATATGAATAAGAGTTTTATGTTTTTGTTGCTTCAATTATAATTGTGAGAAACTTGCTTTTTCTCAAATTTAAATCCGAAGTTGAACTAGAATTCGTCAATTTTTTTATAAGAGTTTAGACGGTAATTGAGAATGTAGAAGTCAAAGGTCTCGTGAGCTCCGATACTATTCTCGAGGGTGTAAAAACCTAGCCTCCTAAGCTTTGCTAAAGGACAAGCTGAGAAGAAAGTCGCTACATGGAGTGATCTCTCCTTTAAATCTTCATTCTCTAATTATCGTCGTTGTTTTTCATCTAAGTGTGTTTTATTAGCTTAGCGGTGATTTCAAGATATTTGATTTCAAAATCCCGCCGATCCCGGTACTATTCTCCGTGGGGTGTCAAAAGCCCGGGCACTTAACCGATGAGGTTGAGACGTTCCGAGAAGAAAGCCGCTACATGGGAAAGGCCATTTTTGAAACTTAAATCTCGTCATTTTCGGTGAGTCTAATATTCCACTTAGATGATTAGCAACCATAACAAATGTCGATTTGAACGATCAAAAATTTGAAAATGAACACACTTGCCTAGTCTTGTATAATTATAGGAGTGAAAAGTTATATTTACATAGGTTATTTGTATAAGTAGTGTTAGCATTTTGCTATAACGTTTGCACAAGGAATCTTAGTGTAGTTGAGAGTAATAAAAAGAGGATGACGATCTTTATTCCCTGGCGACACCCAGTTTGCGTGTTTCCCGTTCTATGATCCTTATACCTTGAATAAAAAGTCGAGCATGGCGGGTTACTATGAATTTTTATTTTTCTTTTAATTAAAAAAAATAATAATAATTCGTATAAAGTGGTTTTAAATTGTTTTTGGATTTAACGTTTGTGATAATAGTTGCTTGGGGGCAAGCAACGTCTTAAGTGTAGGGGTGTGTTAGACACGTAATTATTCGTGTTTTTAGTAGTAATATCCCTTCATTTATGACATAATAAATAGCAAAACGTGTATTTATAGTGCATTTATCGTTTATTTGTGCTATTTATTATTGTAGGTACGAATAATAAAGAAAATGAGCAAAAACGATGAAAAAGAGCTAAGACGAGCACGAGAAATGGAGAAAGCGCGAAAAATCGAGTTTGCCGGTGCATTCGTATTTTATTGGGCCGGCCCGACACCATTTAAATGGGTCGAACCGAACAATTATTACACCATTAACCCAACACTACAACTCCAGCCCGTTTAGCAATCTTGGTCCGATATGAAGAAAAAAAAGAAATGAAGCCCAGCTATGAATACTCTAGCCCAATTTTAGCAAAAGCCCATCTTTCATGGCTTGAAAATAACGCAGTGGGAGATCTCTTATCATATTCATTAGGTAGGATTTAGTTTTATTAAGATCTATTTTTTTCATCTCGTCTTTATTTTTTATTTCGTTCTTTTTAGAATTAGATTTAGGTTTTATAACATTTCACAGCTTTTATCAATCACACTTTGTATTTCATTATTGCATCATAGAAGTTTTCTGAGATTGTATTCAAGTTAGATTATCGAAGATTCGTGTTTCTGTATGATTCGTTGATTTGCAGTTTAAGTATTGTTTGGAGCTTTGTTTTTTTTTAATTTTTTTTTTGGATTGTTGAATATTGTTTCATGATATTCGGTTCGAGTTTATATGAACCGGAAGTGATTGATGGAGGTTTATGTTAAATTTGGTAGGTGATTGTTATTGTCCAAGATGATGTGTATTTGATATTTAGTAGTTGGTTTTGTATTTTATTAGAAGCTTTATATTAGGTATGAAGTGATTCGCAGGTGGAGTTTTATATTCGGTTTTAGGTGGCTACAATAGATATATTTTGTAGATTGTGAGTTCAATTTATGAATTTTGTGTTTGAAGGTTTGTGATTAAAATATAATAAGCAATGATAAATCCCTGTTAACCTCCTTCATCTTCTTTTCTTTTTCTTGGTTAGTTCGGTGGATGTAATATAGCTTTTTTATTTTTAACTTAAGTTGGTTAATTGGTTGTGGCTTAATTGTTGAAGCATCATTAGTCTTAACATGGTTAGTAGAATTTAGTGAAACAATATGGGGTTTATAAATGTTTGCGTATGGTTAACAGTTAGTTTAATTACATCAACCTTTAGCATTTTTGTTTACTTAAATGTTTTTTTTTTTAAACTTTTGAAATCAGTTTTTTTATTTTATTTTTAAATGAAATAGTTTATTAAATTAGTTCATAAAATGGAAATAGTTTTTATAATTAAATGTCGTTCATCTTAATTATCGTTAACGTTTTATGTTTTATGTTAGCTCGGCGTATCCGTTCGTCATACGGGTTCGTTTCCTTTATCTTTATTTCATTAGCTCAAATATATAGTTTTAATTATGCTTGTTTAGTTTAGCATTTTTATTGTCATTATTATTATTTTAGAAATCTCTCGCTTTATAATTGTAGTTTAGTTTTCATCCTTATCGCTTTTATATATTTTAATATTTAATCAGTTAAATTAGTAGTTTTTAATTTCAAAATCAAAATATCTTTTATTCGAGCATCAAACTTTAAACACAAAAAACGATACAACTTGACACTGTTTAAATATAAGTTATAAATTTACCCAAGTGGATGTACAGATTCGAAATTAAACTTGAAATGGGTATTTTGACAACTTAAACATTTGATAAAATGTATAAAACGTTCTTAAAAATTAATAATAATTTTTTTAGAAATTCAAGAAAGCGTTTAAGATATCAAACGATAGACACGTAACAGTTTTTTTTTTGGTTTTCAGAAATGTGACAAGACAGCAACGAATGTGAATCATATAAAGGTCAACAATCTGTATGCGAGCAATATACAATGGAATAAGACGGAAGTCGTATCAATTCTTAACAAACGTGGTAGAATAATCACGTCAATAATAAAAATAATAAGAAACAAGGATTATAGCAAGATTAATTCACGAGTGCGGTTGGCGTCACCAATAACGGCTTATTAAGTTCTCGGTGGTCGAAATACGATCGAAAGGGAAAAGCCACACAACGAATTTTCGAATCAAAGAAAATTCTTAAGAAGTCAATTGAGAGAAGTTCCAGTAAGATGAACAACATTAGCAATGAAAGGCGAAATCAACACATGATTCACACGAATGAAATTTCAAGACGATAGTATCTTAACACATATCATGGCAATTACACGTAATCATCGTTCACGTCCAGTCATAAATCACTAATCGCATCCAGAGACGTTTCGAAGGTCTACCAAAATAGATAGAGATGGTCAATCGATGTAGGAGCATAGCAACGTTGAAACTTTCAAGTCGGGTATCAATGGTAAGAATTTAGGCAAATGGTAACGAAAATCGTATCATGAGGATGATGAGGTAACAGGTAAAACAAAGGTCGTTGAGTAAGGAAATATGTGCTCGAGGCATGTACTTAGTTCAAGAAAAGATAATGGTTCATATGTGTATGTTGCAAACTGTTGCTACTCGCATAAGATGTAAAAGTTTTCAAAACTTTATATTTATCTAACTTTTTAAGAAACATAATTAAAAAGTTGATTCTTGGTTAAATATTTAAGGTGACTGCTATTTGGCCTTGCATGGCTCCTTCTAAATTAGGCATAGGTGATCAGGCCATGCATAATTCAGGACTAGCAATGCGATGCTCAGCTTCGTCAACCAATATTACATATCATATGATTTAAAATATGCATATAATGCCATTTGTAAAAACAGAAATCAAAATAGTTTATGAAACTATTTGCTAATAAGTTACTGGCTAACTGTTTTAAATCGACAATTCGTATAGTTACAAGGGTTCTTTATAAGACCGTATTAGAACAATTTGTGAAAATACATTGTAAAATTAATATAAGTTAATTTTATAAGATAGCATTCAATTATTTAAGAAAGCCCAAATGAAACCTTTTTTAAAATGATTCGTAAACCAGACCAGTTTGAGTTGTATGGTAACATGACAATAGTTTATAAAGTAGCGAGTGGGATACAAGAGGGAAGTAAGGAGTAGTTCAATACAGCCAATAAAATGGTTACAAGGTGATTAGGTTTCAAGAGGTTTAGCTGAAATCGTCAGGAGACACGTGTCAAGATGATAACAAACGATATGAAAGCAAGATCTTCAAATCTCGGTCCAAATCAGTGGTACGATAGAAGCAAAGAAAGACAATGGAATGACAAATAAGTCATAAATAAAAGAAAGGAATAAGGAATCCGTATGTGCACATCGTAATTTATTTGACAAAAATATACTTTTAAGAAAGTAGGGTATCAGTTAACAAATAGTACAATCACTTCGAAAAGCTTCTATATTAGGAAGTTACCGAATTTCAAAAGTTCAAGATCTAGGTACATGTATGACCGAACTCAAAGTTACTATTCTATTCTTTTCAAACGCAATCATTGTTTTTAGTTTGCAAAATATCATTAGTTAAAGTTTTACGAGCTCAAACGAACTCAAAAACGCTTCAATCCATGTTTTTAACTTTTATTAGTTTTGACCTTTGGGTTTGACTAGACCAATTAACTCACTAAACGATATTCTAAGACTCAAAGTCTGATGCATTTCGATGTAAAACAATGTTTTGAACAACTTTCTAGTTTTACCCGAGACTTGAAACGGAATAAAAATGGACGAAAATGCCCTAGCATTAAATCTGTTAACAAAATGATATTTTAGCATTATTCAGAAAATAACTTCTTAGATTTTACAATCTCAAATGAGCGTAACTTGCTCGATTTTAAAGTTTACTGGTCAAATTTTATGTCCTAAACGGACGTCTCAACATGTAGAAATATATATATTTTTATGTCTAAAGTTATAAAAATATTTTCTCGACACTGTTAAACTTCCTGTAAAGTTTCTGTACAAAGTATATTTTTCGACACAGCTTGAAATTAAATCCAAATTTCATGATAACTCAAAATTAATGTACACATAGGACTTGTGGATTCCATAAAGACGATAGAAGGTAAACTGTATAATTAGTCATGTAAAGAAAACACAGTATAGAAATGGTTCAAGAATGCCAACGATAATCGAAGACATAAAAAAAACGACGCATATCATCCGTGTCTTCGGTTGCAAGATGCAACGCAGAAAGGTCTCTTGGTGGCATGATTTCCAAAATCACAAGATATATCGAGAAAGAAACGGGACAATAACAAGTGGCATTCCTGGAGCGAGGAGGTTCAATGAAAAGGGAGGATACAAGTAGGATCGTATTCCAAACAATCATCACATAATAATTGACGATTATGAGTTCAAGGTACAACGGATGTTCTAAGTTGAAATCGAAACGTAGAATGGTCAATGAAGTAAGATGTAATCCATGTACAAGTGTCGCGTAAAACGGTGGCGTACAGGTAAATCAAGATTATGAAAACCCACAACATTATTCAGCACTGATTCAACGAATTCTTCGAGATGTGAGACTCACACAATGTCCTTTAGTCTTTCTGGGAGACACATTGAGCTACACAATGGTCTATAGACTAGACATTCAATTATGAATGGTCAGAAAGAAAATCTGCGTATCTAAGTAGATATTTTAAGGGAAATAAACAATGAAAGCAACACACACGGTAGTAGAATGAAAATCAGAAGTTCATCGAAAACAACACTTATTCAATCCCGAACAATGGTATCGCGAGAGTATGCACAACACGTATCAACGAGTCAAGAAAAACAGACGGTTCAAACCGAACGAGCATATAAAGTCAGTCGTATCACGCATAAATGAAATAGCAATAATACTCAGAAAATGAGTATGAAAAGTCGGCAGCATACGCGCTTTGAATACAAGTATGTAACGTCATAACGATATAATATCATTGCAATAAGATCAATTCACAAGAACAAGAATTCAAGAAATACAGTATAGGCAGATGTAATCACAGTAACATTCAATGATAATTCATGAAGCACATAGGCTTTGAAAAGACATAGTAATTATCGTCATTAGCGTAAAGTAATATTTCAAAATGAAATCAAGAGATGAAATACTACAACGATAATTAAAAGTAAATAATAAGGATTAGAGAGTTACCCGCGAAGATATCGAACAGCAATGGCAAATTCTGTGTTTGGCAGTTAGAAACAATAAAATATTTGAACTTTCGGTTATAGACTAAGTTTTGAAAAACGACTCAGTTCCCTATAACCATCGCTCTGATACCAATCTTTGAGACCCCCAAAATCTGACATGGAACAACTAGGCAACGAGGGGGTAACACGTCATAGTACAAGAAACAATGAATTACAGTTGACACAAAGCTGACATAATAAAAGCATATATATCACATCATAAATGATCAGAGTTTTAAGCATAGGTCCCATAGTTTTATATGCGGAAAGATATATTATTTCATCATGATTTATAACATAAAGTTGCCCAAAAGATATAATAAATTTCTGACAGTTTATACTAAAACCAGTCTTTTAAAAGTATCACAGAAATCTCCAAGCTGCGATAATATCCTGCGGGCTCCCATCCAAGCAAAGCTAAGTGATAATACCTGAGATTAAACATGTAAATTCGTCAACATAAAGTTGAGTGATATTCATAGGTTTAGCAGTAAAGGTGTGGAACACAAGCATTCTTTTGTAAAACAAGTAAATAGAGAAAATGGTTATGATCATTAACCATAGTCTGAAACCAATATTATTGCTATTTAGTTCATGAACCGAAGCTTAACTCAAAGTAAGTTCCTCTAGGGAGTATTCAGCCTAAATACAAGTATAAACAAATGTAAGTGCGTCAAGGTAATCGGGACGGGGATTGTCAATCCCGATGGATCCACCCACAACATTCGCGCTTAGCGCAAAGCATACGGGACGATTAACGGTTCATGATCAAGAGAGGAAACTTAAGGCTATTAACTATAAGCAATAATATCAATAAAAACTGTTGGAAAGCATACAAGTCTGAATAGCATACAAGTTCTGGATAGTATACAGTTTTAAATGGATGTGTTCCACCATGTAAAATCTCACCCCGCATTTAGAAACATTGTTCAAGTAAAAAGGGGCTATGAACTCACCTTTAGTAAGTAATCAAAAAGTAAAAGGGGCTGAGCAAAAAGAAGTCTTCACGGACCTATGCAATGGTGACGCGTAATAAGAATGCGTTCAATGAAGCAATAACGTTTTAGAAGTGGTGGGACATAGTATGACTAGGTAACTTGCGTGCGATGGCGAGACCTAAGCTTAAGTTAAAATTTTGACCCAACACCTTGAACCTACTGTAATAACCTAATTTCAACCTTGTATGATGGTCCAAGCATTTATGTGTGGGTTCCGAACACGTTTAAGACTCGGTTTGAAAAACCAAAATAAGGGACTGCATTCAGTTTTCTGAAAAAGGCTGTGAAGATTTGGTCATATCTAAAAATCTATAATAGTACAGGAGGTGAAATTTCTTGACATGTATAGGTATTTCTCTTACCTTTAAAAGTTGGGAAAGAACAGCCCTAGAACTATTTTCAATCAACGGGAAATGCACTTTTAGTGACAGAGTATCAAAACAGAAAGTTGTAAACGTATTTCGTACCTTACAGTAGATTAAGCATATATCCCAATCGGTAAAAGATTTTGACACGAAACCAAAAAGAGAAGTTTTATTATATTTGTAGATACTGTAAAAGGTCATAAAATCATAAATTAATCCTTTTTACCCAAGTCAATTTACCCACGTTTTAAGCATAACATTCAGATTTGACCTAGTTTAGTAAAACGACCGTTTCGGGCTCATCCGGACACTTCCCGTTTCCATACAACTCAAAACATACTAATCACATCAGTGGGTATCCATTTTTCAAATAAAAACAAGGTCATATGTTTAATAAAATTTTGCCATAACCTGTTTGTTTCTGTGGTGATTTCCATACTACAAAAACGACTCTATTTAGCTACCTAACCTCAGTCAAGCAACACTTAGGCTATACCAAATCGCCACGCAAGTGTCCTAAGTCCTAATATGCCCTAAGTATCTATAATCTCAGTGGGTTTCACCCAAGGAATTCAAAATTCATGAATAAAAGAATCAAAGTACTAGTAACATCAAAACTAAATTGCTAGGAGTGACTATACCTTCATAACAAGTAGGAATTAATCCAAACACGCAAATTAAACAATTCCTCCTCCTTGATCCTTAGAAATTTCGTGGCCCTTAGCCACGTGTTAAATCAATCGCGGTACTCAGCAATTGAGTAGAAACAATGTAGTGAGACGATCACCGACGATATGGATGCCCAGGGAAAACACGAAAATCGCAACCTATCACAATAAGGCGCGCGTTAAGACTCGAACTCAATATCGCTATATATACCAAATATAACATGACTCAAATGTATTCAACGTATACACGTTTCAAAACCATTGACACGAATCAAATGAATTCATACTACCCATTTATTCCAACACTACACGTTAAAACACTTGAACACTTGAAAATGACCCGTCATACGACGCCAAGTCAACGCAAGTCAAACTATACTTTAACCTTATTTAGGCCAGTAGCTAAGTCATTTATATAATGACTAAGCACTTGAGTAAGTCACCATGTCCGATGGTGAACACTCAAACTCACGCAACACAAGCATTGAACTACGTGTCCAAAATAAAAATCAGCAAGTACACCCCGAATGTACACACCGATCTACCCTATCTAGACTTGTCCGTTTTACATGAAAATTGGTGTCAAGGTCACTTATAACCTGTATAAGACCTCACCAAAATTTGAGCCAAAGTTCACACTTTAAAATCCATCAGCTCGACGCTTTACTCGACTCCAAATTTTAGGACAAATTTGTACACTTGTTTTGTAAAACCGTTTGGACCACTTTAAAAGTACTAACCCGACAATCCGTCTTTTGAAACCACTACTAGACTCATCAAACTCAGTTCGTAGACTTTGAAAATCAGTAGTATCAACTATCTAACCAAGCCTAAAGTCCCCGAGAGTCGACCCAAAATCAGCCACAATTTCGGATTGTGCCGACTTGCGTCTCCCGGTACACGAAAACTAAAACTAGCATAACTTTTGACTCGTAATGAGTTATAAGCTCTATCTTATACCAAAACGACCGTCTCGGAAAACTCTACAACAATTTCAAATACTCTCAGTCTTTCACAGACCTTAAACCCACGAAACATACTGTTTAAGGCTGCTGTCCCAAATTAGCTTTTTAGAAAACATGACAAATCAATTTTTCAATCAAAACCACTCATTCCCATACCTCTAGGTTCACAATACTATCATTACTATCAACCAAACACTCCTAAAAATACTTGTATGAAAAATCTAACAAAAATCAAAGATTAAAAACAAGACTTTTAAGGATCAAAACAAGATAATCTTACCAAAACAACAAATGCATGATGATTAGAACATCATACAACCATGAAATCATAACTTTATGAAAACTTGATGCATGTAGGATATTTTTGGATCAAAAGATGCACAAAGAGATTTTAAGAATGGGTCTAATTCTTGTTTTGATTAGTTCATGGTGGATCATGATGATCTTGGTGGTTTTGTGGTGAAAACCCACGGCAAAAAGAAAAGAGGTGGGGAGGATTTGGTTATTTTTTTTTAAAAAATGAATGTGTAAGTGTGTCAGTGGAAGAAAAAAAACTTTATATAGTGCTAGTTAAGTGGAGGGGCTAATATTGCCAACTTTGAAACTTGTGGACTTAAAACAATTAATAGTTTTAAAGGGTAGAAAATGGTTATTGGCAAATATTGAAAATATTTACGGGGCTCGGGTTTCGTAAAAATACTTTTCAAAAGTTACAATGCATCGTAAAAATGATTATATGATTTCCCGACACGAATTAATACGTAATTAAAACGAAATCGTCGAAAATATTAATTATCGAAACAATCGATAAATAAATGTAAACTTTTGGGCATCCATCGGTATCACGATCACTGGGAATTCTCGTTGTACATTGATTTTGAATAAACTCGTAGTAAAACGCACACGGGTGATTTTAAATCAAAAACTTTGATTTAAATAAATATGAAAAAATAAAATAAAAATTTTATAATTCCATACTAAGTATTTATCGATGATCAGAAAATACTTAAAAAGTATAATTTAAAAATCTCAGGATTTACATATAGCAATACAAGAAAACGTAATTCGTTGGAAAAAATTTTCAAGAAGCACGAATAAAAAGAATAGAATAATGGTGGGAAAGTACGGGTTCTCACATTATGTGCCCTAGTCTCCTGTGCCACAAATTACTCTCATCTACTGAGGCTTTAGCATAAAAACAAGACATATTATTATTCATTCTAATCCCATTCAGATTCACATTGTATATGTCTTTATGCCTAGGTGTTCTATATTCAATATATTTCTCATCAGGGATCTTATAATCCTTGCTTAACACCAAACACTCAGTATCAGTAAACAGAACTTTATTCTTGTTATCACAAACTTGTGATACACTAAAAAGATTGTAATCAAGTTCTTTTACCAGAAATACGTTTTCAAAACGCAAGTTCTTGGTGAGAAGGGTTCCTTTGCATGTGATAGTACCATATCCGCCTCCAAAGTAAACCTTATCACCATCCTTAATGGGAGTGAAATTAGTTAAGTAATCTTCCTTCCCTGTCATGTGCCTTGAGCATCCACTATCCCAATATCCATAATCATTGACCTGTTTTTGAATGCCCTGCACATAAAGAAAACAAATTAGTTTTCTTTGGGAACCCAAGCCTTAGAAGACTTGGATTCATCTGGTTGTTTAATAAGAACAGACTTAGTTCTCACAACAACCCCATTTTCATCCTTCTTAGGATGAAATACCCAGTTAACCCCAATAGGTTTTCTAATGACCTTTGAAATGTAATTAAATCTGTTGCAGGTCATTGAAATCCCATTATCATTAGGGTTTTGATCTTTCTTGGGTCTCCATGTTAAGCTTGAAGAAGCTTTAGACCCCTTACCCTGTGGTTGCAAATATTTAGGTCTGGTCACGTTTTTGTCAGCGTTGGAATTGGTCTTGTCAACGCTGAAATTACCCTTGACAGCGTTGAATCTAGGGTTTGCTACAGAAACCCATTGCCTATTAGACCAGGTGTTTGTCTTTTGAAATGGTCTTTGTCCATGAGTGTTAGACCCTCTAGTAAAGAATGGGGCAGGTCTAATCACTTGTGGACTTTGTTGCACACAAGGTTTGGGTCTGACAACGTTTGACTTCCTAACAACGTTGACTTTGTTCCTGTCAGCGCTGAAATTGTTCCTGTCAGCGCTGGCTTTGGGAGCGTTGACACACTTATATGCCAAGTGTGAAAAGCTACCACAAGTGTAACAAGCTTTTCTAGACATAACCCTAGGTCTAGAAGAGAAGAAGCATGTTACATTATTGCTAACTTGGCTCTTGGATGACCTAGTATTCCTATACATCTCTGCATACTTAATGCTAGGTTTTCTATCAGTGTTGGAGCCAAGATCAACAGCTTTACCAGTGATTGGATTAGTAACCTTAATGGGTGTTGACTCATTGGGACTTTTGTTGGTACTCTTCAACTGGAGTGACAACTCTTGGTGGAGGAATGAATTCCTCCTCTTGGAATTCTGGCAAACCAGTCCAAGATAGGTCCTTTTGTTGGACACCATAGAAGTCACCAGCTGGTGGTGGAACCAAAGAGTAATAATTCATCCCAATCCCAGTCATGTCCTTAGGATCCCTTTGTTTACTCACACAGTCTCCTAGGGTTTGAGTGGCTCTATCAAATCTT
This sequence comes from Glebionis coronaria, assembly GCA_025667525.1. Taxonomy (NCBI): domain Eukaryota; kingdom Viridiplantae; phylum Streptophyta; class Magnoliopsida; order Asterales; family Asteraceae; genus Glebionis; species Glebionis coronaria. Next base: position 403,441,333 of record CM046882.1, on the reverse strand, counting down.
TGAATTTTAAGGCCAAAATTGTCTTTATTCTTAATGGCCTCATCTAATTTAGCCTGTAACTCACCATTAACCCTTTCCATAATGTTTCTAATATCCATACTAGCATTTAACTCATGTTTTAAGATATTTATTTTATCTTTTAAGTCAAATTCCATTTTCTTGTATTCAGAAACTGTTTTCTCTGTTTGAGTGAGAGCTAGTTGGTAATTAGACAGTTTGCACTTTTCAGTACTCACATCACTTAATAATCTTAACACCTCTTTGTTAAGTTTGCTAGTGTTTAACCTACAACCTTTACTACAAAAAGCATCATTGTATACCTCATTATTAGATGAAGAGGAGGAGTGTGCCATGAGAGCATATTCAACATGCTCTTCTTCTTCAACCTCAGCAACCAAAGCTTTATCCTCTTCAACATTCTTAGCCAGATAGCTCCAATCCCATCCCATACCATCAATTCCTTGAACTGCAACCATGGCTTTAGGATCTTGAGCTTTAACAACTTGACTTGAGGGTTTACCAGCATCAGATCTTCTAGGAGATCTGCATTCCCTCATGAAGTGCCCCATACGATGACAGTTGTAGCATTCAACTTTGGATTTATCAAATCCAGCTGTGTCTTTTGCATTGAAGGTCATTTTCTTCTTAAACCTTCTGTTCCACCTGTTTGCTCTTATACTAGCAAGAGCCATGTTCCACTTAATGTCCATCTCTTCCAAGTGCTCATCACTTATCTACTCAAGGTCCTCATATGTAATCACTGAACCATTAGGAAAAGAAGCAATATAAGCACATACAGTATCCAAATCCAAACCAGCAGGTTTAACTCTTGGGGAGTCACATTTGAATGTGTCAGCGTCTGAAAAGGAGACGTTGACAAGACTTGTTCCAGCGCTGACACATGATGATCCAGTAACTGGATGCATGTAAGAGTCCTTCTGATTGAATTGACCTTCACTATGAGAGAAGAAGGCCATGTTACTGTTGGTAGACTTGCTTCCATGTTCTAAAAGATTTTCATCTTCCAACAGCCTTAGTTTGTTGTAGATATCATCAAACGTGGAACTTTTGTAAGTATTATTGGCAAGAATAGATCTTGCCTCAATCTTCCACGCCTCACCCAGACTTTTAAGAAAGGTAGAATTAATGTCAACATCACCAAGTTGTGTCCCCATGAAGGACAATTTGCTTGTAATGTCAAGCAATCTGCTTCTTACACTACTCAGCTTCTCATTGGGTTGAGCTTTGAAAACAACATAATCATGCATGAGTTGTTTCTTCTTTTCTTCCCTGGTATCTGCATCGCCACCATATGCAACTTCAAGAGCTGCCCAAAGGTCTTTAGCAGAGTCATAACCTCTGTATTTATGCTGGTTCTCTTGTCCCAAAGAGACTTTCAGAATATTTAGGGTTTTCATGTCAACCCTTTTCTTTGCTATGTCATCAGCAGACACGGCTCTACCATCTTCAGGTTTTTCTTTCTTATCTTCTTCAGAACATCCAGCAACAGCTGATCTTTGAGTAATAGCATCAACAATCTTTTGGGTTTTATCGAATGTGTTTCCATATTCAATGATCTCCCAGAGTGTGTAGTCATAGATCCCTAGATATTGCTCAAAGTTGAATTTCCACAATTCAAAGTTGGTTGCATCAAGCATGGGAATCTTGATGTTTGGTAAAGGTGAGGAAGAGGAGGTTATTGTTTCTGACATGATGTTGTTAGGGTTTTTGAGAAAATTAGGGTTTTGGTGATTTTTAGGGTTCTTGTGTTCTTATAAGATCAAAAGTTCCTCAACAAGCTCTGATACCACTTGTTGATCCCAAACTTAGATCGATTTAGCTTTATGTATACGAGATTAGATAAAGTAATACACTTAGAGAAACCTTTGTATATGCTTATGATAATCTAAGTGTTATGCGGAATTAACACTTAAACAAGAACACACAATGATATAAACAAACTTTCACTTTGATTAATGATATCAAACTTGCTTACAATGAAAGTAGTTTACGAATGAAAACTTATATGAAACATTAACCTAAAGGTCTTCTTTTATAGACATAAGAAGCCTTGTACAATAATCTACGTATCAGCTATTCTAGGTAAAGATAAATGTAGAAAATACATTGTTGTTCCTATCTTTACTAGAAGTAATCTAGAATACAATAAACGCGTAGAGTATATCTTCCCATCAGTGTTTGTCTTCAATGTATCAACGCTTGACTTTATCTTGTCAACGCTTGAGCTGTCAGCACTTGTTTTGCTCCTGTCAACGCTTGTTTTACTCTTGTCAGCGCTCAAGTGATCTGGCCTTAATTTATTCCCAACAAGATCCTGTTTGGAAGGATCTTGAGGATGATATCAGTGGACTTCAATGGCGTTTGTATTCAGCTGCTGATGTGTATTATTTGAGTTCTATAAAGTTTGCTGAGTATCTACTTGTAGATGCTGAGTATCCCATGTCCAAAGAAGTTTTGGAAAAGATGAAGACAACACAGCTGTAGATTGACTATTCAAGTGACGTGGCCAAATATTTGATTAGCCATGTTTATTACCAATATGATAAGACTTGTAAGATTCCTCCTAGTTCTTAGTTTTTATTCAGAAACTTGATCACTAGAGTAGATATCAAGTTTAGGGGAGGATTGTTGGGAATAAAATGTAGCCAATACACTTAGACACTGACAAGAAGAAAACAAGCGCTGATAAGAAGAAAACAAGCATTGACAGATCAAGCGTTGACAGGAAGAAGTCAAGCGTTGATAGGATGAAGTCAAGCATTGATAGGATGAAGTCTACGCGTATTATGTTTCTAGTTTGTTTCTAGTAAAGATATGATTGACAATGTATTTTCTATGTTTATCTTTACCTAGAATAGCTGATACGTAGACTCTTGTACAAGGCTTCTTATGTCTATAAAAGAAGACCTTTAGGTTTTGTTTTCATATAAGTTTTCATTCGTTTAAACACTTTCATTGTAAGCTAGTTTGTTCTAATCAATCAAAGTGAAAGTTTGGTTTACATTGTTTGTGTGTTCTTGTTTGAGTATTAATTCCGATAATACTTAAATTGTTTTATACACAACAAAGTTTCTTTACGTTTTTAACTTGATTCAATCTCGTTTACACAAGCTAAATCGATCTAAGTTTGGGATCAACACTGGTATTGATCTAGATACAGTGTGTGCATACATTGCTTCATTTCCCAATGGTTCAGTGATTACATATGAGGACCTTGAGCAAATTAGTGATGAGCATTTGGAGGAGATGGACATAAAGTGGAATATGGCACTTGCAAGCATAAGGGCAAATAGATGGAATAGAAGATTCAGGAAAAAGATGACCTTTAATGCTAAAGACACTGTTGGGTTTTATAAATCCAAGGTTCAGTGTTACAATTGCCATAGAATGGGTCAATTTATGAGAGAGTGCAGATCTCCAAGAAGATATGATGCTGGAAAACCTTCAAGCCAAATCATCAAGGTTGAAGATACAAAAGCTATGGTAGCCATGCAAGAGATTGATGGTGTTGGCTGGGACTGGAGCTTTTTGGCCAAAGATGTGGAAGAGAACAAAGCCTTGGTTGAAGAAAAGAAGGAAGAGGAGAATGTTCACTATGCTCTCATGGCACATTCTTCATCTTCATCAGATAATGAGGTATATGATGATGCATTTTGTAGTAAAGGTTGTCGTTTAAACACTGAAAAACTTAACAAAGAAATTTTAAAGTTAAAATCAGATATTTTTGATGAAAAATGTAAATTATCTAACTATCAACTTGCACTTGTTCAAACTGAAAATACTGTAGCCGAATAGAAGAAAATGGAGCTTGACCTAAAACATCAAGTCAATGTTTTGACTCATGACCTAAATGCTAGTATTGAGATTAGGGACATCTTGGAGAGATCCAAAGGTGTTATACAAGCTGAGTTGGATGAGGCTATTAAAAACAAAGATGATGTAGGGCTTAAAATTCAAAGATTTGATAAAGCTTCTCAAACCCTAGAAAAATGTGTTAGTGAACAAAGGGATTCTAGGGATATGACTGGGATTGGGATGAAAGAGTATGCTGGTGTTCCACCACCTGCTGGGAACTTCTATGGTGTCCTTAGAAAGGATTTGTCTTGGACTGGTATTCCACAAATCCAAGAAAAGGAATTTACTCCTCCATCAAGAGTCCTTACTCCAGTAGAGGAATATAAGCAGAAATTGACTGACTTGGACCAATGGAAGAAAACCAATCCTACTTTGTTTGTTAAAGGTGGCATGCTTAGTGCAAGCCCAAATGAGTCATCACCCATAAAAGTGACCAACCCTACTACTGGAAAGACTGTTGACCTTGGCTTAAACGTTGATAGAAAACCTAGTATTTAATATGTAGAAATGTATAGAAAACCTAGTTCACCAACTAGTTTACCAACTAGTTCACCAAAAAGTCAAGTTAGTGATAATGGGACAGGTTTCTTTACATTTAGACCCAGAGTTATGTCTAAAAAAGCCTGTTATATATTTGTGGGAGTTTTTCACATTTGGCTTATAAGTGTGTCAATGCTTCAAATTTCAACGCTGATAGAAAGTCAACCATGGTCAAACCCAAACCTTTTGCCCAGCAAAGTCCACAAGTCATTAGACCAGCTCCATTCTTTACTAGAGGGTCTAATACTTATGGACAAAGACATTTTGAAAAGACAAATACATGGTCTAACAGACAATGGGTTCTTGTAGCAAACCCTAGTTTTGGCGCTGACAAAAGCAATCGCAGCATTGTCAAGAACAATTTTAACGGTGACAGGAATGTTTCCAACACTGTTAGACCAAGTAATAACAAATACTTGCAACCAAAGGGAAAGGGGTCTAAAGCTTCTTCTAGCTTGACATGGAGACCTAAACAAGACCAAAACCCCAATTCAGATGGAATTTCTATGACATGTAACAGATTTCATTATATTTCAAAGGTCATAACTAAACCAATTGGGGTTAACTGGGTGTTTAATATAAAGAGGGATGAACAAGAGGTTGTTATAAGGACTAAGTCTGTTCTTGTTGAACAACCAAATGAATCCAAGTTTGTTCGGGCTTGGGTTCCTAAGGAAAACTAATTTGTTTTCTTTATGTGCAGGGCATTCAAAAGCAGGTTAATGATCATGGATATTGGGATAGTGGATGTTCTAGGCACATGACGGGGAAGGAAGATTATTTGACAAACTTTACCCCCATTAAAGATGGTGACAAAGTGTACTTTAGAGGAGGATATGGAACCATTACTGGCAAAGGCACTCTTATCACCAACAATTTGTGTTTTGAAAACGTATTTCTGGTAAAAGAACTTGATTATAATCTGTTTAGTGTATCACAAGTGTGTGATAAAAAAATAAGGTTCTTTTCACTGATACTGAATGCTTGGTGTTAAGAAAGGATTTTAAATTACCTGATGAGAAATTCATTGATTATAGAACACCTAGGAATAATGACATTTATAATGTGAATCTTAATGGAATTAGGATGAATAATAATCTGTCTTGTCTATATGCTAAGGCTTTAGTTGATGAGAGTAATATTTGGCACAAAATGTTAGGGCACATAAATTTTAAGAACATAAATAGACTTGTGAGACATGGTTTAGTTGATGGTTTACCTGAAAAGGCTTTCCACAATGATCACTCTTGTGTTGCATGCCTTAAAGGCAAACATCACAAAGTCTCTTTTAAGTCTAAACTTGTGCACTCTAGTTCTAAACCACTTCACCTGCTGCATATGGACTTGTTTGGTCTAACTAATATAGAAAGTTTAAATGGTAAATCTTTTTGTCTTGTCATAATTGATGATTTTTCTAGATTTACTTTGACTTTCTTTTTGGCTTTGAAAAGTGAAACTGCTGATGTTTTGATTAACTTTATTACCCAAATTGAAAAGAAGACTGGGAATGAGGTCAAAATTCATAGAAGTGATAATGGTGGTGAGTTTAGAAATAAGTTGTTAGATGACTTTTGTGCCAAGAAAGGGATTACTAGGCAGTTTAGTGTAGCTAGAACCCCACAACAAAATGGGGTGGCTGAAAGGAAGAATAGAACACTCATATAAGCAGCTAGGACAAGGTTGGCTGATGCTCACTTTCCCATTGCATTTTGGGCTCAGGCTGTGAATACAGCCTGCTATGTTCAAAATAGGGCTTTGGTCAACAAAATCCACAATAAGACACCTTATGAGCTATTTTGGAGTAGAAAACATAATATTGGTTTTCTTAAACCCTTTTGATGTCATGTAGTTGTACTTGATACTAGTGATGCCTTAGGAAAATTTAGTTCTTAAAGGTATAAAGGCTCATTTTATTTTCAATGATTACGAAGAAAAGTTTTTATTACTTGTTTGAAGACGAAGTAGATTTTCGCGGATTGATGTTCTATCATATCTTCAAATTTTGTAAGCATTTGAAGGTAACTTGTAGGTTCTTTTAATTTGTGACAATGGACTTGATAAAAAGGTAGCAAAGGTATGAGATTTTTCTTAAGACACTCTATGCTCATATTTGCTAGAGAACCCTTTTTTCAAGAGACTACTCATTATAGCCGTGAGTTTTATAGTCTACTCATTATAGCCGTGAGTTTTGGAGTCACATGTTTAGTACAAGACATGGAATATAAGTTCGGGTTATTCTATTTCATCGTCAAGTAAGTCATAATTAGATTTCTTCATATGTGATCATTACATAAATCCTATAGAATTTGAAGATTCAAGATACTTGACAAAAGTTGATCTTATTTGGTTCTATTCAACCATTGGAAGTTGCTCTTTTCAAAGATTCTACTACTTGGGTACGTATACTATTAGTCATTTAAAGATGGCACTACTTGTTAATTTCTGGTGCTGCTCTCATCATGGATGGTACTACATAGTATTCGTTTCTGCAACTGGTTAGTTATTCGTTTGCTTTTGATGGTTGATACTTCTACTTTTGTTCAAAAGAAATGGTGAATGCATGGTATAAGGGGAAGCTTATTGTTCTAAGCGTTACATCATTTACATGGTACTTGTTTGCTTCATAGTTGTCTACGTTTTACTACTTCCTTGTTGATGTGATAAAAAGGGAAGAAGTACTAAATTAATGGGAAGATGGCAACTTGAAGAACTAGTGTCATGAAAAAAAGCAGTTTGTTTTGTCATATCAACTAGGGGAAGATTGTTGGGTCAAATATTGATTTGATGTGACAAAATAAACAAAATAAAAAGACAAGGACTAAAATATAAAAGAAGCAATTCTACAAGCTGGTGGAGTCTTTTTATTATTATGTTAGCTTTCTTTGTAAGTTATGTTTTCTAGTATATAAAGAAAACATAGACCGTAGGTTTTACATAACATTCATTCACAATGTAACCTACAATAAGCTTTGATCTCTAGGCATGTGATTCAATGTATACATGCCTAGAGTTGTTTATGTTAATCATTAATACAATCACACTTTGGGAGAATTCATCTTGTTAACATCTTGTTCATATTAATGTTCTATTCCGCTATGTTTTATACATATGAACATTGATAATCCTAGATATAATGGTTCTTAACCATTGAGTCGAACAATCTATAGACTCCATAATAGTTGATCCCAAACTTAGATCGACAATGTTGGCTGATGCTCACTTTCCCATTACATTCCTGATGCTCACTTTCCCATTGTATTTTGGGATGAGGCTGTGAATACAACCTGCTATGTTCAAAATAGGGCTTTGGTCAACAAAATCCACAATAAGACACCTTATGAGCTATTTTGGAGTAGGAAACCTAATATTGGTTTTCTTAAACCCTTTGGATGTCATGTAGTTGTACTTGATACTAGTGATGCCTTAGGAAATTTTAGTGCTAAAGGTGATGAAGGCTTTTTTATGGGCTATTCAGTGCAGAGTAGAGGATATAGGGTTTACCTTAAGAAAGAAAAACGTATACTTGAAAAGGTACATATTAGGTTTTTAGAAAGTAAACCTAGTGATCCTGAGAGTGGACCAAAATAGTTATTTGACTTGGAACCTCTATCTAGAACCTTAAATTATATGCCTGTTACTAATCCAGACATTGTGAAGGTAAATTCAAATGTTATGGAAGAACCAGTTGTTGAAATTTCAGGTATACAGGTTGATAAGGAGATAGGATCACATGCAGACAAATCAGCTCTCATACTTGAGTATGTCACCATTCCTATATGGACAGATGCATTTGATGCTGCTGCTGCTGGAAAGGAAAAAAGGTGGTCCACAAGAAACACCAGTTGATGAAAACATGCATGAATCTTCAAGCGCTGACAAAGGAAAATCTGGCGCTGAAAGGCCAAATTCAGGCGTTGATGGCTCAAACGTTGGCAACCCTAATTTAGGCGTTGACAACTCTTTTGACCATTTATCTCTTCCAGTGTTTTTGAACAAGGTGCACCTTCCAACATACATGAAGAGGTTCATTCAGGTGATGATGAAGAAGAATTGGAAGATGATATTGGCAACTTGGAGACTGAAATTGACGACAACACAACTATTGAAGGAGGAGTGCTTACATCTACTATCAAGAATCACCCTTCTTCTCTAATTATTGGTGATGTGATATCTCCTGTACAAACTAGAAGGTCTCATCAGAATCATGGAGGATTTATTGCCAATATTCATAAGAAGGTTGATACCCCTCTTGTTCAGGCATGTTTGTTTGCTTTTTTTTTTGTCACAACAGGAACTCAAGAAGATATTTGATGCTCTCAAAGAACCAAGTTGGATGGAAGCAATGCAGGATGAGCTTCACCAGTTTGCTATTCAATATGTTTGGGAGCTAGTTGATTGTCCTAGATATGTCAGACCTATAGGGACCATCACCCCAGCAAATGTTGACAACGATGCGATTGCTTTTGTTAGGAATGTTGACAACACTACTACAATGATCGTAGGTTTCATTCATCCCATTATTCACAATGTAGTCATAAAGCGTGTGTCGTGTGTTCTAGACGTGTGTGATCTTGTAAGCACGTCTAGGGTTTGTTACTTGTAATCGTTTAAAGTTGAATACAAGTAAACGTTGGAAAAGAAACACCTTATTATGATCAATGTTTATCATATGAACGTTGATTATCCTAGTAAGCTTAATCGATCCATGAATAATGGTTTCCACAATTGGTATCAGAGCTTGTTGAGGAACTTTGATCTAAAGAACACAAAACCCTAAAAACCCTAAATCGCCAAAAACCCTAATTTTCCAAGAAACCCAAAAAACCAGAAAACATGTCTACTCCAGAGTTGACCTCCTCCTCAAGTCACAACCTAAAAACCCCCATGCTAGACCCTGACAACTTTGAGCTATGGAAGTTCAATTTTGAGCAGTACCTTCAAATCCATGACCACACCCTATGGGAAATAATTGAATTTGGAAACACATTCGATAAGGCTGCTAAGATTCAAGCTGCTATTACTTTAAGATCAACTCTAGGCTCAAGTGAAGCTGATAAAAAAGAACAACCTGTAGATGGGAGAGCTGTCTCAGCTGAGGACATTGCAAAGAGAAGAAATGACATGAAAACTCTAAGCATCCTCAAACTTTCTTTAGGACCAGCTAATCAACACAAGTATAGAGGTTATGAGTCTGCTAAAGAGCTTTGGGCAGCCCTTCAAGTCACTTATGGTGGTAATGATGCTACTGCCTTAGAGAAAAAGAAGCAACTCTTACATGAGTACGCTATGTTCAAAGCTCTTCCCAATGAAAAGCTAAGTGGGGTGAGAAGCAGACTTCTTGACATCACAAGCAAATTGTCATTTATGGGAACAGTGCATGATGATGCTGATATCATCACCACTTTCCTTAAAAGTCTTGGTGATGCATGGAAGATTGAAGCAAGGTCTATGATTGCTAATAATTCTCACAAAAGTCCAACTTTTGATGACGTCTACAATAAACTAAGGATTGTAGAGAGTGAAATCCTTTTGGATCAAGGAAGAAAATCTACCAATGGAAATATGGCCTTCTTCTCACATAGTGAAGGTCAATTTGATCAAAGGGAGTCATACATGCACCCGTTACTGGATCACCTTGTGTCAACGTTGGATCAAGCTTTGTCAGCGCCCCACATTCAGACGCTGACACATACAATGTTGACTCACCAAGAGTTAAGCCTGCTGGTATTGATCTAGATATACTGTGTGCATACATTGCTTCATTGCCCAATGGTTTAGTGATTACATATGAGGACCTTGAGCAAATTAGTGATGAGCATTTGGAGGAGATGGACATAAAGTGGAATATGGCACTTGCAAGCATAAGGGCAAATAGATGGAATAGGAGATTCAGGAAAAAGATGACCTTTAATGCTAAAGACACTGTTGGGTTTGATAAATCCAAGGTTGTGTGTTACAATTGCCATAAAATGGGTCACTGTATGAGAGAGTGCAGATCTCCAAGAAGATCTGATGCTGGAAAGCCTTCAAGCCAAATCATCAAGGTTGAAGATACAAAAGCTATGGTAGCCATGCAAGAGATTGATGGTGTTGGCTGGGAATGGAGATTTTTGGCCAAATATGTGGAAGAGAACAAAGCCTTGGTTGTAGAAAAGAAGGAAGAGGAGCATGTTCACTATGCTTTCATGGCACATTCTTCATCTTCATCAGATAATGAGGTATATGATGATGCATTTTGTAGTAAATGTTGTCGTTTAAACACTGAAAAACTTAACAAAGAAAGTTTGAAGTTAAAATCAGATGTTTTTGATGAAAAATGCAAGTTATCTAACTATCAACCTGCACTTGTTCAAACTGAAAAGACTGTGGCTGAATATTAGAAAATGGAGCTTGACCTAAAACATCAAATCAATGTTTTGACTCATGACCTAAATTCTAGTATTGAGATTAGGGACATCTTGGAGAGATCCAAAGGTGTTATACAAGCTGAGTTGGATGAGGCCATTGAAAACAAAGATGATATAGGGCTTAAAATTCAAAGATTTGATAAAGCTTCTCAAACCCTAGAAAAATGTATTAGTGAACAAAGAGATTCTAGGGATATGACTGGGATTGGGATGAAAGAGTATGTTGGTGTTCCACCACCTGTTGGGAACTTTTATGGTGTCCTTAGAAAGAATTTGTCTTGGACTGGTATTCCAGAACTCCAAGAAAAGGAATTTATTCCTCTACCAAGAGTCCTTGCTCCAGTAGAGGAATATAAGCAGAAATTGACAGACTTGGACCAATGGAAGAAAGCCAATCCTACTTTGTTTGTTAAAGGTAGCATGCTTAGTGAAAGCCCAAATGAGTCATCACCCATAAAAGTGACCAACCCTACTACTGGAAAGACAGTTGACCTTGGCTTAAACGTTGATAGAAAACCTAGTATTAAATATGTAGAAATGTATAGAATACCTAGGTCACCAAAAAGTCAAGTTAATGATAATGGGACAGGTTTCTTTTCATCTAGACCTAGAGTTATGTCTATAAAAGCCTGTTATACTTGTGGAAGTTTTTCACATTTGGCTTATAAGTGTGTCAATGTTCAAATGTCAATGCTGATAGAAAGTCAACCATGGTCAAACCCAAACCTTTTGCCCAGCAAAGTCCACAAGTCATTAGACCAGCTCCATTCTTTACTAGAGGGTCCAATACTTATGAATAAAGACCTTTTGAAAAGACAAATACATGGTCTAACAGACAATGGGTTCCTGTAGCAAACCCTAGTTCATATAAATAGAAATCGCACAAACCCTAGATACATGTTTTTGTTGCTGCTGTTATGAAATGAAGCTGCTGTGATTAAAAAGAGTTTTGTTTTAGGGTTTTTTGTGTAAACCCTAGATCTATATATATATTTGGCAGCTATGAAGTTTGTTCATGACTAAGAAGTTTTGTTACATTTACATGCTTTCTGCTATATTTAATATGCAGGAAGTTCAACACGTGATGGGTTTGAAGTGAAGTTCATGGTTTAAGATCACATGGGATGCGCAAAAAGCAGCTGTTCTTTTTCAAAGATGATGAATTTGATCAAAGTTTGATTGAGTAATATCACGTGAAGTTTTTAATTGCTATGGTCCACATTTTTTATAAAGGTCTTCTTACATGCTCATGAAATTAAGATATTCTTTTTTTGTACTCACGTACAATAGAATATGGTACCAAGTGATTTTGTGGTCCAGCCAAGAGAAAAAGAGGTTGACAATGCAAAAGGAACGTAGGGATTTCAAAGAGGACAAAGATTTGTGAGGGATGTGGTATTCACGTGTGTGTCTAAGGAATGAAAAGAAAATTAATGGTGTGGTCGCCTAGTACTAGACGATCAGAAAGAATACATTCGTTGTACTATTGGATGAAAGTAGCTGCGACATATGACAGAAACGTTGGCATTATTCTTTGTGGTCCTAGTTTGTGTTCACACGAAGAAGCAAAAGGGGTTTGTTTCAATGTTTATTTTCACGTTATATATGTTGTCAAAAGAAAGAAAAGGGGCCTACTGAGTAATATGAACGAGAGGAAGAGCAGCATATTATCTTTCAAATATACAAATTTGTTGCAAAGTAAAAAGATGTAATGACAAAGTTATGTCAGGTGCAACGAGAAGTGGGATGTTGAAAGAAAATAAAATTGAAGACGAAGACAACGGAAAAGTGATACAGTGGAGTAGTATTTTTAGCCGCTGACAAGAATAAAACACACGCTGATAGAGAAGACGCTGACACGTTGTAATTTAGAAGTTGACAGCATGTTGTCCGATATATAGTTTCTAAGCGCTGACAAGTATCGTCTGATATCGTACAATACATACAGAATATATATTGGATGACTCAGGATCTTGGAAAGAACTGTCTGTTTAAATATTTATGGCTCGTTTTTGAAGATTGTGTTTGATACAATAAAGTTTTATTTGATTATGTGACAAGGCTAACCTTGCGGTTACGTACCGACTTGGATTAGAAGCAGAACGCCGACAGAGGCATCAGTTGCATAAAAGAAGAAGATGATATTGTACCTAGATGATTTACATTTCAAATAGGAGGTTTCGATGAAGACGACTGATTATTGCTTATTTGGTGTTGGAGTTGTTTTTCGTAGGTTTGTATTTTATCATATCTTAAAGTCGTGAATCCGTGCACTAACTTTAAAGGTAACTTGTTCGTGCTTACATTGTTCGTGATGAAGACTTGTCATATCTAGCAATCTTCTCTTGCTATCACTTGAAGAAGTTACATTATCGTGCTCAGTGTCTCACAAAGGATGAGGATTTTGACAAGAGATCGAGGCCTTCTTATACTTTAACGTTTTCATATAAGTTCGACGTCACATGGATAGTGCAAGATATAAGGTAAAAGCTTGGGATATTCCACTTCTTCAACAAATAGGTTATATTCGTTTTTCTTCATTCGTAATCTACAATTAGAGCCTACATGGTTCGTGATTCATTTACATGCACCACTTAAGGGGAAGCGTTTATTAGTTGTTTATCTTTAGAAGACCCTTATTGGATGAGACAAAAAGGGGAAGAAGATTCAAAGATCAAGGTATACAACTTATTTTTATGCGGTGATATGTTTTACAAGAAATCTTACTTTAGGGGGAAGCTTGTTTCATTCGTGAAAGATCAAGATTTGAAGATTGGTTTTGTCATCATCAGATAAGGGAAGATTGTTAGGAATTAATTTGATGAGACAAAATAAGAATAATGAAACAAGAAGGACTTGTATGCAAAAATCAAGAAGTACAAGAATATGGAGACCTTCTACACAAAAAGGAGGACTAAAGTGAAAAAGATGGAAGGACTTCTAGAACAATTAGATTTCTTGTAAAAAGGGTTATGTGTAGTATATAAACACACATCCTGCATAGGTTTATTCATTCAATTATTCACAATGTAAATCTAAAGTGTCTTCGTGTTCTAGGCGTGGGATTAAATGTATGCACGCCTAGAGGTTACTTGTAATCGTTTATTGCAAGTAATTGTTTGGAATAAAGTAAATGTTGGAGAGAATTCGTTTGTTGTTTAAACACCTTGTTTGTGTATTATGTTCTAGTTCCGCTATGATTCACATCATATGAACATGATGCATATCCTAGTAAGCTTAATCGATCTGTGAATAATGGTTTCCACATTAGCATGCATCATATGTTCTCGTATCACGTTCACGATATGTTTCACGTATCACGATCAAGATATGTTTCGCGTCTCACGTTCACCCTACATTTCTCATATCACGTTCATCATAAGTTTCACATATTACATTCACCATATATCCACGGATCACGTTCACAATTGTTCACGTATCACGTTCACAATTGTTCACGTACTATGCACACTATATGTCTCCCGTATCATTGCTCGGAGATTACTAATATCATTCTTTTCATGTTATTTCGTATTGTATCATTTCATGCATCTTCTTCACGTTATTTCTTATCCACTCAATCAGATTTGTGAGAATCTATCTGACGTTGAGGAACCAGAAACTCTTCTGTATCGTCAAGACAGGGTCATGAAGACCAAGATTATTCTTTCGTCAAGATCCTTTGGAGGAACCACCCCGAGAGGGAAGCCACTTGGGAACGGAGGAGTCCATCGGGACTTCGTATCCTCATTTTACTTCCACGACCCAAGTATGTTCTTTTCAGTCACGTCGTGTTCCATGTTCTCTTCGGCCACGTCACGTCCATGTTCCTTTCAGCCATATTATGTCCATAATTCGAGGACGGATTATTCTTTTTAGAGGGGAAGAGTTGTAAAACCCGCATAAAATACATGAAGCATTAAATACACGAAATCACTGATTAATTAAAACTTTACATTAAATTAATACACGAAACCTATAAAAAATAATTAATATTTAAATACAAGTATTACGTATAATATTATTTATTATTTATAAGTGTATACGTATAATAATAATAATACATGTTCGGTATCTCTAAACCTTATCTTTCAATTTATTTTTATATAGTCATGAATCTATTTAATTATAACAAGAACATAAAATGTTAAAGGATTTAAAAACATGTAATAATCGTAAACAAGACGGGCGTTGGGTTGGTTTTCACGAGAACCGAGACCACTTTGGATATCGGTGTGGTTTATTCATGGCTAGCTACACCCATAAAGGGGCAGTGGCTATCTTGGATTAGCGGCGAAAACACCCGAAAACCCCATCGGGGGTGCGTTTGGGCTAAACAGTGGGAACCGAGAGCATGGAAGATCTCGGTGGGATGTGTTGGACTAGCAGTAGCAACCGGCTTTAGGCCGGTGGCTGCTGTGTACAGGCGGCGGCAACCACGACCTTGCGGTTGTGGTGATGTTGCTATGTTTTGGGCATGCCGAGACATGGTGTCTCGGTGTGACTCGGTTCGGGGTTGGGTACACGCATGAACCACAACAAAGGTGTGTGGGTTTAATCTTTGCTAAATTAACTTTATTATTTTATTTGTATATTAAATTAATCATGTTGTAATTAATTTTATTAATTTTATTAAGTATATATTAAAATAATCATGTTATATCTAATTTAATTAATCAAGACTTAGGATATAAATAATGGGTTAATTATTCATGAAAAGTGACATGGTCTATTTAATAAATTAACTTAGACTATAATAATTATTTTATATAATTATTTATGACACATGACATGACACATTTTGGTTTAATTAAAATAAACTATACATTATAATAATTATGCGTATAATTATTCATGATAAATTACATGTTACATTTATTTTATAATAACTTAGCATAAATATTTAATTACATGTTAACCATGGTTTAATTAAATTAATATTATACTTTAATTTAATTATACAATATCAAGTTATAGTAAAGTATTATTAATATAAGTCAAGTATAGAATTAATTAATAATTATTAATAAAGCATGTATTATAATATTAATTAATTGTTAGCCTCAAAATATTGAGTCAAACAAGAATGTTCGGTCATAGGTTTATATTGTAATATTTATTAGAATGTTGTAATAGATAGTTAAATAGTCGTGGTTCACGGGCTTGGATTTAAACTAATTAAAGTTCAAAAGACAAGCTCGGCCCAATATGTAGCCCATTAAAGCCCGCATGTGGGTGGACTATATATACTACCCTCCTAGCATGTTAGGAGGGTGGGATGGTTATTTGTAACAAATATTTTCTCTAATCTAATATTCACCAAGTTAAATCACCTCTCTCTCTACTTTCTCTTACTGCTTTCTCTCTCTAGGAATCCATCTCTTTTCATCTATTTTCTATCATTAATCATCTAAATAATATGGGACAACATTTGGTATCAATCGCCACGGGGTAGATTGTGTTTGGTTGTTTGGCTTGAATTTGATTCGGTTGATTTTTCCATATAAATCATCCCGAATTAAATTTTGTTTAGTATTTCCGGGCTAGATATCTTGATATAAATCATTTATATCGATTTGGTAGGGATTTGGTTTGATTTTCGTGGTCAAAATCGCAAGATTTTGAGGTGTTTGGATTGTTTTTTGGGTTACGGTTTCTTTGCTTCAAGATCATTCCGAAAAGAAGATTTTCAGAAAAGAGTCAATTATTCCAAAAAACAGATTTTCGGAAAAGGGTTTTCTATTCCGAAGAAGTGAATATTCTGAAAAAGTGAATTTTTCTGAAAAAGTGGTTTATTCTGAAGATTTCAGGTTTGTTGTTATTCCGAAGATTATCCTTTATCTGAATTTTATTTATTCCGAAGAAAGTTCTGAAAACAACAATATTCCGAAAAAGCATTTATTCCGAAGAAAGTTCTGAAAACTCGTTATTCCGAAGAAGTCTTTATTCCGAAGATTATTCCAAAGAATTGCGGATTCCGAAGATTATTCCGAAGAATTACTTATTCCGAAGATAATTCCGAAGACTTGCTTATTCCGAAGATTATTCCGAGGAATTGCTTATTCCGATGATAATTCCGAAGACTTGCTTATTCCGAAGATTATTCCGAAGATTTGCATTTTTCTGAAAACCTCATTATTCCGAAATACCCAATTTTTCTGAAAATGTTAGTTATTCCGAAAAAACCCCAACAGTGAAATTTTTTAACTACGTGTGATTTTTCGCTTTCGATTTTTTGGTTTCTTGTGAAGACAATTTTTAGGGGATTTTAACATTTTTCATCGACAACAACAATCAACACACATCTAGTTAAGATCCATTTACACTTCATCGATTTCAAGTTTCTAGATATGGATTCTACTCAAGAGTATCGTGTCACAAACAACAATATCATGGTGGCGGGGAATAAAGAGAGACCACCAATGCTTGTATCTGGTCGGTATGCTCAATGACAATCACGTTTCATACGATACCTTGATACAAGACCAAATGGTGATTCCTTGAGGAAATGTATTACTCATGGACCATATGTATTCAAGAAAATCTCAAGTCCTCCAAGAGCAGCCACAGATACTACTAATCCAATTCCTACAAGTGAACGTGATGAAACAAGAGCTGATCTCACACCTGAAGATTGTGCTTGGCATGATGCGGAGAAGGAAGCCATCTATATGGTTCTAAGTGGGATTGGAGATGATATTTACTCAACGGTTGGTGCATGCCCTACAGGACATGAAATGTGGACTGCTATTGAACGCTTGCAACAAGGAGAATCACTCAACAAACAAGATGTCAAAACAAACTTGTTTTGGAATTTTGGCAAGTTTACTTCAAGGGATGAAGAATCAATTGACTCTTACTACTCCAGGTTTTATAAGATGATGAATGACATGACAAGAAATAATCTGCAAGTCTCCACCATGCAAGTCAATGTCCAATTTCTTCAACAACTTCAACCCGAGTGGACAAGGTTCGTCACTTTGGTGAAACAACAAGAAAAGTTAGACGAGGTCTCATATCATCGACTCTTTGATATCTTGAAGCAATTTCAGAATGAAGCAAATGAGATTCGAGCTGAACGTGTTGCCAAGACGTCTAATCCACTTGCTTTAGTGACTACAAATCAACATGTTCAAGGTCATAACTCTCGTGCTCCTAAGTCATAGTCCACTACATCATCTTCACCATGATCTTCCACATCATCTAAGTCTTCATTATCCACAAGATCTCGAGGTAAAGTGCCAAGAGCACCATCACCACCATCTGAGTCATCATCTGAAGAAGATAGTGATGAAGACCAAGCTTAAAAGAACCGAGAGATGAAACAACAAATTGCTTTCATAATGAAGACTTACAAGAAAATCTACAAACCCACCAACAACAATCTTCGCACATCATCTAACACCAAGAACTGATATGTTGAGAGTCCTCCAAGGTATGACACACGTCGACGTGGTGAAAGTCCTTCTAGGTATGATCGACATAATCCAACACATGTTGAGGGTTCTGCAAGATATGATCGACAAACTGACAAGTATGATACTCAGAGGATTGCTGCTGCTACTGGGAATAGGGAAACGGTTGGAAGTCAAGTGGTTCAGCAGAGTGGGATTCAATGTTTTAACTGCCAAGGTTATGGGCATATGGCAAAGGAATGCAGGAAGCCGAAAAGGGTTAGAGACTCCAGCTATAACAAGGAAAAGATGCTGCTGATAGGTGTGAAAACACCCATATTTTTACCACTTAATTATAATAATAACCAAGCCAAAACGTGTATTTTATGTCGTAAATATCGGAATTATGCGTGGTTTGTGTTTTTATTGTGATTTAGGATCAAAATGTGAAAAGGGGAGAAAACACGGGCTTTCACGGGCTTTTATCGAAGAAAAAGACAAAAGACGAAGTCAAGAGATCAAGAGTGCAAAAAGAACGGAAGTCCAAGGCCTATTCTGAAGATTTATCGAAGAACAAGTCTAAAGACGAAAGTTTAATAAAGCCGAAGAACTCAAGTCTAATAAACGAAGAAATTATAAGACGAGTTCAAATAATCCCGAGACAAAGTCGAAAAAAGTCAAAGAATTAAGAAGTCGAGAAAGATGAAGAATTAAAAGACGAAAAAGACGAGAAAGGAAGAAAGGATGAAGGAAGCAACCAACACATGCCTCCTTCCCTAATCCCCTATAAATAGACGTCATTTCATTTCATTTGAACTTGTTAGCTAATTTTGACAAAATTAGTCTTTCCACCATTTTCATTCCTTGCACCATTTATTTTTCATGTCATTTTAATTTCATGTATTAGATTTCTTGCCTTTTAATTCCAAGTAAGTTCATTTTATTGTTGAATCTTTGTTTTCCTTTAATAAAGTTTTTTCTTTATCATTCTCATCCTACTTTTCTTGTTTTGGTTTGATTGTGGTTCGGATTAAGCATTGATTTTGCTTAATCATATTGCTTATTTGATTAAAAAGTTCATCTTTTTATTTCTATCTAAGCTTTCATACGAAATAAGCTATAAGTTTGACAACCTTATTGGCTTATTTTGTATTTAGCTTATTTATTTTAAGTTTTCTAAAAAGTTTTTATCTTTTTAAAGTTTGCTTATTTTGTTTGCTCATTTTGTGTCTTGAGAGTTTTCCATTCGTAGCTTATTGAGTCTCCTTAATATTGGTCTTGTTGAGTTTTTGACAAGTGCTTATTAAGTGTGCTTATTGAGTTTTTAGCTTATCTCCATTTTTGGATTATTTTGTGTTCCATCGCAATATTGAGCTTTTACACATTCCGACGCCTCATTCCGATAGGTTGCTTGTTTGTATCGCAATAACCCAAAGGGGGTTCTACTTTGCGATCGTTTGGCATTTCCCCTTATTCCGATCTGGATTGCGATCGCATATTCCGACGGGATTAAGGTTACCTTAAGTCGAAACGCTGCCCAAATTTTGTTTACTATATTCCGATAGAACAACATTGCGACAGAGGTGTTTAAATTATTCCGATCTGAAACATTCCGATCTAGGACTTTCCGACAGACATCATTCCAATAGAATTGACTTCGTTATTCCGATGGGTATTCAGATGAACATTCCGATGGTTTTGAACTTATATTATTCCGATGACTTATTTTAATAACATTCCGATGATCTACTTTTGATGCATTCCGATAGAAAGGACTTGTTAAATTTAGATTAAGTTTTAAAGTTTTACAAAGTTTTATGTTTTAAGTGTTTTTCCAAATAATTTTCTAGTTTAATTTTTAAATGCTTTAATTTTACTCAACGACATTTTCATACTTGCTTTTAGTTTAAATTAGAAAACCAAACCAAACCATCCTCTTTTTCACCAAAAGACAATTGAGTCGCAATTTCTACCAATAATCAATTCGAAGAGACTTGGAACAACGAACTTTGATACTTAGTGAAAATCTTTGTATTAAATGGCGCCGCTGCCGGCTCTTTTCGTAAAGATTAACGGTTTTTTGTGAGAGACGCGTTGGCTTTTGAGATCCGTTCACTCGTAAACGTTATTTTTCGTGTCAAAAATTTTCAAAAATCACAAAAACATTTGAAAAATCATAAAAAGCATCTCTTTCTCAAAGTTTTGCACCAAAAATATTCTTCTTGCTTGTCTATTATTCCCCATGGATTCGTCTTGCGTCCGGTGTGGGAGACCATGGCATGGTTTTCAAACATGTCAATGGTGTACTTGTGAGCGGTGTGGTTCTGATATCGACAATACACAATTTCGATTTTGTCCATTTTGCAATTCAACAAATTCGTACTTCGCCTCTTACAATACTTTCTCACCCTCTCCCGTCTATGACAATCCTTATCCTCAAAATGCACCGGGTTTTTCTCCATACCCGTGGTGCTATATTTGTGGGGGCCCTCACGATGCTTCTTCTTGTCAACCGATGAACATCTTTGAGAAAATTCCGTGCTATCATCCCAGTGTGTATAACTTTGAGCCCCCACATCACACCCTCAATCATCAATCCTCTCAGCAAATTAGTCTTGACCAACAACTCACTACTTTGAATGATGTTCTAGAAAGTTTAGCTCAACTCCGAGCTGACTTGCATCAGGAAAGGCAACCTTTTCTTGATGGTGAACAAATCTTGAAATCCACCAACACCTTTTTGAGCCAATTTGGTCGTTTTCCCTTCTTTTCTACACCAAAATGTTTAACTACAGCGTGGGATAGAATCGGTTCAATTGAACAAACTCGGGGAGATGAACAACAACAGTTGCTTCATGAGCTTCTTAAATATGTGGAGGTTATCAAGGAGGAGTTAGCCAACTATATCACTCCTAACTGGAATGGTCCCGTCTATTATGATGATGATGACGACGCTGATGTCTACGCTCTCAACCAATCTTATGAAGTTGCCACTCCTACTCTCGATATTCCTAATGCGTCTAAGGATGGTGATTCATTGAGTGAGATTAGTGATTTTGGTCTCGATAAATTCTTTGATGATGAGGTTTGTGACATACCGACTGCTATGGAGTTTGAGGACGACGTTGCTCTTACGGAAGAGGTCGATCCTACTGATAACGATTTTTCTCCATGCTATGAGAATTTCACTTTTGAAATTTCTCAATCTCCACCGGGAGATGCGGGCGTTGACGATTTATTCTCTCCGGCTTACGAGAAGTTCACCGATGAACTTGCTCATGTAGATGAGTTGGAAGACGTGATTCTTCGCGATAGATTACGGAAAGTACATCTTCTTATTGCTCAAATCGAAGAGTTGACTTCTCCTCCTCTTTCCAAGTCTTTACCTCCATCTATTCCTCCCGTTGAAGATAATGACCCATTGCTAGAAGAAATCGACATTCACTCAATACCTCTGGGTACTGATGATGATGACACGGAGGGGGGTATCCTTTTTGATAATTCGCTACTTGATGACATTGTCCCAAATTCTTTGACTTTTTTCGACTTTGTCTCGGGATTATTTGAACTCGTCTTATAATTTCTTCGTTTATTAGACTTGAGTTCTTCGGCTTTATTAAACTTCCGTCTTTAGACTTGTTCTTCGATAAATCTTCAGAATAGGCCTTAGACTTCCGTTCTTTTTGCACTCTTGATCTCTTGACTTCGTCTTTTGTCTTTTTCTTCGATAAAAGCCCGTGAAAGACCATGTTTTCTCCCCTTTTCACATTTTGATCCTAAATCACAACAAAAATACAAACCACGCATAATTCCGATATTTACGACATAAAATACACGTTTTGGCTTGGTTATTATTATAATTAAGTGGTAAAAAGATGGATGTTTTCACACCTATCAAATCCCCTACACTTGACCATTGCAATGTCCTCATGCAATGCATTAGTTACAAAGCAAGTTTTACATTTTCCATCATAATCAGTCCACCTTGGCCTTTATTAAACAGATAGAAATATATACAAAACACGTAAAGAAATCAAAGACTTACATTGGGGTTTTGGCCGTCATGAATGTTTATCATCCTCAAGTTTCACGTTCTCCACACCAAGCTTATAAATGAGATCATTGTTATTATAAGTTAGCAAACCAACACAAACTCATGTGGCTCAATTATTCACTTAGACTCCCTTATTCTTAGGTGTATCTCTTATATTTTATTGTTGTCTTAAATGATCACGAGGATGCATTGTTGACTTATTTTGATAGTTATTTAGGCTGAAAATAAAGTGGGACGATTTAATCCATAGTTAGCTAAAGGACAAAATCTTTTAAAACTGCTTCTCGGGACATCTTAAAGTTCATATCTTGGCATAACTCGCTTCACGATTTGAGACCTTTCTCGGACCGATATTTGGCAGCGACTTCATACTTCAAGTCTTGAGAGACGTTCATGAAATAATGGTCTTCTCTTCATAATAGGAATTTCTTCACTTGAACTTTTTGAGAGATTCTTCATATTTGGACCACGACTTCTTCATTTTTCTCCAATCTTTATTTTGGACTTTTATATACAACGATCCGCCTCCTTTTAGGACTTGGATCTATTTATCCTCATACCTTGTTAGGGCCTTTTTGGATAGACTTCTCCATGATCTTTAGGGGAGTATTTGCTTTTCGTCGTGTGTCTCGATCCTTCATATTGATTTTTGATAAATGATTCTTCACATCAGCTGCTATGCAAAAAGATGGAAGCAGGGGTTAAATTGTCAGCTGAGGAAGGAGCAATGCTTGATGACACTGATGATGAAGATTGTGATCAAGAGCTCGATGCACATTACTCGTACACGGCAAAGGTTGAAGAAGTTCTCAAAGTCACTGAAGATGACAATGGCCCTATCTTTGACACTGAGCCAATCGATAAGGTACACACTACTGATGAATATAATGTGTTTGGTGATATTCCTGAGCATAGTGATCTACCCAATGCCATTAATGACACGTGTATGATGGAAACAATTGATAGCAATACCACACCCGATTCATCAAACATGTGCAATAATGAGTCTGAGGATGATCAACATGCAAATGAAAATGATGAAGAGGAACGTATTGCGCTTGCTAATTTAATTGCTACTTTACAAAAAGATGTCACTGAAAATAAAAGAGTAAAAAGCAATTAAAGAAGGCAAACGCTACGCTCACTCAAAGTTTTGAAAAGTGCAAAGCTGCTCTTATCAAATCTTCTGAGATGACTGAAAGCTATAGAGATGAGCTCCTCCAGAAAACCAAAGAGCTTGAGGGGTACAAGGGAAGTGCGTTAAAAAGTCAAAAGGACGATTTTGAAAAGAAATATAATACAACTCTTGAGTTATTAGCCAAAGAGAAGCGTCAATATAATGTTTTCTTAATGGATGAACGTCAAAAAACGTACCTTGCCAATACCAAAGTTAATGAACTTGAACAAAAGCTCTCTATGACCACTACAGATTCTGCTAAAATTCTTGAGGATAAGAAACAAGAGGTAGATGCGTTAAAACAAGACTTCAAAAGTAGATATGATAAGGAAACCGAAAAAGTAACAAAACTAGAAGCACAAGTCGAATTTTTGAAGAACGTTGTTTATAAAACGCATGATTCTATTCAATCCGTAAGAATGCTAGCACCTCCGTCGATGTTTAAGGGTCAAGCTAGATTTGAAAGTCCTGAGTACCTTGCCAAAGCTCAAGCTGCGAACCCGCATCTTTATCTTGATGAGACTGAAAGAACTGATCTTGATTGCATGCCTGTTAGTGCCGATAGTGAAGAGACTGCCCTTTGGGATGATGATAGTCAACCACTTGTCAATAAGGAGTTTGTGAAACCATATAATTATGCTTATGAGAATAGTCTTTATGGTCTTTTCAACAAACAAACTCAGAAAACTCGTGAGAAAGTGTTTCTAGAATGCAAACAAAAGAGAATCCAATGGAAGAAAGCATTTGCCCCTAAGAAATCTAATGTTTACAAATACATAAACTACCACCCTCTAGATGAATCTAAAGCAAGAGTAGGAAAAAATTAGGTATTCTTAAACACCACATAGATAATGTTAAATCTATTGTTGAAAGAGACTGGGCAAAACGTGAAAATGCTGAGTGGACACGTCCGATTCCTCAAGATATTACCTTGCTTGTGAAAGAACTCTTAATTCCTAACACGGCGTTGATTAAACAAACTGTTCTTCAACTTGAGGAGTTCATTCGGACTGAAATGTATGATGATTTAAAATATGTTGAATCTCTTGAGAAACACATTGAAGATCTTCAAATGGAGAAGTCTGATTTTTCAGATGAATATGATTTACTCTTGCAAGAATGTGTTTCTAAAGATGTTATGTGTGCTTATTTTACATCTTGTGCTGATATTGATGAATATTCTAAAGTTGCATGCCAATATCTTGATAAAAGCAAAGAATGTGAACGTCTTGAAATTGAGCTTTCGAAACGTAAAGAAAATGTTGACAAAAA
The DNA here is from genome assembly GCA_025667525.1 of Glebionis coronaria. Taxonomy (NCBI): domain Eukaryota; kingdom Viridiplantae; phylum Streptophyta; class Magnoliopsida; order Asterales; family Asteraceae; genus Glebionis; species Glebionis coronaria. The sequence continues at coordinate 403,416,613 of CM046882.1, read as the reverse complement.
GGCTTTTGAGTTACTTCAACACAAAACTGATTTCCTTCAAAAACATTGTCATTCACTTGAAATTGATTTGCAAAAAGACGTTGGTAGTTTCCCACATGATAATAAATTGCAAGAAAAACATTCCCAAACGTTTCGAGAAATGAATGAACAGAATTTGGAAATTAAAGGGTTGAAAGCTCAGTTACAAGACATGGACAGAGCGATAGCAGAGTTGCAGAAGCTCGTTGCTAAAATGGGTGAGAAAATCGAGGAACCTAGCATTAAGAAACCTGTTGTTAGACAACCCAATGCTTCTAAAGTGAATAGATCCTCTATCTTGGTAAAACCGTCTGCTTTATCAAATTCCTCGTTTGCAAAACCTGTGTTTGCCCCTAATAAGTGTGTAAACACTTATCCTTTTGCCACTAAAATCAAGGAAAAACAAGACCTAATCATGTGTTTTATATCATGAAAGTCGGAATTACGCGTGGTTTTGTGTTTTTGTGTTAAAATAGGTACAAATGATCAAAAAGAAAGAAAACACGGGATTTCAAGGTCAAATATTGAAGAAAAGTCCAAGAAGAGACGAAGACAAAGTCAAAAGACCCAAAGTGTGCCCAAATTCATGAAAACCGGCTTTACCGACACGAGTTTGAAGAAAATGATCAACAAAGCCGAAATCGAGCTCGGTCTTAGTGGATTTAATATCATTGAGTTTAATGGGCCTTGTGGGTCCCACATTTGCTTATTGGGCCCACAAGCCCATTTGGAAAATTGAATTAAAATGCTAAAAACGGATCAAGCCCATAAAGCCCAATTGCTAACAAAAGGAACGGATGGAGTGTTTAATCATCTTGGGCCATAGCCCATTTAGCTAATTTTAAAGAAACGAATGGATCAAAAACTGGGCCAAGCCCAAGTTAACCAAATGTTAGGGACGGATGAAATAAACTTTTCATTCTTGCTAATCCTTGGTCAAACATTACCCGGTCAACCCCATCCCCATTTCACTTCTTGTTTTATTCTTACCCTACACCTCACCCACACGTTACTTTCCCACTCAGAAATTAATAAAACCATTTACCCCATCCCTCCCATTATTCTCGATACAAACGAGATAAAAACTCACCCACCTTCACTGTTTTTCTCTCTCACAAATATATACAGCCACCACCATACATGTTTTTACCCACAAACCCTAATCCATATACACCAAAAATACCCAATTAAAATTGGGGGTTTTACCATATCCGTGTGATTCACACGCGCCCCATTTAATCCCCCATAAAATCGGAGGTAAACACCAAGGAGTGGTCCTCATTTTGATCCGTGACGTGGCCCCATTCTACCCTTTGATTGGCTGTGACAGAACATCTTCACCAACCCACCAATGAGAAGAAGCCACTTAAGCTGAAAGCTAGCACAACAAACACATCCTTGTGCCACGGTGGCAATCCGTGTGCACAAGGATGAATCTTATCCGTATGATCAAGAGAGAGGATGAGAATGAAGATTGAACGGCCAACATTCAAGACCTTGGGCACCAAGGTTTGAGGGTTTTCCCTATAAAAACCCCCCTTTTCACATGTAATGGCAACACTTTTTTCTTTATTTTTAATTTTCAGTAAATTAGGTTTTTAGATTTAATATTGTAATCTTTAAATTTTCAAGTATTGTACTCTTTTATTTGATTAATGAAAAGTGATTTTATTTTGTCTCAATTTAATTGCTGTTAATCTTTAATCTGTCTCTCTTTTTTTTATTAATCTGCTTTCCTTTTTTTTATCTACTGTTCGGAATTATTATTGATATTAAAAAAAAGAGATAAAAGAAAGTGTAAAGTTATCTTCCCCATTGGGAGATATTAAAATTACTGTACGTTTGGAACTTTGGTTCGAGAAGTTCTGATTCGGTTAGAGTAGCTGTTCGAGAGCTTAAAGATGGTGATGTTGATGATTTACGGTGGTGTTTATACTCGGTGACAAAGGGGGTTCAACGCCTTACCTTCGGCTCAACGGATTCATCTTAAGGTTTTACTCTCTTTTTATAATTTTTTTTAAATTTATATTAGTTAATTAATCTGCTAGTGTTGCCTTGTTTGGTTTATTTTGCTTATTTGGATCTGCTTATGTTAAGCTTGTTATGTCAGTTTCATTTGTTTAAGATCTGCTTGATTTATTAATTTTATAAATGTTTTTTGTTAATTTAGTTTAAATTTATTTGCTTTTGTTTTCAATTTGTTTGGATTTTGTTTATTTGTTTTTATTTTTTTTCTTTTCTGGATCTACTTATGTTGGGATAACTGTGCTTTGAATCTGCTTTTTAGTTAGTATTTACTTTTTTTTAGAACTGCTTAATTTGGTTTATAGCTTATTTTCGTTTGGCTTATTTGCTCTGCTTATTTAGTTTTGATTTTGGATTATAGCTTTTTAGCTTATACTGTTTATGCGTCATATAGCTTATACTGTTATTGCTTATTTGCTTTTGCTTATTTAGGATTTGGTATATTTGTTATCAGCTTATTTGATTCAGTTTTTTTTGTGCTTAGTATGCTTTGGGTTTTGTATGCTTGTTTGCTTTGACTGTTCTGCTTATGACTATAGATCCAATTGATCTATTAGTTTATTTGTCCAAAAAAAAATTAATAGCAAAAATAAAGGGTCTGCTGGGGATCGAACCCTCGACCTCTCGCATAGCGACCAAGCAGCACAACCAACTCGTCTAGGTCATTTCTTCTGTTCTTTTAAGCATCATTAAATTAATATAGGACTTTTAAGTTTTGGCAGTTTCATTTAAGTTAGTTTTAATATAAGTTTTAAATTAATTAAACTTTAATCTCGTTTTATATTAATTCAGTTTTAAAAAAAATAAATATAAAAAGATAAAAAAAATATTTTTATTTACTTTTATAACTTTAAATTTGTTTTCATTTTATTTTGTTTATTAAAAAAATAGTTTTTATTTAAAAGTTTTTATTTTAGACATTTTAATATATTTTGAGTTTAAAAATTAGTTTTGTCTTGTTTAATTAGTTTTCATTAAAAGTATTAGATTTAAAATTTAGATTTAATTTTTAAAATTAGTTTTTATTTAAATTGGTTAAATTAGATTTTTAAAATTAGTTTATTTAAATTTAGATTAAAAAGTTTTATTAGTTAATTAAATAGCTTTTATTTTTTTTAATTAGTTTTAAAATTCCAAAAATACTTTTCACCAAAAACAAGTTAATTCTAACGTTTAACCGGAAATCAATTCGAGTGAGTCGAGGAAAAAATGAACTTTTTTTTAATCTAGCAAAAACATCATTTACAATGGCGCCGCTGCCGCTTCGCTCGTACGATTGACGATTTTTCGTGAAGAGGTTTGGATTTTGGGATCCGTTCATTTTGAACGTTAATTTTCTTGCAACAAAATCAAAAACACAAAAAAAAATCAAAAAGATTAAAATACAAAAAAATTAAAAAAAAAATCACAAAAAGCAAATTCTTTCCTAAGATTTGCACCAAAAAAATTAAAAAAATCAAAACGTAATACTTTTTCCTAAAAGTATTACACCAAAAATATTACGTATTAGTGTTATTTTTTTAGTTCGATTTCTTTCGTTTTTATTGTGAATATATATTTTTCTAAAATATACAAAAAGATTTTTTTTTTACTATAGTATATTACGTAGCACAATAAATTTACCTACTTTTCAAATAAGCCTTAGTTGGGATTTCATCACCTAACTATTGTAGTCGCATCCATAACGAAATAAAAGGGCAAAATAGATAAATACTAGTAAGACGTTTGAACTCGATATATACAAACTATAAGGTGGGTATAAGGCGACGCGCTATAAAAGGCCGTCTAAGGAAAAAGGTTTTTAACTGCTTTGTGCCACCTCGTTTCCCCGCTTGCTTGTGCGTATATTGAGAGGGACGACAGATTATTGGTTTGCCAACTCAAGTAGTACTTTAGTATATATTTTTGTAGCTTTTTACTATTGCACCTCGAGAGGAAAAATCCTTTTCCTCTCAAAGTCGACCGAGGTCACCTACCTCATTTCAAAGTTTTAATTGTATGCGCACTCGCGCGCGTACATACATACCGAGTGGTGTACCAAACTCTTCCAATTCTTCCAAAAAAAAGAAGAAGAAGAAGAAAAACAAAAAGACCGTCATTCAAGCCGATCCCGAGAATCGTGCTTTCGACAATATAATGGAAACGGATAATCGACCTATGCTCGAGATTTTGCAATCTCACGTTGAAGGAAACGATGACGCTATCGTTGTCCCCGCAATTGGAGCAAATAATTTTGAACTCAAATCAGATTTAATTAAAATGGTTTCCGCTATCCTATTTTTGGGTCGTTCCCAAGATGACCCCCATGATCATATCAAGAGATTTATCCAATTGTCCAATACCGTCAAATACAATGGGGTGCCACAAGAGGCTATTTGTTTACAACTCTTTCCTTTTTCCCTCGAGGGACAAGCCCGGATTTGGCTTGATAAGGAACCACCCCAAAGTATTATAACATGGATCGACTTAGAGACCAAGTTCATTAATTACTTTTTCACACCATCACGGACCACGGCTTTTAGGAATGAAATCATTACTTTTGAGCAAAAATATGGGGAAACTTTTAGTGAGTCTTGGGATCGATTTAAAGAGCTTTTAAGAAAATGTCCACAGCACGGTTTCACTAAAGTGCATCAAATAAATACGTTTTACAATGGTTTAACTCTAAATGACCAAGACTCACTTAATAGTGACGTGGGGGGCAATATTCTTGTGAAAACCATGAACGAGGCTTGGGCCATTATTGAGAACAAGGCAAAAGTGCAAACTAAGAGTGTTCGGACTACAATAGCTAGTGCTAGTGATAATGAGGTGACTAATCAAATTAAGGAGCTTACTTCAATTGTGAAACACCTTGCTCTAAAAACCGGCGCCCTCACTACACATGTGAATGCCGTGAAAGAAAATTGTGAAACGTGTGAGACTTGTGGTGGACCACATTCATATTTCAATTGTGACAATGTTTACAATAATCAACAACAAGTTTGTGCTTTTAATGCTAATGAGAGGGTTCCATTTAAACCTAATGTTGATGTTAACCATTTGTCTTACAAGAGTACTAATTATTTGGCTCCCCCGGGTTTTGTAGCACCACAAAGACCACCCCCACCCTCCCAAAATACCCAATACCAAAATAGGAACCAAGGTCCTCAAATGGGTAATTTTCAAGGTAATGCTAATCAAGGGAATTTTAATGGTCAAAATCAAGATTTTCAAAATAATAACCAAGGTTTTTATAATAACAACGGTTTTCAATCTCAGTATCAAAATCAAGGTTTTCCTAATCAAGGGTTTAATCAAATGAACATGCAATATCCTCAAATGGACTTGGTTATACAAAAATTGACCGAACATGAGAAAATCATGAAAGCAATGCAAGAATCTTCTAGACAAATACAAAGTCCAACGATAAGAGATTTTTGACAATGATTCAAGCCCTTAGACCCCAAGGAGCCTTACCATCCAATACCGAGATTAACCCTCGTGCTAATGTGAGTGCTATCAATACTCGAAGTGGAGCCACTTTAGTGGGACCTTCCATCTCTTCGCCCATAAAGGAGAGACAAGGCCCGGAGGTCATAATGAGTAATCGTACTCCCCCTCCGGTGATTCCTCCCACTACCACTCCTAGTCCTAGTGCTCCATTGCCGAAAGAGCCTATCCCTACGGTTGTTCAAGAAGCGAGTCCTCCTCCTTCACAACCTTCAAAGTCTAAACCTAATATCCCTTATCCCTCTAGGTTAAACACGGATAAAGTGCTCACCAAAGATGACGTTCATGTCTCTAACTGTAGGATTGTAAATCTTGCTTATGTTTCTAGAGAGAGAAAGAGATAGAGAGATGGTGGATTTCACACAAAGCTAGAGAGAGAAAGAAATGTTTACTATGTGAAAAATAATGAAAACCACGCCCCTCTCCATCAAAGGAGAGGGTTTATATACCCAAGCCCTTGTCATGGGCTTGGGCTTACATTTTGGGCCGGCCTACACATGTTGTAGGCTAGGCTTGATGTTGTTTGATAAACAAATAAAGTTAACTAAACTACGAGCTATTACATGAACTATCGTTGGAGTGACCGATCCTTCTTAATACGTAAAACGTATTTCCAACAATCTCCCCCTAAGGGAGGTCACTCCAAACAAGGGCGTTACCCAAGTTACAATAATAAAATAAACCTAGCATACTATGCTTGTCTTGAGCTCGTAGTCTTCGTCTTTCTTTTTTTTTTTTTTCTGGTGAGCATGCTGATGTGATCTTTGATATCAATCTTTAGCGTCAATCTCTTGCCTTGATCTCGTGCATCCATCACTTGTGATCTTCGCCTCTTCGTGACCTCACGTCCCACATACTTATACCTTCGTAATTCTTGAAAGCTTTAGAGTTTAAGACAGCGGAAGACTTAACTTTTAGGCTTTCTTGAATTAGATGAGATATTTAAGTGCATAAAGTATAAGCATGTGGGGACGACTTCTTCTTGGATCCCGCAACGCCACCGTCTTCAAATGCCGCAACATAAGTAGACACGAACGAAATGGCTTTGAACATTTCATTCTAATTCGGTAGCATTTTACCTCTGGTCGGTGAAGACCGTTGGACGATATTAGATATCGTACCCGTGACGGATAGTTTCAATTAAGTAACTTCCTGACAGGATTTCGCGGGTAAACCCGTTCTCTTTATTCGACCGTCCAAAGCTGACTGCGAACATAAAGAGTGAATCATTTGGATAAAGATATCCGCATGATTTAAAGCCGTCAATTCATGTTCCTGGAACAAGTGAAATTCAATTAAGAACCGCACCATCGTTGCTTTCCAGTTGTCACGAGCTTGATTCGTATAGAATCTTGCAAGTTACCTACCAAGTGCTGTTTGAGGTTAACACTAGAAGGATTTCCACTCATCACTGTGAACACTAAGGTATCACTCTGAGTGTTCTGGCAAGATCACTAAGATATTGCGTAGAGGCCTGGAACGTGTTTAAATTCAGTTAAGAATTAAACAGCTGTTGCTTTCCAGTTATCACAAGTTTGATTCATAAAGAATCGCACAAGTCACCTACCATGAGCTTTTTGATGTTCGCTCAAGAAGGATTTCCATCTTCATTGTAAATAGTTTCGTATTACTCGGATGTTCAGGCAAGATCATGAAGATTTTGCGTAGGACTCTTAAAATCTTTCTTACTTTTCACAGTGTGTGAAGAAGCAAGGAAATATGAAAGTGTGTCCTAATGAGATATTTGATGATCTCAAATGGCTCTAGACTCGATCGTGCACTTTGGATTTTAAGTGATCGGAGGCTGGAGAGGAGTGCCACCATTTCAATACCAATTTATTCGGAGTGAATAAATCGATAGATAACGTGTTGTCTCCGTGTGATTAAAACAAATATCTTTTAAGAGATATCTGAGTTAGCTGGGATGGGTTGTGCATTGCATCACTGGGTCCATGATGTCTGTCTTCAATATCAAGAATCATTAAAATGATCTCAATAGCATATGTGTTGACCCGGTTTCTGCCTAAAGTTGTAAGGAGGGCTTCTTTCTTTACACCCTTTATCTTTACAATTCTTTTTCATTCTTCAACCCCTTCAATGCTTACCAATACGTCATCACTAGCACCTTGTTATGATTGTTCCAGTGCTAACTTAAGTACTTGGTCGGCATTCAGCTACGTTCACAATCTTTCTCCATCTTTCCTAAGGACTACTATTTCTAGCTATGGAATGTCCTTGGGAAAATTCCTCCGATTCTGGAAGAATCATAGGACTTAACCTATCCTACCATCCTTATGTCACCACAATCTTCATCGTCGTGAAATAAATGGGTTTCGGGTAAGTACATGTCACCATGAAAATCCATTTTGATATACAAATCCGTTTTGCTCCCCCTTAACATATGCCACGATATTCGAAAACATTTCGCACATGTCGGGATGAGCCAGCACATTAAGTCAAACCATTTGTGATAATATCCCATATTAAATCACATTTTCTCCCCCATATTAAAAATATTAACCCAATCGATGTTTTTAATATCAATTAATTTAATGAAGTTTTAACAAAGGTTTTGGGAAGAAAAATGCGAGTCCGTTTTATCTTCATGACATCTATTTGTAACATGATCACATATTCACCATATTAGAAAAGAATTGACAAGGTTGGACCTGATAGATGAGAACATCATATGATAAGATCAAATGGTTCTTGGCAGCATATGTTGGTCGCCTCGTCACGTCTGAAGTCATCTCTTGACACCACATGTACGATTGGTATTGTTGTCTTGACACCAACTTGTGAACTTGGCACGTTCGGCATCGAAGATTCTAAATGCTTGAAAATTGCTCCCCCTCAATTGTTGACCCGTGTTCTATCGAAAGAGCTGTAGTCGTCGGTTGAGTAGTCGCATCGTCGAGTATGTAGATACCAATTGTAGATAGCATGGTTGTAGAGATGATAGCTTCACATAAACAAGACTTCTCTTGTTTTAACACATAAATGCACTGAGGCGTACATACAGTTGTGTTAGACCAAGTTATAAAGTAAACTTGATCCCTTACAAGGTTTAAAAGTAAACCTTGCCCGAGAAAATTAATTCACGTTGTGAGCCAAAGCTTTCATAAGAAATACTTGACTTTAATGTGAAAACCGGGTTGCAGTCAGAAATAACTACAAGCCATTTAGGCATGTTTTATGAAATATTTACAACTTTTGTACGAACTCTATTTATGGCGCCGTGTCGATATTAATCAACATTTCTAAGGCCGTAAATATTATCGTACCAAAAGACATGCCTTAGAAAAATAAAGTAAAAATATTTTTGGATTTTTCTAGATTTTTCAATTTTTATGGTTTTTATATGGTTTTATATTTTTGTATTTTGCTTTTGTGGATAAAAATATAAACAATATATACAGATGATCACCAAGGATACGGAGAATAGTTTTACCACCACTATTCTTTCGCTTCATCTGCTAGTTCCTTAAGAGTCTCAGGCGAGAAGGTTCTCATTCCTAGCTTGTCGGCCAAAAATTCAATTCGAGCGTGATCTAAAGCCTTCGTGAAAATATCCGCCAATTGATATTCAGATCGGACAAAGTAAAGCTCGATTACTCCATTTTCCACTTGCTCCTTGATGAAGTGGTAGCGAATGTCAATATGCTTCGACCGGGAGAATTGAACGTTGTTGCAGCATAAGGCAATTGCACTCTTGTTGTCACAGTACATCGGAATCTTGTTGAAACCTAGACCATAGTCGGTTAATTGCGATCTCATCCAAAGAATTTGAGCACAGCAACCGGACATAGCTATGTATTCTGCTTCCGTACTTGAAATTGCAGCGCTTTTCTGCCTTTTCGATGCCCAACTGATTAGTCGATCTCCTAGTAGTTGCAAAGTTCCACTCGTGCTACGCCTTGTATCTTGACAACCCGCGTGATCCGCATCTGCATATGCCATTAGTGCAATAGAAGAGTCCTTCGAATACCAAAGTCCCCGATTAATGGTTCCTTTAAGATATTGAAAGATCCTTTTAACAGTAGCTAAGTGTAACTCAGTAGGCCTAGTTTGATACCTGGCACACATACATATAGCAAACTGAAGATCAGGTCGACTGGCTGTGATATACAGAAGAGTACCTATCATTCCACGATAAAGTGTCGGATCAACGGCAACTCCATGTGGATCTGCATCAAGCTTAGTTCGTTCCACCATTGGGGTATCCACGGGGTCGCAAGATTCCATCTTATACTTCTTAAGCGATTCAAGGGCATACTTGGATTGATTGATAAAGATGCCTCTGGGACTCTGAGATATCTGAAGACCTAAGAAGAATGATACCTTGCCCATCATTGACATCTTGAACTTGGAAGACATGAGTGTCCCAAACTCATCCGATAAGGTTTGGGTCGAGGCTGCAAATATAATATCATCAACATATATTTGTACCATAATCATATCTTTACCTCGTTTCTGAATGAACAGCGTTGGATCCACCTTGCCTTTAGCGAAGCCTTGCGTGATGAGAAATTGTGATAATAGATCATACCATGCGCGTGGAGCTTGCTTCAACCCATAGAGAGCCTTCTTAAGCTTGTACACATGATTAGGATAATTAGGATTCACAAAACCATCCGGCTGTTGAACATAGACCTCTTCCTTGAGTTCACCATTAAGAAATGCCGTCTTCACATCCATCTGATAGACGATCATATTCATATGGGCTGCATAAGCGAGGAATAGTCGAATAGCTTCCAAACGGGCAACAGGTGCAAAGGATTCCATAAAGTCGATGCCCAATAATTGCTTGTATCCACGAGCTACTAGACGAGCTTTGTTCTTCAATATTCCGCCTAACTCATCGAGTTTCACCTTGTAAACCCATTTCAAAGTGAGTAACTGCACTTGATCTGGGCATGGGACAAGTTCCCAAACATCAAGACGTATGAATTCGTTAAGTTCTTCTTGCATAGCTTCTCCAACAGGATTGAGTAAAAGCTTGTTGCCATGTCTTAGGTTCAACTTCAGTGAGAAAAGCATCAAAGTGGCAAAACAGTGCACTTTCTTGTAACTGACTTCGTGTGGATACTGGACGATTAGGGTCACCAATAATAGAATCTATAGGATGATCCTTTGTCCACTTGCTGTCATGTTCACGAATCCGTGGATTGGAGTAAACTGTAGAAGGAGCTTCCTCTGAGGTGGACGACCCGACTTGATTAGGGTCGGGAATAGGTACACCAAAGAATGGAAGTTCACGCATTTGAGCGAATTCCAAATCGTGATCATCATCATCCTCTTCATCATCAATAGGCATGACGTGGGTCGTTGAAACATGTGTTGGTTGAGAATTACTTGTTGAAGGTATATCTTGACCAATTGTAGGTGCAGATGTATCTGATTGTGCAACGGTTGCTGGAGCGACAACTTCGGTTACCGGAGCTATTACCTCAGGTTCTGGAGCAACAATAGTTGGAGGCGTAAAGAATTCATCAAAGAACGGTTGAAACAACGTATCCCATTCATTCCTAGTAGGTGGTGTAAATGATGATGAAGTAGGGTTGTTTGGGACAAGACCAGAACTAATATTACTGGGTCCCATTTCATGAAGTGCGGGTTCAGAGCTGCTTTGCTCAGAAGCCATTGCTGTCAGCTCATCAAAATCAACATTCATAGTTTCGAGGATCTTGCGAGAGTTACGGTTGTAGATTCGGTATGCCTTCTTTGCAGGGGCGTAACCAATGAAAATACCAATATCAGCCTTTGGTTGAAGTTTTCCCAAATTGTCACCATCATTATTTGGATAGCAAAGAGAACCAAATACATGAAGATATGATAAATCTGGTACTTTTCCATGGAGAAGCTCATAAGGTGTTTTACCATGCCGTTTACGAATTAGTGACCGGTTTTGGGTGTACACTGCTGTAGATACTGCTTCTGCCCATAAAAACAATGGAGCCTTTGCGTAAATTAACATCGTTCGAGCAGCTTCCATAAGTGTGTGATTTCGCCTTTCAACGACACCGTTTTGTTGTGGAGTACGTGCAACGGATGTTTCATGAGAGATGCCAACTTCTTCATAATAATCACGCAAGATTTGATTCACAAATTCGTTTCCATTATCTGTACGAATGCGTCAGACAGTAGTGTTGAGACGCACTTGAATCATCTTGAGAAATCTGATGATGAATTTAGGTGCCTCATTTTTTGCTTTCAGAAATTTCACCCATGTAAACCGAGAGTAATCATCGACAATGACGAGGATGTACTTTTTGCCACTAAGACTTTCAATACGCATTGGTCCACAAAGATCCATATGCAACAGATAAAGTTTCTCTTGGTTGGTGTCTTTAGTCTTGGGTTTGTAAGACTTCTTAGTGCTTTTCCCCATTGTACACGCGGAACACAAATGATCCTTGTGAAATGATAGTTTAGGAAGACCACGAACAAGTTCGTTTTTCACCAAGTGATTAATAGCGTCAAAGTTAAGATGAGATAACCGTCGATGCCATAACCATGACTTAGTCTTCGATGCTTTGGAGAGAAGACATACGGGAGAAGCGGCCATCATGTCTTGTAGAGACAAAGTATACAAATTATTCCCTCGAGTTCCTTTCAATAAATCAACCCCTTCCAAATTACGAATGAAGCAGGTATGCTCTCGAAAAGCGACTTCTAGGTTTGCATCACAAAATTGTCCCACAGAAAATAAGTTATGACCGAGACCTTCCACATAATACACTCTTGAAATAATAACATTCCCAATATGATATTCACCATAACCCATTATCTTTGCAATATGATCATTTCCAAATCTAACCGTACCAAGAAACTTGCTGACGAAATTTCTGAGCTGAGAGCGATCTCCGGTCATATGCTTGGAGCAACCAGAGTCCAAATACCAGAGAACAATTTGGACCACCTGTTTTCAATAACAACAGTAGACAATGCATTGGAAACTATTGGTTCCGGAGTGTTAGCAGATACAAATATAGAATTATCAGAATTGCTAACATTTTTTAGACCCTTAGATTTCCTGCGTTTTCTAATGATAGTTTTAGCACTAACAGGTTTTACTGTTCCAACTTTCTTAGGTTTTGGATTATTCGCGGGCACTACAGTGGGAGTAGACCTATTTAAAGGGCACTTTGTTCCTACAGTAGTGTCGGTGTTCCTAGTTAAAGGACACGCTTGTGTTTTGGTAGCCTTGGTACTCCTAGTTAAAGGGCACGCTTTCTTCACTTCAGTGGGAGTAATCCTAGTTAAAGGGCACATATTTCCTACTATAGTGAAAGTTCTACCAGTGGGACGCCACATCCAGCCAACTTGGGTTAACACTTTCCCAGTCGGTTTCCATTCTAATCCATTTTTTCGGGCATACATCTCATTCACATGGTCAATAAGGCAAGAATCATGACAACTAGAAAACATACATTCATTGCAATTCCAACATTTCAAATTAGAATTCACAGTAGGCTTAGAACGCTGCACAACCGCAGAGCCTTTAGGTTTAGCTACATGATTCTTTTTATTCAAAACAGAAATAACATTCCTAGGATGGGCTTCTACTTTCTTCTTCACTTGACTACTAGATGGGGGCAAGATCCTATCATTCTTCTTGTTTCTCTTAAGCTTAGATCTTTGAGCCTTAGTAGTGGTGCTTACTCCTGTAGAAGGCAACACGGGAATATTAGAACCTGGTTTTGATTCCGCCTTATCTTTAGTGACCAATGTTTGAGAAGGTTTAGTCTTAGGGCCCTTGTTAAGTGGTGTGACGGCTATTAGGTTCCTTTTGATTGCACTAGAGGACGAAGCTGAGATAGTGGCTGCGTTATCCACAACATTCTTACCTTTTAGAGTACGAAGTGTTTCCTTTAACTCAGCCAAGACCATATTTTTATCACAAATTTGTTCCCTCAAATCAGATATTTCCACCGACTTTCGATTCAATTGTTCAATCAATGATTGATTCTGTGCAGTGGTATCAACACATGCGGGCTGTACTGAATCGAAGAGTCGTGTATTTTTCTGTTTTAAGTTATCAACTTTGGACAAAATCTTGGAAACTCGATTATCTAGATCAAGTCTAAAATTCTCAGCGGCCTCAAGTACGTTCACACAGTTAAGCTCCTTAGATTTCTCTATTTCTATCGGCAAAGAGTTAGCAACTTTGTCACTTGGCTGACGCTGTTTTGATTGTACATTCAATCGAAAATTCTTTTCAAAATTTGCATCATCGATATTAACACCTTCGAATGACGTTTCAAAGATTTCTTGAATAAATTGTTGCTTGCATTCAAGCGAAATACAATGTGTTTGAATCTCATCAAAAGGTTTTGAAAGCGAAGAATATGAATCTTGAAGCTTTAAAAATTCAGCGTCAGATTCGTGACAAGTACTATCTACCACATTATCCACAGATTCAACATTATGCACAGTAGAATCATTATCAACACATTTATTCACACAGACGGAAACTATATCATGAGACATCACTTGCTTCAGAAGCTGATCATTTTGGCGTGAAACTCGTTCTATTTCAAGTAAACTGTTTTCATAAGCATCATCCATTTCATTGAAAACACGTTTAACTTCTTCTATTTCCAAATACAAATCTTGATCAAGATTACTAAGACAAGCTTTAACATTCTTTACAAACGGAATAATTTCGTCTCGAAACGCAGCTCTAGTGTGCTCAAAGTTCCATTCACCTTCCGTTATGGCCGAAGCCGTCGTACGTTCCAAAATGACCTTGTCAAAATCGACTAAGTGTTGGTGTACCGTATTTAAGTTAACGGACGACTTACTTACCGGTGGAATTAACTTCGTTAAATCCTTTTTGACATGTGTAGGAGACGTACTGGGAGGGTTTTCATTTGACAAACTTTGGGGCACAAGAACTGTCAATTCAGCTAATTCCTTTTGTAAGCGAATGCGGGTCTTTTTAGAAAATTGATCTTTGTTATGTTGATCATAATCAATTGTATGGAATTTTGAAAGCATTTTAGAATGAGTTTCATCCGCAAGTGACTGTGTCGCGTCAGAACTACGAACAAAAGGTGCTTCTTTGGATTTGCCAATTATTGTCATATCATAAAGACCGGGAATATATTCCTGAGCTTGTTTTGCATAACCGGGATTAGGTGGTAAATCTTGAAGACGCTTAAGTTCGAATTCTTGAAATGATTTAGTTAAAAGATGAACCTTTTCTGTGGAAGCGTATTGTTTTAAAAGCTGTTGTTCCTTGAATTTAAGAAGTTTGGTAGCATTAATTTCTAATTCAACCTTTTTCGACTCGAGAGTTTCGAAATCCATTTTAAGTTTCTGAAAATCATTGACCACCGACTCTTTTTCTTTTAATTCATTGGAAAGATTAGCTTTTAATGATTCTATTTCTTTCAAGTGTTCAATCTTTTCAAAACGAAATTGGTCAAATTCAGAACATGTTATTTTCTCTGCTTGAGGGACCATTTCAAAAGCTTTGACCTTTTCTTTATGCAACGTAAGCTCAGCAGTTAGGGTGGAATTCGTATCTACGGATTGTCTGAGGGCCATATGCATTTGATCAATAATATGTTTAGGCACCATGACCAAATCATGTTGAGCATAAGATTCCATACCCGTCGTAGCATTTGGTTGAGGTTCACTCAAATGTGTAGGTTTGGGTACCACATCATTTGAATTACTAGTTCCCGAATGCTGTTCGAGGTTGTCATTTTCATGCCCAACTTGATGTTGGTTATCATCAATATTATTAGATGTGGTTGGTACCTCACTGATGACATCAGAACCGTAGTGAGAGAGATTAGCAACGAGAGCAGCTTGGGCAGAGTGAATGTCATCACAATCCGAATCGTACGCATCAAGATCGTCCGCTTGATAAGCTGCATTAGAAGTAGAAACGACTGCAATGCCTTCAGTATCTGCTGCCCCTGGGTCTGCAAGAAATGCTAACTCCTCTGAATCCAAAATCTTCCCCTTAGACTGAGCATCAACCAAATACATCTTCTCACGAAACCATGCATCATCCCTCCTCCTTTTCGGCTGAGTGCATTCCCTAGCCATATGACCTTGTCCTCGGCAATTGTAGCAAGTCACAACCTTTTTAGGACCACTAGGACTTCCATTTCCATTAGCTTGAGAATTCACAGCTTGATTGTTCCCAGTCCTTGTAGGAGGTCCATATGAATTTTGCCTTCCCTGAATAGGTTGCACCGTCAGTTGACCATCTTGAATAGTGGCTTGTTGTCGAGGATTTGAAGAGGTGCGGAGCTGATTGTTTGTTGGTGGAAATCCTCTAGTTGCAACAAGTTTTGACAAGTAGGCTGTGAGATGGTTTAGAACATCAGCTGGCGTATCATTTGGAGTAAAGACCGGTGCTTGGATTGGTGGAAGTTCATTAGAGTAAAAAGCCTGTGCTGGTTGTGCCTCTATTGGAAAATATCCTTGCTGAGGAGTATAGCCCATTGGAGAAGTGTTGGCTTGTGATGGTGATGTCTGATATTGTGGTTGTTGTGGAAAAGATTGTTGATGAACACTTTGTTGATATTCTTGCTGTGGCATCATTGGTGGTTGATAAGATGGTTGCTGATAGATGTGTGGTGGTGGCTGCTGCAAGTATGATGGTGGTTGATAAGTATAAGCCATGTTTTGTTGAGAAGCATACATTGCAAGTGGATCATGAACTTGAGGTGTAGACAACCGAGCCTCGATCACATGGCATTCGTGTTGTTGAAGAAAGGCTTGAAGTTGATCCACATTGGTGTTATGCAAGTCCTTAGCCAATTTAACATCTGTCACGTATTTTTTCCATTCTGAAGGAAGAGTGTTCAAATACTTGGTGTTCAATTGAAAGGTAGGAATTGTCATGCCATAGATATTGAGCTCATTCAACAATAGGGTAAATCTCAGATAGTAATCATTGAGAGTCTCCCCTGGCACATAGGCAAACTTATCAAAAGTATCAGAAAGCTTACACTCTCGTTCTTGCTTAGTTAACGAGGTGCCTTGCATTAGAACACGAATTCTATCCCATAACTCTTTGGCAACTTTATGTTTGCTGACGAGTTTGTAGACATCTGGAGGAAGGGCTTGGAG
Organism: Glebionis coronaria; assembly: GCA_025667525.1. Lineage (NCBI taxonomy): Eukaryota > Viridiplantae > Streptophyta > Magnoliopsida > Asterales > Asteraceae > Glebionis > Glebionis coronaria. Next base: position 403,399,981 of record CM046882.1, on the reverse strand, counting down.
AATGATGTTTGTAGCATACTTATCACATTTGTCTTGAATCTTCATATCTCCAGTCAATTCACCCGTTGTGCGAGGACGAGTAGTTGTACCTTCCGTCACTGTACCATAATCTAGCGGTCCATTGAGCACCGATGCCCAAATGAGATGTCCATTCTCCTTGTTCAACATATAAAGTTCCATTCGGGAAGCCCATTCCTCATACATAGTCTTCACCAACATTGGTGGACGATTATCCGTACCCGAGAGGATGGACTTATCCGTAAGAGATGTGTACTCCATTTTAATAAGTTAAGATTTACAAACTTTGATCGATCAATGAAAGAAAGTAAATGTGTTTGTTGTTGTGAGTTGAAGTCGAGAAACAATGTTAAAATCCCCTAAAATATGTTCTCAATAAACCAAAAATTCCAAGACAAAATTACACACGAAATTTTGTTATCGGAATAGTGATCGGAATAGTGATCGGAGTGATTTATCGGAAAACCTAATCGGAATACTTAATTATCGGAAACCTGTCGGAATACTTACCAATCTGAAACCAGGTCGGAATACTGACCAATCGGAATGTTAAACTAATCCTCCTATCGGAATACTTGCCAATCGGAAAGACCTGTCGGAATCCTTACCAATCGGAATACTTGCCAATCGGAAAGCCCTGTCGGAATACCAATCGGAATCCTTGCCAATCGGAATACTTTACCAATCGGAATACCTTACCAATCGGAATACTTTACCAATCGGAATCCTTACCAATCGGAATACGTTACCAATCGGAATACTTTACCAATCGGAATACTTTACCAATCGGAATACTTACCAATCGGAATACAGATTGGAATATATAAACCCTTTTCCAATTTGACCAGATCGGAATAATTTCCACTTTTCTCGGACAAAACTCAACCAATTCGTGATTTTAAGCCAAAAAATGATCAAAACACCCAAAAATTTTGTGTTTTTAGCCAAAGTAACTATACCAAATCCCTACCACAACTATGTAGAAGATTTGTATCAAGAAAAAACCATCAAAAACACAAAAAATTTTGGACGTATGTAATAAGGATCAAAATAGGCGTGTAAATCAAGAACACAAACACAAAAACCAAGCAATCATCCCATGGCTCTTGATACCATTTGTAGGATTGTAAATCTTGCTTATGTTTCTAGAGAGAGAAAGAGATAGAGAGATGGTGGATTTCACACAAAGCTAGAGAGAGAAAGAAATGTTTACTATGTGAAAAATAATGAAAACCACACCCCTCTCCATCAAAGGAGAGGGTTTATATACCCAAGCCCTTGTCATGGGCTTGGGCTTACATTTTGGGCCGGCCTACACATGTTGTAGGCTAGGCTTGATGTTGTTTGATAAACAAATAAAGTTAACTAAACTACGAGCTATTACATGAACTATCGTTGGAGTGACCGATCCTTCTTAATACGTAAAACGTATTTCCAACACTAACTTTTTGAAAATGATTTCCAACGTCAATGTTAACATAAGCCTTATTGAAGCACTTGCTCAGATGCCAAAATTTGTCAAAATGTTTAAAGATTTGCTTAATAAGAAAGAAAAAATGGTTGAGCTCGTGAACACCCGTTTAAATGAGAATTGTTCCGCGATTATTCTCAAAGAGCTTCCCGAAAAGCTAGGAGATCCCGGACGATTCGTGTTACCTTGCTCGTTTCCTCAAATCGATGATTGTATGGCTTTAGCGGATCTCGGCGCTAGCATCAATCTTATGCCACTTTTGGTTTGGAAACAATTATCATTACCCGACCTTGTACCGACTCGTATGACTCTCGAGTTAGCTAATCGAACTCTCTCATACCCCGTTGGTATTGCCGAAGATGTTTTTGTTCGAGTTGGTACATTTACTTTTCCCGTGGACTTTGTCGTTGTCGACTATGAGATGGATCCTCGTATTCCGTTAATACTTGGTAGACCATTCTTACAATCCGGAAGAGCCATAGTTGATGTAGCCGAAGGGGAGTTAATTCTTAGGGTTTGGGATGAACAACAAGTTTTTAAAATGGGGAAAATCACAACAAAATCAAATGGAAAAGAGTCGGTCAATATGATTGATGTTCTTAATTATGATAATGAAGAGATTTTTATTAATCCTTTTGGAATTGAAAAATCTAATCAAAATGATTTTGTGATAAACTCATCCCTTTCCTTAGAGCCTCAAATTTTTGATACTCCTATTTATGACACCTATAGTGATGACACTTCTTCAAGTGATCACACTATCTTCGGTTTTGACGACTTATCTTTTGACCCACCCACTTTTGACCCACCCATTTATGATACCCCAATCTTTGATACCTACGATGATGACACTTCTTTAAGTGATCTCATTAATTTTGATGACCCACCCCATGATCTTAATACACCTCATATCTCTATGAGTGATTCTTCCATGGAGACTCCTTTTGACTTTTATACCCCAATTTTAGAAGTCATGACTATTGAGAAGGATCCTCCACTCTTAGAGATCATACCGACTTTAGAGGTTATTCCATTTGAGGAGGATTTAGATATCTTTCTAAATACCTATTTTCCTCACGAGGATGAGTTTTCCTATGACTCCGATGATACTTATGTTTTCACATCGAGTTTGGAAGAAGACAACCTTCCCACTTTGGATTTTGATGATATTTTAAGCTTAAATGTCACTACCTCTTGCTATTTTCCCGTTAAGGAACCGGTGTTTGATCCCGAAATAGAGGCTTTTGTGCTTTCATTGCCATACCACCTTACCTTTCCTTGTAAGAGACTTTTGCCTAAGGATACCCCACTTTTCTTTGACTTGCGTACCACCTCGGGGTTTATTTCCTTTTGTGATGAAATCTATGTGTTTGACCCGGGTGGATTTTTCATGGGGTATGCCTTGTATGACTTTGTTTCACCCTTATCATGGAGAGATTTTAATCCCTTGGAAATCTCGATTTTTCCATGATTTTCCCATTTGAATGATGACATTCGGGAAATCGAGTCGAGCTAGAGACTCGTGATAAATAAATCAAGCATCGTTTAACTAGGTTAGATTTTACCTTTTCCATCCTTTCCACCCTTTTTACCTTCACCCATTTTCACCAGTAAGTGTAGGGGGAGCCGTGTAGTTGTTTGTTTTGTGTGTTGTGATTGTGCAGGGACATGTGCTTAATGATCCACTTTTGGTACTTTTGACGAGACCCATGTTCCCGTGTTTTCCCGTGTACCCGGTTCCTTCGATAATTTTTTGCTATTGTGATTCAATCATGTATATAAATAAAATGAATAAATGTAATCACTTTAGTTGTCCCTTCCTTAGCTCGATTTTAAACAACGTACTCAATGTCCTAAGTGTAGGGGAGTTTATTCTCCCACATGCTTAAACATTGAGGACAATGTTTATATTAAGTGTGGGGGGGATTTCTATCGTAATTTTAGTGGGCTTTTCCATGAATTTGACCCTATTTTACCGGAAAATTTTAAAAAACTTTCGACGTTTTTCAAATTTTTGATCTATTTTGGCCTTGTAGTATTTTCTTTTATTTTCTTTCTTTTGTCATCGCATCTTAGTTTCTAAGTCAAAAATAAATAAATAAATAAAATGGTTTTAACAAGTTTTGATATCTTTGATATATTAGGCCCGTCGTGAATATTTTGACTCAACCCGAGTTTACTTATCCAAGTTTACTCTAGCTAGTATCCTTAACCATATGGACCTTAATTGGTTTATTAGGCTAAGCATCCACGAGTCTCATTCCTTGAGATTTTAAATTGTGGAGAACGAGAGATGATAGAGTTTATTATAAGTTTGGTATTCTTTCATTAACTTATGTGAGTTAGTTATGAGCTTTTTCTCCCGTCACTTGTAAATAAATAAATGCAATAAGTAAGGTCGTACGATTTGAAAAATTACTTAGCTTCTAGCCCAAGATCGTTTAAAAGTTGCTCGGGATTAATTAGAGTTCATAGCCAAGGCATAACTTATTGAAGCGGGACGCGACGATTGGCATATCCAAAAAGGCCCTAACAAGGCATGAGGATACCCGAGTCCAAAAAGGCCCTCACAAGGCATGAGGATTCACTTTTTTGCTAAAGATCCTAAGAGATTGTGAAGATCATTAATCCAAATCAATATGATGGATCAAGACACACGACGAGAAGCAATTACTCCCCTAAAGATCATGGAGAAGTCTATCCAAAAAGACCCTAACAAGGTATGAGGATAAATAGATCCAAGTCCGAAAAGGAGGCGGATCGTTGTATATCAAAATCCTAAATAAAGAAAAAGATAAATGAAGAAGTCGTGGTCAACGTTTGAAGCATCTTTCACTCCTAATGAAGATGTATACCAAAATAAAGAGAAGACCATAATTTCAAGATCGTCTCTCAAGATTTGAAGTTTGAAGTACAAGCCAAATATCGGTCCGAGAAAGGTCTCAAATCGTGAAACGAGTTATGCCAAGATATGAACTTTATGAGGTTTTGAGAAGCCATTTTAAAAGATTTTGTCCTTTAGCTAACTATTGATTAAATCGTCCCACTTTATTTTCGGCCTTAATAAATTATCAAAATAAGTCAAAAATGCATCCTCGTGATCATTCAAGACAAAAATAAAATACAAGAGATACACCGTAGGACTAAGGGGGTCTAAGTGATTAATTAAACCACATGAGTAAGTGTTAGTTGTGCTAACTTGTAGTTTCAATGATCTCGTTTTTAAGCTTGGTTTGGGGAACGTGAAACTTGAGGGTGATTAATATTCATGACACCAAAGCCCTAATATAAGTCTTAGATTTCTTTACAAGTTTCTTCCATCAAATAAATTTCCAAGTTAATAAATGATTATAACTTTTGTCTCCTTTTTAAGTTTTTATCTTTTCGTCGTAGTAGTAGTAGTAATAGTAATAAAGGCCGAGATAGATTAATTATGAGAAAAATGCAACTTAATGCTTTAAAACTATGCATTGCATGGGGTCATTGCAATGGTCAAGTGTAGGGGATTTAATAAGTGTGTAAACACTTATCCTTTTGCCACTAAAATCAAGGAAAAACAAGACCTAATCATGTGTTTTATATCATGAAAGTCGGAATTACGCGTGGTTTTGTGTTTTTGTGTTAAAATAGGTACAAATGATCAAAAGGAAAGAAAACACGGGATTTCAAGGTCAAATATTGAAGAAAAGTCCAAGAAGAGACGAAGACAAAGTCAAAAGACCAAAAGTGTGCCCAAATTCACGAAAACCGGCTTAACCGACACGAGTTTGAAGGAAATGATCAACAAAGCCCAAATCGAGCTCGTTCTTAGTGGATTTAATATCATTGAGTTTAATGGGCCTTGTGGGTCCTACATTTGCTTATTGGGCCCACAAGCCCATTTGGAAAATTGAATTAAAATGCTAAAATTGGATCAAGCCCATCAAGCCCAATTGCTAACAAAAGGAATGGATGGAGTGTTTAATCATCTTGGGTCATAGCCCATTTTGCTAAATTTAAAGAAAGGAATGGATCAAAAAGTGGGCCAAGCCCAAGTTAACCAAATGTTAGGGACGGATGAAATAAACTTTTCATTCTTGCTAATCCTTGGTCAAACATTACCCGGTCAACCCCCTCCCCATTTCACTTCTTGTTTTATTCTTACCCTACACCTCACCCACACGTTACTTTCCCAGTCACAAATTAATAAAACCATTTACCCCATCCCTCCCATTATTCTCGATACAAACGAGATAAAAACTCACCCACCTTCACTGTTTTTCTCTCACACAAATATATACAGCCACCACCATACATGTTTTTACCCACAAACCCTAATCCATATACACCAAAAATACCCAATTAAAATTGGGGGTTTTACCATATCCGTGTGATTCACACGCGTCCCATTTAATCCCCCATAAAATCGGAGGTAAACACCAAGGAGTGGTCCTCATTTTGATCCGTGACGTGGCCCCATTCTACCCTTTGATTGGCTGTGACAGAACATCTTCACCAACCCACCAATGAGAAGAAGCCACTTAAGCTGAAAACTAGCACAACAAACACATCCTTGTGCCACGGTGGCAATCCGTGTGCACAAGGATGAATCTTATCCGTATGATCAAGAGAGAGGATGAGAATGAAGATTGAACGGCCAACATTCAAGACCTTGGGCACCAAGGTTTGAGGGTTTTCCCTATAAAAACCCCCCTTTTCACATGTAATGGCAACACTTTTTTTCTTTATTTTTAATTTTCAGTAAATTAGGTTTTTAGATTTAATATTGTAATCTTTAAATTTTCAAGTATTGTACTCTTTTATTTGATTAATGAAAAGTGATTTTATTTTGTCTCAATTTAATTGCTGTTAATCTTTAATCTGTCTCTCTTTTTTCTATTAATCTGCTTTCCTTTTTTTTATCTACTGTTCGGAATTATTATTAATATAAAAAAAAGAGATAAAAGAAAGTGTAAAGTTATCTTCCCCACTGGGAGATATTAAAATTACTGTACGTTTGGAACTTTGGTTCGAGAAGTTCTGATTCGGTTAGAGTAGCTGTTCGAGAGCTTAAAGATGGTGATCTTGATGATTTACGGTGGTGTTTATACTCGGTGACAAAGGAGGTTCAGCGCCTTACCTTCGGCTCAACGGATTCATCTTAAGGTTTTACTCTCTTTTTATAAAAAATTTTAAGTTTATATTAGTTAATTAATCTGCTAGTGTTGCCTTGTTTGGTTTATTTTGCTTATTTGGATCTGCTTATGTTAAGCTTGTTATGTCAGTTTCATTTGTTTAAGATCTGCATGATTTATTAATTTTAAAAATGTTTTTGTTAATTTAGTTTAAGTTTATTTGCTTTTGTTTTCAAGTTGTTTGGATTTTGTTTATTTTTTTATTTTTTTTCTTTTCTGGATCTACTTATTTTGGGATAACTGTGCTTTGAATCTGCTTTTTAGTTAGTATTTACTTTTTTTTAGAACTGCTTAATTTGGTTTATAGCTTATTTTCGTTTGGCTTATTTGCTCTGCTTATTTAGTTTTGATTTTGGATTATAGCTTTTTAGCTTATACTGTTTATGCGTCATAGCTTATACTGTTATTGCTTATTTGCTTTTGCTTATTTAGGATTTGGTATATTTGTTATCAGCTTATTTGATTCAGTTTTTTTTTGTGCTTAGTCTGCTTTGGGTTTTGTATGCTTGTTTGCTTTGACTGTTCTGCTTATGACTATAGATCCAATTGATCTATTAGTTTATTTGTCTAAAAAAAATTAATAGTAAAATAAAGGGTCTGCTGGGGATCGAACCCTCGGCCTCTCGCATACCGACCAAGCAGCACAACCAACTCGTCTAGGTCCTTTCTTCTGTTCTTTTATGCATCATTAAATTAATATAGGACTTTTAAGTTTTGGCAGTTTCATTTAAATTAGTTTTAATATAAGTTTTAAATTAATTAAACTTTAATCTCGTTTTATATTAATTCAGTTTTAAAAAAAAATATAAAAAGATAAAAAAATATATTTTTATTTACTTTTATAACTTTAAATTTGTTTTCATTTTATTTTGTTTATTAAAAAAAATAGTTTTTATTTAAAAGTCTTTATTTTAGACATTTTAATATATTTTGAGTAAAAAAATTAGTTTTGTCTTGTTTAATTAGTTTTCATTAAAAGTATTAGATTTAAAATTTAGATTTAATTTTTAAAATTAGTTTTTATTTAAATTAGTTAAATTAGATTTTTAAAATTAGTTTTTTTAAATTTAGATTAAAAAGTTTTAATAGTTAATTAAATAGCTTTTACTTTTTTTTAATTAGTTTTAAAATTCCAAAAATACTTTTCACCAAAAACTAGTTAAGTCTAACGTTTAACCGGAAATCAATTCGAGTGAGTCGAGGAAAAAACGAACTTTTTTTTAATCTAGCAAAAACATCATTTAAAGACAGGGACAAGACAGGGACAGAGCGATAGCAGAGTTGCAGAAGCTCGTTGCTAAAATGGGTGAGAAAATCGTGGAACCTAGCATTAAGAAACCTGTTGTTAGACAACCCAATGCTTCTAAAGTGAATAGATCCTCTATCTTGGGAAAACCATCTGCTTTATCAAATTCCTCGTTTGCAAAACCTGTGTTTGCCCCCAAGATAGATGGAAAGGAAAGGTTACCACAAAATCAACCCATAAGGAATGCCATAGCACCAAGCGTTAAGCACACTAATGTGATTAAACCAGGGATGTATAGAATGACCACTAAGCCCACAAACAAAGTTATTCAATCACCTCAGACTTCTAGAAACACTAATATTCGTGTGTCTTCTACTACAGGAATAGTCTCCACTACTAGTGTTTGCCGGCTTCCGCTTAAGAGCACTCAAGTGAATGATAAGGTCTGGAAACACAAGAATCAAGGGAAGATAAAGGAAGTAGAAGCACACCCTAGGAATTTGAATGTTTTTAAGAATAAAAAGTCTGTAATCGCATGTAATGACGATATGAATGATGTGAATGATTTGAATGCTATGAATGTGAAATTTGTTTGTGTCAAATGTGGCAAGTGTGCTAATGCTAATCATTCTATGTGTGCTATGAATAAAGTCAAAGGCGTAGATACTAGAACTAAGAAGCAAGTTGCGATGCCTATTAGAGCTAGTAAACCCAAACGCAAAGTGAACCATTCTGGTGCTACCCCCACTAAGAAAAGAAATGCATCAGACTCCACCACTAAGAATCCTAGAAGCAAAATTAAGGAATTATATGAGTCTGCTAGCAAGTCTTAGAAATGGTGGTTTGCTAATCAATGTCCTCCCAGATATAAATGGATGCCGAAAGCTAGGACAGAAAATATGAAACGGAGTGTTAGTTTGCCTTTACATGTTGATAAAGACACTAATGATTCTACTATCACAACTACTGTGGTATTGATAACTAAGGTTTTACCTAGTTAAAAAGATTCTTTGTTGTATGTCTAATCGAATTGATCTGGTTAACTATGCGACTCAGTCGTTCTTTGGTGAAACAAATAGTTGTGTCGTTATAGTAATTAAAAAGTGCAAGACTTAAATGAAAATAGCAGGTAATTTAAATCTAAATCTAACTTAAAATAAATGGCGAGAATTTAAAAGCGTGACGAAAATTAAAAGGCACTAAAAGTAAATAACGCAAATTTAAAACTATCTGAGACAAACTTAAAACGCAACTAAAACTTAAACTAAGGCAAGGCTAAAATAATCTAAGGCCATTAAACTTAAAGTGCAACTAAGTAAAAAGACGGGAAAAGTAAAGCTTGAAAATTAAAGAATTAAAAACAGAAACTAAAAATAACCTGAACACAGCTTATCCGGAATAATCCTTCGTTCGGAATAAGTATTCATCCGGAATGTCACCTTCGTTCGGAATGTTCTTCTTTACTCAGAAAATTTACCAAAACCCTTGATCCGGAATAAATCCTTTATCCGGAATATGTCACTTATCCGGAATAAAGTCTTGATTCGGAATACTTAAGCTTGATCCGGAATAAACCAGTTGATCCGGAATATTTTCCTTGTTGGTCCTTGATCCGGAATGTTGAAGATTCCGGATGAAACTCCTTGATCCGGAATATCTTCCTTGATCCGGAATAAAGCTTTGATCCGGAATATCAAATATTCCGAATGAACCACCTTTTCCACTGATCCGGAATATCTTCCTTGATCCGGAATGTTTCTTCACAAAGCCTTGATCCGGAATGTTGAAGATTGATCTGGAACTTGGTGCTAATCCGGAATATGTCACTTATTCCGGATGAAAGCCTTTGATTCGGAATATTCAACAAACAATCTTCACTGATTCGGAACTTTTGGCTTGATCCGGAATGTTTCCTGGGAAAGAACAGTAACAGACAAACGAAGAACACGGAGGAACAAATATAACACAAATCCACACAAATCGAATCTAAATCAAACAAACGATTAAATCAAACTAATAAAATAACATCTACTAATCATAAACAAACAATCCAAATCAATCAAACTAACAAAACTAATCAAAATAATCAAAACCCACTTTAATCAATTTAACAACTAAAAAACATAAACATGAACATAAACATAAAGATCAAAGATTAAAGAAAGGTAGATAGGAGATGAACAATAAAAATAAAGATTGACAAGAACTAAAAGGAGACTTACTTGGAATTAAAGGAATTTAAGGTGCAAGACAAGTATTTAAATTTGAAAATTAAGTAAATGGCATGTATTTAAATGACAAGGTAATTAAAATTAGAAGAACTAATTATCACTATTAGCCAACAAAATAAAATGAAATAAATCCTAATCTATTTATAGGGGTGATTAGGGAGTGCTTAGGAAGCTTCCCCCTCTTTCTTCTTTCCTTAATTGCAACATTAAGTCCTTAAGTCTTTAATCTTCTTAAATCTTGGACTTTAATGACTTTGTCTCGGGATTTCTTTAAACTCGTCTTGACATTTCTTCATAAATAAGACTTGAGTTCTTCGGCTTTTAGTAAACTTTCGTCTTTTGACTTTTTCTTCGATAAATCTTCAGAATTGGTCTTGGACTTCCGTTCTTTTTGCACTCTTGACTTCTTGACTTCGTCTTTCGTCTTTTTCTTCGATAAAAGCCCGTGAATGCCCGTGTTTTCTCCACTTTTCACCTTTTTGTCCTAAATCACAACAAAAACACAAACCACGCATAATTCCGACATAAATGACATAAAATACACGTTTTGGCTTGGTTATTATTTTAATTAAGTGGTAAAAAGGATGTGTGTTTACACACCTATCAAATCCCCTACACTTGACCATTGCAATGTCCTCATGCAATGCATTAGTTACAAAGCACGTTTACATTTCCCATCATAATCAATCCATATTGGCCTTTATTAAAGAGACAGAAAATTATAAACATTCAGTAAAGAAATCAAAAACATACCTTGGGTTTTGGAAATGTCATGAATAATCATCATCCTCAAGTTTTCACTTTCTTCAAACCAAGCTTAAAATCGAGATCATTGTTATTATAAGTTAGCAAACTAACACGAACTCATGTGGGACAATTATTCACTAAGACTCCCTTATTCCTAGGTATATCTCTTATATTTTATTATTGTCTTGAATGATCACGAGGATGCATTGTTGACTTATTTCGATAGTTATTTAGGCTGAAAATAAAGTGGGACGATTTAATCAATAGTTAGCTAAAGGACAAAATCTTTTAAAACTGCTTCTCGGGACCTTATAAAGTTCATATCTTGGCATAACTCGCTTCGCGATTTGAGACCTTTCTCGGACCGATATTTGGCAGCGACTTCATACTTCAAACCTTGAGAGACGTTCATGAAATAATGGTCTTCTCTTCATAATAGGAATTTCTTCACTTGAAGTTTTGAGAGATTCTTCATATTTGGACCACGACTTCTTCATTTTTCTCCAATCTTTATTTTGGACTTTGATATACAACGATCCGCCTCCTTTTTGGACTTGGATCTATTTATCCTCATACCTTGTTAGGGCCTTTTCGGATAGACTTCTCCATGATCTTTTGGGGAGTTTTTGCTTTTCGTCGTGTGTCTCGATCCTTCATATTGATTTTCGACAAATGATTCTTCACATCACTTGGGATATTTAGCAACAAAATGTAGCCCTCATGCCTTGTTAGGGCCTTTTCGGACTCGCCAATCTTCGCATCCCGCTTCAATAAGTTATGCCTTGGCTATGAACTCTAATCCATACCGAGCAACTTTTAAACGATCTTGGGCTAGAAGCTAAGTAACTTTTCAAATCGTACAACCTTATTTATTGCAGATAAATTTATTAGCAAGCGATGGGAGAATAGGCTTATAATTAACTCACATAAATTCACGAAAGAATGCCAAACTTATAATTGACTCTATCATCTCTCGTTCTCCATGGTTTAAAATCTCAAGGAATTAGACTCGTGGATGCTTAGCCTATTAAATCAAAGTTTTGGGTTTTCGAGTCGCCTATAGGATCTTGCAAATTCTTAGACTTTTTCAAGTTTAGAAATCGCGTTTTAAAGTTCCCTTGATAAACGACTCTCTAGGATCAATTATAGGAACTTGCGAAAAGTTCTTGTTCTTAACCCGTGAGAGTTAAGACTTTCGCGTTTTAAAGCTCCCTATATAAAAGCCTAGCAAAACTTGACTTAAACACGTTAAGGATACTAGCTAGAGTAAACTTAGATAAGTAAACTTGGGTTGAGTCAAAAGATTCACAACGATTGAAAATTAAAACCACTTTATTAAACATTTATACTAGCAAAGAAAGAAAATAACTATACAAAGGGATAAACTAATAGGCCAAAATAGATCAAAAATTTTGAAAAATGTCGAAAATTTGATTTTCCGGTTAAAATGAGGACAAATACAAGGAAAAGACCACTTAACTTCGATAGAAGTCCCCCTACACTTAATATAAACATTGTCCTCAATGTTTAAGCATGTGGGAGTAAACTCCCCTACACTTAGGACATTGTGCACTTTGTTTAAATGTCGCTAAGGAAAAGACAACTAACAAGATTCCTATTTTAATATTGAGAAAATATAAAATAGTGAATCAAAAATAGTTTAGGATAGAACCGGGAAAATGGGAACACGGAATCACGGGTCGTCAAAAATCATAAAGAGTGGATCATTGAGCGCTCGAATCCCTGAATAAGTGAGGAGAGGAAATAGCAAACACCAACGGGTCTCCCCTACACTTAGGATAAAGAAAGCTAAAAGATAGATACATGGGTTGCCTCCCAAGAAGCGCTTGATTTTTGTTAACCGAGTCGTGAGCCTGACTCGACCTTGATTATCATAGGAAGAAGCATGAAACATATCCACCGGGATCAAAGACATAGTTTTCGTCCATCAAATAGCACAAGCTTAAGGCGAACAAGGCAAGCCAAAGAAGAATAGGCAAGGTTCCCTTAAGCAAAGATGGAGCACGGTGGTAGCAAGGGTGAGGTGGTGCAAGCATATCTTCAAAAGTTCCAAAGATTTTTCCTTTTATTTCATCAGATGGATACTGAGATGGCTGAAGAATATCGATACCGGGGTCGAACACCTTTTCCTTTAAGGGAAAATAGCACTCAGGCTCAACAGAATTTGAAGATGATCCGCGAAGAAGATGCACAACCTCGTCCTCAGAAGGTGGACAAAGAGGTGTTAAATCATACATGCTGCGGATGTTGGTGTCGACCGGTTGCTTCTCCTTTGAAAGAATTTTCTTCAAATCCAAAGTAGGATCAAGTCGATAATCATCAAAATCTAAAGGAGGAGCATCACTCTCATGAGGGAAGTAAGTATTGAGAAATGTAGAGAAGTCTTCCTCAAATAAGTAATCATCCAAAGTAGGATTAAGCATGGATGGCGGAGGATCTTCATCATGAGAAGAATCACTCGAAAGAGTATCGGTCTCATCAAAATCATCATAAGTGGGCAGGTCGGGATACTCGGAAGTAAAGTCATCATAATCATCTCCATCGAAGCTAGAATCATCATCATAAGCATCAAAGATCGGTGGAGAATCATATATGGGTGAAGGTTCCAAATTGGATAGAGAATCATCCACATCATCTTGAAAAAGTGGATTATCAATGCATGAATCGAATAGAGGATTGTTGTAGATGACAAAATCATCGATCACATTAATCATATTCGCAGATTCTCGTCCATAAGATTTGCTTGTAAGCTTCCCCATTTCAAAAACTTGGGCATCATCCCCGACTCTTAAGATGAGCTCACCTTCGGCAACATCAACTAAAGCTCGTCCGGTTCCTAAGAATGGCCGTCCAAGTATTAAAGGAATACGAGGGTCCATTTCATAATCAACAACAATAAAGTCGACCGGAAAAGTGAAGGTGCCAACTTTAATGAACACATCTTCGGCAATACCAACGGGGTAAGCGAGAGTGCGATTGGCTAGCTCAAGAGTCATCTTCGTTGGAGTAAGTTCGGGTAATGATAGTGGTTTCCAAACACTTAATGGCATCAAATTTATACTGGCCCCGAGATTAGCTAGGGCAGTAAATTCTCCGGTTTTGTTAAAAATGCACGGCAGCACAAAACGACCGGGATCTCCAAGTTTTTCCGGAAGTTCTTTAAGAATAACTGTAGAACAATTTTCATTTAAGCGTGTGTTGGCGAGCTCAATCAGCTTCTCCTTCTTGTTAAGCAATTCCTTGAATGCTTTGACAAATGTCGGCATGTGGACAAGTGCTTCAACAAGGCTAATGTTGAGATTCATTTGAGAGATCATCTTCAAATAATTCGACACTTGAATGTCATCCTTGGTGTGCATTTTGGTCTTGCCTAAGCGAGATGGATAAGGAATATTGGGTTTGGGTGGTGAAGGTGTAGGTGTAGCAGGTAAAGGTTGAGATGTTGAAGGGTTCTTCTTGGGTACATCGTCCTGACTAGGCGGAGACGGTAATGGTGTACTAATACTGGGTGTGGGAGGAGTAGGGATAAATGGTGGTGGAGGAGGTGTAGATGATGGGGGCGGAATAGGTGGTCCTACTATGGTAACTCCACTACGGGTAGTAATAGCACTCATATTCGCTCGTGGATTGGTGACGGTGTTTGAAGGTAGAGAACTCGAAGTAGAAGGTTGAGTTGTGGGCAAGAAACTAGCCAGCATATTTTTCAAATCATTCGTTTGATTGCTGAAGGAGGATTGAATATTATCTCGAAGCTCGGATCTAATGTCATTCCCTTGCTTGGTAATATCTCCATTCAAAATTATAATTTGACTTTGTAGATTCTTGATTTGCTCACCTTGGGTTCTCATTAAAGCTTCAACATCTTGATTGATGGGTGGGGCTTGTTGAGCGGGTGGGTGATAAGGATTAGAAGCTCTTGGTGGGATTTGGTTGCTTCTATTATAGTTGTTGTTGAGGTTTTGGTTTTGAGGAGAAAAACCAGGGGAAAGGTAGTTGTTGGACCGGTAACTCAGCAAATTTCTATCCCCTTGAGGTCGAGCTTGGTAATTTTCCGGTGAATAATTACCGTAAGCCGCATACACATTTTCCGGATTTCCTTGAGTAGAAGGACAATCAGTGTATGGGTGTGGACCGCCGCATGTTTCACAAGAAGGTGCTACCGCTTTAACTTGTTGTTGGTTTGTAGCGAGAAGCAAGATATTTTTGTTTATTTCAGTCATCATGCGGGTGAACTCGGTCATGTCGGGGTTTGATGAAGTAGAAGAAACATTGACTCTCAGGTTGTTCCTTGAAGAAGCGGAGGAATCCCAGTTTTTGTGATGAGTAGTCATGTTTTCAATAAGCTCTCTACACTCCTCGGGTCTCCTTTTCATAAATGTGCCACCGGCGGCTGCATTAATCGTATCACGATCACGAAAAGTCAAACCGTTGTAGAAAGTATCAATCAATGTGACTGGAAGCATGTTGTGGTTTGGACAACGATCGATCAAAACATTATATCTTTCCCAAGCATCAAAGAGAGATTCATCGGGTTCTTGCATGAAACCGCTGATTTGATTGCGAAGGCTCGTGACCATGGATGGTGGAAAGTAGCGCGACAAAAAGCGTTGAGTCATGTCATCCCAAGTATGAATAGAATTCTTTGGAAGACGATCAAACCATTTCTCGGCGTGATGTGATAAAGTATGTGGGAAGAGTTGAAGGCGAAGAACATCCATTATGGCACCGGGCAACTTCATGCTTTGAGTGATTGTAATGAATTTGTCGAGGTGTTTGTTGGCATCATCATCAGGCATTCCTCGAAAAGGATTTGTTTGCACTTGCTGAATCATGTGGTGCTTCAACGAAAACTCCGGAGCCATGATTTGCATCGGCGCAATCGGTCCTCCTCGTCCAAACATGGTATGTTGACAAAGCTCCTCCATTGTCCGAAGATCGGGCTGTGGAAGAACATTGTTGTTGTCATTATTGAGGTGCGGTGGATTATTGTTGTTGTTCACACCTGCCATAACTAAATCTTCTCGAGTCTCGGGCTCATGATAATTAGAAGATCTAGTACGCATACACCTACAAAGGCAAAAGAAAACAATACCAAACACAATGACAATATATATAGACAATAAAAATAAAATCTTTTTGGATTTTTGAAATTTTTAATTTTTATGGTTTTTTGAAATTTTTAAGCAAGAAAAGAACGCTCACAAGTGAACAGATCCCAAAAAGCAACGCGTCTTTCACAGAAAACCGTTAATCTTTACGAAAAGAGCCGACAGCGGCGCCATTTGATAACTAAGGTTTTACCTAGTTAAAAAGATTCTTTGTTGTATGTCTAATCGAATTGATCTGGTTAACTATGCGACTCAGTCGTTCTTTGGTGAAACAAATAGTTGTGTCGTTGTAGTAATTAGAAAGTGCAAGACTTAAATAAAAATAGCAGGTAATTTAAATCTAACTCTAACTTAAAATAAACGGCGAGAATTTAAAAGCGTGACAAAAATTAAAAGGCACTAAAAGTAAATAACGAAAAATTTGAAACTATCTGAGACAAACTTAAAACGCAACTAAAACTTAAACTAAGGCAAGGCTAAAATAATCTAAGGCAATTAAACTTAAAGTGAAACTAAGTAAAAAGGCGGGTAAAGTAAAGCTTGAAAATTAAATAATTAAAAACAGAAACTAAAAATAACCTGAACACAGCTTATCCGGAATAATCCTTCGTTCGGAATAAACATTCATCCGGAATGTCACCTTCGTTCGGAATGTTCTTCTTTACTCGGAATATTTACCAAAACCCTTGATCCGGAATAAATCCTTTCTCCGGAATATGTCACTTATCCGGAATAAAGTCTTGATTCGGAATACTTAAGCTTGATCCGGAATAAACCAGTTGATCCGGAATATTTTCCTTGCTGGTCCTTGATCCGGAATGTTGAAGATTCTGGATGAAACTCCTTGATCAGGAATATCTTCCTTGATCCGGAATAAAGCTTTGATCCGGAATATCAAATATTCCGAATGAACCACCTTTTCCACTGATCCTGAATATCTTCCTTGATCCGGAATGTTTCTTCACAAAGCCTTGATCCGGAATGTTGAAGATTGATCCGGAACTTGGTGTTGATCCAGAATATGTCACTTATTCCGGATGAAAGCCTTTGATTCGGAATATTCAACAAACAATCTTCACTGATTCGGAACTTTTGGCTTGATCCGGAATGTTTCCTGGGAAAGAACAGTAACAGACAAACGAAGAACACGGAGGAACAAATATAACACGAATCCACACAAATCTAATCTAAATCAAACAAAAGATTAAATCAAACTAATCAAATAACATCTACTAATCATAAACAAACAATCCAAATCAATCAAACTAACAAATCTAATCAAAATAATCAAAACCCACTTTAATCAATTTAACAACTCAAAAACATAAACATAAAGATCAAAGATTAAAGAAAGGTAGATAGGAGATGAACAATAAAAATAAAGATTGACAAGAATTAAAAGGAGACTTACTTGAAATTAAAGGAATTTAAGGTGCAAGACAAGTATTTAAATTTGACAATTAAGTAAATGACATGTATTTAAATGACAAGGTAATTAAAATTGGAAGAACTAATTGTCACTATTAGCCAACAAAAGAAAATGAAATAAATCCTAATCTATTTATAGGGGAGATTAAGGAGTGCTTAGGAAGCTTCCTCCCTCTTTCTTCTTTCCTTAATTGCAACATTAAGTCCTTAAGTATTTAATCTTCTTAAATCTTGGACTTTAATGAATTTGTCTCGGGATTTCTTTAAACTCGTCTTGACATTTCTTCATAAATAAGACTTGAGTTTTAGACTTTTAGTAAACTTCCGTCTTTTGAATTTTTCTTCGATAAATCTTCAGAATTGGTCTTGGACTTCCGTTCTTTTTGCACTCTTGACTTCTTGACTTCGTCTTTCGTCTTTTTCTTCGATAAAAGCCCGTGAATGCCCGTGTTTTCTCCACTTTTCACCTTTTCGTCCTAAATCACAACAAAAACACAAACCACGCATAATTCTGACATAAATGACATAAAATACACGTTTTGGCTCGGTTATTATTGTAATTAAGTGGTAAAAAGGATGGGTGTTTACACACCTATCAGGTATCCAATTTAGCAATTGCTCCATCGTATTCTAACTCTTCTGCAAGTGATACAAATAATTCTCTTCATACTGGACTCCGGATGCTCGAAGCACATGACGGGGAATCTCAAGCTTCTAATTAACTTCGTGGAGAAGTTCCTGGGTACGGTCCGATTCGGAAATGATCAATTTGCACCGATCCTAGGATATGGAGATTTGGTTCAGGGAAATATCACGATTAAAAGGGTATACTACGTCGAAGGGCTCAACCACAACATTTTCTCGGTTGGTCAACTCTGTGATTCGGATTTAGAAGTTGCTTTCAGAAAGAAGACATGTTTTGTTCGTGATTATGATGGGAATGACTTACTTACCGGTACACGGGGTATGGATCTTTACACAATTTCACTTCAAGACACAACTTCATCAACTCCAATTTGCTTTATGGCTAAAGCTTCAACGACTTAGGCATGGTTATGGCATCAACGTCTTTCTCATCTCAACTTTGATACCATTAACTTGCTTTCCAAGAAAGATATTGTGAGAGGCCTTCCAAGCTTGAAATTCATCAAAGATCATCTTTGTTCTTCTTTTGAACTTTGTAAAGCTAAACGAAGTAGCTTCAAAACAAAGACCACACCAAGCTCTAAAGGACGGTTAGATCTTCTTCACATGGATCTGTGTGGTCCCATGCGTGTTCAGAGTATCAATGGAAAGAAATATATTCTGGTAATAGTCGATGATTACTCAAGGTACACATGGACTCACTTCTTGAGGTCCAAGGATGAAAGATCCGACGTTCTCATCAGCTTCCTTAAATTGATACAACGTGGTCTTCAAGCTCAAGTTAAAGTGGTTCGTACTGACAGAGGTACATAATTTTTGAATTCAAATCTGAGAAAGTATTTTGAAGCCGAAGGGATTGAACATGAAACATCTATTGCTCGAACACCCGAACAAACGGCGTTGTTGAAAGACGAAACCGTACTTTGGTTGAAGCTGCTCGAACATTATTATCCCCTTCAAAACTTCCACTATACTTTTGGGCCGAAGCCGTGTCAACCGCATGCTACACACAAAACCGCTCCTTAATTATCCCAAGACACGAAAAGACACCATATCACATAATTCATGATCGAAAACCCTCACTCAAACACCTTCATGTCTTTGGATGTACTTGTTACATTATACGAGATGGTGAAAATTTGGATAAGATGAAAGAAAAAGGTGATACATGTATTCTTGTGGGATATGCAATTTAGTCTAAGGGATATAGAGTATACAACAAGAGAACAAAACTGATTGTCGAGACTATTCACATCCGATTTGATGAATTACAAGAAATGGCACTTGAACAAAACAGTTTATGTCCCGATCCACAAATAAACGACTTCCGTTCACAACCGCACGGAACTCGGAACTCAAGACCACAACAATGAACCGTCAAGTTCAACGCTGGTTCTAGAACATGTTCCTAGAGCTGATATGACAGTCGACACGACAATTGAAGAGTTGGAAATGTTATATGGACCAATGTATGATGAATATTTCACGGGGGAGAAACAAGTTGTATCGAAGTCTTCCGCTGTCACTCTTGATAAGAATGATGATACCGATCGTCATCAACAACCGGATACAACTTCATCTACTTCAACACGGGTTGCTGCAGATTTACCTCCTCAGAATATCACTTCAACAATCGATCCTACAACATCCACAACTACTGTCATTGCTACAGAGAACACAAATCAAGCAGACGATGCATTATCTGACGAAGACGAATTTATCAACCCATTCGGTACACCGGTACACGAAACTAGAGAGTCTTCTTCTCGCCATGTTGATCCGTCAAATATGCATACGTTCTACCAACGACATCCTTCAACACATCATTGGACCCGAGATCATCCTTTGGTTCATGTCATTGGAAACCCTTCACAGCCCGTTCGTACAAGACGACAACTTAACACTGATGCCGATGTTTGTATGTTCGCACTCGTCGTGATTTCAGCTGAACCGAAAAACATCAAAGAAGCATTAGCTGATCATGCTTGGATTGAATCGATGACGGATGAACTTCAACAATTTAAAGACTTAAAGTCTGGGAACTTGTTGACAGACCATACGATGTAATACCATTAAATCTTCGATGGATCTGGAAAAACAAGATGGATGAAGAGAACACGATCATCAAGAATAAATCTAGGCTAGTGGTTAAATGGTATGGACAGAAAGAGGGTATTGATTTTGAAGAATCATTTGCACCAGTAGCTCGAATGGAAGCGGTAAGGATTTTTCTTGCTTATGCTGCACATAAGGGATTCATTGTCTATCAAATGGACGTAAAGACGGCGTTTCTTAACGGCCCTTTGAAGGAAGAAGTTTATGTCACGCATCCGGAAGGATTCGTCAATCCTCATTATCCTGACAAGGTGTATCGTATCCACAAAGCACTTTATGGACTCAAGCAAGCTCCAAGGGCGTGGTACAACGAGCTCTCAAAATTTCTGGTCTCCAAAGGTTTCTCACAAGGTTCCATTGATTTAACTTTGTTCACTTATAAATATGGAGATGACATTTTGCTTGTGCAAATTTATGTTGATGACATTATTTTCGGGTCTACAAACCCAAAACTTTCAAAATGGTTTGAAAAAGTAATGCACAGCAGATTTGAAATGTCTATGATGGGCGAACTAAAATTCTTTCTAGGAATTCAAGTTCACCAATCCCCAAGTGGTATCTTCATTAACCAAACTAAGTATTGTCAAGAGATAATCAGAAAGCATGGTATGACATCATGTGACCCCGTTGGGACACCATTATCAACCACATCCCTAGATGCTGATTTGGAGGGATTACCCATAGATCAAATGAGATATCGTTCCATGATCGGGTCCCTCATGTACTTGACAGCAAGCAGACCTGATATTCATCATGCTACATGTTATTGTGCATGATATCAAGCACGACCCACTGAAAAACACCTCAAGGAGGTTAAACGGATCTTTCGGTACCTTAAGAATACCATTCACATGGGACTCTGGTATCCGAGGGAAATCGGTTTCTTTCTAATGGCCTATTCAGATTCTGATCATGCACGGTGTCTTGATACACGTAAAAGTACTTCTGGTGGTGCACAATTTCTAGGTCAAGACAAGCTTGTGGGATGGTCTTCCAAGAAGCAGGATTGCACGTCACTTTCATCAGCCGAAACGGAGTATGTGTCTCTATCTGCGTGTTGTGCTCAAGTTCTTTGGATGAGAACACAACTCACGGATTATGGCTTCCATTTTGATAAAGTACCTATGTACTGTGACTCAAAGTTGGCCATAGCCATCTCCTGTAATCCGGTACAGCATTCACGCACGAAGCACATTGATGTCAGATATCACTTCATTAAGGAACAAGTTGAAAAGAGTATTGTTGAATTATACTTTGTTGGAACTGATTACCAATTAGCTGACTTGTTTACAAAAGCTCTTTCGAAAGAGAGGTTTGCGTATCTTGTTAGGCAAATTGGTATGAGATGTTTGACTCCAGCAGAACTGGAGATTCTGGCAAAGAAGCCTGCTTGATTCATCTATCAAACATCTATCTGTAAATATTAATGAAAAAGAAAAATACAAAATTAAAAAATCTTTGAAAATCCAAAAATATTCGTCTCGACATGTCTTCCAGTATCGATAATATGGACGTACCTAGAAATGTCGCTCAATAACGACACGGGTGTGTACATAAAGCTCGAATGAAAGTTGTAAATTTTTTTCAAAACATGTCATTTCTATTTTTTCAAAAGGAAATTGTCTATTTTGGACAATATTTCCAACAACGGGTAGAGCAATCTATCACGGGTTGAGCTTGTCACAAAACATTCAACGTTTTGAGCTCAACACAATGGCTTGTAATCACTTTCAGATTGCAACCCTGATCCATATTCACGGGGGAGTGTACGATTTCGTGCTCTTACCCTCAGCAAAAGAAGAGAAATCTTCTTACACTTGAGTGGATACGTCAAGACATTCAAAGTCTATGAACTCAAGTTTATGCTTTAGAAAAACCTTTTCGACAAAAAGAATTGATTTTTCAAAAAGCGTTGAACACAATTTTTTCAAGAATTTCTCAATGATATTCAAAATCTTTCAAAAAGTGTGTTTAACAACTCCTTTCCTCAAAAGCTTAACGTGGATCATATCCTCGAAAAGACAATTCAATTGGATCAATTTTTGAGGGGGAGCATTCCAAAATTCATGCTAAGCTTGACACATTTTTCTCCCGAAGATTTTCAAGACTATTTTTCAAAATATATTTTAATCAAATTTGGTATCTCTAATATCAAAAGATTTTATGTATTAGAGATAGGGGAGAAAATGTGATTAAAATGTGATCTAAAGACTCAAGCACTCATGGTTACGATCAAATACCTACAACATCTTTAATTCACAACGTTATTGGTGTCAAAAGGGTGGTTTGGTTTAAGTCCTATGATCCAACCAGAACCGGAGGGATCTTCCCAGGGACAATCCAATAGATTATTAGAAGTCCTTAGGAAAGATGGAGTAGAATGTGAACGTAGCTGAATGCCGACTAAGTACTGATGATAGCACTGGAACAATCACAACAAGGTGCTATTAATGATGTCTTGGTAAGAATTGAAGGGGTTGAAGAATGAAAAAGAAATGTAAGGATAAAGGGTCTAAAGAAAGAAGCCCTCCATACAACTTAGGCAGAAACGGGTCAATTCATCATGAAGACAAACTCATCATGGACCCAGTGATGTGAAGCACAACCCTTTCCTAGCTACTCAGGCTTCTCTCAAAAGAAGTTGGTTTTATTGTCACGGAGATCAACACGACTTCTATTGACTTTCTCACTCCGAGATAGTTGATATTGAATAGGTGGCATCTGCTCCAGCCTCCGACCACTAAAAGTGCACAAATCGAGTCTAGAGCCATGAGATCAATCAAATCTCGTTAGGACACACGGATGAAGATCAAGAGAGTCCTACGCTATATCCTTGTGATATTGCTAGAACACTCAGAGTGATACTACTTTTTTTTCACAATGATGAGTGGAAATCCTTCTAGTGTTAACAACAAACAGCACTGCGGTAGGTCATATGCAAGATTCTTTATGAATTGAACATATGTAAAACTGAAAAGCAACGGTGGTTTGATTCTGAATTGATTCAAACTCGTTTCAGGTTTCTACGCAATATCTTTATGGTCTTGGCAGAACATTCAGAGTGATATTCATTAATATTCACAATGATGAATGGAAATCCTTCTAGCGTCAACATCAAACAGCGCTACGGTAGGTGACTTTTGAGATTCTTATGAATCAAACTTGTGTCAACTGGAAAGCAACAATGGTAAGATTCTTAATGAATCAAACTTGTTCCAGGAATTTGAATTGACGACTTTAGTCAAGCGGATATTTATCTAATTGATTCACTCTTTATGTTCGCAGACTTGCTTTGAGACGGTCGAGTAAAGAGAACGGCTAGTACAGGCGCGAAATCCTGTCAAGGGGATTCTTAATTGAAGCTACCTAATCACAGGTACGGTTTTTAATATCGTATAACGGTCTTCACCGACCGGAGGTAAAACGCTACCGATTTAGGACGAATGTCAAAGCCATTCAGTCCGTGTCTATGTTTTGTCTCGAGAAGGTGGCGTCACGGTGTACTCAGCAAAGTCAAAGATTCAAAACCACATACTCATGCCCAAAGACTTATTCAACAATTAATAGTATGAGCATGTGGATAAAGACACAAGTTCGCAAGATGGCAAGGACAAGTCAAGAATGATTTGAAGATCTCAAGATAAAAGACTAAGTCGAAAGACAATGACAAAGGCTCAAAGATCACAGCATGAAGGAACAAAAACTACTGTTACACGTTCAAGACTCATTTATGACGAACTTCATAAATCTCCATTGGCTCCAAATATCGAAGAGGAATGACCTTACATTGGGGGAGATTGTTAGCCTCAAAATATTGAGTCAAACAAGAATGTTCGGTCATAGGTTTATATTGTAATATTTATTAGAACGTTGTAATAGATAGTTAAATAGTTGTGGTTCACGGGCTTGTATTTAAACTAATTAAAGTCCAAAAGACAAGCCCGGCCCAATATGTAGCCCATTAAAGCCCGCATGTGGGTGAACTATATATACTATCCTCCTAGCATGTTAGGAGGGTGGGATGGTCATTTGTAATTAATCTTTTCTCTAATCTAATATTCACCAAGTTAAATCACCTCTCTCTCTACTTTCTCTCACTACTTTCTCTCTCTAGGAATCCATCTCTTTTCATCTATTTTCTATCATTAATCATCTAAATAATATGGGACAACATTAATAATTATCATGTTAACCTAAAGTATTTATTAATTAATAAACTTTACTATATTATGACATTAAATTAATCTTGACTTATAAATATAATTATTAAGCTTTAGCTTATATCACATGCTTATTAAACAAGCTTATGCTCTTTATGGAAACATACTATTTATGGAAACATGCTATTTTTGGAAACATACTATTTATGGAAACTTTCTATTTTTGGAAACTTACTAATTATGGAAACCTTCTATTTTTGGAAACTTACTATTTATGGAAACTTACTATTTTTGGAAAGTTGCTATATATGAAAACCTGCTATTTTTTGAAAGTTACTATATATAGGAACCTACTATTTTTCGAAAGTTACTCGTTATGAAACATCAAGTATAATAACTAGAGGTGGCAAAACGGGCTGGCAGGCGGGCACGAGCACCGGGCAAAATGGGCACGGGCTAAAACGGGCACGGGCTAAATGCGCGATTTTCAAATTTTAGGTTAAACGGGCGCGGGCTAAACGGGCACGGCCTAAACGGGTACGGGCCAAACGGGCGTGGGCCAAACGGGCATAGGCAAACGGGCAAAATAAAGGATATTGCAATTTAAGACCAATTATTAAAACTTAGTTTTCGTCTGTATTTTTTACGTTTCGTCAGTAAACTTACGTTTGCGTCAGTGAACTTACGTTTTCGTGAGTAAATTTACGTTTTCGTCAACAAATTTACATTTTCGTCATTAAATTTACGTTTTCGTCAGTAAACTTACGTTTTCCTCAGTAAACTTACGATTTCGTCAGTGAACTTACGTTTTCATCAGTAAACTTACGTATTCGTCATTATTTTTACGTTTTCGTTAGTAAACTTACTTTTCGTCTGTAAACTTACGTTTTCGTCAGTAAACTTACGTTTTCGTCTGTAAACTTACGTTTTCATCAGTAAACTTACGTATTCGTCATTATTTTTACGTTTTCGTTAGTAAACTTACTTTTCGTCTGTAAACTTACGTTTTCGTCGGTAAACTTACGTTTTCGTCTGTAAACTTACGTTTTCGTCAGTAAACTTACGTTTTCGTCAGTAAATTTACGTTTTCGTAAGTAAATTTACGTTTTCGTCAGTAAACTTACGTTTTCGTCAATAAATTTACATTTTAATCAGTAAACTTATGTTTTCTTTAATAAACTTACGTTTTTGTCAGTAAACTTACGTTTTAGTTTGTAAACTTATGTTTTCGTCAGTAAATTTACGTTTTCGTCAGTAAACTTACGTTTTCGTCTGTAAATTTACGTTTTAATCAATAAACTTACGTTTTCGTTAGTAATGTTACGTTTCCGTCAGTAAACTTACGTTTTCGTCTATAAACTTACGTTTTCGTCAGTAAACTTACGTTTTCGTCTATAAACTTACGTTTTCGTCAGTAAACTTACGTTTTCGTCAGTAAACTTACGTTTTCGTCAGTAAATTTACGTTTTCGCCAGTAAATTATTCACAATGTAAATCTAAAGTGTCTGCGTGTTCTAGGCGTGGGATTAAATGTATACACGCCTAGAGGTTACTGTTAATCATTTATTGCAAGTAATTGTTTGGAATAAAGTAAATGTTGGAGAGAATTTGTTTCTTGTTTAAACATCTTGTTTGTGTATTATGTTCTAGTTCCGCTATGATTCACATCATATGAACATGATGCATATCCTAGTAAGCTTAATCGATCCGTGAATAATGGTTTCCACATTATCATGCATCATATGTTCTCGTATCACGTTCACGATATGTTTCACGTATCACGATCAAGATATGTTTCGCGTCTCACGTTCACCCTACGTTTCTCATATCACGTTCATCATACGTTTCACATATTACATTCACCATATGTCCACGGATCACGTTCACAATTGTTCACGTATCACGTTCACAATTGTTCACGTACTATGCACACTATATGTCTCCCGTATCATTGCTCGGAGATTACTAATATCTTCTTTTCATGTTATTTCGTATTGTATCATTTCATGCATCTTCTTCACGTTATTTCTTATCCACTCAATCAGATTTCTGAGAATCTATCTGACATTGAGGAACCAGAAACTCTTCTGTATCGTCAAGACAGGGTCATGAACACCAAGATTATTCCTTCGTCAAGATCCTTTGGAGGAACCACCCCGAGAGGGAAGCCACTTGGGAACGGAGGAGTCCATCGGGACATCGTATCCTCATTTTACTTCCACGACCCAAGTATGTTCTTTTCAGTCACGTCATGTTCCATGTTCTCTTCGGCCACGTCACGTCCATGTTCCTTTCAGCCATATTATGTCTATAATTCGAGGACGGATTATTCTTTTTAGAGGGGAAGAGTTGTAAAACCCGCATAAAATACATGAAGCATTAAATACACGAAATCACTGATTAATTAAAACTTTACATTAAATTAATACACGACACGTATCAAGAATAATTAATATTTAAATATAAGTATTACGTATAATATTATTTATTATTTATAAGTGTATACGTATAATAAATAATACATGTTCGGTATCTCTAAACCTTAATCTTTCAATTTATTTTTATATATTCATGAATCTATTTAATTATAACAAGAACATAAAATGTTAAAGGATTTAAAAACATGTAATAATCGTAAACAAGACGGGCGTTGGGTTTGTTTTCACGAGAACCGAGACCACTTTGGATCTCGGTGTGGTTTATTCATGGCCAGCCGCACCCATAAAGGGGAAGTGGCTATCTTGGATTAGCGGCGGCAACACCCAAAACCCCATCGGGGGTGCGTTTGGGCTAAGCAGTGGGAACCGAGAGCATGGAAGATCTCGGTGGGATGTGTTGGGCTAGCAGTAGCAACCGGCTTTAGGCCGGTGGCTGCTGTGTACAGGCGGAGGCAACCACGACCTTGCGGTTGTGGTGATGTTGCTATGTTTTGGGCATGCCGACACATGGTGTCTTGGTGTGACTCGGTTCGGGGTTGGGTACACGCATGAACCACAACAAAGGTGTGTGGGTTTAATCTTTGCTAAATTAACTTTATTAATTTATTTGTATATTAAATTAATCATGTTGTAATTAATTTTATTAATTTTATTAAGTATATATTAAATTAGTCATCTTATATCTAATTTAATTAACCAAGACTTTTGATATAATTAATGGGTTAATTATTCATGAAAAGTGATATGGTCTATTTAATAAATTAACTTAGATTATAATAATTATTTTATATAATTATTTATGATACATGACATGACACATTTTGGTTTAATTAAAATAAACTATACATTATAATAATTATGCGTATAATTATTCATGATAAATTACATGTTACATTTATTTAATAGTAACTTAGCATATATATTTAATTACATGTTAACCATGGTTTAATTAAATTAATATTATACTTTAATTTAATTGTACAATATCAAGTTATAGTAAAGTATTATTAATATAAGTCAAGTATATTATTAATTAATAATTATTAATAAAGCATATATTATAATATTAATTAATAATTATCATGTTAACCTAAAGTATTTATTAATTAATAAACTTTACTATATTATGACATTAAATTAATCATGACTTATAAATATAATTATTAAGCTTTAGCTTATATCACATGCTTATTAAACAAGCTAATGCTATTTATGGAAACATACTATTTATGGAAACATGCTATTTTTTGGAAATATACTATTTATGGAAACTTTCTATTTTTGGAAACTTACTAATTATGGAAACCTTCTATTTTTGGAAACTTACTATTTATGGAAACTTACTATTTTTGGAAAGTTGCTATATATGAAAACCTGCTATTTTTGGAAAGTTACTATATATAGGAACCTACTATTTTTCGAAAGTTACTCGTTATGAAACATCAAGTATAATAACTAGAGGTGGCAAAACGGGCTGGCGGGCGGGCACGGGTACCGGGCAAAATGGGCATGGGCTAAACGGGCACGGGCTAACCGAGCGATTTTCAAATTTTAGGTTAAACGAGCGCGGGCTAAACGGGCGCGGCCTAAACGGGTGCGGGCCAAACGCGCATGGGCCAAACGGGCATAGGCAAACGGGCAAAATAAAGGATATTGCAATTTGAGACCAATTATTAAAACTTAGTTTTCGTCTGTATTTTTTACGTTTCGTCAGTAAACTTACGTTTGCGTCAGTGAACTTATGTTTTCGTCAGTAAATTTACGTTTTCGTCAAGAAATTTACATTTTCGTCATTTACGTTTTCGTCAGTAAACTTACGTTTTCCTCAGTAAACTTACGTTTTCGTTAGTGAACTTACGTTTTCATCAGTAAACTTACGTATTCGTCATTATTATTACGTTTTCGTCGGTAAACTTACTTTTTGTCTGTAAACTTACGTTTTCGTCAGTAAACTTACGTTTTCGTCTATAAACTTACGTTTTCGTCAGTAAACTTACGTTTTCGTTAGTAAATTTACGTTTTCGTAAGTAAATTTACGTTTTCGTCAGTAAACTTACGTTTTCGTTAGTAAATTTACATTTTAATCAGTAAACTTATGTTTTCTTCAATAAACTTACGTTTTTGTCAGTAAACTTACGATTTAGTTTGTAAACTTATGTTTTCGTCAGTAAATTTACGTTTTCGTCAGTAAATTTACGTTTTAATCAATAAACTAACGTTTTCGTTAGTAATGTTACGTTTTCCTGTAAACTTACGTTTTCGTCTATAAACTTACGTTTTCGTCAGTAAACTTACGTTTTCGTCAGTAAACTTACGTTTTCGTCAGTAAATTTACGTTTTCGCCAGTAAATTTACGTTTTCATCATTAAACTTACTTTTTCGCCAGTAAATTTACGTTTTAATCAGTAAACTTACGATTTCTTCAGTAAACTTACGTTTTTGTCAGTATACTTACGTTTTCGTCTATAAACTTACGTTTTCATCAGTAAATTTACGTTTTCGTCAGTAAACTTACGTTTTCGTCAGTAAAATTACGTTTTCGTCAGTTAACTTAAGTTTTCGTCTGTAAACTTACGTTTTCGTCAGTAAACTTGCATTTTCGTCATTTTTTACGTTGTCGTCAGTAAATTTACGCTTTTGTCAGTTAATTTACATTTTAATCAGTAAATTTACGTCTTCGCCAGTAAACTTACGTTTTTGCCATTAAACTTACGTTTTCATCAGTAAACTTACGTTTTCGTCAGTAAAATTACGTTTTCATTAGTAAATTTATGTTTTCATTAGTAAATTTACTGTTAGGTCCTTTGGAATAGTTATTTGTAATAGGTAGACTAGGAGGTATGTAGTTCCTCCTGGTCCTAGTAGTAGTAGGAGCAACACGTGCTCCTGGTCTTATAGAAAGTCAAACTTTATTATTTAGAGTATTCTGTTAGGATATGCATGATATATGTTAGGAAAGGATATGCATATTAGTTTTACACGTTTTGGTTTAATGATGTATTAGGGTTTCCTTATAGTATAAAAGGAACCTTAAGCAGAAGGGTTCTACACACCTTCATCAAACATTATTCTAGTTTATATTAATATTAGAAATCCTTAGTAAAGGATCAAGTCGTTAAAGTTATTCTGTTCTTCTTGTTCATAGTATTTGTATTCCGCACTTATACTGTGTGATTTATCTGGAGTCTCTCTTTGAATAGACTTGTGATTACAGAAGTCGTTCATCGTTCCTAACAGGCTTCAAGATCCACATCTAGTGGACCCAACAAGTGGTATCAGAGCCTGGGATAGTCTCTGTACAAGAAGAATCAATTTTTCTTATTACTAACATCTTTGTTTAATTATGTCTGCCTCGAGTTCTACTCAAACAGGAGAAGATAGCACCCCTAAAACACAGCAACCTCAGCAGATCATTGCTACGGTTTCCAACACAAATGGTAAGTTTCCTCTTCTAAAAAATGATGAGTATGAAAGCTGGGCAATGAAGATGGAATGCTGGATCACCAACACTGATCAAGATCTTTGGAAGATTATTCTGAATGGAAATAGCAAGAATTCTACTGGAAGAGACAAGAATGGTAGTATTATTCTTCTTGACCCTAAAACTCATGAAGAAATCACAGCTGTTCAAAAGGAGATCAAAGCAAAAACTATCTTGCTCCAGTCTCTTCCTGATGATCACATGGGTAACTTTTATCACCTGGATGATGTTAGAGAAATCTGGAACGGAATAAAAGCAAGGTTTGGTGGGAATGAGGAGTCAAAGAAAATGTGCAGATCCATGCTGAGAGATGAATTCACAGACTTCAAGATCTAAGAAACTGAAGGTATTCATCAAGGGTATGACAGGCTCCAAAAGATACTGAGCCAGTTGAATCAACTCAGGTCGAAACCTGACAA
Organism: Glebionis coronaria; assembly: GCA_025667525.1. Taxonomy (NCBI): domain Eukaryota; kingdom Viridiplantae; phylum Streptophyta; class Magnoliopsida; order Asterales; family Asteraceae; genus Glebionis; species Glebionis coronaria. The sequence continues at coordinate 403,369,279 of CM046882.1, read as the reverse complement.
TGGAGATATCAATGCAAGGTTTCTTAGAGCCTTACCCTACTCATGGAATCAGGTGGTAATCTCTCTTAAAGCAAAAGGTGGGCGTGACTATCTTAATTTTGATGATCTGTTTCATAAGCTCAAAACCTTTGAGCCTCATGTGAGAGGATACTCAAGTGATTCTTTTCTTACTCCTGCTAACTCTGCCTTTGTGAGTTCCATGGGATCTAGTCCTATGTCTTATGCTAGTAGCCCAAGCTATACTGTGTCTTCTCAGCATACTCAGCATACTCAGCATACTTCTACTCTTGAACCAAAAGCCAAGTCTGGTAGCATGGTAGAAGCTGTTCTTCACTCTTTTGTTGCTGATGTTGATCCACAATAGCAACTTGCTTTTGATGACTTCAAACAGGTTGATAAACTTGACCTGGATGAATTGGATCTCAATGGCAGATGGCCATGCTCACTCACCGGGTTCACAAGTTTGAGAAGAAAGCCGGTCGAAAGTTTAACTACAACCCAAGAGAGCCAGCAAGGTTTGATAGAAGCAAGGTTAGATACAATAACTGCCAGCAGCAAGGTCACTTTGCTAGGGAATGCCCTAACAAGAAGACCAGGAGAAGAACAGGTACTCAACTTCAAGATTCAGGAGGTGAAGGATGACAAGAAAGCTTTAGTGTCTGTTGACTCTATGTTCAACTGGAGTGATCATCAGGATGCTACTCTGGAAATAGCTGAACCTTCTACTGATGTGTTTGCAATGATTGCGGGGAATCTGTCTGATGCCGAGGAAGCAGAAGAGTTTGCTCTTATGGGCATCTCACCTCAGGTACAACATTGTCCTCTTGGTTGTCATGATAAATATTCAGAATTATTGTCTCAATATAATGAATTAAATGAACAAAATGATAAGTATTTTTTTGAGGTTCAAGCCTATAATAATTCTTTAAAAACATTGGAACAACAAAAGAGGTGGCTTCAAGACACACAACATGAATATGAAGATAAAGTTAGAATTCTGAACATTGATTTAGAAAACACAACAAATATGCTTAAATACACTGAAAAGGTAAAATATGACAGTATCAAGGATAAACAAGACATGAAGGAAAAATTGGATGCTACACTTTTAAGATTTGAAAAATGGCAAAAAGCACCTAAGAATCTTTCAAAGTTAATTGATAGTAGTATGTCTGGTAGGACTAAAAGAGGGTTAGGATTTGATAAATATATTGATTCAGAAGATGTGTTTGATTTATCTTTTTCAAGTGTTGTAACACCCCTAAATTTACACAATTTAATACAGCGGAAGACTCGTTGGTGTTACGGGATAGCACATTACTCACATCATAGACAACGCTTAAAAATCGCGTCGTTTAATAATAAAGCATTTCCATTCATAAATATCAAGTTTACATAGGTCCCAAGTCATATTATTTCATACAAATTTTACAAAGCATTTGAATGGAAATTGTTATTTAAGTGCGGGCCATGAATTCTTGTTGTCTTCCCGAGAATTACCTTCAAGTACCTAAGATAAAACATGTTAAAAGAAAAGGTCAGCGATAACGCCGAGTGAATTCATAGAGTTCAATAAAACCATTAATATATCATCGGTATATAATTATTACCGAAAATCATTTTTGTACAAATCATTGTAACAGGCCATAAAATAGCCAAAGTCATTTTATACAAATCCTTATCAAAAATCATAATATAGGCTTTTGCCTTCAAAATCATTATACGAACCAAAGTCGTAAAAACATCATACAATATGTTTTATAACGTTGTATAAAGTTAAATAAAAACCGTTATATGAATATGGTTATGTAAAACCAAAACACGAACATAAAATCAATAATAAGACCCTGTATTGCTAGTCAGGCAATTCATTGTAATTCAGTACGTATAGCAGTATTTCGTTATTTGGATCATTATAAGCCGCATGACATTGTTACCTTACTACAACAAACAACGGGTAGCTAGCCCGAAACTCATTTTCCCATCTAAATTAGCGTGTCGTCACAATAATCACGCTGGTGTGAATCTTCTCATATATAAATTCGATTACCAATCAATGTGGCACGACGAGGATCAACCGTCAAGGCGCGAACTGGGGTGATCGTCCCCAAATAGTACTATTATATGCACAAGCGTCTACCAAATCCCGGTAGTTCACAATTCATGCTAATGGGACTTTTAGTGACATAACCTAACTTTAATAATCAATTTCATTTCATTTATCGGGTCATATATTCATTCATCGGGTCATACAATCATTCGGGTCCAAATCAATAAACAAATAATCGGGACATATGGTGTCCTATTTTATCAAAACTAACATGTTATCTCCCTCGCGGGTTTATAAAACATTTCATAAAAACATTTAAAAGAGTGTGAGGCTATGAACTCACGTTGATGTGGGAAAGCGGGTTATCGGCAATTCGGATGTACGGTACGTGCTTCAATCACGGAAACCTAGACAAATAATACTCGTCTTAGACTCTTGTCCAATGACTTTATAAAAGTAACAATTATGTATACATATGATGATTTTATAAATATGATGATGATGATTGTATATTTTTACTCATTCATTATAGTGTTTATGTGTTGGTAACATTTTTATACTAGTTTTACTTATTTACATGTTTTAGGCCCAATAAGCCTATTACAAGCCCAATACTTTATATTAGTCCATTTTACACCTTTATTATCAGTATTATACTTTTCATGTTGGGCCCAAGTGGGTTAAGCCCAATAAGTAAGTTTATAAGTGTTTTACCAATTTAGTTGGATTAATAGTCTAATAAAGTTAACTTAGCCCGTTAATGTCCATATGTTATATAGTTCGGGTTTTATCGGTTTTTACTTGTATTAGATACTTATATATCAGTATATGACTTTTAAATAGTTTACATTAGACGGGTCCGACCGTCTAAGTTTTATTTGACAAAAACGTTAATCTTTCGGCTTTAGCCGAAAAGACGTAAAACTTAGTATAGAGTTTTATAACTTGCAAAAACATTTATATTTGTAATTTATATAACATGTCCTATTTTAATATCAATATATATATATACCTCTTTATTTATAATTATTATCAACTAGTGGGTTTTATATATGTATATTTCATAAATACAAAATTTTGAGTGCTTATATTATATACTATTTATTTTATCAAATCTGTCCTAAATTTTCAATCCACTAAAATGTCCATATCTAGAGTTATATATGGAGATAGAACCTCAAATTTTTATCACAGAAACTACATGATATGTGCTTCATTTTATTCCAATATAGCTACTGATGAATCAACCTCTATATATTTTAATAAATTCGTCCAAAATAGTGTAGGCAGATTTGCACTCTAAACTTGTTTTGATCATATCTCACTCATTTTTATGATTCCATTGTATGGCCAACTCTCACATGTGTATAACACCTAATACTTACTGTATATTGATTCCACTTTACCATTTTATTAGTTTAACATTTGGTTACTTACTGTTTTTTACAGCCATCACATTAAGCAAGATTTTAACCATTTTACATGTGGTTTTCCATCTTTTTACCCATGTTTATCAAAACTATCAAGACCAAATCCTCACATAATATTTTTAATCATCATTCATCATCATATACATATAAATAAATAAAGAAAATACAAGATTACATAATCAAAATAACAAGAGGATAGGAAGAACAATCTCTATACCACCATTAGTGATGAAAAGATGCGTCTTTGATGAACAAGGCTTGGATTTTGATGGCAAAACTTGTGATAAACCAATATCATCTTCAAGTCTACCAACCTTTATAAACTTCTCATGGAAAATAAGCCCTATGACACCAACAAATCTTCTCCTTGGATGTTAGAATCACCTCCAATCTTCAAAACTTCAAGGTAGCATCATCATGTGTATGAGTAACACATGATTTTATGGCTAACATAGATCAAATGAGGGTTGTTTTTTATGATGGTTGGACGAATTTTAGAGAGAGATGAGAGGAGTGTGTGAGTTTTGCATGTGTAGAATGAGTTGCTAGTTTGAGTTTGGTTGTTTTGTAAGTAAAAATGGTTTTGGTGTAAGGCTAAGGACAAGTGTCCTTAGCTTATAAGTTGACACCTTTGTGGTGTTGTGTAGCTTAAGCTTGCCGTCCAAGAGTGGGGGTGGGGCAAGTTTATTCTTGTCTCATCCCCATTTAATTACGGGTACTCCTCGATTATAGTTTCCTCGATTTGCGTGCCCTCGGGTCGTTTTACGAAAAACGTTTTTATAAATTATGAATCAACGGCACAAAACGAATCTAATAAAAATTGTTTCATAAAAAACGGAGTTCAAAAACGTAAATACGTAATCCTAAGGTTTCCGGATTAGTCGTAAAGGACGTTAAATTATAATCGTAAGTCCTAATCTCTTCTCGTAAATTTGTGAGTTTATGAACCAACACAAATTTAAAATTCCAAAATAATATTCACGGATAAATTTATTTCCTGAAATGTCGGACTGTCACCAAAACGGTGTATGTAAACGTAAGCACGTAACGTAGAATCCTCCGGTTTAGACGTAGTCGATGCTACTTCAAGACGTAAATCCAAATTTCTTCCCAAAAATAAGTGAGTTCATAATATAACATTAAAATAATGTTTTTAAATAATATTTGAGAATAAAATATAAACCATAAATTGACGGATTGTCACAGCATTTACCCCTAAACAGGATCTTTGTCCTCAAAGATCATTTTATATTACTACTCGCTTCTTATAGAGTTAAAGCCATGTGGGTATTTCCTCCACATTCGGTCTTTTCTCACAAGTGTAATCCATTACAATAAGCGAGTTTCATCAAACATAACTACGGGAATAAGATCAGGCTAAATGTTGACTTACTTTCTCTATCCATGATGTTCACGGGTTTCTGATGAATGCAACTTTTCGCCGATCTAAACTTAGTAAGAAACAATCAGATTTTCACTTGATAGACATTTTATCAAGTTAGATATACGAATTATAATTCACGCAGCCCTTGAAGTCCTAGGGTAGATCCAGCTTATATGCCTTTCAAACCAACTTTTACATCATCTCTATGGTCCCATACTACGGGGACTTATTTCCCATGATCTTTCAGATCATCAATTCATTTTTCCATGGTTAAAATTTTTGGCATAACTTCGCTACCCATTTGGCATTTCAAGATCTACATTTCATATTCACATAACCTCCTGCCCACTACCGGCAGTCAATAATCATATCCTAATTTCAACAATCATTTCAGGTCTCGCGGGTCGAGTATTTTGTAAGGTTAGGTTCGCCATCATAGGAAACCTTAAACCTAAAAGACATGTCCAACTCACAATGGGTGTATGTCGGGTGTCTTCATCCCAACTCCTGTTTACAGATGCTCTAATATATATCCTCACAAGATTCAATCTCGATCCTAATACGATAGTTTTCAATGATAATCTCTCCAAAGGAAAAAGATTATACGGTTCATTACCAAAGGTCAATCATTCAAACATAAAACAAGACTTCTAGTATTTTGTATCGTTACTTTACCTCGTCCCTTCGATTGGGGTGGTACACAGTACTCTCATCAAGATTCGTTCTCAATGACTTCTGAGCAAATCTCTAGAAATTCGATACGAAGCGAGGATCTTGATAGAGATGTTCGATACAGGCACACCATATTTACACAACTCCTTTAAATATAAAAGGGTCAATTCCTTCATCGAGAATCTATCATTAACAGGAATGATATTAGCAGATTTGGTCAGTCTGTCGACGATGACCCAAATCGAATCAAATTCAGATGACGACCTTTGCAATAGTTAGACGTTTACTAATGTATGAGGCGATGTCTGCCTTCATAATATTCCATCAGTACAACTTCTTCTGATAATGATACATTAAATCAGAAATGACATGAATAGAATACTTATACTTACAAGATTCCAACATAACTATATCTCAAAATCTCCATTTTTAGGCAACCTCAAGTGGCCTATTATACATTCAACGCCATCGGATTCTCAATTTTGATGGTTCACATTAGCCGCGAACCCCTTTTTATTATATATATTATCCTTTTTACAATCATTGTTTATTTTTATATTGTTCGACAATTTATTTTGCACCTTCATTATTAAGGAACATGTCCTAATTGGTTCTTTATCTTTTCTACATAATGTGTCAGTAATTATATTCACCTTCCTCGATGAAATAAATATCATGACCGTATTTATTCAGAAATTATTCCTTCATATTTTCTAAGCCTTAGCTCTATCTCAACTATTATTTTTATTAGTTTTGCTTGATCCGACGTTTTAAAGCGTCGATAATTATTACACGTAAATTAACAATAACTATTAAGTTTTTATGAAACGTAAACGTTAAAAGTTTAAATTTCTTAGTTCGACCAATTATAATAAAATGTTCAAAACAAATTTGAATTTAATTAACACGATTTTTGCTGATTTATCGAAAATAAATAGTAAGATCCGTAAATGTTCAAAAAACCTTTGTTTATTCTTTGGTAAAGATTTTCTTAGTTGAAAAGAAAAAATTGTCTTTTCAAATTTTAAGTCATGGTTTAACGGTTTCCTCAATCCCTCTTAGTTTGTCTTGAGGTATACACAAACATTTACCCCTAAACAGGAGTTTAGTTAAATGATTTATGTATAAGGGAATAATCCCTTAAAAATCCTTTGTTAAAACATTTGTCAAAACATATTTCCACTTTCTTTTTAGTAAAACCCAATGTATTAAATGATTTCTAATTTTTGAAAAGTAAATATAGATCCCATTATCTTATTAATCACATGGTCAAATCATGTAAAGTATTAAGCCTTAAATCACATGTTTAAGTATTCAAGGTACAGGTTTTCATCGTTCGGTCAATTTAGGGCAGTCTATAAATGATTATTAACTCCTTCTTATTCTTAACAAACAAATGGTCCTTAATGATCACAAGCATGAATTTATCAAATTACAGCCTACACACGTGATTTATCAAATTTATGGATGCTACATGTGCATTGGTCAATCCAAACGAGATCACATGAAACTCATAATGTTTATTACAAGTTCTGGATGTAGTGATTTGAAAAGATAATCTTTTTCGCGGACGCGAAGTTGATGATAACCATGCCGAGGATCAAATCTTTAGAACATATGCTAGAACCTTGTAAATGATCGAACAATCTATCATCTTGGGTAGTGGATATAGATTTTTAATCGTCAATTTACCTAGTTCACGGTAATCAATAAATGAATCGAATAATAAAACCATAGCTCTTCATGATGACGAGCTCGGTAGAATAAAATCTTTCTCCGACAACTCTCTCAGTTGTACGGTAATTCTTTTAATTCAGATGGTGCTGACGTACAGTGCACAAGCCACAGGTGCAGCACCGGGAATATAATCAATACCAATTTCAACTTGCCTTAATGGAAAAAGTCTAGGTAATTCACCAATAAATACCTCCTGAAGTTTCAGATAACAGAAACATCTTTTAATAAATTCATATTAGGTTCTTTCTAGATTATAATATCTATGACTAATTCACAACCATTCAAGGTATAATTTCAAGTCTAAATGCAGGATATGGTCATCCATCAAAATTATTTAGATCACTTTTGATAATCATCATCTTATCATTTAGGGGAATCCTATTCGAGTTCCCATCAATTAAGGCAATGTCGTCATGTCATAATCAATCAATCTATTTTGCTGGCACTATCAACTTTCCAGTTTCGTTACCGTCGATAAGATGTGAACTTCTCAAAAGACTAATAATAACTCATAATCCTTCACAAATTCAAGGATATCAGGAGACAAAACTAACCTTAAAAGAGTAAGGTTAACGCATAATCTACGGGAGAGAATTTCAAATCAGATACAGACGAAAACATTAACGAATATGAGTATATCCCATGTTTTCATAATTTGAGTACGCATTCGAAAGTTCCTCGGATCGTTACCCAGGTCATTCAAATGAGATCAAATCAAAAGAAAGGATAGGAACGTCGATACATCCAATCGGGTATCAACACTCGGTAATCAGATACTTTTCCTAAGAATCTCACTACGGGAGAATTGGACAAGAAAGAATTGTCAATTGTCAAATAAGACAGTTTCCACAGATGAGTAAATTCGACTCAGAAGAATAAATAGTACGGGCACATATGTAGGTGTCCCTAATAATATGTCCCTATTTTGCACTTTTTGCAGATCTCATAATATTTAATCTTTCACAATCTTCAAAGAAAATTTAGTGTTTATTAATAATTTTATGGTGACTACTAATCAGCCTTGCATGGTCCCTTCCAAATTGTATGTAGACGCGCAACTATATACCATTTCAAGATTAACGATGCAATACTCAGTTCGTCAAAATTTCGTGCTCATGTTTAAAATATATATTCAGGCTTAATTCAAAGTGAATTTATAGATATGTTCTTTGTTATGAAAACAATTAAGTTTTCCAAGGTGTTTTATAAACAACCTCATTTCGATAACGATTATTTATAAGTCTCACTTTAAATAATCCTTATAGTGATGAAGATTCAATTTTTCTCAAGGGATACTGTTTTATCTTATAAAAACAATGAGTGATCTGTAAAAGAGTGATAAAAAGTTGTTCACCAAGAACTAACTACAATATATTAGGAAATGAGCTTAGCCAATTAATCATGAGGTTCATGACCTCGATGGCACTCAAAAGAATAATCCACAACGTAACTCAAATCGAGATGAGTACTTGTTCAATGGTTGCATCACTAATGCGAACATTAGGATGAAGCAAGAAAAGATAGATAACATCAATACATGTAGGATTTAACAATCAAAGGTAGTCTTTTCATTAATCACAAACAAGTCAAAATTGTACCGTAACACATTACGTGTCACTATGTCATACAATTCCAAGAACTCATCCTACCAACTGATGTCTTAGTTAAGTTAGGGATTATTTTTAAAAGATACCACAATGAATACTAATCTACAAGAGTCATTAGGTGTCCCACCTGTCCCGGAAGATCCATCGGTCCCTATTCAGAAGAAGATTTCTTCAATTTATTTCCTGGACACTGGGCATCCTCATTATTGGATAATGGCCTAGGAACAACCCTTAACACGAACCAACAATCAATTAAAACCTTATAATTCAATCACAGAACATAACGGATTCCTCCTAACAATCTTATATTCTCTACATGTTAAGTTTTATTTCATTCAAGTTTCAATTAACTTATACTCAATGCAACATCCTACCTCATTCTCCAATTCTTTCAACCTTATTCTTAGACCTTCAAAGTGCAATAAAAGCTCGATATGAACAACACTTAATTTTGTTGGAGTATGCTCGTGTCATAAAAACTAATTATACGGCTAGACACATATGGGCCTATGGGGTCACACACATATACACTAAGGTACCATTTCAATATATCGTGTTTATCGTATTTACGGTATATAAACAACCTTCGTAACTCGAGATCATTATTGGGCTTCTAACGACTAGTAGAGTACTTAGTTATTAGACTTGTAAAAGTGAATGGCAAGGTCCATACAAAGCCCATTAAGTCTGGCCCATTAAGATGAAAAAAGGAAGGAGTTATATTTGTGATAAATATTAGTTATTAGGGAATAACTCAAATTTATTACATTAAACACATTACCAAAACTCCTCCCTCTTTCCTCTAATTTGGATTTGCACGGTTTTGAGATAAAGAAAACGAGGGTTTATGCTTTGTAATGATCTCCATCTTTGAATCTTGTTTATTCAAAGGGTGTTTCTAGGTTATGGGGTTTAAGACTAGCATCTATTGGTATACAAGGATGTGTGGTGTGGATACATCATAGAGGTGATCTCCTTTGATCACTTGGTTTCATTTAGTTTCTTGGTAAGATCATGTGGTGATTGTCTCCAATCATTTGTTGCCATTCGATCCTACCGAATCACGTTACAAAGGTATACTTTTATTGTTTATTCTTTAGATTAATCATATGACTATATGGATCCGTTAATAGGTGATCTTTCCGCTGCGTTTATTATTTATTCATATCATATTTATATGGATAATCACCTATTGTGGTATCACGAGCCATCATAGATGTCATATGATTATCGGGTATGCGTAAAAATGGCTAAAAATAAGTGTTTTTGATGGTTTTGTTAAACCAATTTTAAAACAGCTCCTATGGCCTTATTTTCGACTTATTACAGATTTTTAGAAGGTCTTATAATCTGTTTTTAATGGTCTAATAGCCACGGGTTACGCATATTTTAATGGGTTTGTTACCGGTACGTGTAAAATGACTTAAAACGCGTTTTTGGAACGATTATTGAATCGAGTTTTAAACAGCCCTTATGACCATTATTTTCTGTAAATATATGATAATTACAAGGTCTCTAAAATGTGGTTTTAAGGTCCTGAGGTCATTGGTTACACGTACCAATCGGGGGTTTAATTAATTGTTGATTATTGCTTCGATTTCGTTGGCTAACAAGTGTATCTTGTTGTTTATTTTATATCCATGGAAAATACATGCATGTTTGGTCATGGAATTAGCCAACACCTTGTTATATTCATAATCTTATGGTATTATTATGTTTCGTATGGAAAGCCGATGAAAACCTAGACCAAATATGACATGTTGTGTATTGATTTGCATTTAATTTCAGTTTTGGGGATTTGCCATTGTTTCGGCTTCAGTAATATGTTTTTGATGTTGGTTATTGATAGTTGTAAAATCACACTTGTTTAGGAAAACAAGGCAATAATATAGGGCAAGCGTGCACGACGATTTAGGAAAACCGTGTGTGTATGACCCAAAATAAGAGTGAGTTCGTTCTCAAGGAGGCACGTGTGTTGTGTAATGAATTGATTTTGATTGTTTGATGATTTTATTACCAAGAAAAGAGAATAGAAATGAGAAAGAAAAGAAAAGACGGTTACGAAAACGAATTAAACTATGACGAAACAGGCGTTCACGTAAAACCGTAAAACTACAAAATTTAAAATTTTAACCTAAAAATTCCTAAAAATTACTAAAAATCCACAATAATATTATAAGAGTTTACAAAAAATCAAAACTTGCTAAAACCTTTTAATTAATTAAATAATGACTTTTTAATGCTAATTAAAGCCCTAAAAATCACAATTAATTAATAAAAAGCCCCAAACAAGATTTTCAAGTTTGTAAACCTCAAAAATGACCTAATTAAGCTAAAAACTATTTTTAAAAATTTTAAAACCAAATTAAACTATTTTTAAACACTTAAAAACTATTAAAAATCTATTAAACTTAAATTAATTCTAAAAAATAAATGAAAAGTCCTAAAAAGATTTGGAAAGTGACAAAATTCCTAATTATGTGTCCTTAACCTAGGAAAAATAAAAAAAAGTTAAAAATTAAACTTTCTATTTTTAATAATAAAATAATATTAAAATATTCAAAAAAATAAAAAGTTTATAAATAAATTCTAAAAAATTACCAAAAATCCTAAATAATGTAACTAAGACAAAAATGGAATCAAAAGTTTCTAAAACCTTTTTAATAATTTTATATTTAATTTTAAAGTTGGATAAAAACCCTAAAATCCTCTAAAATTAAAAATTAGACTTTTTGAAAACTTTTTGGAATGTAAACCTCAAATTACTTAAATAAAACCTAAAACTATTTTTTTAAAAATTAAAACCTATTTTAACTATTTTTTATCTATTTAATAATATACGGCTAAACAAAAAATGATAAAAAAATAATTAAATAAAGAGAAAAAATAAAACTTAGCTCAGAAAAATCCTAAGTGAATATCTAGTCCTAGGAAAAATAAGCTTGCACAAATAAGCTTAATAAATAAGCTAGAAAAGCCCAAATAAGCTATGGCTTTAATTTAATAAGCCCAACTCAAACACACCTTAAGTAACTTTCAAAAGCAACCCTAGCAGTCAAAGACCCTAGGGCGCAATGGTAACGTGTGTGTGTGGTGAGAGGAGTGGCGCAGGTTCGAGTCCTGGCCACGTCCTTTTTTGTATTTATTTATTTTTTTTTTCTTTTTAAAACACAATCCAGTAACCTTTTTTAAGCACAAAAACACAAACACAATTCCAATATAACAAAGATTTAATCAAAATGAAACCAAAACGTGCTCAGTTCATACTTTTATGAACACAAGTAGAAAAGTGATTTATTCACTTGTGCAAAGTTAAACAAGAGGGCTTGTTAATGAATCTTGTGGATGTTTTAGGACAACAGGGGGCACCCTTATACTCTTTGGAGTATAAGGAGTCAAAATAACTCACAAAAACAGGCAAGATAATGCACACAAATCACACACAAGCAAATAAGGTTGCTGATGAGCCTTATGTTTCTGATGAACACAAATGTCCCTTACTCACTTACACACAAATGGATTTTAAACACCAAAATCTTGCATACAATCAAAGCAAATGGCATGTAAGCAATATCAAACCCTAGAAATCACTTAACTCTAGCATATAACCAAGATTTGTGGAAAAATTTCACAAGAACAAGCACAAGTAGGCAGTGACTGATTTTTGCTAACTTTTTCAACTTTTTAACATGCAAATGTGATCAAAACTTATCCAAATTGAAACCCAAGTACATGCATCATATACTAACCACCAAAGACATGTATTTAAGCAGGAACTAACACAAATCTTAGACAAAACACTTGGCTAATCCCTTGTCCCAAACACTCCTTAAAAACTGATAAACACAATTAAACAAAGCAAATCTCTTTTAAGCTACACCAAACTGATTCAAAAAGCTTCTATCATGCATATTACACCTAAAAGAACTCAAATCAAACCACATAAACAACTTTGCATGCAGATCACACAAAATGCACAAAATTCAGAAAACTAAAAATTTAAATGGGAAACAAGAAATCACCTTAAGGGACCTACATCCAGGTCCCTTAGTGGCTGCTTTGCCACCTCCTATAGGCTCGGGCCTATGCAGGACCTTGGACAACACTCCTTCAACAAATCTGCTAAGAAAGAAAACTAAAAAATGCACAATATCCAATATAACTGATTTTATGAAACTTTCTCACAAATCCACAAACCTTTACAACTTGAAACTTGAAACACGGTTTAAAAACAAGATTAATATTCATAAATTCAAAATTTTGGTCCACTTTCACTTCTCAAAATTCATAAATTTTTGAAAATTTCAACCCTTTTTCAAAACCTTTTTTTTTGAAACTTAAACACACAAAGTGTTAACACAATAAATATGGAACTCAGATTAATTACTCACAAACATATATCAATTTTAAAACTCATAAAAGGAATTACACTTGTTTCAAACACAAATACCAAACTTTATAAATATTTAAAAAGATTGCAATTTTTTGAGTAAAATTTGGAACAAGAGCTTAATAGAGGTACAGGCACCTCTATTTATACTACATTATAGAAGAAACTATAACTAAAACCCTAAGTGACTGAAATGCCCAAGTTGCCCTTGGTCCTCAAAATTTGAACTTGGTCAAATCGTCCATGTGAATGAGAGTGATGTGCCAGCTGGTGTAGGATGATCTTGGACGTTAAATTTAGCTTGGGGACCAAGGAGTGTGATCCATCCGTTTATCTTGTCTGTTTGTTGGTATTGGGGGAAAAAGACGTGTGCAGGGGAATCTTGGGGGGTCACATGAGTGTGTCTGGGGTGGGTTAAGGATGTGGGTCTTGGTGGGAAAGGGTTTAATCAAGGATCTGGAGGGAATTGGGTAAAAGCCCTTTGTATTTTGGGTGATTGAGGCTGGGGTGGATTAGGGTTTATGGAGGATTAGGATTAGTTTAATCTGTTTTGGGGGATTGGTTAATTTAAATTGTTGTTTTGGTGGGAAGGATTATAATTGATTAAATAAATCAGTTATTTAAGTGGTGGTGGGGTGTGACGTGGAAGGGGAGTGGTGAAGTGGAGTTTTGTGGTTGGTTGTTGGTGCTGAGGTGGATGGATGATTGGTTGGGAGAAGTTCCAGTGTCTGGCAGTTTAAGTCCCCCATGTTCCACACTTCTTTCATGTTGCATTAAACAGCCAACAACGCCTAAATTCCCTTTAACAACTTTTGCCATCTTGTCAAAAATGGCACAATTACTTTAAAAACTTTTCCAAGGGTTTCTTTTGTACTTCTTGGATTCTCCAAGGACTAATCTTGTAATATCTTCAAACTTTAGGGACCCTATTCATAATGTTGAATATTTGAGGGGTATAAAGTGTAAATCTTCAAAAGTTGAGGGACCAAACTTGACAATCTTCAATTCTTCAAGGGCATTTTTGGAAATTCAAAACTTGGGCCTGGTTCATTGTGCGGCTTCGTTTCCCGTGTTCGTTTTTGAATGATTCTTGTGATCTTTTGCCATTTCCTCAATATCCGTACCTAAAAATACACAAGTAACAAACACGAGCATATATTTGGTATATTTAATGATATTTTATGCATTTTAAGCCCGATTTGGACGATGAGACCATGTATAAAAGCAGTCTCATCAGTTATAGCCATTGTTTGGGCACTTTACAGTAGGTTAATGATAGGTTAAATGTTTTTAGTCAAAAATCATTTGTAACCGATGCTTGGATGGGAATGGCTAAAGAATTAAAGACATATTGTGATATTCGGAGCTGCTGAGTGACCTACACTAAAACGTGATTTCCCGGAGTTCTATAAGGAGATAGAAGCCCAAATTTGGTGTGATGATTCACAACTCATGGCCCTTCAAAAGTCTCAACTGGACCTCAGGCTAGGGAATAATCCTTCTATGGGTTTTGGGCCCTAGAAGTCGACTGAATGTTTTTGGCAGATTTGGGCCTCATGTTCATTTCGGGTTCTACTTGCTCTTGATTGTCTTGGAGCAAGTGGGAGCCCACTTTGTGGTTGTGTTGACTTACCCTTAGTTGGCTTCTTGGTCCTCGTGATGGCTCACGTGATCAAGCTTAGGTTTTTCATCGGTTCGAGGCTTTGCATACTTGTGGTTGTGTGGTTGCTTATTTGCTTGATATCTTGCTATAACTTGCAAATGTTTTTATAAAACTTGATACCAATCACAAACCATTTATAAAACTAAATATTTGATTTATTCTAATGTTTAAATACGATTTAAAACAAAAATCTTGTTTTCATAATAATTCATAACATGTTATGAATGTTATTTATATTATGTATTGTCTAAACTAATAATACTTCCACTTAGGTTTTATATTAGTCTTTAACTTGGACAACTTGACACGCATAAATTAAAACAAGATTAGAATTAAGTTAAGAAATGTTTTTAACTTGTGCTACGATGGATGAATGCATGCTTCCTCGTACACACTTTTGATTTGTAAATCAAACTTTTATACCCGTCTCAAATTTAAGTCATGCCGTCCAATCGTTTGAGATCACTTAAAATTACTTTTTGCATCTTGTGAGACGGATGTGAATTGTAACCCAAGGTGATTATTATCTATGCGTGAGACCTAGACTTATTCTCGCATGTTCTCAAATTGAATGACTTAATCGGTACAACGGTGAGACCTTGACCGAGGCAAGGATGGGACTAAACATGCCAGTTTGACATTTAGTGAAATGTTTGCTTGTGTCATGATTCCCATAAGGATCTAAGAATTGCACAAGATTTGAAATTGACGAACGTCATCTACCTGTTGAATCTATCATTGCTAGCAGATCAACTGATGTGGTGGTGGAACCTCAATGAGGATCTTAGCCTTTTCGTAAAATTAATTGTTTTTATAAACTTGGGTAGTTAATTTTAAAAAGATAATTATCGAAAATACTAAATATGAACTTTGTATTTCTATTAATGATTTTGTGCAACACAAACCGTAAACAAAGTTTGTTTCCTTTTGTGTTAGAGGAAAACAAACTAAGTCTTCTTTCCTTGTAAGAATAAGACTCGTTCCCATCCTTTCTCCTTGTATGAGAAAGCTGTAATAGGAACACTTGAATTTTCTCAATTCTAATCAATCTTAATACACACCTACTCAAGAAATCGCATTGTCTTGTAAGTCAAAACGATTAAGTACGGTTGCATATCTTAAAGTGTTAAGATATTGTATGAGTCTTGATTAGAAATTGAAGTCTCATTAAACCGTGAGAGGAAAGGAAATTACTAGCATGTTTTTATAGTATATTTTCCTTACACAAACAAGTTCCATAAGATTCTACACACCTTTGAGGTAAAGTAGAAAGAGGAATTGCATGCAAAACTTTCAAGTTAATTGCATCGATGGAAATCTCATCACAAATATAGTAGAACTTGATACTTTTCTTTGAATATCTATGTACATGTTTACTAGTCTACGAGACTCACATTGGCTATAATGTGTAGACACTCAAAGAACTAGAAAGTATACAAATTGCTACTTGCTTTTTCACTAGTATAGATACATTCAAAATGTTGTCTAAACTAATGGGAGCAATGTATTTTTTTAACCATAGGACACACTTGTAAAGTTGTCTTATTCAGTGGGAGCTATGAGCTTATCACCTTGTAAGTGACCCACTTAATTTCTAGATTGTCTTGAAATAACATCATAGTTTTCTAAGCCTTATTGCATATTATTTAAAAGATAACTAGTCGCTTTTCTGATGTCGCTTTCCGAAATGTTATCTAAAAATAGTTATGCATGATTGCTTATTAAATGATGAAGTTCTACATAACCCTTCTATACAAGCTTGATTTAAGTATGACTTAAATCTTATTATATCTGTGATATTTTAATATTATTCATATATGATGTTGTGCCATGCTCAAGTGGGAGAATTATTAGAGTGTGCAAGGTACAACACAATATGGCTTATAATATTCTATTAGGACTTATACATATTGATGTATGTTGCCTAATAGAGAACTAATGTCAAGAAATAATAAAAATTACTTCATCGCATTACCTAAATGTTTTAGCTAATAAGCATATGTCTTCTTGTAAAGAAATAAATATGAAGTATGTAAATTAACTTGAAAATACTATTGAAGCCAAAAGTAGGCATTCAATAATACTTTATTTCTAGTATATTTATGTCTTTAAGTAAAGACATAAACATGAACTTCCTTGAATTGTTCAAAGACTTATAAAATAAAGTAAGTACTTGACTTGTTGTGTCTTCCTGTTAGGGCATATACAATGAAGTTATTGGATTGTTCAATATCTTATAAAGTATATTTAGCGACCAACATGTTATGTTTTCTTGTTAAAACATGAACATGAAGTTCTTGAACTACTAAAATAATCATACTTTATAGCATGCAATCGGCTTAAATAGTTTGTTTATGCAATTTGGTTTGGCCAATTTATAAAATATGTGAGCCAAAGAGTATTATGTTATCAAAGGAATTGTGATACAGTCTCATAATTGCAACACTATGTCTCATGTGTAAAATCAAATACTATTGTTATTATTTGATCCTTAATAAAATTAACTACTCTCTCTCTCTCTTGTATCTTATTAAGGTTAACAAAAATTTGAATATGCCCGTGCTTATTCAATATGGTTCCAAACAAGAAGGTAACTAAGAAACCATCAATTTATGGAATGGGATGACTCCCAGTAAGTCTTAGTTTAAGTCTTGAATTTGTTAAAATCATGTTAGACGTGTTATTAACAAAACTTGAATCAAGAAATTTCAGTGCATTTTATACATCCCAAACGAGAACAATTCATTGTTGCTCGACATGCTGTGTACTTGGAGAAAGTCTCCTCTTACAAGAAGCAAGTGGGAGCCTTTATGCATCTTTGAAGAAAGTAATGAATAAAATACAACCTTCTGAATACACTAGTGAACGACACAATTGAGGCTGAGCAAGTAAATGCAAAAGCCACAAAGTGTTGTAACTCCCATTCGCATATCCGCAAGGATACCTCAAGCACCTGAAGATATGAATGTCATGTCAATGTTGAGGAATCTAAGTTAGAGGATCATAGGGAACCTCATAACTATGGAGACTCATTTTTAGATTTGGAATCTAATAAATGACTCAAAACTATGAATGGTTAGATGTAGTCCATAAAAGAAAATCAATTTTGGAATTTGATTAGCTTTCACTAGTCAGTAAGACTGATAGGTTATACATGGTCTTCTATGAGAAGATAGATATGGACACAATTTTACACATTTATACACACTCTCTTTGAATAGAGTTTAAGGCATGCTCAAGCAATTGATCATGATTTAAGGCTTTATATTATTTACGAGTGTTAAATTAATAAAGATGTTAATTACCATACTTTATTTCATGAATATGAAATATGGCATTTTGTGTACAAACTCTATAAACCAAGTGTGGATTAGAGTATGCATCTAGGAGCTGGAATCTTAAGTTTGAATCAAGGATATGATCATGATTAAAACAAAGATAACTCTTTAAGCTAGTATGAGCATATTGTTTTGTTTGTTCTTAAATCTCATATGTTGTTAACATACTGGAAATAACATTCCATCAAAGCTAGGTTTTAATGTTTAGTTTGGAATATATTTCTATTGAGAGATATAAGAAATAACACATATAACCTTGGAACATATGCTTATTAGGAAGAGGCATACGCGGTTAATAAGTCTAAATATGACACATCACTGAGAAAGTCTCAAAATTCAATCTCATGTGATAAGATTGATTATATACATGGAAACTTTTAGTTTACCTAGTGGATTCATTACATATGATATGTGATGTATTAGACTAATGTTAATACTTGCATGAATGCAAGATGAACTGATCACAAAGTATCTAAGTGAAAGTCATTAGACTACTATATACTTGATCATCGTTTACGGATTTTAGCTAAGAAGATTAGTGTTGAGTTTATACACTAATGCTTACTTCGATTAAGATGGTACTCAATACTAGTGATAGTAGGAGTTCATCTTCAATGATAATACTATTACCTAGACGTGCTTGATGAAAAGCATTATTGCACTACTCATTAGTAAAATAAGAATACTTTACACTTTGGGAAGCTGTTAAGAAGATTGTCTTAAATAGGTGTTCTACTTGCTTCAAACAACCTACGTAATGTACTATGGTGATGCTAGTATTACTTTATTAGCACTTGAGCGCACATATACAAAATGTCAATCATCGCATTATTCAAAATCTTCACTATTATGTGAGTTTCTGAAATAAGTATTCTCAAAGTTCACTCAGATGACAACTCAACAGGTCCTTGTGTAAATTTAATGTCTTGTAGTCAAACATGTTCATCATGCTTGGAACATTGGACTTTGACCTTAGACTAGTCTCATGTATATCTGTTTTTTTAGTATTTGGATAATGGAACGTTAAGCAGTTTTACTAAATAATGAATTGATATACTTGGTAGATCGTCTTCATTTGTACTACTGTGTTCTATATTAGCATGTTTAGTCCTTGAATAATTTAGTTATTCTAAATTATCCATTGTCAGTTGACGATACGGGAGTGTTGTAGAATTAAGACAAATGTGAGTTGGTCATATTCATTAGGAATGAATATTAATTGATGATGCCGCCAAACTCATATGTGTTCATTGGATGAACATTGGATTGACCCAACCTACGAGAATTCACTACATGGATCGTCGTCAATAATGAATCTCGCAAGTGGTTGAATCTCTCATCCTTAGACTTGAGATGCAAGTAGGTTTTGTATGTGTGGAATGTCAATCTTTGATATGGTTAAATGTTGTCCTGAACAAGGCTGCTATAAAGACCATTTTCAGGTGCGATGTGAAACACATGAACGACACGTGCAGTAAAAATAGGATTTGTTCCTCCACTTTTATTAGAGTTAGATACTACTGGGCCCCTCGATGAATTGTACAGATGTATGTGTGGCCACACCCAAATGTAATTAAGATGATTCTTGATTAATTTGGTAATCTAGTTCAATTTCTATATCGAGAAACGGAATAGTTAAACTTAAGAATGACTGTTGATCCATGTCTAAAGTTTAACAGAGTATCTGAAACAAAAGGATGACTGATATCTAAACCATTTAAATAAGATGTTACTACCCCCATACGTTTCTAGGGGCATTGGCGTGTTGCTAGACGCTAACCATTGCTTGTATAATTACATGATTATTACGACGTGCGCAAGTGGGAGCTGTTGGAGTATGCTCGTGTCATAACAACTAATTATACGGCTAGACACATATGGGCCTATGGGGTCACACACATATACACTGAGGTACCATTTCAATATATCGTGTTTATCGTATTTACGGTATATAAACAACCTTCGTAACTCGAGATCATTATTGGGCTTCTAATGACTAGTAGAGTACTTAGTTATTAGACTTGTAAAAGTGAATGGCAAGGTCCATACAAAGCCCATTGAGTCCGACCCATTAAGATGAAAAAATGAAGGAGTTATATTTGTGATAAATATTAGTTATTAGGGAATAACTCAAATTTATTACATTAAAAACATTACCAAAACTCCTCCCTCTTTCCTCCAATTTGGATTTGCACGGTTTTGAGATAAAGAAAACGAGAGTTTATGCTTTGTAATGATCTCCATCTTTGAATCTTGTTTATTCAAAGGGTGTTACTAGGTTACGGGGTTTAAGACTAGCATCTATTGGTATACAAGGATGTGTGGTGTGGATACATCATAGAGGTGATCTCCTTTGATCACTTGGTTTCATTTAGTTTCTTGGTTAGATCATGTGGTGATTGTCTCCAATCATTTGTTGCCGTTCGATCCTACCGAATCACGTTACAAAGGTATCCTTTTATTGTTTATTCTTTAGATTAATCATTTGACTATATGGATCCGTTAATAGGTGATCTTTCCGATGCGTTTATTATTTATTCATATCATATTTATATGGATAATCACCTATTAATTTCCAATCTTATAGCTCTTACAACAACAGTTATCAAATGAGTCACTAGTATGAAATGACTCACACATTCAATTAGACTTCTCGGAAAGGTATTAGTGGCATGAGGCTTTTGGGTAATGGTTCCAATGACAGCCTCAAGTGCAACATTCACCTTTTCGATTTCAAATTTAAGGATTGGGTGACAACGAATCAGATGACATCTTTCTAGGTGGTAACATTTTGTCAAACTCCGCTCTATAAGGAAAGATCATCATGACATCGATATCAGTTTTAATCTCGCCAACTCTCTTTCAATATCACAATCAACTAATATCTACATTTCTACGAATATCAACCATTTTGTCGGGATCATAAATATCCACAACTTGGTTTAGATCTGGAATAGCTAGATTTCCTGCAGGAATAGCTTAGATTAATTTACTAGGGGATCTAGGGTTCCTTGTGACAATATACGTCGTATAAATACCTCGTATAAATATAGAAATAATCATCAAACAATCATGTAATCAAATTACATCATATATATATAATCCAAGTTATATATATATATATATATATATATATATATATTAAAATAACACTTCTCAGTCTGGCCTTGTCGGTAACTCGGGAATTCTTCGGCACCGTTATAGTCAAAAGATTTTTAGACATTTTTAGAAAAATGTTTATAGTTAAAAGATTTTGAAATGTTTTATTCAAAACCTTGGTTTTAAAAATCTTTCGTTCTCTATAACGAGAGCTCTGATACCAAACTGTAACACCCCCAAATTTACACAATTTAATACAGCGGAAGACTCGTTGGTGTTACGTGATAGCACATTACTCACATCATAGACAATGCTTAAAAATCGCGTCATTTAATAATAAAGCATTTCCATTCATAAATATCAAGTTTACATAGGTCCCAAGTCATATTATTTCATACAAATTTTACAAAGGATTTGTATGGAAATTGTTATTTAAGTGCGGGCCATGAATTCTTGTTGTCTTCCCGAGAATTACCTTCAAGTACCTAAGATAAAACATGTTAAAAGAAAAGGTCAGCGATAACGTCTAGTGAATTCATAGAGTTCAATAAAACCATTAATATATCATCGGTATATAATTATTACCGAAAATCATTTTTGTACAAATCATTGTAACAGGCCATAAAATAGCCAAAGTCATTTTATACAAATCCTTATCAAAAATCATAATATAGGCTTTTGCCTTCAAAATCATTATACGAACCAAAGTCGTAAAAACATACAATACGTTTTATAACGTTGTATAAAGTTAAATAAAAACCGTTATATGAATATGGTTATGTAAAACCAAAACACGAACATAAAATCAATAATAAGACCCCGTATTGCTAGTCAGGCAATTCATTGTAACTCAGTGCGTATAGCAGTATTTCGTTATTTAGATTATTATAAGCCGCATGACATTGTTACCTTACTACAACAAACAACGGGTAGCTAGCCCGAAACTCATTTGCCCATCTAAATTAGCGTGTCGTCACAATAATCACGCTGGTGTAAATCTTCTCATACATAAATTCGCTTACCAATCAATGTGGCACGACGGGGATCAACCGTCAAGGCGCGAATTGGGGTGATCGTCCCCAAATAGTACTATTATATGCACAAGCGTCTACCAAATCCCGGTAGTTCACAATTCATGCTAATGGGACTTTTAGTGACATAACCTAACTTTAATAATCCATTTCGTTTCATTTATCGGGTCATATATTTATTCATCGGGTCATACAATCATTCGGTTCCAAATCAATAAACAAATAATCGGGACAAATGGTGTCCTATTTTATCAAAACTAACATGTTATCTCCCTCACGGGTTTATAAAACATTTCATAAAAACATTTAAAAGAGTGCGAGGCTATGAACTCACCTTGATGTGGGAAAGCGGGTTATCGGCAATTCGGATGTACGGTACGTGCTTCAATCACGGAAACCTAGACAAATAATACTCGTCTTAGACTCTTGTCCAATGACTTTATAAAAATAACAATTATGTATACATATGATGATTTATAAATATGATGATGATCAAGTGGGATTGTACATTTTTATTCATTCATTATAGTGTTTATGTGTTGGTAACATTTTTATACTAGTTTTTCTTATTTACATGTTTTAGGCCCAATAAGCCTATTACAAGTCCAATACTTTATATTAGTCCATTTTACACCTTTATTATCAGCATTATACTTTTCATGTTGGGCCCAAGTGGGTTAAGCCCAATAAGTAAGTTTATAAGTGTTTTACCAATTTAGTTGGATTAATAGTCCAATAAAGTTAACTTAGCCCGTTAATGTCCATATGTTATATAGTTCGGGTTTTATCGGTTTTTACTTGTATTAGGTACTTATATATCAGTATATGACTTTTAAATAGTTTACATTAGACGGGTCCGACCGTCTAAGTTTTATTTGACAAAAACGTTAATCTTTCGGCTTTAGCCGAAAAGACGTAAAACTTAGTATAGAGTTTTATAACTTGGAAAAACATTTATACTTGTAATTTATGTAACATGTCCTATTTTAATATCAATATATATATACCTCTTTATTTATAATTATTATCAACTAGTGGGTTTTATATATGTATATTTTATAAATACAAAATTTTGAGTACTTATATTATATACTATTTATTTTATCAAATATGTCCTAAATTTTCAATCCACTAAAATGTCCATATCTAGAGTTCTATATGGAGATAGGACCTCAAATTTTTATCACAGAAACTACATGATATGTGCTTCATTTTATTCCTTATAACTACTGATGAATCAACCTCTAAATATTTTAATAAATTCGTCCAAAATAGTGTAGGCAGATTTGCACTCTAAACTTGTTTTGATCATATCTCACTCATTTTTATGATTTCATTGTATGACCAACTCTCACATGTGTATAATACCTAATACTTACTGTATATTGATTCCACTTCCATTTTATTAGTTTAACATTTGGTTACTTACTGTTTTTGTACAGCCATCACATTAAGCAAGATTTTAACCATTTTACATGTGGTTTTCCATCTTTTTACCCATGTTTATCAAATCTATCAACACCAAATCCCCACATAATATTTTTAATCATCATTCATCATCATATACATATACATAAATAAAGAAAATACAAGATTACATAATCAAAATAACAAGAGGATAGGAAGAACAATCTCTATACCACCATTAGTGATGAAAAGATGAGTCTTTGATGAACAAGGCTTAGATTTTGATGGCAAAACTTGTGATAAACCAATATCATCTTCAAGTCTACCAACCCTTATAAACTTCTCATGGAAAATCAGCCCTATGACACCAACAAATCTTCTCCTTGGATGTTAGAATCACCTCCAATCTTCAAAGCTTCAAGGTAGCATCATCATATGTATGAGTAACACATGATTTTATGGCTAACATAGATCAAACGAGGGTTGTTTTTTATGATGGTTGGACGAATTTTAGAGAGAGAGGAGAGGAGTGTGTGAGTTTTACATGTGTAGAATGAGTTGCTAGTTTGAGTTTGGTTGTTTTGTAAGTAAAAAATGATTTTGGTGTAAGGCTAAGGACAAGTGTCCTTAGCTTAAAGATTAAGTTGACACCTTTGTGGTGTTGTGTAGCTTAAGCTTGCCGTCCAAGAGTGGGGGTGGGACAAGTTTATTCTTGTCTCATCCCCATTTCATTACGGGTACTCCTCGATTCTAGTTTCCTTGATTTGCATGCCCTCGGGTCGTTTTACGAAAAACATTTTTATAAATTATGAATCAACGACTCAAAACGAATCTAATAAAAATTGTTTCATCAAAAACGGAGTTCAAAAACGTAAATACGTAATCCTAAAGGTTCCGGTTTAGTCGTAAAGGACATTAAATTATAATCGTAAGTCCTAAACTCTTCTCGTAAATTTGTGAGTTTATGAATCAACACAAATTTAAAATTCCAAAATAATATTCACGGATAAATTTATTTCCTGAAATGTCGGACTGTCACCAAAACGGTGTATGTAAACATAAGCACGTAACGTAGAATCCTCCGGTTTAGACGTAGTCGATGCTACTTCAAGACGTAAATCCAAATTTCTTCCCAAAAATAAGTGAGTTCATAATATAACATTAAAATAATGTTTTTAAATAATATTTGAGAATAAAATATAAACCATAAATTGACGGATTGTCACAAGTGTCTTTGATCCTAACAAGGAGGAAGAGGGAAAACCTAGCTACAATAGGTTTAAAACAGCTGCAGCAATGCATGTTGTCCCTCCACCTCTTACAGGAACTTTCATGCCCATTTCTAGGCATAATGACTTGGATGGATCACAGATGCATGAGTCCCCAAAAAGTTCTACTAATACTAACGACTTTGTCTATTGTACTTTCAGTGACAAAGCAAGTGACTCTGCATCATGTGGTTCAAGTGAAGAGTTGAGACCTACAAGCTCCAAGACAAATGACCATGCTGCTACTAGTGCTAGGAAGAGTGAAGAGAGAGTTGCTACTAATTCAACTGTGTCTAGTTCTGGTTTATTGAGTCCTAGGAATAATGTTTATCCTACAGTTGTGTGTAATAAAGTTAGCAGTATGAAACAATGTCATTTGAATAAAAGGTCTTTTAAAAGATGTTTTGTTTGTGGAAGTAAATATCATTTGATTAAAGAGTGTGATTTTTATGACCAACATCCTTCTGCTTATCAAGCATTTCCTACTCCTGGTCCACCAGGATTTGCTCCATATTCTTCTAGAAGACTAAACCCATGTGCCCAAACTTTTTCTTCTTCTAGAAGGACCTCTCCTTTACCCTCTGATCATTGGAGAAACACTGGATTATTCCCAACTAGACCAACCAGCAACTATTTTCAGAACTTTAATCAGAATTATGCATTTAATTCAGACCAAATGTATTTTGGGTTGGGAAATTTGGGTACTGCTGTTAAGCCCTCAGCAGGCTATTCTTGGTCAAACAATAACTCCCATATGATGAATAGGCAACCAAAGAACAACAGTGGATCTCATCAATCTTCTTGGCTATCTACTAAAGATCAACAAGGCAGGCTCAAACCTGAAAAGATTTGGGTCCCCTTAAGACACTAACTTTTGCATATATCTTTACTTGTTGTTGTAGGTAACTCCATACCAAGATCCTAACTTAGGAATAGTTGATAGTGGATGCTCTAGGAGCATGACAGGGAATAAAGGTCTTATATCTAACTTTGTACCGTTTCAAGACGGAAAGGTTTACTTTGGAGGTAGTGAAGGAAGGATCACTGGCAAAGGAACGATTCAGACACCTAACCTTAATTTTGAGCAGGTCTACTATGTGGAAGCACTTCAACACTTCAACTTGATTTCTGTCTCTCAGATTTGTGACAAGAAGCAGTTTGTCCTCTTTATGGATACTGATGCACTGGTGTTATCCAAGGACTTTAAGCTCCCAGATGACTCACAGGTTCTACTGAGAATCCCTAGAAGACACAATCTTTATAGTATCAAGTTGAATGAAGTTAATCCTACTGGTCAACTAGCTTGTTTGGTTGCTAAAGCCTCAGAAGATGAAGCCACTAGATGGCACAGAAGGAGGGGACATGTTAACTTCAAGACCATTCACAAATTAGCCAATATAAACTTAGTCTCTGGTTTACCTCCCAAAACTTTCAGAAATGACATCAATTACCTTGCATGCAGCAAAGGCAAACAACATAAAGCATCCTTCAAGGCCATCACTGCTCTCAGCCTTATAACTGAACCATCGCAGCTACTACACATGGATTTATTTGGTCCTACCTCCATTAGGAGCATTGACCACAAACAATAATGTCTTGTGGTAACTGATGGGTATAGGAGGTTCACGTGGGTTTTCTTCATGGCTGCCAAAAGTGAGACCTACTCAATTCTCAAGGACTTTCTTACACTAATTGAGAATCAGCTGTCCAAGAAGGTTAAAGGTATCCGATGTGATATTGGAACAGAATTCAAAAATGCAGACCTCATAGCACTTTGTAATTCTAAAGGTATCAAAAGAGATTATAGTGCAGCAAGAACTCCTCAACAGAATGGTGTGTCAGAAAGAAAGAACACGACTCTAATAGAAGCTGCGAGAATAATGCTTGCCGATTCTAAGCTTCCAACCATGTTTTGGACAGAAGTTGTCAATACTGCAAGTTACATCTTGAATAGGGTTTCTATTACCAATCCTCACAAGAAGACTCCCTATGAGCTTCTCACAGCTAAATTACCTAGCATTGCTCATTTGAAGCCATTTGGGTGTCCTATCACCATTCTGAATACTAGTGACTATTTGGGGAAATTTGATGGCAAGGCAGATGAAGGATACATAGTGGGATATTCAGCTTACTCTCGGGCCTATCGTGTCTACAATCTCCAATCCAAGCGGGTAACTGAAACTCTTAATCTCAGGTATTTTGAGGAGAAGTCAAACATACAAGGCAAGGGTCCTGAATGGTATTTTGATCTTGATTATCTTAGTGATTCATTGGGATATTTTCGCTTCAAAACTAACCATGATACAGGTCCACAAGGGTTTGCAACTTCTAGTGCAGGTGCTCATTCTAGTTTTTCAGACTCTGATGATGAGGATGATATTTTTGTTGTTCCATCCTATTCCACCACAATCTCTCCTAATGCCAATGCTACTCCTGGTGATGATACTTCATCAGACATTTTGGACTCACAAGGAGCTCTTGACACATTGTTCAAGCAACAATAAGATGCTTCTACAGCAGCTGCTCAAGGAGGTTTTGAGTTTCCTTTGAGTACCTCTGCTGACAAAGCTACTCCTAGTACTCCTAATGTTACTCTTAGTGCTAGTTTAACACCTATTGGTAGTCCGGCTAGTAATCCCACTTCCTCTACTAGATTCTCTGGTCCTTCTGACCTGGGAAACTATTAAAAGAAGTCTTCTATCAAGCTGGATGTCACACCCCACCATGGCGGAATATGGGGCGCGACGTATGGATATCATCACAACAACAGCGTGTCTATAGAGAGAACTAAATGAAATTGAAATATCATAGATGGCGACACAAATGTCGTGACAATATCTCAACAATGCAGGCGTCTAGGTAAGTAAGTAACAGTCCTACCACTTACCTAAGACAAACAATAAACATAAACCAAACAAACATATAGGTGCCAACATGTATCACTTATCAAAAAACATAAAGGTAAACTAAGAAGGAACGGGGATTCTCCTTCTATATGCATTCCTAAGCTTCTCCAATCCTAGCCACTTATGTTCTCATGCTTAACCACATTCTCACCTGAAAGAGACACTAAAACACGTCAACATAAAGTTGGTGAGAGTCATAGGTTTAGACTCCAACGCTAAATCAGTTACAAGCTGTGAATAACAATCATCAACAAAAGAACATATGGACAATGTGTTACAATTATGTATTAACAACTATCAATCAAGACCAATCATACCAAACCAATCAAAGGCTCCTACCTTGCCAAACAACACCATGGTACCTTAGATGATCACCCTATGTACCTATCCCAAGGCCACTACCTTGGCAAACCACAAGGCCACTACCTTGTCAAACCACAAGGCCACTACCTTGTCAAACCACAAGAACATATCAAAAATCACATAGCAGTTAATCACATAAGTGTACACACAAGTCCATCACAACCATAAAACATTCACAACAACAATTTAGAAACAACTCAACACAGTGTCTCTTCCATCCCATTCTGGAAGTCAAAAACAAAAATAAACATGAGACTATGAAACTCACCTGATTGCTCCTTCACAAGTCCTTGCACTAGCAACAAGCTAACAAACCAAAAACACGCAATCAATATACGAACCAATCACTAAGATGGCTCATTAACCTATGATGGACATCTAGCCTATTCTCACATATTTACCTCATTGATAAGCTCTAATCACCCCATTACCCTTCCCTAACAAGTCCTTAACTTGGTTAAGTTTAATAACTATCCCGTTCACATTTTACCCAAAATAGTCCTAGTTTTTAGGTCTCAAAACTTTAAGTCAAACGTCCACTTAAACATACCCATGGTTTCTGTAAAAGGAATATTCATACCCTTACGTATGTTGGCTAACACCTCCCACTTGCCCTAACCTTAAAGCTACTGTTAAGGCCCCGATATACATATATCTACTTTTGTCATTCCAGATTTCCTGATTTTAAACGTACTAAAGGTTTGTTACCATTAAGGGGTCTTACCCTAAACCACAACCTTAGCCCAAGTGCAGATACTTACTAAAATATATAAACCATCTCTCACATTCGTGAGAAGATCCCAATGCAACCCTAAGTACCCCAAACAACCCAAAACTTAAAAAGAAAACAGGCTGAATTCAAAACTGTTTTGACCTCCGACTATTGTAACCTGTTTTTGACCCCCTTCCCGACCTCCAATTTTGTTCTAGTTTCTTGCATTGGAAAGCCACTTCAAATACCTTTTCAGGGCTAGTTTTATCGCATCTTGAATGTTCCTAGAACTCCAGATATGATCAAAACAATTGACTCGAAATTCTGCCCAGTTTTTAAAAACGGGTTTAACAAAATCAACCTCATTAATTAACCATAATCCCTCTAATTACAAGCCCTAATTTATGTAATCATCATATTATGATTAATTCAACATTAACTTACTGTTTTTATATTAAACCCTAACCTAAATCCATCATAAGATTATTAAAGAAAACATAAAAACAATTTAATTAAAAAGGGATTTGAAGATTTACCTTGGATTTATGAAAACCCCCAAATTTTATGAAGAACCCTAATTTTTTATAAGACTCACGAATTTCCTTCATCTACAGGAGAAAAATAATGAATTTGGTTTAGTATATACATTATATAGGGTATGGGTGAATCCTAGTCCAACCCAAAGCCCACTTTCCTTAAATCTTTTCCTTTTTTTCCTTTTTTTTCTCTTCTAAACCGACCCAAACACCCCTAATTTCGTTTTTTTTCTTTATTTTTTTTCTTTTTATTGTTAATTAATATCTTATTAATATTACCTTAATTTACCTTAATTTATTTCAGCTCCTAAAACTCCCAAAACCTCAAAACCGTAAAACTAGTCAAATTTACGCGTTTTACCGTAAAAGACGTAAAATATACACTTTTATAAAAAATCTCAAATTTTGAAATAAACTTTATAACTAAGTCCTAAATGACTTAAAACCATCCCGAAAAATATTCTTTTGGATAATTACCTCACCCGAGACCTCTAAATGCTAAACCGTAAATCCTAAAAAAATACAATTACTATAATACTTATACGTATACGTAAACACCACAATATCACCATTTTCATTTCATAGTCACCACTTGTGAGCTCATGAACATGAAATAACCGTTCCTCGATTTACTTATGAGTACTCTATACTCATAAACGATAACCACACCAACCTCGTTCACACAAAATAAACACGTAAACACACAATTCAAGTAAGCACACATAAAATAATCTAAAAGTAAGACCAAGTGACAAACCCAAAACCACGGTTGTCACATCACTCCCTCCTAATAGAAATCTCGTCCCGAGATTCACTCCGAAACTCAAACTTATTCTCAGCAAACAAACGAGGATGCATATCCCTGATAAAACCTTCACGTTCAAACGTGAACTCAGTTTACACGAAAATAATCTCAACCAACAACACATGAGCCTTAACCGTCCGCGAGGAAACTTATCAAAACCATAAAGTTATGTAACCAACCTAACTAAATCTCGCAACTCATCAAACAAGAACTGTCTTGAAACCAAGTTAGGAGCCGTCACATAACTCAACAGGTTTAAAACTGTCACCCCGATTTCAGTCTTACTCATAAATACCATAAATCAAAACTTATCAAAATATAACCACATATAATAAGGTCTAAAGAACTCTCAAATTCCTTCCCAACTCATCTCTATGTTAACCCTTCAAGTGTTCATTACCAAAAATTACCCAAAACACGAGTTTAAACCATGTTGTCCGAAAATTAACCTTGAACTCAACACTTGTACAATTAATTCGACCAAGCTACTGACTTCCAATTACGAAACTTTCTGAATATTTGAAAAGTATGTTCCGAGTACATAGTTTTAGGCTTTTGAATCACCCAAAAACCTTTAAAAACGAATAAGTTATGACCAAAACGATTTTTCTCAAAATCTGCCTAGGCATTAGCGACAGTTTCTGACAGTTAGCGACATATTTTGACAGTTTAGCGACAGTTTCTACCTACTCCGATTTATAAAAAAAACGATGTTTAAGCCCTAAAATCCCCCATTAATTACCAAAACTAGAACCTAATTTATTTTAATTCCAGAAAATTAAAACTCTATTAATTACATGATTTTAACATATTTCACTAAATAAGAACAAAATTTTTAACTTAAGAACAATAACTTTAGGTGACCAAAACCAAAATTTTAAAATAACCGAGTCATGCTTATATGTTAAAGAATTTATATTCCACCTTATTTCAAACACGTTTTCGACACTTCCTTATTTCATCGACTACCAACAACTATTTTTTTTTTCAATTTGCAAGTTCTATTTTTTACCATGTATAACTCAAAACAAAAGATATCGTTACCTCAAAAAGAAATCTCCACCATCTCAAAAGCCCTCACGCCAAAAGTACCGTACAAAAGAACACAAGAAATGAGAACTCGATAAATGTACTACTAAGGAAGTTAAACATCTCAAAGAGAAACGAGCTAGCAACCATCCCAAGAATACAACCGGTAAGTAGAAAATAATTTTACATACATAGGCATAAGCGTATATACACTCAAATCCATCCAACATATACTATACAAGCATGTATTAACTCTCTTTCATGCAATCATACTTGAAAGTCCAGTGGTGTTGTGGCACATATATAATTATGTAGGCCTCCATAATTATACATGTTCCCTTTCACCAATGTACTCCCTCCTATGATGACACTTATAAGAAATTAATACTACACATAACACATAATCCGACACCTCACAAGCACATAACCACACAAGATAAGATCCAAAACCCCATGTATTAAAATAACATAGTCAATGCACGAAACACATAAACTCGTAGTCCAGCTGAACCAACGTAGACAAAATTCAAAATGTATAAAGAACATGAAAACATAATTAAGCGAAATCCAACAATAACTAGCGTATACGACCATGGTTCCACCCGCACTAATCAAAACTCGTAAAGAAAATAACATGTAGTTAAGTATGAACCATAGTAGTTCATAACCTAACAAATACTGCGAAAATATTATTCAAACACATCAATTACTATAAAATGCACACATACTCCTATGACGCCTATATGCAGGGACCCTTAAGCTATAGACTAGGCTACGCGACTAGGCAACCTAATTCTCTATAACCATTGTCTCTGATACCATTATGTCACACCCCACCATGGCGGAATATGGGGCGCGACGTATGGATATCATCACAACAACAGCGTGTCTATAGAGAGAACTAAATGAAATTGAAATATCATAGATGGCGACACAAATGTCGTGACAATATCTTAACAATGCAGGCGTCTAGGTAAGTAAGTAACAGTCCTACCACTTACCTAAGACAAACAATAAACATAAACCAAACAAACATATAGGTGCCAACATGTATCACTTATCAAAAAACATAAAGGTAAACAAAGAAGGAACGGGGATTCTCCTTCTATATGCATTCCTAAGCTTCTCCAATCCTAGCCACTTATGTTCTCATGCTTAACCACATTCTCACCTGAAAGAGACACTAAAACACGTCAACATAAAGTTGGTGAGAGTCATAGGTTTAGACTCCAACGCTAAATCAGTTACAAGTTGTGAATAACAATCATCAACAAAAGAACATATGGACAATGTGTTACAATTATGTATTAACAACTATCAATCAAGACCAATCATACCAAACCAATCAAAGGCTCCTACCTTGCCAAACAACACCATGGTACCTTAGATGATCACCCTATGTACCTATCCCAAGGCCACTACCTTGGCAAACCACAAGGCCACTACCTTGTCAAACCACAAGAACATATCAAAAGTTACATAGCAGTTAATCACATAAGTGTACACACAAGTCCATCACAACCATAAAACATTCACAGCAACAATTTAGAAACAACTCAACACAGTGTCTCTTCCATCCCATTCTAGAAGTCAAAAACAAAAATAAACATGAGACTATGAAACTCACCTGATTGCTCCTTCACAAGTCCTTGCACTAGCAACAAGCTAACAAACCAAAAACACGCAATCAATATACGAACCAATCACTAAGATGGCTCATTAACCTATGATGGACATCTAGCCTATTCCCACATATTTACCTCATTGATAAGCTCTAATCACCCCATTACCCTTCCCTAACAAGTCCTTAACTTGGTTAAGTTTAATAACTATCCCGTTCACATTTTACCCAAAACAGTCCCAGTTTTTAGGTCTCAAAACTTTAAGTCAAACGTCCACTTAAACATACCCATGGTTTCTGTAAAAGGAATATTCATACCCTTACGTATGTTGGCTAACACCTCCCACTTGCCCTAACCTTAAAGCTACTGTTAAGGCCCCGATATACATATATCTACTTTTGTCTTTCCAGATTTCCTGATTTTAAACGTACTAAAGGTTTGTTACCATTAAGGGGTCTTACCCTAAACCACAACCTTAGCCCAAGTGCAGATACTTACTACAATATATAAACCATCTCTCACATTCGTGAGAAGATCCCAATGCAACCCTAAGTACCCAAAACAACCCAAAACTTAAAAAGAAAACAGGCTGAAGTCAAAACTGTTTTGACCTCCGACTGTTGTAACCTGTTTTTGACCCCCTTACCGACCTCCAATTTAGTTCTAGTTTCTTGCATTGGAAAGCCACTTCAAATACCTTTTCAGGGCTAGTTTGATCGCATCTTGAATGTTCCTAGAACTCCAGATATGATCAAAATAATTGACTCGAAATTCTGCCCAGTTTTTATAAACGGGTTTAACAAAATCAACCTCATTAATTAACCATAATCCCTCTAATTACAAGCCCTAATTTATGTAATCATCATATTATGATTAATTCAACATTAACTTACTGTTTTTATATTAAACCCTAACCTAAATCCATGATAAGATTATTAAAGAAAACATAAAAACAATTTAATTAAAAAGGGATTTGAAGATTTTTATGAAGAACCCTAATTTTTTATAAGACTCACGAATTTCCTTCATCTCCAGGAGAAAAATAATGAATTTGGTTTAGTATATACATTATATAGGGTATGGGTGAATCCTAGTCCAACCCAAAGCCCACTTTCCTTAAATCTTTTCCTTTTTTTCCTTTTTTTTCTCTTCTAAACCGACCCAAACACCCCTAATTTCGTTTTTTTCTTTATTTTTTTTCTTTTTATTGTTAATTAATATCTTATTAATATTACCTTAATTTACCTTAATTTATTTCAGCTCCTAAAACTCCCAAAACCTCAAAACCGTAAAACTAGTCAAATTTACGCGTTTTACCGTAAAAGACGTAAAATATACACTTTTATAAAAAATCTCAAATTTTGAAATAAACTTTATAACTAAGTCCTAAATGACTTAAAACCATCCCGAAAAATATTCTTTTGGATAATTACCTCACCCGAGACCTCTAAATGCTAAACCGTAAATCCTAAAAAAATACAATTACTATAATACTTATACGTATACGTAAACACCACAATATCACCATTTTCATTTCATAGTCACCACTTGTGAGCTCATGAACATGAAATAACCGTTCCTCGATTTACTTATGAGTACTCTATACTCATAAACGATAACCACACCAACCTCGTTCACACAAAATAAACACGTAAACACACAATTCAAGTAAGCACACATAAAATAATCTAAAAGTAAGACCAAGTGACAAACCCAAAACCACGGTTGTCACATTGGATGATATTCATAAGCAACCAATAGATGGCATTTTCGACTCTGCTTCATATGATGATGACTTCGTTGGGGATCTTAATAACTTGGCACGAGAAGTGGATGTAGCTTCTAATCAAGTACTGTAGACGCATAATGACCATCCTACCACTCAAATCATTGGAGATCATGGTTCTACTGTCAAGACTCGCAGAATGCATAAGAAAGCAACGTCTGATCATCATGCTCTTGTGAGCTATATTGAGGACCAAAAGCGTAATAATCATACGGACTTTCAACACTGTTTGTTTGCTTGTTTTCTTTCACAGGTGGAACCTAGATCAGTCTCTCATGCTCTTGAGGATCAAAGTTGGGTGGAGGCTATGCAGGAGGAGATGCAGCAGTTCTTGTTTCAGAATGTTTGGATCCTAGTTGACTTG
This sequence comes from Glebionis coronaria, assembly GCA_025667525.1. Classification (NCBI taxonomy): domain Eukaryota; kingdom Viridiplantae; phylum Streptophyta; class Magnoliopsida; order Asterales; family Asteraceae; genus Glebionis; species Glebionis coronaria. The sequence goes on along the minus strand of CM046882.1, from coordinate 403,334,080 downwards.
CCAGATGGAAAGACAGCAATTGGTACCAAATAGATTCTCAAAAACAAGAAAGATGCAAGGGGTATTGTGGTGAGAAATAAGGCTATGTTGGTTGCATAAGGTCACACACAACTTGAAGGCATTGACTATACTGAAGTTTTTGCTCTTGTTGCTAGGATTGAGGCCATTCGTTTGTTTTTAGCTTTTGCTTCTTATGTTGGCTTTACGGTTTTTCCGATGGATGCCAAGAGTGCATTTCTCTATGGCAAGATTGATGAGGAAGTTTATGTCACTCAACCTAAGGGCTTTGTGGATCCAATTCATCCCAAGAAAGTTTACAAAGCGGTCAAAGCTCTATATGGACTTCATTAGGCTCCTAGAGCTTGGTATGAGCGTCTTTCCACTTTCTTGTTAAAACATGGCTATAGAAGAGGCACGATTGACAAAACAATCTTTCTTAAGAGGAATACCAAGGACATCATCCTAGTCCAAGTATATGTGGACGATATTATCTTTGGTTCTACTAAGAAGGAGTGGTGTGATGAATTTGAATAACTGATGAAGGGCGAATTCCAAATGAGTGCTATGGGAGAACTTACATTTTTCCTCGCTCTTCAAGTCAAGCAACAGTCGGATGGAATCTTCATAAGTCAAGATAAGTATGTTCATGAGATCCTTCAGAAGTTTGATATGGACCCTCTTAGACCTGCGACAACACCGTATGAAGTAACTAAAGTCAAACTCAAGAATGAGCCAGATCCTCCGATAAATGTTCACATGTACGGGTCAATGATTGGCTCACTCATGTATTTGACTGCATCACGTCCGGATATTATGTTTGCAGTAAGTGCTTGTTCTAGACATCAGGTGGCTCCAACTGTTTCTAACTTGAATGCAGTCAAAAAAAATTTCAAGTACATCAAGGCTCAACCTAAGCTAGGCTTGTGGTATCCTAGAGAATCACCTTTTGTTCTTGAAGCCTATAGTGATAGTGAGTATGCAGGTGCTAATAATGACATAAAGTCTACTACTGGTGGTTGTCAGTTTTTGGGTCGAAGACTTATCTCATGGCAATGTAAGAAACAGACGATAGTAGCTACTTCTTCAACAGAAGCTGAATACGTAGTTGCTGCTAGTTGTTGTGGACAAGTCTTGTGGATACAAAATCAGATGTTGGATTATGGGTTCAAGTTCATGAACACCAAAATTTTCATTGAAAATCAAAGCACTATCTGCATTGTGAAGAATCCTGTTTTTCATCAACGTACAAAACATATTGAAATTAGGCACCACTTTATAAGGGATGCCAATGAGAAGAAGTTGATACAGGTTCTTAAGGTTCATACGGATGATAATGTTGCTGATTTATTGACTAAAGCCTTTGATGGTCCTCGGTTCAACCACTTGGTGGTTCACATTGGAATGGTCAATCCTTGAGACCTAGGATTGAGGGGAGGCTTAGTGTACATATTTACTTGCACAGTCTAACATATTGGTAGGTTCTAACAACAGATTTCTTGGGTATTTGTGGTATGTGCTACTTCTAGTGGAGGATTTTGGTCACTTCTGGTGGTAGTTTTCAACTTCTAGTGGGAACAAATCCTTCAATGTCATTGATGGTTGGCTTCTAGTCTTGGTTTGGTTCACTGTTCACTTCGTTGACTTTCATTGACCACATTATGCTTCTAGTTTTGACCCTTACGCGTTTTGACTTTTAGTCAACGCAAGTTACTTCTGGTATATATCCTATAATTTAACTTTGGTAATTGGGATTTGCAAATAAAGGTAAAAGGGGCAAGTGGTTACTCTTGCATTAACTGCTTAATTTGAAAGGGTAACCCACATTATTAGGGGTCAATGAACAGTTACAAGACCATTATTTATGGTCAAATCCTACACTTGACTCATTCATCCCAACCATAACACACACATACGCTCCTACTCTTTCAGTCTCCAATCAATCATCTTCCATCACTTCCAATCATCATCCATGGCTGCTCTGCTATACAAACCCGATCATAATAAGGTGGCATATCTTGGAGATGGTCCTAAACGTGACGAGTTCACAAACATCATCGAGTTCATTGAGGCTTCCAACCTCAGGTATGCTTTTACGGTATGCCCGACTGTCTATGATAGTGTTATTCGCTAGTTTTTGGCCACTACCCACCTTGTGGATGTTTTGGGACGCCCACTTGAACTCCATGCTACCATAGATGGACGTTCCTATGTGGTGTCTGAAGCTTCTATTAGGTCTGCTCTTCACCTTTAGGATGAAGGTGGTGTTGTTTCCATCCTCAATTCTGAGGTTTTAGATGGGATGGCGGATCTTGGTTATAATCATGGGGGAAGTTTAACTTCCAGAAAAATAGGTTTTCCCCTCAATGGAAGCTTCTAGTGCACTTTTTGATTTATTGCTTAAGCCCAAAGTCTGGGAGTTGGGATGCATTTCCCATTCCTTTGGCTACTGGTTTGATTTGCATAATACAGGGTCGTGTGTTTAATTTTTCTCGCTACTTGTTTGATGGGATGGTTTGCAATCTTAGTAGTACCGGTTCTAGGAAGAAGTTTTTAGTGTATCCTAGGTTCTTGCAGCAGGTTCTTATATGCATACCTAGAGATAGGGAGGAGTATGAGACCCCCAAGCTTAGTTCTAAAGTGTATTCAAATATGTCACTTGGTTTTAAGGGGGCTTGGAGGCCTCTTACTGATGTTATGCTGGGCCTTGCCCAAGGTCCTCCTAATGTTATTCATCTGGCTGATGAAGTCGAGGAGGAACTTCCATTAGGGGATGATCCTATGGAGGAGGAGCATCCTACTAGTGGTGAGCCTCATGTAGAGGTGGAGGAGCCAGCTAAGGAAGTGGTGGTTGAAATTACATCCACTTCCAAGGCTGCCCCCTCTTCTCTTCCACATAAGTCCCCATTTGTTGATACTCCCCCTTCTAGTCCAGCACCACATTCTGCTGAGAAGCCGTCTAGCTCTCATGCTCATAATGTTGACCCCTTTGTTGCTTCTGGTTCCAATGATGCTTTCCCCGATCCAAGTCCTCTTGGTGGGGAAGCGGAGGAACCTGTTTCCCTAACTTCTTTGCTAGCTCTTATGCACAGGTACTACGCAAGGATTGTGTCTTTGGAGAATGATCTGAATCAGCATCGCAAGCTTACTCGGGACTTTGTCCTTCCATTGGCGAACAGGGTTAAAGCTTTGGAATCACAACAGAGGCGACAAAAGAAGAAAGTTGTTCTTTCTGATTCTGAAGAGGATCTTGAGGACGATGGGTTAACTTTGTTGGCGAAGGCGGCTTTTGCTAATAAGCCGTATGATGATTTACCTATTCCTCCTAGTCCATCAAGCATCCCTACTGCTGCTAGTCCTAGACCAATGGAGGATATTGCTGGTTCTTCTGCTGGTCCATCTGCTGGGCCATCTCATGATCCTAAGGGGAAAGCCCCTATGACTGATGCACTCTCACCTCTAAGGTAGCGTACTCGCAGACAACTTGAGGAGGAACGGTTGGGGGAGGAGGCTGCACAGCGACTGCAAGCAGAGATTGATCAAGCATCTAGGGCTGAGGAACAAGCCCTTCAACAGCAGAGGCGTGAACAGTTGAGGCATGATGCCATGCATTGGGATGATAATGATTGGATGCGGGTGCTTACTATTATTACATCTGATTACTCGCAGTTTACTGATCTTTTGGGCGCTGATGTTAATGAAAATAATTGTATCCCACAGGCAATGGCCTTAATGCGTCAAAAACAACTGTCTCTTGCTGCTCAGCTCCGTGAAAAGCGTCGTAACAGACCTTTGTCCAAAACCGAGGAGAGGAAGTTAATGCAGAGGTATGTCAAATATCAGTCGGATGCTTACTTTAATGTTGGATGGACTTGGGAACGAGTTAGGGGATTGTATTTTGACGAGCTTAAGGATCTATACCAGAAGATGATCAAGTGTCAAAACACACCTGTTCCTAAACGCTTCATCTATCGCCCTCCTCCAAGAGTGGTTCCCACTTCTTAACCTGTTGTTGCTCATGGTTCTTCATCTGGTGTTCCTCCTGTTTCTACTAGTGTTCCATATGTTGCTGCCACTTTTACTGCTGGTCCTACAACCACACCTTCGGTTGCTCATCCCACTGCATCTCTAGTTCCTACCACCACCACCAATGCTACTACTACCACCCCTGCTACTCCTGCTGTGGAGCATTCATCACCACCGGTAACTGAACCGCACCCTACCTCCTCTACTGGTGCAGCAGACTTTGATCCTTTGGTTGGTCAAGGTTTTGAATCTACTCATGCTGATACTACTGCTGCTGGGAAGGTAAAGGTTGAATCTCCTTCTGGTGTTCCTACACCTCGTCGTTCAATTCGAAAGAAGAAGGCTAGACGTGGTAAGTCTGTTCCTTTTGAGAAGCGTGATCCTGAAAACCTTATTTATGCGGCTTCGGATAGTGACACAGAGTTGCCAATGGGTAAGGGTTATATTGTTTCTTGGTCGGTTAATCCATCCACGATTGCTGTTGGTACATCTACACATAGGATTTCAACCAGTGATGGTTATGTTCGTTATGTCTCGGGCTTGCAAAGTGTTTTGACATGGGCGGATCGTCGGGATCTTATGTCGTTGTATGGGTTTGTGGATGCTGGTATTCCTACCTCTCCGAGTGAGGTGGCCAACTGGCCTGGGTTGACAATGTGGGGTGACTTGAAGATGATGCTTGATTCTCCTCCTGATGCTCCTCGGTCTAGTGTCTGGAGAGATCAGCCTCGCTGGGTAATCAAGAGATGGAAGCTCTATGCTGGTTGTGGGGTTCATTTATTGGAGTTAGAGTATGGTGCCATAGTGTTCATGCTTACGGATATGGAATATCTTCTGACGATTGCTACTATGGAGGCCATGTTGGAGTGTCATCTACAGATATCCAATGCCCCTTCAGGGAATGAGTCTACCATGGCTACTACTTTGGTGGAAGGAATACAAGCCCGGTTGCAAGCTGCCAAAGTTGTTGCTTCTGGTATGTGATGGGTATGTTTTTCTGTTTTTGTGATTATACTGACATTCTTTTCACCAATCTGTATAGTGATTGGTGACTTACATTATAGTTAAGTAAAACAAAACATAAAAAAATACTTTTTATATAATATTTGCTTATACTTTAAACATATGATGGATTTCACACTTGTACCTAATATAATATCTGCTTATATTTTCCATCATACATTGGTTTTCATTTGACTGTTTCATACTTGTGTTGGTTTGGAGTTACTTCTGGTGTTGGACCTGGTCCACACAACAAATGGTGCTCAACTCACCATGTCTCACAGACAAGAAAGAGTTGATTCACCATGAGGTTACGGCTCTGGTGTGATAGTCAAATTCGTTGATGGTTGCCAGGTTACCCAAAACTGGATGGTTTTCACTTGCCATGGTCCTAGACTGAAAAGTGGCTAATCTAAGGGGGTATGATTCTTGGTAAAGATCTTATCAAATCCGTTGATAGCTATAATAGCTTGCTCAAAGCTATAGGGTTTTCAGCTCACCGATGCTTCATTGCTAAGAGTTGGCGAGTCCAGAAGGGTACGACTTCTGGTAAAGACATATCAAATCCGTTGACGGCTGTGATGGTTTGCCTAAAATCATCAGGGTACCCCCACTCACCATTGATTCAGTTCTAAGAGTTGGGCTGGGTTCTGTTCTCCCAGGGTGATGCTTATTCCACCATAAAGACTGGCTAGCCCAAGAGCGAGCAGCTACTTGGTAAAGGCTCATAAAATCTACTCATGTTGCTTTGAAGATTCAACAGGATGCAGATTTGTTTCAAGCTTTCAAGAAGCTTCTAGGTGTTCTTTTTTGCAGCAGTCTTTATGTTCTTTCTGCTGATGGTTTTGATGCTGCTGTTTCATTTGCTATTCCAATCCTCAAGCTATGTTGCACGATTTACCAGGAAACTTGAACTCAACAGGTCAAATCAAGTTTAGGGGAGGATTGTTAGGACCTTTGGAATAGTTATTTGTAATAGGTAGACTAGAAGGTATGTAGTTTCTCCTAGTCCTAGTAGTAGTAGGAGCAACACGTGCTTCTGGTCTTATAGAAAGTCAAACTTTATTATTTAGAGTATTCTGTTAGGATATGCATGAGATATGTTAGGAAAGGATATACATATCAGTTTTACACGTTTTGGTTTAATGATGTATTAGGGTTTCCTTGTAGTATAAAAGGAACCTTAGGCAGAAGGGTTCTACACACCTTCATCAAACATTATTCTAGTTTATATTAATATTAGAAATCCTTAGTAATGGATCAAGTCTTTATAGTTATTCTGTTCTTCTTGTTCATAGTATTTGTATTCCGCACTTATACTGTGTGATTTATCTAGAGTCTCTCTGTGAATAGACTTGTGATTACAGAAGTCGTTCACCGTTCCTAACAGGCTGCAAGATCCACATCTAGTGGACCCAACATTTACGTTTTCCTGAATAAACTTACGTTTTCGTATATAAACTTACGTTTTCGTATATAAACTTACGTTTTCGTAAGTAAATTTATATTTTCGTCATTATTTTTACCTTTTCATATGCATTTTTACGTTTTTGTCTGTAAATTTACTTTTTCGTCAGTAAACTTACGTTTTTGTAAGTAAGTTTATGTTTTCGTCAGTATTTTTAATTTTTTGGTAGTAAATTTACGTTTTCGTCACTAAACTTACGTTTTCACCATTAGTAAATTTACTGCCGAAAATGTAAAAATACTGGCGAGAACGTAAATTTACTAACGAAAACGTAAATTTACTGACAAAAACGTTAGTTTACTGACCGAAACGTGAGTTTACTGACGAAAACGTAAATTTACTGCCGAAAACGTAAAACTACTGACGAAACCGTAAATTCACTAACGAAAACGTAAATTCCTTGACGAAAACGTAAATTCACTGACGAAAACGTAAGTTTATAGACGAAAACGTAAGTTTACTGAGGAAAACGTAAATTTACTGATGAAAACGTAAGTTTACTGACGAAATGTAAGTTTATTAACGAAAATGTAAGTTTACTGACGAAAACGTAAGTTTACTGACAAAAACGTATGTTTACTGACGAAAACGTAAGTTTACTGATTAAAACGTAAATTTACTGACGAAAACGTAAATTTACTGACGAAAACGTAAAAATAATAACGAAAACGTAAGTTTACTGAAGAAAACGTAAGTTTACTGACAAAAACTTAAGTTAACTGACGAAAAAGTAAGTTTACTGACGAAAACGTAAGTTTACTGACGAAAACGTAAGTTTACTGACGAAAACGTAAGCTTATTGACGAAAACGTAAATTTACCGACGAAAACGTAAATCTACTGACCAAAATGTAAGTTTACAGAGAAAAACGTAAGTTTATTGACAAAAACGTAAGTCTACTGACGAAAACGTAAAAATAATGACGAAAACGTAAATTTATTGACGAAAACGTAAGTTTACTGAAGAAAACGTAAATTTACTGACAAAAACGTAACGAAAACGTAAATTTACTAACGAAAACGTAAATTTAATGGCGAAAGCGTATGTTTACTAGCGAAAACGTAAGTTTACTGACGAAAACGTAAATTTACTGACGAAAGCGTAAGCTTACTAACGAAAATGTAAGTTTACTGACGAAAACGTAAATTTACTGGCGAAAACATAAAATTACTGACGAAAACGTAAAAATACTGACGAAAACATAAATTTACTAACGAAAACGTAAAATTACTGAAAAAAACGTACAATTAATTATGGATGGGTAAAAAGTCTAACTTAACAACTTAGTGCCAAAAAGTGTTCATTAGTTTACTAGTGCCAAAAGGTGCCCATTAGTTTACAACTAGTGCCAAAAGTGCCCATTTGTTTACAACTAGTGTCAAAATGTGCCCATTAGTTGATATTGATGGGCTAAAAGGTGCCCCTAATTTTACAACTAGTGCCAAAAGGTGCCCATTGTTTACATATCGGGCAAGATTTGCCACCTTTAATGATAACACATGAAACATGAAATACATTAATCAAGAACAAATGAAAACACTAAAAAATACATGATAACAGATAAAACAGTAAAACAAGTCAAGAACATGTAAAACAAGTCAAAAACATGTAAAACAAGTCAAGAACAAGTAATATAAGACAAGAACAAGTAAAGTAACTAATACTCAGCATGTATTACATGAACACAAAACTCATTTCACGTCCTTTATTATGTAGCACTCGTGAAGTCGGAGTAGAGTACGTTCCGCCCTTCATCTTCATTTCATGACTGGACATAAGGTACAGATATTCCGTCCTTCAGTAAGGACATTCCTTTTCTATGTATGATTAGGATTTCCTGTCTGCTGCCATCTGTTTTCCCAGTTGATTACATGTCATTAAGCTTATCAGTAATTACCATGCTATGATATTTAAATTTCCTAAGCTATATACACGCATGCCATGTTTCACCTAGTTATGGAGGTACCATAACCTTAACACTTGAGGCACCGGTGTTATGACTCTTCCGCAATGAGAGTGATTGCTTGTGGCGTCCCTTCACGTTTTTGCCAGTATTATTATTATTATCATGTGGGGCGAATGGGTGCATCCTAGTACATGCTATCAGATTTACACGGTGACTGCGGTGTGTTCTCTACATCCGTCACATGGAGCTGATCCCTTCACTCAGACTAATATAATTTGAGGCAACCCCTCTAATTGCATGACGAGGTTTTCCATTTGAGGCAACCCCTCTATGTACTCATGCACGTTGATACCTTACATGACCTATATGGGATTTTGGCATTTAAAACACGTTTTCATGATTAAACATAAGACTTTTCAGATATGAATCAGTTATAATCATGTTTCAGGTTTTCCAGGACTTACACATTTCCGCTGCATTTCAGATCTTTTAATTATGTTTCAGTTATTCTTATCATGTCTGTATATCCGTTCACTGAGCGTATTGCTCAGCCGTATTTTCTTCCCATGTCCCATACGACAGGTACCCTAGGTCAGACTTGAGCATTTAAAGGACGTGCATAGGATGGGAGCTACCTTATACTTCTTTTCCTTTTGCACTTCATTTACTTTATGCATGTTTTAGGCTTATATTTGGGAACCGATGTTTTATTTTGGTTTTCCTTTTGGTCATGTATGTTTTAGGACATATTATCTTGCATGCTTTGATGACACACCATAATTATCATGTAACGGTCTACTTATCAAAGTGGGGCGTTACAAGTTGTATCAACCTTTATATGCTGAATTTCAAAAAGGATTAACCAACAATATAATGAATTACTTAATCATATAAGCCACTGATAAAGTTAATGATTCTTCAACAAAATGAAAAGATGATTACTAAGTAGAGAGAAATCAATATTTAACATTACGCTAAAACAAATATGGTTTACCTTCAATTTTGTAGAAATCAGATCGTGAATTGGATCTTAATTCATTTATTCACCTATGTCACCATGGAAATTTTCTAAAATGTATGAAAATTATAGTAACTTCACAAGCAACATGAACCTTCAAATTGAGTATCTCCCAAACCAATTGAGTCTTGGAAAGAATTGTTAAAGATTTATGAGCACATGTTTTGCAATTAATACTAAATACAAAAAGAATAAAAGAAATGAAAAAACAAGGGTACCATATGTTAAATCATCTAAACGCATCCATAAATCGAATTTAAACTCTTGCCTTAGTAACAAAATGCTCTTCACAATCAAAACTATATTGCTAAGCTGTGCTACTATTGTTGTAATTTGGTAACCTTAATACGAGTAAATAAATTTATGAGGATTAGAAGCGGTTACAAGAATTAAAAAATGTTGTGGTTTTAATTTGATTAGTGGAGGAGAAAATAAAAGGAAATTGGCTTATTTCAGTGGATTAGGAGGCGGAAAGTTTGGAGCCAAAAAGACAGAGGAAAATGAAAAATTGAATGGATATGTTAATAGAATTGAGATATGTTAAAAGAAAATTGGCCTATTTTAGTGGATTAGGAGGCGAGAAGTTTGAAGCCAAAAAGACAGAATGAAATGAAAAAAATTTGAATGGATATGTTAAATTAGAATTAGAGATACCAAAAACCTGGTTTAGCGGTATAGAGGTTTTACCCTCTTATGCAAGGTTTCAAGTTCGAGTTTGTCTAGAGCGATAGGGGTTTCCTTTTGGGCTAGAGGCCATGTAGCCACAAGTTCAAAAGAATAGAATTAGAGATACTCGTGATACTTTCTTAACTATAAGAATCAAATTGAGAATTTATAAAAGTGCAACTATTGCAATAACTAGACGTGTATTCACGCATAGTTGTGGAAGTCACCTAACGACAAATAGTTAACGATATGCTAATTGGCCTAGTGGTAGAATTGGTAACCCAGTGATTCGACCGGTTTAACTTGGTGGTCGAATCAGTGAATCGGGTTGACCCGATGGATGAACCCGTGACCCGGTGACTCGACCGAGTTTTCTCGGTGGTTGATCGCGTGATCCGGTGAGTATACCGAGTTGACATGGTGGTTGAATAAGGGATCAAGTGACTCGACCGGGTTGACTCGTTTTTCTAATGTGTGACCCGATTGATCTAGTGACTCGACCTCGTTGACGCGTTGGTCGATCCATGACCCGGTGACTTGATTAGGTTGACTTGGTGATCGAACACATAACCCTGTATTGTTGTATATCTATAATAGGCAATATTTATCTATAATAGAAAATGTTGAAAATTTAAAACTTTTAACAAAAGAGATACAAATTTATAAGGTATATAGAATATAAATATAGATGATTATTTGATAATTCTTGTAATTATAATATATGGAATTTGTCAAAGTTGAGGGTTGGAGCTGTATTGTTTTCAAGTCATCGAGTTGGGGATCAACTTGAGGGAAAGAATATGGTTAGGTGCACTATGGAGCCATGACTTGCGGATATAGCGTGATGCTACATATTTAAGCAATCAGGATACACGTATGTGTATGAAAGATCTTGTGCTCCATGATCGATATCACCTGTGATCAAACTTTCATGGCTGTTACGATCGATAACAACATTAAAGATCTTGCGCTCCACGATACAACGTGTATGAAAGAGATTGTGTTGTTTGGTCTTCTCAAATCAATCAACGTGTTTCCGGTTAAGATCTAGGACTATGATTTAATTAAAATGATGACAACTTACATTTCTTATAAAAACATTACTAGGTAAACCATGTGGTGAGAAACAAATTTGAACATAACATTTTAATAAACAAACAAGATTTAAGGATCGCAGATGAGAAGAAAATCATAAACCAATAGAACACAATAAAAGAAAATCAAGACATTGTCTTTTAGAGACTAGAAACCAACTGATGTAACATGATGCTACAGATTTAGGCAATTAGGATACACCTATTACCGGACGAAGATAATTAACATATTATCGAACAAGGGGTAATATCTTTACATAGCGAAAATAGAAAACCAAGACTGGAGAGAAATTATTCTCTCTCTTTAAATTAATATAAAAATCTAAAAAACCTAAACAATGAGATATTTTTATCATAACCAAATATTAATATTACTATGACTTTAAAAGATAATTACTAAGATATAGTAAACTAATCTAGTAAAAAGATAAATCTAATCCTAAAATAATCAAGACTCCTAATTTAATAAAATATATCATCGTTATTCTATGTTTGAATTTAACAACATAATCTATCTAATATACATGTATCATGAGTAGACGCAGCGGATATGATCAAATAACTATGCACATAATTAATTAACATTACAATTAACAAAACATACCTTTTCTCCAATAAAGATGATCAAGAACACTTAAATCATCAAACCGAGCACACCATAATCGAATCCAAATCCGATCCACCAATTAATCCTAAAGATCAAGTTAGATTTTCTCAAAGATAGTCCACACGGCACTTCAATTAATCATATTTTATTGCTAGATCGTGAACAAGTAGATTACTTAACAAAGAACAAAACAAAGAAAAACCCTTGTTTGGGTTATGTAGGTCAGCGACTACAAAAGGAAAAGAGAGGAGGATTTTTGGTTTAAAGTTATGAAAAAGTGAACGCCATCCCTTTGTTTATATATGTAAAACCTCTGTTTTTACCTTATTGACTTTGTCAACTGTTGTACTCTTTATTTTTGGAATATCTATAATTCCACTTTTATATGGTTAATTGAGTATCATCTTCTTTTGTCATACTGTCATTTTCATATTTATTTTTAATATATATATGAACCCTCAGTCTTTCTGACTACTCTGGCAATTGACTAGCCATATTTTTTAAACAAGGACTCATCACCTCAGTACATATCTTTGGAAAAACTATGATTTTATTTACTTAATTTACTAAGTATCTGGATTTATATTTTTATGTATATATTTACATATACATTACACTATGAACGAACATATGTCACCTTAAAACAATGTCTGTTATTTCACATTGACATTTATTTATTTTCTTCAAGTAAAATAATTATAATGATATACTCATTATATACTTTCACCAAGTGACCTAAAGGTTTAACCAAAATACCTAGAAACCTTACAAGTACCTACACTATAATACATAGACTATTGTTAACTCCCAATTTTAGACAAGTCAACACATTTTCTACCCTAAAGCCCATAACTAGCCGTTTATATATGCATACACTTCCATTAATTCTTACAAACTTGCAAGTAACCTTGGTACAATAGTCAAGTGTATACTATGCAACACACTATACCACCATATATATACACTATACCATGTCAAGTCTTGTCCCTATTTGACTTAGAAACACACGGCAAGGACTCAAAGAATGGGAAGAGAGACATGTTGCTATATTTGGCATGCGCATTAATATCTTACAACATATCTAGCACATATCTTTCTAAGATACATAGTACACTAACTAGATACAACAAAACCTCCTCTCTCTTCATATATTCGGATCTCACAAAGAAAACACAAACACAAAACACTTGAAGTCCTCTCACTCACTCTTCAAAACCCACGGCTCCATTTAATTTCTTCACCAAAATCCTCCAAAACTCATTTACTTCTTCATTTACTAACCTCAAAACATGTCTCATGCAACAAAAATACTAACCATCACTCTTTACTACTCCTAACGTACACTAAAAGGCAACAAAGGAAACCCTAGGAGCATCATAGGAGGCCACGGCTAGGTTTTGGTTTAAGCATTTCACCATTGTTGAACAGAAGCTCAAGCTATCCCTAGTTTACTTGTTCATTCCTTAAAACCACTTAACAAGTAAGTATCATAAAGCTTATCTTTTCTTAGTACCTTCATTTATCATTCACATGAACATATATATGGAACTCCTAGTACAAACTTAACATAAAAACAAATCTAGGAAAACCTAGACTTGATGAAAGTCACGGCTAAAAGTGAAGTGTCAGTTAAAGTGATGAAAGATCTTGTTAACTATGATAACCATGATCCTATAAACATGCTAACCTAGAAAAATCATGAAAACCTATGCATGTGTATATTATGTCGTGAGCTATAATATAGATAGGGTGATGGATAACTTAGAAATGTTATAGAAAGCCTAGAAATCATTAGATCCATATTACTCCTAAACATGTTTAACTTGTTTGTTTTTGTGGATTAGTAAGTCCAATGAATAGTAATTAATATAGTTAGGCCCATTAAGCCTAATATATAAGCCCAATAAAAACTAGAAGCCCACTAGGCCCACTTATGCTTCATAAAGCCCATTAAGATAATTATGCTTAAAATAAACTTTACATGTGTTAAAAATACATATTACAAAATTTTTGTGTCAAAAAGATGATTTATTAAAGTTTCGGGTTTAAAATGTAAATTATGAAAGCTTCGGACCTAAATAGCGATTTATAAAACTTTCGGATTGATATGTAAATTTAATAAAGTCTAAGGATTTAAATTGTGACTTTTGGAAAATCATTTTAACAAAATACAAAATGTAAGGACCAATATTGTAATTAGCCGAAAGTATAGGGTTAGAAAATACCCTATTCGAGACTTAAACAAAGTAGAGGGACTATTTTTGTAGATTGTTATAAGTTATATACACTTATGAAATCAAATAGAACCCTAAGGACCCCTTTTGCCAATTGCCAAAACCCTTAGGAGCCCTAGGGGCCATTTTCGTCAACTAGGTATAGTTAGAAACCCTAACTCTAACCCTAGGGACTAATATGGTCATTAGCTGAAACTACTTCAAGCCTTAGAGGGCTGTTTTGTAACTTGTGTAAACTTAAATCTTAAATCGAAACAACAAGGACCAAAAGTGGCAATATAGGAAACTTTTACAAGCCCTAGTTACACGTGTAACTAGGGGGACTTGTTTTGCCAAACATATGATTTAAATAAATTATACAACATTGGGGAATTTAAATTAAATAAAATAAAATATTATACATTTTATAAACGTTATTTGTATAAGTTGTATATAAATTGAATACAATTAATTTATAAAAGTAAATATATTAATTATATTTATTATTATCCTTCTACATTTTAAATATATATAAAACTTCTTTTATAAATATTTAAACACTTTACAACGATACAAGTACGAGAATATTAATTAAACGAATTAATTACTTGAACGATATTATTTATTACTCACTTATAAATAAATACTTCTATTACTAGTACAACTATAAATTAAATTAAACGAATCATAATAAAATGCTTAAAACCAGTATAAGCATGTACAGATTTGTCCAGAGACTTTTATGCATTATGTTATGCATTTACTGAGACCGTATAATTATTTAGGTTGTTGACTGTATCGTGAGCATCACATCAGATTTTCTTGTGACTTATTGTTGTACTACTGAGGTGATTTCATGACCCCACTTTATATATTGACAAACTTTTAAAGCCTTTTATGGGGAAGAAAACATGCAACATATTTTATTCGATGGACATAAACTGAACTACGAAACCTTTGATTACATTTGCCTATTGTAGATTAACCCGCATGACCCCTGCATATGAAACTGTTAAAATTATTGAATTGTCTGAATGTATAAATAGATCTATTTGGGATTGACCATCCCCATCTGGGTGAGTAGCGCTCACTGTGCCTAGGCCAGGACAACAGATGTTTAACATGTCGGAACGGAATATTGGGTGCATTTCTATTAATGTGAAGGGTTCTCATTTGTTGTGGACTTAGCGTGTCAAGTATCAGTTTCGGGCAATAGGGAATGTAATTACCTTTAAGTATTGATGCTATGTGCGTTACTACTTCAGTGAATGTTTATTGTCCAAACTTATTTTATTAAACCTGTGAATTCACCAACTTTATGTTGACTCTCTAAGCATGTTTTCTCAGGAAACTGAAGCAGGTATTGACGTGAATGGAGTCAAGCATCATGATAGGCTGCATTTATAGAGCTCATCTGGGGTTTTATAAACTAGGGAATGATTTCAACTACTGAATAATGTTTAAGACAATTTTTATTACATTTTCACTTTTATTCATGTAATAAATGGAATGATAATCTTTTATCTGTTGCTCTACATATTATCTGCTGTTGATCCACCTACGTGACACCAAAATATTATTTCTACTGCATTTGACCAATTTGGGGTGTCACAGAATAGTATCAGAGCGATAGTTATAGAGAACCAGACCAAAAACTTAAAATAAATATAAAAATAAAATTTTTATATAAACTGGACTACAACTGCTTTAAAAATCTTTTGGGATTTTTGGGACTAGAATAGTTAAGCATATAGAGTGTAGAGCATACATGTATTATGTGGTTAACTATGCATTGATTATTAACATCCGGTTGATTAATCTTATAAGTATTAACGTAACCTTTAACTGGCGATGTTAAACGGCACTATTATATAATTTAATCCTAATTTTACTAAAAACTTTTAACTTGAGTAAGCTTATACTTACGTCAATTAAAACGATATTATTTTCAGATTCATTATGACATCACCTGCTGCTACTCCTGCTGCTTTATCACCAACGTCAGTGTTACAGGGTTGGATATCAACCAGCGAGTCGGACGACAGTCATACTTCCGGCGATGCCGCACTCATCGATGCTTTCATCACTACTCCACCTACTAGACCTGTATCCCCCGTTGGGGATGAGGTTCAGCCGACTGCAGCCCGACCACCTCTACCACCAGCTTCCTCACTTCTGGGCTACGCACCCGAGTCTCTGACACCTCGTAAGAGGAGGTACGAGGCACTTGTCGACTCTACATTTGAGATCGGTGAGGGTTCCGGGGCGAGACGAGTTGACACCGTCCAGGCCCATATTGTTGCACTGGTCGCACGCCAGGCTTAGTACATAGAAGAGATTCAAACTCTATTGTCAGTTGACAGGTTGGACGCACTACTCTGCAGGAGCGTCAAGACCTATTATATTGGAATGTCTATGCCGAGGCGCACGCTGCTCGAGGAGCATGGTCTACGACCTATCATTCTCTATAGTGGTTGCTGGAGGAGAATGAGTCTCTCCGTGAGCAGATCTACACCTTGCAGATTCAGCAGTATGAGACTCATACCGCTCTTATGACCATGGAGCAGACACTTTCTATCTTCCTTGATCTCTAGGACGTTCGTCATCAGGGTTTGACTGCAGAGGCTGCTCATCTCAGAGGATCCCACGAGACCTTCAGAGCTCAGTTCCTAGAGGCACTTCGACTCCTTAAGGAGACCCGAGTTTCCTTGACCTCGATGCAGGATGCTATGCAGGCACCATCTGTCTTATCACCACCAGTAGCACCGACCGTCTCAGAGGAGTCTGTTAGACATGAGTAGACTAGATGTGCTAGATCTTTTGTACATCATGATAAGCTTTTGGGTTGCATCCCGGCTATCATGATATAGGACCTCATGTATTTGTATTTCCTTTTATCATTTGTATTCTTGTACTGTACTATTTAGAATAGGTATTCGTAGACGATGTACTCTAGATTATGTGTACCACCATCCCAGACAGGCGGGCTGTGCTCTGTCTTAGATTGGTTGTACATTTTGTATTGTATTTCTACTCTAGAAATGGCATGTACTCGTCATCTTTTGTTATATTATGTGTTGTGTTATATTATGAACTTTTAACAGGTTATCCAATTTGTTGTGAAGTCTATGCATGAATTTATTTTCGTGTATTTATATATAAAACTGTGCTAACATCTAAAACTAATGATTTCATTTTTGTGTATGATTATAGACAAATGGTAATCACTAGAACGAACCCCAACAATGCCGACGCTACCCAAAACGTCACTACCGCCCAACTAAGGGAAATGATTGATCAAGGCATCGCAACTGCGATGGCTGCCAACAGAATCATCGACGATAGCTGATGAGACTGCTTTTATACATTGTCTCATCGTCCAAATTGGGCTTAAAATGCATTAAATATCATCAAAATACCCAAATATATGCTTGTGTTTGTTGCTTGTGTATTTTAGGTACGGATATTGAGAAAATGACAAAAGATCACAAGAATCAATAAAAAACGAACACGGGAAACGAAGCCGCACGATGAACCAAGCCCTAATGAAGAATTTTCCAAAGAAAACCCTTGAAGATTTGAAGAATTGTGAAGATTGGTCCTCCAAGTTTGAAGAATTGACACTTTATACCCTTGTATCTTCATAATTACAAGTTTGGTCCCTAAAGTTTGTCAAATTTACAAAAAGGACCCTTAACTTTGAAGAATTGGCAAATTTAGTCCCTCAACAAAACTAAATTGTCAATAATGGTCCTCCAAGAAGTCAACAAACAAGTCAAAGCCTCAAAGTATGAAGACATGTCAAGAACAGCCCTTGAAGAATGAATAAATTACATGTTTAGTCCTTGTTTCAAGCTTATAAAGTTTTTGTGCCAAAACTGCCAACTTGCCAAAGATGTTTTTCAAAGGAATGGACTTATTTGCTGTTTTAATACAAAGTGAAAGGAGAATGAAAAGTGAGGGACCTAATCTGCCCAGACAACCTAAGACAAACCCTTCACTCCCTGCTTGACACCTCACCCACTCACACCCATCACCCAATCAGAATCACCCCTTCCTCCACGTCACAAATCCACTCACCCATAAACTGATTAATTAATCAGTTTAAAACTCCCTCCAAACATTTATTTAAAAACTTGTTAATCCCAAACCGGATTAAATCACCCCCTAATTCACCCTTAAACCCTAAATATTTCCAGGATGAACTATGATTAAAACAAAGGGTTTTTGGGTAATTCGCTCCAGATCCTTGATTAAACACCACTTAAACCCAAAACCACCCTTAAACCCCCATCACCATCACCCCACATGCTTGTGCCACCCTCCCCTGCCCCACTATTCACTCCCAAACAAAAAATTGACAGCAGGATCAACAACCCACAACAATTTCGTGTTCCCAAAGGCTAAATGGACGACCAATATTATTTTTTCACAACTGGCATCTTAGCTACAAGCCAAGAAATTCACATGGTGTTCTTGACAAAATTCAAAAAATGGCATATGCTGAAGAATCTTCAAGGGCATTACAGGAAGTTTACACATTAGGGTTTTTAGCTTCTATTCACTTCTAGAACAGTTGTAGCCTCTATATAAAGGCATGATAGGACTTAGCTTGTTTTTTGTTCTTGATTTTTTTCTCCTTTTTCACAAGCCTTGTAAATCCAGTTTATGAAGGAGTATAAATGGTATTGAGTTTGTTGATGAGAAAGATTGAGTTCCTTTTACATTTCATGTTGAGTTTGGTTTAAGTTTCAGCAAAGGTTTTCAAATTTCCAAGTTTCTGTTTTCTTTTCAAGTTTTTTCTCAAATCTTAAATTTCATTCAAAACCTGATAAAATGGTGATTAAGTGTGTTGGTGTGATGGTATTTGAGCTTGTGTATGTCCAAGACACCATGGCTTGTTCTGGTGTAGTGGGTACCCAAGTTTAAATAAGCCATTGGTTTGGTCATTTTTTTTTAGTTTATCATAATCTTACCCATAAGCTAAGGTTTCCTTCTAGCTTAATCTATAAGCTAGGGGCAAGCTCTTAAGCTTTTACACAAGCTTTGTTCCCTTTTCTCTTAGCAGATTCAAATAGGAACCAATCTTATTCATTTTTGTTAAGAAAAACTTCATTAGAATCTCAACCAAGTTCAGCACAAGCCCGGGCTTGTTTGGAGGTGACTATTCAGTCACTGTTGGGCCTGGATGTAGGCCCAACAAGGTAGCTTCCTAGTTCCTTTTTCAGTTCCCAAAAATTTTAAGTTGTGTGACTTATATGAAATTTGGTGAATCTGTATGATATTTGTTTAAGTGTTGGTTTAAGTGTTGGTTGTGCTCAATTTATGATTGTATGCATGTTAGAGGTATCTTGATTCAGTTTGAATTAGATTTGAGTAGGATTGCTTTGTTAAATTTGATTTCAGTAATATAAAGGGGTGTTTGGATCAGTGTTTTAAATGGTTTAGATTGTTTAGAATCTGCTTGTAGACTTGTTATACACACTCTTTGGGTTGTCAATAGGTTTTAGGCTAGCTTGGTTTTCAATTTGAGTAGGTTTTAAACCATATGCATGCTTGAAAATTGGTTTAAGTGGTAAAAATCAGAAAGTCATTATTGTATATGATTTTGTTGGAATTTGTGCATCATATCTGAATCATTGCTAGATTATAGGTTTGTTTAGGACTGTGTATGGTTTTTGTGTGATCTGGTACACTTGTATGAAAGATTTTGAGGTTTGAATTTCATTATTATGCTAAGTGCATCAGCATAATACTCATCAGAAACATAAGCTACAACAACAACTTGATTTTGGCATTGTGTGCTTGATTTGTGTTGAAACCTGCCTGTTTTTGTGATTAATTTGACTCCTTATACTCCAAAGAGTATAAGGGTGCCCCATTTGTCCATTAAACATCATCAAGACGCCAACAAATCAAGTCCTCTTGATACTTTTCACTTGTGAAGA
This sequence comes from Glebionis coronaria, assembly GCA_025667525.1. Taxonomy (NCBI): domain Eukaryota; kingdom Viridiplantae; phylum Streptophyta; class Magnoliopsida; order Asterales; family Asteraceae; genus Glebionis; species Glebionis coronaria. The sequence goes on along the minus strand of CM046882.1, from coordinate 403,314,135 downwards.
TTTCATTTTGTGTTCATCAGAAATGTATACAAATCTGGGCACGTTTTGGTTTCTAGCAGCTTAATTATAGCTTGTTTTTGGATTTTAAGTGTGTTTTAGAGTTAATTAAGTACTTGGTTTTGAGTTTTAAAAGTAAAAAAAAAAAAAAAAGTTTGTAAAAAACTCACCTGGCCTGGGCTCGAACACGCGACCTCCCGTTTGGAGGAGTAACGTGTTTACCAGTGATCCGGATGGTTTTTTACGTTTATGTTTCATTTTATTAAATACTTAAGTGGTGTTTGTTTTATAGCTTATTTGATTAGCAGCTTGTAAATAAGCTATTTCTGGCTTATTTCTTTGAGGATTTGACCAGTTAGTATTTTTCTTAGGTTTATACTAGGTTTAGGGATTTTTCTGTTTGAAAAGTATATTTTTTCCATTATTAATTAATTTATTAGGATTATTTTAAGTTTTGATTTTAAAAACTCGTTAAAAAATTATAAAAGGTATATTAAAAATCTAAAAAAATAATTTTTAGGTTTTTAATCATATTTTTGAGGTTTACAGCTTTTTAAGTTTTCAATTTAGCTTATTTTTGATTTTATAGGATTTTAGGATTTTTAGCTAACTTTAAAATTCAATATAAAATTATTAAATAGGTTTCAGAAAATTTGGATTGCATTTTTGTTTTAGTTACATTATTTAAGATTTTTGGTAATTTTTTAGAATTATTTAGTGAACTTTGAATTTTTTTGATTATTTTAATATTATTTTATTATTAAAAACTGAAGTTTTATTTTTTTTAGTTTTTACATTTTTCCTAGGTAAAGGACACTTAATTAGGAGTTTTATCACTTTCTAAATATTTTTAAGACTTTTCAATTAATTTCTAGAATTAATTTAAGATTTAATAGATTTTAATAGTTTTTAAGTGTTTAAAAATAGTTTAATTTGGTTTTAAAAATTTTAAAATTAGTTTTTAGCTTAATTAGGATATTTTTGAGGTTTACAAACTATTAGATCTTGTTTAAGGCTTTTTAATAATTAAAAGTGATTTTTAGGGCTTTAATTAGCATTAAAAAGTCATTATCTTATTAATTAAAAGGTTTTAGCAAGTTTGGATTTTTTGTAAACTCTTAGAATTTTATTGGGGATTTTTAGTAATTTTTAGAAATTTTTAGGTTAAAATTTTAATTTTGGCACTATTTACGATTTTACGTGTTCGCCTTTTTCGTCGTAGTTTAAATTCGTCTTTGTAACCGTCTTTCTCTTCTAATCCCATTTCTTTCTCAATCATATAATCACAAATCAATATCAACTCAACACACAACGCACTAGCCTCCTCGAGAACGAACTCACTTAGGGTCATTCACACACGGTTTTCCTAAACCGTCGTGCACACTTGCCCTATTTATTGCTCTTTTCCTAAAGAGTGGTAAAAACTCCAACATCAATTTTTGGCGCCGCTGCCGGGGAGGCGTGTTGTGTTTTGGTTGAACAATTGTTGTTTTTATATAGCCATAAATAGCTAATTGTATTAGTAGCACTATACTAATACGTATTATCGGTTTTTCGTTTTTTGTGAATACTATTACTATATTGTATACGTAGAACAATAAATTTACAAGTACTCCAAATACGTGAGAAATCACAACCTTGACTTGGGAGGTCATTACCCAATCATTGTATTCGAATCTCAAACCAAAGAAAAAGGCAAAAATAGATAAATACTTTCGTGAAGCTCGATTTTGAGAAATACAAACTATAAGGTGGGTATAAGGCGGTTGTATTTCACGACCTAAAGGAAAAAGGCTCTTAAGTGCTTCGCGCCGCCTCGTTTCCTCCGCTTGCTTGTGCGTATTTTGATTTTGAAAGCTAATCGAGGGTTTTGCCGCCCAAAGTATTACTACATATCATATATATTTTCTTGGTTTCATTTGATTAAACCCTCTTGAACGATTTGGTGTTCCACCATCGTTCTAAAGTCATCGAAGGCGTTCACTTCACGTGATCGTTTTCATTCCTTGAGGCTTCTTTAATCGAGAGATTTGATTAAGGAGGAGATTTGTAGATTTGTGTCTACCTAATACATTCCAAAAATCCAAAAAAGTAAAAACAATCAAAAACCACAAAAAAATTGAAAAAGTAAAAACACCAAAAAGAATCTTCTTTGCTCGCCTTCTCGTTGTACGTGACGTTTATGCAAACTCGCTCTAAAGCAAGACGTGCTCGTAAACGAAGAAACAAATCAATCACTCCTACTAGTGAGGAGTCTCCTATTGATGAACCCATTGTAGTGAAAGAAGCACCCATGGCTAATCGAACTATGATGGAGTTGCTTCAAGCACCCACCGAGGGTTATGGAGAAGCGATTGTGATTCCCGCTATCCTTGCGGAGAATTTTGAGGTTATGACGGGTTTGTTGTCCATGATTCAAAACAACAAGTTTCGAGGTGACGAAAAGGACAACCCTCATAACCACATTCGCCAATTTAATCGTCTCACCGCCACTTGCAAGTTTAAGGACGTCTCAAACGACTCGATTAAGATGATGCTTTTTCCGTATTCCTTAGCGGGGCCCGCAAAAATTTGGTTAGAGAAAGAGCCACCCAATTCTATATTGACGTGGAAGGATCTCGTTTCAAAATTCGTGAACCAATTTTTTCCGCCCTCTAAGACTACGCACTTGAAAAACGAGATTTCAAAGTTTTCACAAGAGTATAATGAGAGTTTTTCAACGGCTTGGAATAGGTTTAAGGAAATGTTGCACGAATGCCCTCATCATGGTTTTTCCGACTTGCATCAAATTGACACATTTTACAATGGCTTGAACGATCATGAGCGTGATTATCTTAATGCCGTCGTGGGTGGTAATTTTTTTGTGTAAGACGGTCGAGGAAGCATTGTTAATCATTGAGAATAGGTCTAAGGTCTATAGTCCCCGTAGCACGTCGAGTGTTCGTAAGACTTCGTCTTCGCCTTCATTGTCACACACCGTTGATGCTTGCCAAATCGAGGCTAATTTGGAAAACAAGATTTTTGATAAGTTGAAAGGATTGTTAATTGAGTTTAAAGTTGGTGAACAACCCGCTCCCGCTACGATTAAAGCGGTTGAGGTTTCTTGTATGTATTGTGGTGGAGCTCACGATTATTCCGAGTGCATTACCAATGGTGGTAACACTTCGAGTGCCTTCGCGGCCGCGGGAACTTATAACCAAAACGGTCAAGTTCCTCGCACTAATCAATTGACTCCACCGGGTTTTCCACCAAATCAAAATGCTAACAACTATCGAAACAATCAAGTTGGTTACCAAAGCAATCAAAGGAACAATTTTAAGGGTAATAACAACTATGGGAATCAAGGAACTAGTAGCCAATTGCAAAATCAAAATCAAAACCGTAATTTTCAAAACACAAGTCAAGGTCTTCAAAATGTTTACACTAAAGAACTTTCAATGGACTTTTTGAATTACGCCACGGCAAATGATAAGATTTTGGAAAACATACAAGAGCAATTGGCTAGTCAAGCTAGGGACACGGCTAAAAACACTAAGGAGTTGGCTAAGTTTGTGAAAGAAAATCTTAACATGAGAAATGAATTGAAAAATGATTTTGCTAATCAAATTAGAGGTCAAAACAACAAGATTGAACAAAGTCATGCTAGGCTTGAACAAAGAATTGACCAAAAAGCCGCTAGTCAAGATTTGAAGTTTAATAGTCAAGATGCTAAGCTTAATGCAATTTTAGAAGCCGTCATGGGAAACAAAGCCTCTACTTCGAGTGGTCTACCTAGTAACACCATTTCAAAACCGAAGGGAGAGATGAAAGTGATTACCACACGAAGTGGTAAGACACTTAAAGAACCGACTCCTCAACCAATTACTCCAACGGTGGAGGAAATTGAGGAAGAACCCGAGGTGGTGGTCGAAAAGGAGCATATTTCAAGCCCACAAAGTACCGCTCATGCCACACCTACGGTCGAACCTTTACCAACATTGGAACCCGAGATTCCAAAGGCTATGCCTATGCCCCAACCCACACCACCCTTGCCTTACCCATCGAGACTTAGGAAGGAGAAACGACAAGAGCGCGACAACTACCAATTTGAGCTTTTTATGAAAATGTTTCGTGAGTTGCACCTTAATGTGAGTTTCGCCGATACTTTGGTCATGATGCCTCAATTTGCCGCTAACTTTAAGAGTATGTTGAACAACAAGGAGAAATTGCACCAAATGTCTAGTTGTTCGTCGGTTTATCTTAATCGCATACCTCAAAAAGTCGGTGATCGCGGTAAATTTTTGATCCCTTGTGCAATTCAAGATATGGAAGAATGCTATGCCTTGGCCGATCTTGGTGCTAGCATTAATTTGATGCCACTTGCAATCTTCAAGTCGCTCAATCTTCCTAATCTTACTCCTTCACGAATGTCTATTGAGTTGGCCGACCATTCCACGATTCTCGCATGTGGTTTGGCGGAAGACGTTTTTGTGAAAGTGGGTAAGTTCTACTATCCCGTAGACTTTATCGTTGTTGATATCCCCACGGATCCTCAAGTTCCTCTTATTTTAGGTCGTTCGTTTTTAGATACGTCTATGGCTTTAATTGATGTGCATGCTAGAAAGATCACCTTACGTTTCAACGACGAGGAACTTGTTATAAACGCAACTCAAAATTCTCAACTTTCTCATGTTTATTCCGTTGCTACCATAAACCTCGTTGATATGATCGACGTGGTTCGCGAGGAATTTTCACAAGAAGTTTTAGGGTTTGGTGATGAAGAAACTAGTGGCAATCCCACTATGTTAGATCCAATTCTTGATAATTTGACACCAACCTTCACTCCTTTTGAAGGTGGTGGTTTTACGTTGGAAGAATATAATGTTCCACGTACTTGTGACGAAGACCTCGACAACGATGAGGACTTCTCGATTATCAAGGATTTTCTCAACGATTTCCCATTTCCTCCACCCGAGGAGGTTATGAGTATCGAGCCCAAATCTTCACTTGAGGAACCACCTATTCTCGAGTTGAAAGATTTACCTCCTCACCTCGATATGTCTATTTGGAGGAGGAAGACAAGTTGCCGGTTATTATTGCGAAGGATCTTTCGAATGATGAAAAAACCACACTTGTCGATGTTCTAAAGGACCACAAAGGGGCAATTGCGTGGAAGTTATCCGACATTAAGGGAATTGATCCCAAGTTTTGTACCCACAAAATCTTAATGGAGGAGGATTTCAAGCCCACAATCCAAAGTCAAAGGAGGGTGAACCCTAAAATTCACGACGTCATCAAAAAGGAGGTCCTTAAACTCCTTGACGCGGGAATGATTTACCCTATTTCCGATAGCCCTTGGGTGAGTCCTATTCATTGTGTCCCTAAAAAGGGAGGGATGACCGTTGTGCCAAACGATGCCAACGAGTTGATTCCCACTAGACTCGTGACCGGATGGAGAGTGTGCATTGACTATCGAAAGTTGAATGAAGCCACTCGAAAAGACCATTTTCCCTTGCCCTTCATGGACCAAATGTTGGAGCGTCTTGCGGGAAACGATTTCCATTGCTTTTTAGATGGTTTTTCCGGTTACTTCCAAATTCCCATCGACCCTCGTGATCAAGAAAAAACTACGTTTACGTGTCCATATGGAACGTTTGCCTATCGTAGAATGCCATTCGGACTTTGTAATGCACCGAGAACTTTTCAACGATGCATGATGGCTATTTTTCATGATATGATCGAGAAGGCGATGGAAGTCTTCATGGATGACTTTTCCGTGTTTGGTGATTCTTTCACTTCGTGTTTGTCGAACCTAGAGAGAATGTTAAAACGTTTTGAGGAAACCAACCTTGTGCTCAATTGGGAAAAGTGTCATTTTATGGTTAATAGTGGAATCGTCTTAGGGCACAAGGTCTCGAAAGCGGGGATTGAGGTAGATCAAGCTAAGGTAGACGTCATCGCCAAATTACCTCATCCCAAAACCGTCAAGGGAGCTAGGAGTTTCCTAGGCCACGCGGGCTTTTATCATCGATTCATCAAGGACTTTTCAAAGATTTCTCGACCCATTACACATCTTCTTGAAAAAGAGGCACGTTTTGTCTTTGACGAAGATTGTCTACGAGCCTTTGAGATCCTTAAGAGGAAACTTACCGAAGCTCCCATTCTTGTTGCTCCCAATTGGAACCTCCCCTTCGAACTTATGTGTGATGCAAGTGATTACGCTATAGGGGCCGTTTTGGGGCAACGTCATGATAAGCACTTCTTGCCTATTCACTATGCTAGCAAGACGATGACCGAGGCTCAACTTAAATACACTACAACGGAAAAGGAGTTCCTTGCCGTGGTGTATGCATTTGAGAAATTCCGACCTTATCTCGTCTTGACGAAATGCATAGTGTATACGGACCATTCGGCTATTAAGTATCTCATGGCAAAGCAAGATGCTAAGCCGAGATTACTTCGTTGGATTCTCCTCCTTCAAGAATTTGATCACAAAATCGTTGACAAAAAAGGAGCCGAGAATCTAGCGGCCGATCATCTCTCTCGTTTGGAAGATCCTCACCAAAGTGTTTACGAGCCCAAGGAAATCACCGAAACATTTCCGCTCGAGACACTTGGAGTAGTGAATTCTAAGCTTGATTCTTCTACCCCATGGTTTGCGGATTTTTCAAATTACCATGCGGGCAACTTCATCATTAAGGGTATGACGACTCAAGAAAAACGAAAATTCTTTTGTGACGTCAAGTTCTACTTTTGGAACGACCCTTACTTGTTTCGAACTTGTGCGGATCAAATCATTCGACGTTGTGTATTTGGCACCGAAGCTTCTAACATCCTTAGAGCTTGCCATGAGGGACCCACGGGTGGTCACCACGGTGCTAATCTCACGGCTAAAAAGGTGTTTGATGCCGGCTTCTTTTGGCCTACTATTTACCGAGATGCACAAGATCTTGTGAAGTCGTGTGATGCATGCGAACGACAAGGAAAAGCCTCACAAAAAGATGAAATGCCACAAAATATCATTCAAGTATGTGAGATCTTTGACGTTTGGGGCATAGACTTTATGGGGCCGTTCCCATCATCTCGTGGTAATAAGTACATTCTCGTTGCGGTTGACTACCATTCTAAGTGGGTGGATGCAAAGGCCTTGCCCACCAATGATGCTCGTGTGGTAGTCAAGTTCTTGAAGAAATTATTCTCTCGGTTTGGAACCCCTCGTGCTATCATAAGCGATCGTGGAACCCATTTTTGTAATGACCAATTTGAAAGGGTTCTAAGGAAATATGGGGTTACACATCGTCTTTCTACGGCTTATCACCTACAAACGAGTGGGCAAGTCGAGGTTTCAAACCGAGCTTTGAAGAGGATCTTGGAGAGATCCGTTGGGGAAAACCGACAATCATGGTCGGATAAGTTGGACGATGCTTTATGGGCCTTTAGGACCGCTCATAAGACACCCATTGGGTGCACTCCCTATAAGCTTGTGTATGGAAAGAATTGTCATTTGCCTATCGAGTTAGAACACAAGGCTTATTGGGCCCTAAAGCATTGTAATGATGATATGGAGACCGCGGGAAAACACCGGAAAATGCAATTAAATGAATTGGATGAATTAAGGGATATTGCTTATGAAAATTCATTGATTTATAAAGAGAAAACTAAAAAGTTGCATGATTCTAAAAATTAAAAACCGGGTTTTTAACATTGGGGATCAAGTTTTGCTTTTTAATTCAAGATTGAAAATCTTTTCCGGTAAGTTGAAATCCCGTTGGTCCGGTCCATTCACCGTGACTCAAGTGTTTCCGTATGGGACCATCAAGCTAGCTCAAGATGATGGTCCTAACTTCAAGGTGAATGGACATAGGTTGAAGCACTACTTTGGCGGGGAAGTTCCATCCTTGAACTACCTCGACCAAGTCACCTTCCCCAATGATAATTAGTATTGAGGGGATCGAGTCGAGCTCATGACTCGGTAATCAAAAACGAGGTGCCTCGTGGGGGAGTCCCATGCTTATCCTATGTACATATTATCGCTTTCTAATGTAGCTTACGTGTGGGGATTCGTGCCCTTCCAACCTTTGTTCCGTGGTGGTTTGTGAATTGTGGTTTTTAGATCATGATCTTCACGATTGGAGCCTCTCGTGTTCGTTTATGGGAGCACTCGATCGTTTGCTTTGGAGACATTTCTCAATATCCATGATATATCCTTTTGATGTTCTAACCTTAGGTTTTTAGCACACTTCATAAACGGCTATTAATTTATTGGTTACACCCTTTCCATGCTAGATTAGGCATTCGACTACGTCTCTAGTATGGGGGTGTTTGCACCCCTAGACTCGAAACATTGAGGACAATGTTTAACTTTAGTATGGGGGGTGAATAGATACTTGCCTTGCCAAACCTTCACACTTTCCAAAGTTTATGTTTTGTTTATCGTTTTGTTGCAAAATAAGGCTAAAAATGGCCAAATTTTAAAATTTTTCTCATGTTTTATAAGTGTTTGAAGACACGAATGTAGATTTTCCGATGACGAGAATAAGAGTAATTTTTGACTCGACCGTGCGTGTTGAGCACTTAGCTTTGATCCCTTAACTACACATTAGGCTAAGTCTCTTAAATGAGGACGAGAAATGATAGAGTTAATTATAAGTTACTATGCTAAACGTAGAGTACTCGTATTCTTTCAAAAACTCATGTGTTCTCGTTATTTGCTTATTCTCCCTTCGCATGTAAATATTTTTTGCTTAATAAATATTGACTTAGCGGTTTAGTTAGGATTGTTGGGTTTCTAGTCTTTTCTAGTAGCTTCCGTGTAATTAAATTGGGAAGACATTAAGGTATCGCCAGCGTCACGGTTTTGAAGTATTGGCACCCGAATAATCGAAAGCTTCACCCAATAATAAGATTTCAAGTGCTCACCTAAATCTAGCAAACAATTTGAAGCCCCACAAGGCCAAAAAATCTATCCAAAATTGAAAGTGAATCAAGCCTTAATCTTCGAAGCTTTAAAGATCCAAAATTCGCTTTAGCGTGAGGATATACGTCTTTGGCTAATAAAACCACCGATGAGGCGGATAATAAAAGGCAAGACAAGACCGAAGTCATAATAAAAGCTTCATGGCGAAGTTGAATAAAAGATGGAGGTAAACCAAAGATAATAAGGCCCTTCCGTTAGGGGGAGTATAAAAGTCTTGGTAATAAGTCTCATGTTCAAAACCGTTATAAAACCGTGTTTATCGATTCTTCTTGTCAACTTAATTTTTTGACATCGTTGTCTATTAGGAGGGGTTATTGATTTGATGGTCTTGGTTAGACCGTTAGGACTCTATTTTTAGACCTAAATCTCTATTATCGCATAAGTCAAACAATGTATCCTCGTGAAACATTCAAGACAAAATAAAATATAAGAGATACAACTTAGGAATAATGGGAGGATAAGTACGTGATTAGGGCATATGAGTAGTGTTAGCATTACGGATATTGAGAAAATGACAAAAGATCACAAGAATCAATCAAAAACGAACACGGGAAACGAAGCCGCACGATGAACCAAGCCCTAATGAAGAATTTTCCAAAGAAAACCCTTGAAGATTTGAAGAATTGTGAAGATTGGTCCTCCAAGTTTGAAGAATTGACACTTTCTACCCTTGTATCTTCATAATTACAAGTTTGGTCCCTAAAGTTTGTCAAATTTACAAAAAGGACCCTTAACTTTGAAGAATTAGCAAATTTAGTCCCTCAACAAAACTAAATTGTCAATAATGGTCCTCCAAGAAGTCAACAAACAAGTCAAAGCCTCAAAGTATGAAGACATGTCAAGAACAGCCCTTGAAGAATGAAGAAATTGCATGTTTAGTCCTTGTTTCAAGCTTATAAAGTTTTTGTGCCAAAACTACCAACTTGCCAAAGATGTTTTTCAAAGGAATGAACTTATTTGCTGTTTTAATACAAAGTGAAAGGAGAATGAAAAGTGAGGGACCTAATCTGCCCAGACAACCTAAGACAAACCCTCCACTCCCTGCTTGACACCTCACCCACTCACACCCATCACCCAATCAGAATCACCCCTTCCTCCACGTCACAAATCCACTCACCCATAAACTGATTAATTAATCAGTTTAAAACTCCCTCCAAACATTTATTTAAAAACTTGTTAATCCCAAACCGGATTAAATCACCCCCTAATCCACCCTTAAACCCTAAATATTTCCAGGATGAACTATGATTAAAACAAAGGGTTTTTGGGTAATTCGCTCCAGATCCTTGATTAAACACCACTTAAACCCAAAACCACCCTTAAACCCCCATCACCATCACCCCACATGCTTGTGCCACCCTCCCCTGCCCCACTATTCACTCCCAAACAAAAAATTGACAGCAGGATCAACAACCCACAACAATTTCGTGTTCCCAAAGGCTAAATGGACGACCAAGATCATTTTTTCACAACTGGCATCTTAGCTACAAGCCAAGAAATTCACATGGTGTTCTTGACAAAATTCAAAAAATGGCATATGCTGAAGAATCTTCAAGGGCATTACAGGAAGTTTACACATTAGGGTTTTTAGCTTCTATTCACTTCTAGAACAGTTGTAGCCTCTATATAAAGGCATGATAGGACTTAGCTTGTTTTCTGTTCTTGATTTTTTTCTCCTTTTTCACAAGCCTTGTAAATCCAGTTTATGAAGGAATATAAATGGTATTGAGTTTGTTGATGAGAAAGATTGAGTTCCTTTTACATTTCATGTTGAGTTTGGTTTAAGTTTCAGCAAAGGTTTTCAAATTTCCAAGTTTCTGTTTTCTTTTCAAGTTTTTTCTCAAATCTTAAATTTCATTCAAAACCTGATAAAATGGTGATTAAGTGTGTTGGTGTGATGGTATTTGAGCTTGTGTATGTCCAAGACACCATGGCTTGTTCTGGTGTAGTGGGTACCCAAGTTTAAATAAGCCATTGGTTTGGTCATTTTTTTTTTAGTTTATCATAATCTTACCCATAAGCTAAGGTTTCCTTCTAGCTTAATCTATAAGCTAGGGGCAAGCTCTTAAGCTTTTACACAAGCTTTGTTCCCTTTTCTCTTAGCAGATTCAAAGAGGAACCAATCTTATTCATTTTTGTTAAGAAAAACTTCATCAGAATCTCAACCAAGTTCAGCACAAGCCCGGGCTTGTTTGGAGGTGACTATTCAGTCACTGTTGGGCCTGGATGTAGGCCCAACAAGGTAGCTTCCTAGTTCCTTTTTCAGTTCCCAAAAATTTTAAGTTGTGTGACTTATATGAAATTTGGTGAATCTGTATGATATTTGTTTAAGTGTTGGTTTAAGTGTTGGTTGTGCTCAATTTATGATTGTATGCATGTTAGAGGTATCTTGATTCAGTTTGAATTAGATTTGAGTAGGATTGCTTTGTTAAATTTGATTTCAGTAATATAAAGGGGTGTTTGGACAGTGTTTTAAATGGTTTAGATTGTTTAGAATCTGCTTGTAGACTTGTTATACACACTCTTTGGGTTGTCAATAGGTTTTAGGCTAGCTTGGTTTTCAATTTGAGTAGGTTTTAAACCATATGCATGCTTGAAAATTGGTTTAAGTGGTAAAAATCAGAAAGTCATTATTGTATATGATTTTGTTGGAATTTGTGCATCATATCTGAATCATTGCTAGATTATAGGTTTGTTTAGGACTGTGTATGGTTTTTGTGTGATCTGGTACACTTGTATGAAAGATTTTGAGGTTTGAATTTCATTATTATGCTAAGTGCATCAGCATAATACTCATCAGAAACATAAGCTACAAAAGCAACTTGATTTTGGCATTGTGTGCTTGATTTTGTGTTGAAACTTGCCTGTTTTTGTGATTAATTTGACTCCTTATACTCCAAAGAGTATAAGGGTGCCCCATTTGTCCATTAAACATCATCAAAACGCCAACAAATCAAGTCCTCTTGATACTTTTCACTTGTGAAGATTTCATTTTGTGTTCATAAGAAATGTATACAAATCTGGGCACGTTTTGGTTTCTAGCAGCTTAATTATAGCTTGTTTTTGGATTTTAAGTGTGTTTTAGAGTTAATTAAGTACTTGTTTTTGAGTTTTAAAAGTAAAAAAAAAAAAAAAAAGTTTGTAAAAAACTCACCTGGCCTGGGCTCGAACACGCGACCTCCCGTTTGGAGGAATAACGTGTTTACCAGTGATCCAGATGGTTTTTTACGTTTATGTTTCATTTCATTAAATACTTAAGTGGTGTTTGTTTTATAGCTTATTTGATTAGCAGCTTGTAAATAAGCTATTTCTGGCTTATTTCTTTGAGGATTTGACCAGTTAGTATTTTTCTTAGGTTTATACTAGGTTTAGGGATTTTTCTGTTTGAAAAGTATATTTTTCCCATTATTAATTAATTTATTAGGATTATTTTAAGTTTTAATTTTAAAAAGTCGTTAAAAAATAGTAAAAGGTATATTAAAAATCTGAAAAAATAATTTTTAGGTTTTTAATCGTATTTTTTAGGTTTACAGCTTTTTAAGTTTTCAATTTAGCTTATTTTTGATTTTATAGGATTTTAGGGTTTTTAGCTAACTTTAAAATTCAATATAAAATTATTAATTAGATTTCAGAAAATTTGGATTGCTTTTTTGTTTTAGTTACATTATTTAGGATTTTTGGTAATTTTTTAGAATTATTTAGTGAACTTTGAATTTTTTTGATTATTTTAATATTATTTTATTATTAAAAATTGAAGTTTTATTTTTTTTAGTTTTTACATTTTTCCTAGGTAAAGGACACTTAATTAGGAGTTTTGTCACTTTCCAAATATTTTTAAGACTTTTCAATTAATTTCTAGAATTAATTTAATACTTAATAGATTTTAATAGTTTTTAAGTGTTTAAAAATAGTTTAGTTTGGTTTTAAAATTTTTAAAAATAGTTTTTACCTTAATTAGGATATTTTTGAGGTATACAAACTATTAGATCTTGTTTAAGGCTTTTTAATAATTAAAAGTGATTTTTAGGGCTTTAATTAGCATTAAAAAGTCATTATCTAATTAATTAAAAGGTTTTAGCAAGTTTGGATTTTTTGTAAACTCTTAGAATTTTATTGGGGATTTTTAGTAATTTTTAGAAATTTTTAGGTTAAAATTTTAATTTTGGCACTATTTACGATTTTACGTGTTCGCCTTTTTCGTCGTAGTTTAAATTCGTCTTTGTAACCGTCTTTCTCTTCTAATCCCATTTCTTTCTCAATCATATAATCACAAATCAATATCAACTCAACACACAACGCACTAGCCTCCTCGAGAACGAACTCACTTAGGGTCATTCACACACGGTTTTCCTAAACCGTCGTGCACACTTGCCCTATTTATTGCTCTTTTCCTAAAGAGTGGTAAAAACTCAACATCAATAGCCAAAACTCCAATAACCGCAGGAATAATCAGACCACCAGGGGTTGCTCTTATCCCTAATTTCTGAAGTGTAAGCCATCGTACTACAAAGGAAGAGAGGGTGTTGTGGAGCTGATGTAGTGGTTTGAAAGGTTGGAGACTGTGTTCCGCATCAGCGATTGTGCAGAGGGGAACAAAGTCAAGTTTGCCACCTGCACGTTACTTGAGAGTGCTCTTACTTGGTGGAACTCTGTAGTTGCTACTCTTGGACACGATGCTGCCTATACTCTCAACTGGACGATCTGAAAGAGAGGATGAAGGAGAAATATTGTCCAAGGGGTGAAATGAAGAAGCTTGAAATCGAATTGTGGGATCTCAGATGCAAGAACAATGACATCATTGCATACAACCAAAGATTCCAAGAGTTGACTCTAATGTGTACCAGAATGTTCGTTGAGGTGGAAGATAAGATTGAAAAGTATGTTGGTGGAATCCGAGACGCCATTCATAACAGCGTACTTGCATCTCGACCCACTACTATCGAGAATGCCATTGAGTTCGCTACTGAATTGATGAACAAAAGAGTTCGTACCATGTCTGAGAGGAACACTGAAAACAAGCGAAAGGCAGATGAAAATTTCCGTAGTCAGCACCAACAGCCTCCTAAAAGGCAAAATGCTGGACAGGTTTACAGTGCTACCACCACAGGGAATAGGCCGTATGTGGGTGCAAAAACCTTGTGCTCAAAGTGCAACTATCATCATACAATTGATAGCCCATGTCAGTCTTGCTACAAGTGTGGACAAGTTGGTCATTTTGCCCGTACCTGCCAAGTTAATGCTGTCACTCAGGTCCGACCCAACCAAAACACCGGGAACCACAACAACAGGGGCGGATACAATGCCCGTGGGAACAGGAACGGACATTAGGGAAACCGCAATACTCCCGGAGGAAACGACAATGAACCCAAGAAGGGAGTTGTGTGCTATGAGTGTGGAGCACCAGGATATGTGAGACTAGGTTTTCCCAAGTTGGCCAACCAGAACAAGAACAGTGGAGGAGCTTCATCAAGAGTGTACGTGGTCGGCAATGCAAAAGCCAACCCCGATTCTAATGTCGTCACTGGTACGTTCCTACTAAACAATTGTTATGCATCTGTTTTGTTTGATACTGGAGCTGACCGAAGTTTTATATCCACTGATTTTAGCAATGTATTAGAAGTCGTCCCATCGATTCTAGATCACCGCTACTCCGTAGAATTAGCTGACGGTAAAACTGTAGATGCAGACACTATCATTAGAGGTTGTACCTTAAATCTTTCAAAACATCCCTTCAACATTGACCTTATCCTAGTAAACCTTGGTAGTTTTGACGTTTTTATTGGCATGGACTGGTTGGCAAGATACCGCGCAGTCATTATTTGTGATGAAAAACTAGTCCGTATTCCATGGGGAAAGGGAACCTTGATCATTCGAGGAGACGTTAACACCGACCTTACTGACACTAGACTTAGTGTTATCTCTTATACTAAAGCTCAGAAATATTTGTTGAGAGGATGACCTATCTTATTGGCTCATATTTTTCAAACAGATGAGGAAGACAAACCTGAGAAGAAACAATTTAAGGACGTATCTATCGTCCAAGATTTTCCCGAGGTCTTTCCTAATGAGTTTCCAGGATTACCACCAACCCGACAAGTGGAATTTCAAATCGATTTGATTCCTAGAGCTGCACTTGTAGCTAAAGCTCCATACCGGTTCACACCATCAGAAATGAAAGAGCTAGCTGAACAACTTCAGGAATTATCTGACAAAGGATTTATCCAACCCAGTTCCTTACCATGGGGAGCTCCTGTTTTATTTGTCAAAAAGAAAGATGGTTCCTTCCGAATGTGCATCGGCTATAGAGAACTGAATAAGTTAACTGTGAAGAATCGTTATCCACTTCCTCGCATTGACGACCTATTTGACCAATTGCAAGGGTCAAGTGTGTATTCCCAGATTGACTTGAGATCTGGATACCACCAACTAAGGGTCAAGGAGGAAGATATTCCAAAAACAGCTTTCACAACCCGTTACGGCCATTACGAATTCCAGGTTATGCCATTTGGGTTGACCAATGCACCAGCCATTTTCATGGATCTTATGAATCGTATGTGCAGACCCTACCTGGATAAATTTGTGATAGTCTTCATTGACGATATACTCATTTATTCCAAGAACGAACAAAAACATGGGGAACACCTTGCACAAGTACTAAAAGTACTCAAGGAGGAACAGCTTTATGCTAAATTCTCCAAATATGAATTCTGGATTCCCAGAGTGCAATTCCTCGGTCACGTCATCGATTGTGACGGTATTCACGTAGATCCAACAAAGGTCGAATATGTCAAAGATTGGGTATCCCCTAAGTCGCCGACGGAGATCTGCCAATTTCTAGGCCTTGCCGGGTACTACCGCAGATTTATCGAAGATTTCTCCAAAATAACCAAACCGATGACCAAACTCACTCAGAAAGGAATAAAGTTCAATTGGGGAGAGAAGGAAGAATCATCTTTTCAACTGATCAAGCAGAAGTTGTGTAGTGCACATATATTAGCCTTTCCTGCATGCAACGATGATTTCGTTGTATATTGTGATGCTTCACACAAAGGTTTGGGTGTTGTACTGATGTAGAGAATGAAAGTGATCGCCTATGCTTCAAGACAACTGAAGAAGCATGAGAAGAACTACACCACTCACGATCTAGAACTTGGATTCGTAGTATTTGCTCTCAAAATCTGGAGACACTACCTGTACGGAACAAAGTGTAATGTGCATACTGACCACAAAAGTTTGCAACACATATTGGATCAGAAGGAGCTGAACATGAGACAACACCGTTGGATTGAGTTGTTGAGTGACTACGATTGTGAGATCAAATACCACCCCGATAAAGCAAATGTTGTTGCTGATGCTCTAAGTCGTAAGGAAACGGACCCTCCTATGAGAGTCTGGGCATTAGTTATGACAATTAGTTTGGATCTACCCAAACAGATTTTGGAAGCTCAGACTCAAGCCCAAGTACCTGAAAACCTCGTGAAGGTAGACATTGGGGGAATGCTCAGAACCGACCTTACTAAAGAGAAGTTAGAGCCAAGAACAGATGGAACCCTGTGCCTTCACATAAGGAGTTGGTTACCTTGTTATGGAGATTTGAGAAACATGATCATGCACAAGTCTCATAAGTCTAAATATTCTATACATCCCGGATCTAAAACGATGTATCAGGATATGAAGAGATTATACTGGTGGCCAAATATGAAAGCGGACATCGCCTCCTATGTGCAGAAGTGCTTGACATGTTCACATGTCAAAATTGAACACCAGAGACCATCGAGTTTACTTGTACAGCCCGAGATACCGAAATGGAAGTGGGACAGCATCACCATGGATTTTATCACCAAACTCCCAAAGTCATCTCACAGTTACGATACTATCTGGGTAATCGTCGACCGACTCACCAAGTCCGCTCATTTCCTACCAATTAGGGAATATGATTCCCTGACAAAGCTAGAAAAGACATACCTGAAGGAGATAGTGACCAAACATGGAATACTAGTCTCAATAATCTGTGATCGAGACGGTAGGTTCACGTCGAACTTTTAGAAGGCTTTCCAACGGGCTTTAGGTACCAACTTGGACATGAGCAGTGCTTATCATCCGCAGACTGACGGTCAAAGTGAACGAACCATCAAGACTCTAGAAGACATGCTACGAGCATTTGTGATTGACTTTGGAAATAGATGGGTTGACCACATTCCTTTAGTGGAATTCTCCTACAACAACAGCTATCACGCCAGTATCAAGGTTCCCCCTTTTGAAGCACTATATGGTCGAAAGTGCCGTTCACCTGTGTGCTGGGCAGAAGTAGTTGAATTTCAGCTCACCGGACCCGAGTTAATCCAGGAGACTACCGACAAGATCGTCCTCATAAAGCAAAGAATTCAAGCTGCTCGCGATCGACAAAAGAGCTACACGGACCGAAACGCAAACCTATGCAATTTGAAGTAGGTGATCACGTCATGCTCAAGGTATCACCTTGGAAGGGTGTTGTACGCTTTGGTAAACGTGGAAAACTGAATCCACGTTATTTCGGCCCTTTCAATGTAATAGCCAGGATCGGGGAGGTAGATTATCGCTTAGAGTTACCCCAGCAATTGAGCCGGGTACACTCTACTTTCCACGTGTCTAATCTAAAGAAGTGCTATGCTGAAGAACCATTGGCTATGCCATTGGAAGGAGTTCATTTTGACGACAAATTCCAGTTCACAGAAGAACCAGTAGAAATCCTGGAAAGAACGGTTAAGAAATTGAAACGTAGTCGCATCCTGTTGATCAACGTACATTGAAACTCGAAGAGAGGTCCTGAGTTCACATGGGAACGAGAAGACTCGTTCAATACCAAGTACCCACGTTTGTTCACCTGACAGGTGACTTCATCTTAAGCTTTGAGGACAAAGCTAATATAATGGGATTGTGCTATAAAACCTCTGTTTTTACCTTATTGACTTTGTCAACTGTTGTACTCTTTATTTTTGGAATCTCTATAATTCCACTTTTATATGGTTAATTGAATATCATCTTCTTTTGTCATACTGTCATTTTCATATTTATTTTTAATATATATATGAACCCTAAGTCTTTCTGACTACTCTGGCAATTGACTAGCCACATTTTTTAAACAAGGACTCATCACCTCAGTAAATATCTTTGGAAAAACTATGATTTTATTTACTTAATTTATTAAGTATCTGGTTTTATATTTCTATGTATATATTTACATATACATTACACTATGAACAAACATATGTCACCTTAAAACAATGTCTGTTATTTCACATTGACATTTATTTATTTTTTTCAAGTAAAATAATTATAATGATATACTCATTATATACTTTCACCAAGTGACCTGAAGGTTTAACCAAAATACCTAGAAACATTACAAGTACCTACACTATAATACATAGACTATTGTTAACTCCCAATTTTAGACAAGTCAACACATTTTTTACCATAAAGCCCATAACTAGCCGCGTATATATACATACACTTCCATTAATTCTTAAGAACTTGCAAGTAACCTTGGTACAATAGTCAAGTGTATACTATGGAACACACTATACCACCATACATATACACTATACCATGTCAAGTCTTGTCCCTATTTGACTTAGAAACACACAGCAAGGACTCAAAGAATGGGAAGAGAGACATGTTGCTATATTTGGCATGTGCATGAATATCTTACAACATATCTAGCACATAATTTTCTAAGATACATAGTACACTAACTAGATACATCAAATCCTCATCTCTCTTCATATATTCGGTTCTCACAAGGAACAAACAAACACAAAACACTTGAAGTCCTCTCACTCACTCTTTAAAACCCACGGCTCCGTTTAGTTCTTCACCAAAATCCCCCAAAACTCATTTACTTCTTCATTTACTAACCTCAAAACATGTCTCATGCAACATAAATACTAATCATCACTCTTTACTACTCCTAACTTACACTACAAGGCAACAAAGGAAACCCTAGGAGCACCATAGGAGGCCACGGCTAGGTTTTGGCTTAAGCATTCCACCATTATTGAACACAAGCTCAAGCTATCCCTAGTTCACTTGTTCATTCCTTAAAACTAATTAACAAGTAAGTATCATAAAGCTTATCTTTTCTTAATACCTTCATTTATCATTCACATGAACATATATATGGAACTCCTAGTGTAAACTTAACATAAAAACAAATCTAGGAAAACCTAGGCTTGATGAAAGTCACGGCTAAAAATGAAGTGTCACTTAAACTGCTGAAAAATCTTGTTAACTATGATAACCATGATCCTATAAACATGCTAACCTAGAAAAATCATGAAAACCTATGCATGTGTATATTATACCGTGAGCTATAATATAGATTTTAGGATGATAGATAACTTAGAAATGTTATAGAGAGCCTAGAAATCATAAGATCCATATTACTCCTAAACATGTTTAACTAGTTTGTTTTAGTGGATTAGTAAGTCCAATGAATATTACTTAATATAGTTAGGCCCATTAAGCCTAATACATGAGCCCAATACAAACTAGAAGCCCACTAGGCCCACTTATGCTTCATAAAGCCCATTAAGAAAATTATGCTTAAAATAAACTTTACATGTGTTAAAAATATATATTACAAAACTTTTGTGTCAAAAAGATTATTTATTAAAGTTTCGGGTTTAAAATGTAAATTATGAAAGCTTCGGACCTAAATAGTGATTTATAAAACTTTCAGATTGATATGTAAACTTAATAAAGTCTATGGATTTAAATTGTGACTTTTGGAAAATCATTTTCACAAAATACAAAATGTAAGGACCCATATTGTAATTAGCCGAAAGTATAGGGTCATAAAATACCCTATTCGGGACTTAAACAAAGTAGAGGGACTATTTTTGTAAATTGGGGTAAGTTATATACACTTATGAAATCAAATAGAACCCTAAGGACCGCTTTTGCCAATTGGCAAAACCCTTAGGATCCCTAGGGGGTCATTTTCGTCAACTAGGTATAGTTAGAAAACCTAACTCTAACCCTAGGGACTAATATGGTCATTAGCCGAAACTATTTCAAGCCTTAGAGGGCTGTTTTGTAACTTGTGTAAACCTAAATCCTAAACCGAAACAACAAGGACCAAAAGTGGCAATATAGGAAACTTTTACAAGCCCTAGTTACATGTGTAACTAGGGGGACTTGTTTTGCCAATATTTGAAATTAAAACAAACCCTAGGGGTACGTATGTAATTAGCCGCGGGTAATATATATAATCGAGGGACTAAAATGCAACTTTCCTAAACTTAAACTAAACCCTAATTATATATATATATATATATATATATATATATATATATATATATATATATATATATATATATATATATATATATATATATATATATATATATATATATATATATATATATATATATATATATATATATATATATATATATATATATATATATATATATATATATATATATATATATATATATATATATATATATATATATATATATATATATATATATATATATATATATATATATATATATATATATATATATATATATATATATATATATATATATATATATATATATATATATATATATATATATATATATATGGCGCGCTCTTTGCAGAACCTCTTTTTTGGTACATAACCTACATAACCATCTTTTTACTCATAATAATGCATGGTGTACACTACATTAATGCAAAATGGCATTTTTGAAAATATTTACTACTTAATTAGTTATATTAAATATTTTTTAATAACAAAAGGGTATAATAGGAATAACATATTTTAACATTTTTAAAGTAATTTAAATAAAATATGTTTTTAAGATCCCTTTATTTATTTTATTTTTTTTAAAATTTTTTATTTTGGATTTTTTTCTATGGTACAAGTTTAAAAAAAGTACATATATGTTTTTTTCTATGGTACAAGTTTAAAAAAAGTACATGTATGTTTTACAAGTTTTTTAAAAAAGTATGTATATGTTTTTTTAAAATATTACAATTTCACATACATATTTGTGTACAACTCTTTATTCCGTACTTGTTTTATGTTTCGCTAATTACAAATATGTTTCTAGTGTACATAATTTCCGAAAATTGAGGGCAAAAACTTAAACGTGTACATGTGATCTTTAAATCTATAAAGAAAGCAAAACATAAATACAATACACAAAATTAGAATGAAATTCAATTTAAATACAAATGACTATTGTTAAACATAAATGTTCAAGAAACTTAAAAACATTTGTGCACTCCTCAAAAAATATACTTGCACGCTTTTGAAGATATGGGTGTACGCTCCGACTACATGTATGCACGACTTTAAAAACATATATGTACGGCTTCAAAGCATACATGTACGGTTTCGAGAACATACATATACACCTTCAAAAACATGTATGCACACAATATAAAATCTCAAGTCATCCTCATCACGTACCGTCATACCAATCCCTGAATCAAAAATATAAAACAAAAAATTCATTAAGTTAATAATGTAACGAGAATCGGTTTATGATCAACTTTGTTTTACATGTGACGAAAGTTACTATTGGTTTTAGTGTTAAATAATAAATAAACAAGTACAAACCAATACCTATTGATGGTGAAAGGAAGAACACACCATCTAACTTTGACTATATTTGCTTTTTTCATTTCCAAGATAATGACAAAACAATTTAAAATTAGTACTAATAAACTAATCTAACCATTTATCTCTTTCGTAGTTTCGTATCCTTTTTTCACCGTCAATGCACCACCAAAATTTATTTTATTCCACCATTAAAAAGTAAAAAAATGTTGCTTTAGATCTGGCATAAATTATCTTTTTGTCTAAAGCAAAAATATATCAAATTAATTTTGTTATTATAAAACATTTTTCTGTTAATAAAATTTCTCCAAAGGTGATGGTGTCTTGACGACATATTGTTGTGGCTCACAAGGTGGCGTGCCACTAGAGACGACGGTGTCCACTGGTGGTTTAACGACAGCAGGGTAGTGGACCTTTATAAGTGCAAAAAAAGTTATTGGAAAAACAAATGAGATAAAGAAACAAAAACAAGAAAAAACCTCTAAAGAGTATCCGGATTCGATGTCGTCTTCATCACCCTATTCCAGCCGCTGTCGCCCTCCTCCTCCATTCACAACAGCCTTGGTTCTCCTCCATTGCACAAATGTACAAACCTTAAATCGACCAAAGGTCGAATCAATCCACAAATCTTTTTCTTTGAATACAAATATTATGTCATCTTCGACGGCTATCACGAGTTCCCAATAAAAAAACGGGCTATTCTTGTTTTCTCAAGCGATTTATATTACTAGCATGAGTTGTGATACGGGTCACAGTGGTTGAGGATGAAAGATATATATCCTGTAGGATATAGATAGGTTGGATAATATAGATCTGGGTTTTAGGTGGTAGTTTTAGATATGGAGAAAAGAAGGATGTGATGTTGTGATAACTGATTTTGATAAATTGACTTTATGATGAGCTGCTATTTTTATGGATAGAAAAAATACCATATTTGCCCTTTAATTGTTTTTTATTAATAAACAGTTTATATTTGCAAAGCAGCCATCTTGCATCAATAGGAGTACATCATGCATTACTAGAAATAAAAAATAGGTTATGTAAGTTCTGTACCTAAAAACATGTTCTACGAATAGCACTCCACTATATATATATATATATATATATATATATATATATATATATATATATATATATATATATATATATATATATATATATATATATATATATATATATATATATATATATATATATATATATATATATATATATATATATATATATATATATATATATATATATATATATATATATATATATATATATATATATATATATATATATATATATATATATATATATATATATATATATATATATATATATATATATATATATATATATATATATATATATATATATATATATATATATATCTAATATTAAAACGGTGTAACTTAAATAAATATATAAGTATAAATTGTTATTTTTCCCAAACATATGATTTAAATAAATTATACAACATTGGGGACTTTAAATTAAATTAAATAAAATATTATACATTTTTTAAACGTTATTTGTATAAGTTGTATATAAATTTAATACAATTAATTTATAAAAGTAAATATATTAATTATAATTATTATTATCCTTCTACATTTTAAATATATATAAAACTTCTTTTATAAATATTTAAAACACTTTACAACGATACAAATACGGAAATATTAATTAAACGAATTAATTACTTTAACGATACTATTTATTACGCACTTAAAAATAAATACTTCTATTACTTGTACAACTATAAATTAAATTACAGGAATCATAATAAAAGGCTTAAAACCAGTATAAGCATGTACAAATTTGTCCAGAGACTTTTATGCATTATGTTATGCATTTACTGAGACCGTATAATTATTTAGGTTTTTGACTGTATCGTGAGCATCACATCAGATTTTCTTGTGACTTATTGTTGTACTACTGAGGTGAGTTCATGGCCCCACTTTGTATATTGACAAACTTTTAAAGCCTTTTATGGGGAAGAAAACATGCAACATATTTTATTTGATAGACATAAACTGAACTACGAAACCTTTGATTAGATTTGCCTATTGTAGATTAACCCGCATGACCCCTGCATATGAGAGTGTTAAAATTATTGAATTGTCTGAATGTATAAATAGATCTATTTGGGATTGACCATCCCCATCTGGGTGAGTAGCGCTCACTGTGCCTAGGTCAGGACAACAGATGTTTAACATATCGGAACGGAATATTGGGTGCATTTTTATTAATGTGAAGGGTTGTCATTTGTTGTGGACTTAGCGTGTCAAGTATCAGTTTCGGGCAATAGGGAATGTAATTACCTTTAAGTATTGATGCTATGTGCGTTACTATTTCAGTGAATGTTTATTGTCCAAACTTATTTTATTAAACCTGTGAATTCACCAACTTTATGTTGACTCTCTAAGCATGTTTTCTCAGGAAACTGAAGCAGGTATTGACGTGCTTGGAGTCAAGCATCATGATAGGCTGCATTTATAGAGCTCATCTGGGGTTTTATAAACTAGGGAATGATTTCAACTACTAAATAATGTTTAAGACAATTTTTATTACATTTGCACTTTTATTCATGTAATAAATGTAATGATAATCTTTTATATGTTGCTCTACATACTATCTGCTGTTGATCCACCTACGTGACACCAAAATATTATTTCTACTGCATTTGACCAATTTGGGGTGTCACAGAATGGTATCAGAGCGATAGTTATAGAGAACCAGACCAAAAATTAAAATAAATATAAAAATAAAATTTTTATATAAACTAGACTATAACTGCTTTAAAAATATTTTGGGATTTTCGGGACTAGAATAGTTAAGCATATAGAGTGTAGAGCATACATGTATTATGTGGTTAACTATGCATTTATTATTAACATCCGGTTGATTAATCTTATAAGTATTAATGTAACCTTTAACTGGCGATGTTAAACGACACTATTATATAATTTAATCATAATTTCTAAAAACTTTTAACTTGAGTAAGCTTATACTTACGCCAATTAAAACGATATTATTTTCAGATTCATTATGACATCACCCGCTGCTACTCCTGCTGCTTTATCACCGACGTCAGTGTTACATGGTTGGATATCAACCAGCGAGTCAGACGACAGTCATACTTCCGACGATGCCGCACTCATCGATGCTCTCATCACTACTCCACCTGCTACACCTGTATCCCCCGCTGGGGATGAGGTTCAGCCGAATACAGCCCGACCACCTCTACCACCCGCTTCCTCACTTCTGAGCTACGCACCCGAGTCTCTGCCACCTTGTAAGAGGAGGTACGAGGCACCTCTCGACTCTACATTTGTGATCGGTGAGGGCTCCGGGGCGAGACGAGTTGACCCATTCCAGGCCCAGATTGTTGCACTTGTCGCACGCCAGGCTCAGGACATAGCAGAGATTCATAATCTGCTGTCAGCTTGACAGGTTGGACGCACTACTCTGCAGGAGCGTCAAGACCTATTATATTGGACTGTTAGTGCCGAGGCTCACGCTGCTCGAGGAGCATGGTCTACGACCTATCATTCTCTATAGTGGTTGCTGGAGGAGAATGAGTCTCTCCGTGAGCAGATCTACACCTTGCAGAGTTAGCAGTATGAGACTCATACCGCTCTTATGACCATGGAGAAGACACTTTCTATCTTCTTTGATCTCCAGGACGTTCGTCATCAGGATTTGACTGCAGAGGCTGCTCATCTCAGAGGATCCCACAAACCTTCAGAGCTCAGTTCCTAGAGGCACTTCGACTCCTTAAGGAGACCCGAGTTTCCTTGACCTCGAAGAAGGATGCTATGCAGGCACCATCTGTCTTATCACCACCAGTAGCACCGGCCATCTCAGAGGAGTCTGTTAGACATGAGTAGACTAGATGTGCTAGATCTTTTGTACATCATGATAAGCTTTTGGGTTGCTTCCCAGCTAACATGATACAGGACCATGTATTTGTATTTCCTTTTATCATTTGTATTCTTGTACTGTACTATTTAGAATAGGTATTTGTAGATGATGTACTCTAGATTATGTGTACCACCATACCAGACAGGCGGGTTATGCTCTGTCTTGGATTGGTTGTATATTTTGTATTGTATTTCTACTCTAGAAATGGCATGTACTCGTCATCTTTTGTTATATTATGTGTTGTATTATATTATGAACTTTTAACAGGTTATCCAATTTGTTGTGAAGTCTATGCATGAATTTATTTTCGTGTATTTATATATAAAACTGTGCTAACATCTAAAACTAATGATTTCATTTTTGTGTATGATTATAGACAAATGGTAATCACTAGAACGAGCCCCAACAATGCCGACGCTACCCAAAACGTCACTGCCGCCCAACTAAGGGAAATGATTGATCAAGGCATCGCAACTGTGATGGCTGCCAACAGAAACATGGACGATAGCCAAAAGTCCAATAACCGCAGGAATAATTAGACCACAAGGGGTTGCTCTTATCCCGAATTTCTGAAGTGTAAGCCTTCATACTACAAAGGAAGAGAGGGTGTTGTGGAGCTGATGCAGTGGTTTGAAAGGTTGGAGACCGTGTTCTGCATCAGCGATTGTGCAGAGGAGAACAAAGTCAAGTTTGCCACCTGCACGTTACTTGAGAGTGATCTTACTTGGTGGAACTCTGTAGTTGCTACTCTTGGACACGATGCTGCCTATACTCTCAACTGGACTGATCTAAAAGAGAGGATGACGGAGAAATACTGTCCAACGGGTGAAATGAAGAAGCTTGAAATCAAATAATAGGATCTCAGATGCAAGAACAATGACATCATTACATACAACCAAATATTCCAAGAGTTGACTCTAATGTGTACCAGAATGTTCGTTGAGGTGGAAGATCAGATTGAAAAGTATGTTGGTGGACTCCCAGACGCCATTCATGACAGCGTACTTGCATCTCTACCCACTACTATCGAGAATACCATTGAGTTCCCTATTGAATTGATCAACAAAAGAGTTCGTGCCATATCTGAGAGGAACACTGAAAACAAGCGGAAGGCAGATGAAAATTTCCGTAGTCAGCACCAACAGCCTCCTAAAAGGTAAAATGCTGGACAGGTTTACAGTGCTACCACTTAAGGGAATAGGCCGTATGTGGGTGCAAAACCCTTTTGCTCAAGGTGCAACTATCATCATACAATTGATAGCCCATGTCAGTCCTGCTACAAGTGTGGACAAGTTAGTCATTTTGCCTGTACCTGCCAAGTTAATGCTGTCACTCAGGTCTGACCCAACCACAACACCGGGAACCACAACAACAGGAGCGGATACAATGCCCGTGGGAACAGGAACAGATAGTAGGGAAACCACAATACTCCCGGAGGAAACGACAATGGACCCAAGAAGGGAGTTGTGTGCTATGAGTGTGGAGCACCAGGATATGTGAGACCATGTTTTCCCAAGTTGGCCAACCAGAACAAGAAAAGTGGAGGAGCTTCATCAAGAGTGTACGTGGTCGGCAATGCAAAAGCCAACCCCGATTCTAATGTCGTCACTGGTACGTTCCTACTAAACAATCATTATGCATCTGTTTTGTTTGATACTAGAGCAGAAAGAAGTTTTATATCCACTGATTTTAGCAATGTATTAGAAGTCGTCCCATCGATTCTATATCACCGCTACTCCGTAGAATTAGTTGACGGTAAAACTGTAGATGCTAACACTATCATTAGAGGTTGTACCTTAAATCTTTCAAAACATCCCTTCAACATTGACCTTATCCCAGTAAACCTTGGTAGTTTTGACGTTATTATTGGCATGGACTGGTTGGCAAGATACCGCGCAGTCATTATTTGTGTTGAAAAACTAGTCTATATTCCATGGGGGAAGGAAACCTTGAACATTCGAGGAGACAGTAACACCGACCTTACTGACACTAGAATTAGTGTTATCTCTTGTACTAAAGCTCAGAAATATTTGTTGAGAGGATGACCTATCTTCGTGGCTCATATTTCTCAAACAGATGAGGAAGACAAACCCGAAAAGAAACAAATTAAGGACGTTGATAGGTGTGAAAACACCCATCCTTTTACCACTTATTTCTGGCTAAAACGAGACCAAAACGCGTATTTAATATCATTTGTTTGGAATTATGCGTGGTTTTTGTGTTTATTGTGTTTTCAGAGCCAACCGGATGGATAATGGAGAAAACATGGGATTGCACGGGTTTTATCGAAGAAAAAGACTCAAGACGAAGTCTATTGTCCAAGAGATGCAAAAGATTTGAAGTCAATGGGCCTATTTGAAGATTTATCGAAGAAAAGGACCAAAGATGGAAGATTTACATATGTCGAAAGAACTCAAGTCTATTAAACGAAGAAATTAAAAGACGAGTTGAATTTAATCATCGACAAATCCGGAATCAGAATCGAAAACGGACACTTTTCTGAAAAGACGAGAAGACAACAAGAACGGGAGAAAACCCACTCACCAACCAAAGACAAGGACTATATAAGGACATCCCTTCACACTTTTTGAGAAGTTTTTCATTTTCCAGTCTTTCTTTTCTTTCGTAGGAAGCCAACACCATTAAGGTGTTGGTGATTTTTCATTCTTGTTGAATCTTTGCTTTTGTAAGTGTTTAATCTTTCCTTTTGTTTACTCTACATTAATCTATCAATATAATCCTTCTATTAATCTTGTTCATCTTCATCTTTTTGATTTAAAGCTTAAAGTTCTTATTTGGTTGATTTTGATCTTTAAAAGTTATTGGGTTTTGTGTTTTTATTGTTGGGATTTGATGATTATGGTTAGTAAATGATTATTGGTTAGTTTGGTTTAAATCTTTTGGTTAATTTGGCTTGAGTTGATAAAAATCATATTACCCTGTTTTTCGTCTGCTTACTGTTCTTCATCCCCAGTATTCCGAATCAAAGTAAACATTCCGAATCAATCACTTTCAATTTTTATTCCGGATCAAGTTAATTATTCAGTATCAAAACCTTTCCATCCGGAATATCTAATATTCCGGATCAACCCCTTTCATCCGGAATAATCAATTATTCTGGATCACACCATTTATTCCGCATCAACAATTATTCCGAGTAGAACTTTTATTCCGCATCAACTTTTTCCATCCGGAATATCTAATATTCCGGATCATGCCCAACATTCCGCATCAACCAATATTTCGGATCACCTCATTATTCCGCATCAACCTCATTATTCTGCATCAAAACCTTTCCATCCGGAATATCTAATATTCCGGATCAACCCCTTTCATCCGGAATAATCAATTATTCCGGATCACACCATTTATTCCGCAACAACAATTATTCCGAGTAAAACTTTTATTCCGCATCAACTTTTTCCATCCGGAATATCTAACACTCCGGATCAAGCTCAACATTCCGCATCAACCAATATTCCGGATCACCTCATTATTCCGCATCAACCTCATTATTCCGCATCAACCATTTATTCCGCATGAGTAAAATATTCTGCATGAGCTTATATTCCGCATCAACCGTTTATTCCGCATGAGCCTTATATTCCGCATGAGCCTATCATTCCGCATGAGCATTTTATTCCGCATGAGTAAGATATTCCGCATGAAGGATTTTTGTCTGATATATTCCGAATAAAGGGTACATTCCGAATCAAGCATTTTTCAGGGTATTTACAGTTACTGTTTTATTCTAATTTTAATTCAAGTTTTCTTTTTATTAATTAATTGCTTCTAGTTTACTTTTATTTATTTCACGCATTTACCTTTTTAGTAGAATAAAAAACCAAACCCTCTATTTGTCACCAAGAACAACTATTCCACTTTGAGCTGTGATCAATTCGAGAAGATTCCGAGATTAATCTGAACCCCAATGAAAAACCTAGTATCAAATGGCGCCGCTGCCGGCTCTTCTCGTAAAGATTAACAGTTTTTTGTGAGAACTTGGATTTCGAGATCCGTTCACCGTGAACTTTACTTTTTCATAAAAAATTTCAAAAACCCAAAAAAAATATAAAATTTTCAAAAATAGAAAAAAATTAAAAAAACATAAAACCAAAAATAATTCTTGTTTACTTTGTAGGTTCTTTTGCAGGTGCATGCGTACACGATCAACGTCTTATCAAGAGCCCGAGCCTCTCGAAGACTTAGACATGGCCGGTGTACACAACAAAAACAATAACCCACCTCAAAACAATAACAACAACAATGAACCTCTACCGGACAATCGCCCGATGATTGAACTTTTACAAGCACATGTGGAGGGCAACAATGATCCAATTGTCATACCCGCGATTGCAGCCAACAACTTTGAGCTCAAATCCGGCTTTATCCAGATGGTCTCTGCTCAACCATTCTTGGGGCGTACCATTGATGATCCTCATGACCACATCAAAAGGTTCCTGCAACTCACGAATACGGTCAAATTAAATGGTGTTCCACAAGAGGTAATCCGTTTACAACTTTTTCCTTTCTCCTTAGAGGGCCAAGCCCGACGTTGGCTTGCAAAGGAACCGCCACAAAGTATTCGGACGTGGACGGATTTGGAGACCAAATTCTTAAACTACTTTTTCCCACCCTCTCGTACTACCGCTTTGCGGAATGAAATCATTAATTTTGAACAAAAGTACGATGAGTCTTTTAGTGAATCTTGGGACCGTTTTAAAGATCTTTTAAGAAAGTGCCCAAAACATGGTTTTACCAAAGTGCACCAAATTAATACTTTTTATAATGGTTTAAGCATGAATGATCAAGATTCACTAAATAGTGCCTCGGGGGGTAATATTTTTGTTAAGACTTCTAATGCCGCTTGGGATATTATTGAAAATAAGTCTAGAGTGCAAACCAAGAGTGTTCGGAGCAATGCCTCTAGTGCTAGTACTAGTGACAACGACAAGAGACTTGACAAAATTACGTCGCTTCTTGAATCGCTTGTTACCCACACCGCTAGCAACACCAACAGCATCAACGCTAAAAACGCTCAAGTCAATGCTGTAAGCCAACCATGTGAAATATGAGGGGGTCCTCACTCTTACACCACTTGTACCACCACCCAAGACTATCCTTCTGAGAATGTTAATGTAGCATACGGTACCTATCCTCCGACTGCTTATCAAGCTCGTCCTCAAGGTGACTGCAACTTGCTTAGCTACCGCTCAAACAACTTTCTTTCCTCGCCCGGTTTTCCTCCTAACAACCCAAACCAACAACAAAACCTCAATCGCCCTCCTCAACAACAACCTCGTGCACCATACCAACCACCTCAAAGACAACCATATCCACCTCAAAGAAACAACCAAGTTTACCAACAACCTGCTTATCAACCACCCGCTTATAATGCTCCTCCCAACCAACCCACCACATTACACCAAGATATTGGAACCTACATGAGGACTAATGATGTGATCGTGGACAATCTCCAGCGGGAAGTGCTCAACTTGAAAGCAGACATGGTGAAACAAGGGAACGATCTTCGAGCTGATATGCGAAACACTTTGGCAAGTCAAACGAATGACTTAAGGAACATGATGGTTGGTTTCTTCCAAGGTAATCAAACCTCTTCTTCGGGTAATCTTCCGAGTAACACCGTTGCGAATCCAAGAGGGGAGATGAAAGCAATCACCACTCGCAGTGGCAAAGGTACCAAGGAACCCGAGCTTCCTATACCTCCACCGGTGATTGTGACTAAGGAAAACGAGTCACCTACTCATATTCCTCATCTTGCTACTTCCCCAATTCCTCCACCTCTTACTTCTACCCCTCCTCCACCCAAGGATGTGATTGATCCTACTCTCCCAAAGCCTTCCTCTTCTTCCGATATACCTTATCCCTCAAGGTTGAGGAAAGAGAAGCTCAAAAGCAAGGACGATATTCAGGTTTCGAACTTTCTCAAAATGTTTAAACAATTGAATTTCAACATCTCCTTCGCTGAGGCTCTCGCTCACATGCCCAAATATGCGAAAATGTTTAAAGATCTTCTTAGTGACAAGGAGAAGCTTCTTGATATTGCTAATACCCAACTTAATGAGAATTGCTCTGCAGTACTCTTAAGGAAATTGCCAAATAAACTTGGTGATTCGGGTCGCTTCTTAATCCCTTGCAACTTCCCGGGAGTAGACAATTTCATGGCCCTAGCCGATCTAGGTGCCAGTATTAACTTAATGCCTTTAAGTGTTTGGAAGCAATAATCTCTCCCTAAGCTAGTCCCCACCAAAATTACTTTGGAATTAGCTAACCGTACGGTTGCTTATCCAGTGGGGATAGCCGAACACGTTTTTGTAGGAGTCGACATATTCACTTTTCCTGCCGATTTCGTCGTGGTCGACTACAATATGGACCCTCGTGTTCCATTAATCGTTGGGCGTCCATTCTTGAGGATCGGTCGCACTCTCATCGATGTTGAAGCGGGTGAGCTTATCATGAGAGTGAGT
The DNA here is from genome assembly GCA_025667525.1 of Glebionis coronaria. Taxonomy (NCBI): domain Eukaryota; kingdom Viridiplantae; phylum Streptophyta; class Magnoliopsida; order Asterales; family Asteraceae; genus Glebionis; species Glebionis coronaria. Next base: position 403,282,181 of record CM046882.1, on the reverse strand, counting down.
GATGATAAAGTCGTCTTCAACATGGGAAAGCTTTCTAAACAGCCTTATTCATACGAGAGTGTTAATTTTATCGACATTCTTGATGAGGCTTGTGAAGAACACTTCAAAGATGCTTGTAAAAGTATTCCTACCTCTCCTCCTAATGTTGAGACCGTTTCCTCTATTGATTCATCACTAACTCTATTTGGAGAAAGTAATTTCCTTTGGAAAGATCTTGAAGCCACCATGGGAGATGTGAACTTAGAAAATGACGATTCTCCCACCGATTGGGATGAAGACATTCGTCTCATTGAGAAACTTCTCAAAGAGGAAAATATTTCTCCACCACCTCCCAAGGCTATTGCTATTGATGAACCGAATTTGAATACGCCTACCATCAAAAATCCTCCAGATTTAGAACTTAAGGAGTTGCCGTCCCATCTCGAGTACGTGTTCCTTGAAGATAAGAAGAAGTCGCATGTCATCATTGCTAAGGACTTGAAAGAAGAAGAGAAATCTTGCCTCATCGCCGTGCTTAAAGATCATAAGAAGGAAATTGCTTGGAAAATTTCCGATATCTGCGGAATTGATCCAAACTTTTGTACTCACAAGATTCTCATGGAAGATGACTTTAAACCCGCAATCCAGAGCCAAAGAAGGGTTAATCCTCGCATTCATGACGTCATCAAACAAGAGGTTATCAAACTTCTATATGCCGGCTTGATTTACCCTATTTCGGATTCGCCATGGGTAAGTCCCGTCCATTGTGTGCCCAAGAAGGACGGAATAACCGTTGTTCCCAATGAACACAACGAGTTGATTCCCACTCGTCTCGTTACTGGGTGGAGAGTTTGTATCGACTATCGCAAGCTCAATGATGCCACGCGAAAAGATCACTTTCCTCTTCCTTTCATGGATCAAATGCTCGAGCGTCTAGCGGGTAATGACTATTACTGCTTCTTAGACGGTTTCTCCGGGTATTTTCAAATTCCCATCGATCCCAAAGACCAAGAAAAGACCACATTCACTTGTCCCTACGGAACATTTGCTTACAAACGCATGCCTTTTGCTTTATGCAATGCTCCTGGGACATTCCAAAGGTGTATGATGGTTATCTTCCATGACATGGTTGAAGAAACTATGGAAGTATTCATGGATGATTTCTCGGTTTATGGCGATTCCTTCTCTGCTTGCCTTGCCAATTTAGAACGTATGCTTAAGCGGTGTGAAGACACTCGCCTTGTTATTAATTGGGAAAAATGCCATTTCATGGTAAAAGAGGGCATCGTGCTAGGACACAAAATCTCCAAATCCGGTCTTGAAGTGGACCGTGCTAAAGTCGATGTTATTGCTAAATTGCCTCCACATTCAACCGTGAAGGGTGTGAGAAGTTTTCTTGGTCATGCGAGCTTCTACCGTCGATTCATCAAAGATTTTTCTAAAATCGCTCACCCGATGACCCACCTCTTGGAAAAAGATACTCCTTTTATCTTTTCCAACGAGTGTATTGAAGCCTTCAACCTTCTTAAGGATAAGCTAACTAAGGCACCGGTCTTGGTTACCCCTAATTGGGAGCTGCCTTTCGAGTTGATGTGCGATGCTAGCGACTATGCTATTGGAGCGGTTTTGGGACAAAGAGTGAACAAACACTTCCAACCAATCCACTATGCTAGCAAGACGATGAAGGGGGCTCAATTGCATTACACGACAACCGAAAAAGAGCTTTTAGCTGTTGTCTATGACTTTGAAAAGTTCTGCCCCTATCTTGTCCTTTCCACCACAATCGTTTATACCGATCATTCCGCGTTGAAGTACTTGTTAACTAAAAAGATTCCAAACCAAGACTTCTTCGCTGGGTTTTGCTACTTCAAGAATTTAAAGTCGAAATTCGTGATAAGAAGGGAACTGAAAACCTAGCCGCGGATCATCTCAGCAGACTTGAGGATCCTTATGAAGGGGATCATCCGAACAAAGAGATCAATGACTCTTTTCCCCTGGAGACCTTAATGTCTATCAACTCGAGTAATGATGAAGGCCCTTGGTTTGCGGACATTGCAAACTACTTGGCGGGTGGAATTCTCATCAACGGGTTAACATCCCAGCAAAAGAAAAAGTTCTTCAAAGACATTAAGACTTACTTTTTGGATGACCCGTATCTCTTCAAACAATGTGCTGATTTGATTATTCGTTGATGTGTTGATGGATCGGCAACTTTAGACATTCTCGAAGCTTGCCACAAAGGACCCACCGGTGGTCACTTTGGTCCCAACTACACCGCCAAAAAAGTGTTTGACTCGGGATTTTATTGGCCCACCATTTATCGTGATGCTCACGAGATGGTTAAACATTGTGATGATTGCCAAAAACAAGGCAAGATCACACATAAAGATGAGATGCCTCAAAATTTCATACAAGAATGTGAAATCTTTGATGTGTGGGGTATCCACTTTATGGGGCCATTCCCTTCATCTAAAGGAAACAAATACATCCTTGTAGCCGTTGACTACGTTTCTATATGGGTTGAAGCCAAAGCTTTACCCACTAATGACGCAAGGGTGGTTTGTAACTTTTTGAAATCGCTATTCGCTAGATTCGGTGTGCCTCGTGCCATTATTAGTGATCGCGTGACTCATTTTTGCAATGATCAATTTGCAAGAGTCATGGCTAAGTATGGTGTAAATCATCGTCTTTCCACCGCATACCACCCACAAACTAATGGCCAGGCTGAAATCTCTAACCGAGGATTAAAGCGAATTCTTGAACGAACCGTGGGAGAGCATCGTGCCTCATGGGCTGATAAACTTGATGATGCTTTGTAGGCTTTTCGTACCGCATACAAGACTCCGATTGGTTTTACACCATATCGTCTCGTGTACGGGAAAGCGTGCCACCTCCCCATTGAGTTGGAGCACAAGGCTTACTTGGCCTTGAAGTGGGATAATTTCGATATCAACAAAGCCGGTGACCTACGCAAGATCCAACTCAATGAGCTGAATGAACTCCGGAATGAGGCTTATGAAAATTCTTTGATCTATAAGGAAAGGACTAAGCTCATTCACGACTCTAAGATTAAGAACCGAGAGTTCCAAGTTGGTGACAAAGTTTTACTCTTTAACTCTCGGTTGAAAATCTTTTCGGGCAAGCTGAAGTCTCGTTGGTCCGGCCCATTCACCATTTCCCAAATTTTTCCATATGGTACTCTCGAGCTCGCTCAACCTAATGGACCTAATTTTAAGGTGAATGGCCAACGAGTGAAGTTGTACTTTGGTGAGGACATCTCTCCTGAGATGATTCCATCCCTCACCACGTTTCCCATGAACTAATTTTGGGTCGAGTCAGGCTCGTGACTCGGTTATAAAAAACAAGCGCTCCTCGGGAGGCAGCCCGAGTATCTATCCTTTTCCGTTTTAACCTCCTAAGTGTAGGGGGACCTCTATAGGTTGTTTGTGTTTGTGTGGTGATGTGATTGCAGGGATAAGTGCACTCTTGGAATCTCTGAAGAACCGTGCTCCCGTGTTATCCGAAATCCGGTTCTATCTCTCAACTATCGTGATTCAATTTTCTTCATACTCACATTTGAAATTGATCACGTTAGTCGGCTCTTCCTTAGCTTGATTTAACCAACGTGCACAATGTCATAAGTGTAGGGGAGACTTTTCCCACATGCTTAAACATTGAGGACAATGTTTATCTTAAATGTAGGGGGACTTCTATCGAAGTTTTAAGTGGACTTTTCCATTAAAATGCCTTCATTTAACCGGAAAATCAATCTTTTTCAACATTTTTCAAATTTTTTATTAACTTTGGCCATATAGTCGTAATTTTTAAATTTTTATCTTTACTTTCATATGTATATATCCCACAATAAAGTCAAAAATATTAATAAAGTGGTGTAGCTAGTTTTGAAATCTTTGACATATTAGGCCCGTTGCGATTATTTTGACTCAACCCGAATAGACTTATCCAAGTTTATTCTAGCTAGTATCCTTAACCATGTAGACCTTAATTGGTTTATTAGGCTAAGCATCCACGAGTCTCATTACTTGAGATTTTAAATTGTGGAGAACGAGAAATGATAGAGTCAATTATAAGTCGGTATTCTTGCACAAGTACACTTGGTGTGATTATCTACCTATCCTCCCATCACTTGCTAATAATTTATCTGCAATAAGTAAGGTCATACGATTTGAAAAGTTACTTAACTTCTAGCCCAAGATCGTTTAAAAGTTGCTCGGTAATGATAAGAGTTCATAGCCAAGACATAACTTATGAAGCGGGGCGCGAAGATTGGCGAGTCCGAAAAGGCCCTAACAAGGCATGAGGATTCAATCTTATTGCTAAAGATCCAAGGTGATGTGAAAAGCATTATTCCCAAAATCAATATGAAGGATCAAGAATCACGACGAAAAGCAATCAACTCCCATAAAGATCATGGATAAGTCTATCCGAAAAGACCCTAACAAGGTATGAGGATAAATAGATCCAAGTCCGAAAAGGAGGCGGATCGTTTTATCTCAAAATCCCAAGTAACGCATTGAAGAAATAATGATGAAGTCGTGGTCAACAAAGTGGAGTATCCCTAAAAAATACTCCAAGTGAAGAAACTCTATTAACGAAGTAAGACCATTATCTCAAGAACGTCTCTCGAAGATATGAAGTATGAAGTACATGCCAAATATCGGCCCGAGAAAGGTCTCAAATCGTGAAGCGAGTTATGCCAAGATATGAACTTTTTGATATCCCGAGAAGTAGTTTTAAGAGATTTTATCCTTTAGCTAACTATTAATCAAATCGTCCTACTTTGCTTTCAGCCTAAATAAACTATCACAATAAGTCCAAAAATGCATCTTCATGATCATTCTAAGACAAAAATAAAATATAAGAGATACCACTAGGAATAAGGGAGTTTAAGCATATAATTAAGCCATGTGTGTAAGTGTTTGATTTGCTAACTTATAATAACAATGATCTCGTTTTTAAGCTTAGTTTGGGGAACGTGAAACTTGAGGGTGATAAATCTTCGCAGCACCGAAGCCCTAATGTAAGTCTTAGATCTCTTTGCAAGTTATTTTCATATAGCTATTTTCAAGTGAAAATGGTTTTCTATCCTTTTGTTTACTTTAATGTTTTAATTTCTCTTAGTACTTTAATTTTTGTTTAGTATGTTAGTAAGGCCAAGGTTGATTGATTATGAGAAAAGTGTAAATTTCCTTTATCACTAAGCATTGCATGAGGGCATGGCAATGGTTAAGTGTAGGGGATTTGATAGGTGTGAAAACACCCATCCTTTTACCACTTATTTCTGGCTAAAACGAGACCAAAACGCGTATTTAATATCATTTGTTTGGAATTATGCGTGGTTTTTGTGTTTATTGTGTTTTCAGAGCCAACCGGATGGATAATGGAGAAAACATGGGATTGCACGGGTTTTATCGAAGAAAAAGACTCAAGACGAAGTCTATTGTCCAAGAGATGCAAAAGATTTGAAGTCAATGGGCCTATTTGAAGATTTATCAAAGAAAAGGACCAAAGATGGAAGATTTACATATGTCGAAAGAACTCAAGTCTATTAAACGAAGAAATTAAAAGACGAGTTGAATTTAATCATCGACAAATCCCGAATCAGAATCGAAAACGTCCACTTTTCTGAAAAGACGAGAAGACAACAACAACGGGAGAAAGCTCACTCACCAACCAAAGACAAGGACTATATAAGGACATCCCTTCACACTTTTTGAGAAGTTTTCATTTTCCAGTCTTTCTTTTCTTTCGTAGGAAGCCAACACCATTAAGGTGTTGGTGATTTTTCATTCTTGTTGAATCTTTGATTTTGTAAGTGTTTAATCTTTCCTTTTGTTTACTCTACATTAATCTATCAATATAATCTTTCCATTAATCTTGTTCATCTTCATCTTTTTGATTTAAAGCTTAAAGTTCTTATTTGGTTGATTTTGATCTTCAAAAGTTATTGGGTTTTGTGTTTTTATTATTGGGATTTGATGATTATGGTTAGTAAATGATTATTGGTTAGTTTGGTTTAAATCTTTTGGTTAATTTGGCTTGATTTGATAAAAATCATATTACCCTGTTTTTCGTCTGCTTACTGTTCTTCATCCCCAGTATTCCGAATCAAAGTACACATTCCGAATCAATCACTTTCAATTTTGTATTCCGGATCAAGTTAATTATTCAGTATCAAAACCTTTCCATCCGGAATATCTAATATTCCAGATCAACCCCTTTCATCCGGAATAATCAATTATTCTGGATCACACCATTTATTTCGCATCAACAATTATTCCGAGTAGAACTTTTATACCGCATCAACTTTTTCCATCCGGAATATCTAATATTCCGGATCAAGCTCAACATTCTGCATCAACCAATATTCCGGATCACCTCATTATTCCGCATCAACCTCATTATTCCGCATCAAAACCTTTCCATCCGGAATATCTAATATTCCGGATCAACCCCTTTCATCTGGAATAATCAATTATTCCGGATCACACCATTTATTCCACATCAACAATTATTCCGAGTAGAACTTTTATTCCGCATCAACTTTTTCCATCCGGAATATCTAATATTCCGGATCAAGCTCAACATTCCACATCAACCAATATTCTGGATCACCTCATTATTCCGCATCAACCTCATTATTTCGCATCAACCATTTATTCCGCATGAGTAAAATATTCCGCATGAGCTTATATTCCGCATCAACAGTTTATTCCGCATGAGCCTTATATTCCGCATGAGCCTATTATTCCGCATGAGCATTTTATTCCGCATGAGTAAGATATTCCGCATGAAGGATTTTTGTCTGATATATTCCGAATAAAGGGTACATTCCGAATCAAGCATTTTTCAGGGTATTTACAATTACTGTTTTATTCTAATTTTAATTCAAGTTTTATTTTTATTATTTAATTGCTTCTAGTTTACTTTTATTTATTTCACGCATTTACCGTTTTAGTAGAATAGAAAACCAAACCCCCTATTTGTCACCAAGAACAACTATTCCACTTTGAGCTGTGATCAATTCGAGAAGATTCCGAGATTAATCTGAACCCCAATGAAAAACCTAGTATCAACTATTCATGGTAAAAGCATGCGGGTTTTACAAAGCCATTTTGTGTTCCATAGTTCATACTTAATTGATCTTGACTGATTTGTTGTGCAATTGGATAGTGTAACAAGTTTTGATAACTATCTAGTGATTTCATAAGTTTTAGACTAGCAAGCCTCAGTTAAATTTCCGTATCAGCATAATAATTGGTGTTTGGATTAAGGTTCATTTGATAAGTCAGTAGTTGGAAGTTGTTGTTTAGAGGATTTTCTCATTCACAAGACCAGTTCAAGTTACTTTGTAAGCTTTTGTAGTCAACACTTAAGTCAAACATGTTATTCGCTTAAAAATACTTTGGGTCATTTTCATCAGTTAAAACAAGCAAGATTCAAACACATGCCATTTCTTCGTTAGTGTGTTTTAGAAGCTGAATTTTGATTCTGAGTATACTTCAATATATAAGCTTTCCATACATAACAGGTAGAACATACAGTTTGCAGAAATAAGCTTGGAATTAGCTTATGAATAAGCTGCTTGGCCATGTTTAGTTTCTGTGATAAGTCCTAGACTGATTAGCATTACCCACTTTTCCACTTCACAAATGTAGTCATTTTCTTGCACATTCTTTTTGCCAAACTCATTTTAAGCAATTTTGGAAATTTTCAGCTTTTTGGAAAATCTTGGTCAACAAAAGTCAACCATATGCCAGTTTGCTTATTTTTGATTTCCAGCTTATTCACTTGATGCTTTTTGATAATTTTTGATATTCCAGTCTTTTATAAGCTAGCTTAATCCTTTTTAGTAGAAAAATCAAGTTGTGGATGTCTGTTTTAGCTTATAGCTTATCTTGAGCTTATCACAAAAAGCTATCTTGAGTTCTGGCTTATTTCTGCCCATTTCCTGTTACATGCCTAGCTAAAATTGTATTTTAGAAAGTTAAAAAAAACCCAGATCTTATTTGGTTTAGAAATAAGCTCATACGAGCTTATCAAACCTAGTTTGCCCGTTTTCTTTGAATAGTTAGTTTAAATTGCCATTAGGTCCTTTATCTTTGGTGATTAGTTTAATCAGCTTTTGAAACAATACTTTTTAGGGTTTGCAAGATCTAGTCCCTGGAATTTAGAGTTTGTTACATATTTGTTAGGCAGTTTTATAAGTTTGTTGTTAAGTTGTTATAGTTTGTTTAGATTTACATTTCTAGTCCCTTAACTTTCGGAATTTACATTTTCAGTCCTTATATTTTACATACTTTTCATTTTAGTGATTTTACTACTTGTGCATTAAAAACTTGTACTCCTTGCTTTAATTGTGGTAAATGCAATTTGTTTTAGAATAGTATGGATACATAGTAATAATATTTTTACGATTTTTACGTGCTTTGTTGAAATAGACCTAGATTACCAAAACTTTTATAAAATCTAAAACCAAAAATAATTAGTAACTTGAAATCATTTGGACATTCAATTCGTTGTGAGTTGGGAATTATGATCTTAAAAAGTGAAACATTAAATGGCGCCGCTGCCGGTTCATAACGTTACGATTGACGACTGATAGACGGTTATGATTGGATTTTGGGATCCGTTCACCTTGTGAACGTTCCTTTTACATATCATAAATCAAAAATATAAAAATATAAAAAGTAAAAAATCACAAAATTCAATTCTTTCCTAAGAATTGAACCAAAAAATTAAAAAATTAAAAAAGTAATCTTTTTCCTAAAAGATTAGAACAAAAATATATTGTATATATTGGTTTCCATCGTTTTTATGTACATACTATATTTTCTTAAAAAATCAATAAATACAAAAATATTTCTGATATATTATTATATGTAAATACATATACGTAGATACGAACACTCAATACACATACTTCTATAAGTATTGATTTTGCAATACATCGTGCTTGGGGGCGTTCCGATCCTAAGTTCGTGTATCGATCAAAGTAAATTAAAGGCAAAAATAGATAAATACTTCCAATAGGCAAGAATTCAAAGAATACTAACTATTAAGTAAATAGAAAGGCGACTTTGCTATAAAATGCAAGCCTAAGGGAAACAGGAACTTAAGAGCTACGCGCCACCTCATTCCCCCCATTCAGTAGTAAGTATTCTAAGAAGGAAAGCTTGTTGAGGGGTTTTTCCACCCAAGTATTACTTACATATATTATATTTACTTATGGATATTACTTATTGAACCTCGGAAAGGACAATACCTTCTTTTCCAAAGTCGATCGAGAGCTCCTCTCTCACTCCTCGAGTTGAGTTGCATGCGCACTCGAGCGCGTGCACATATACCTTTTGGTGTACTACCCCTTCCTACCAAAAGGAAGAAAAAGAACAAGAACAACACCGTCCATCAAGCCGATCCCGAGCATCGTGCTTTGAACAACTTACAAGAAGTCATGGCCGCCGTTGAATAGACCATTGATGGAGATCCTCCAATCAAATGTGGAGGGAAATGTGGATGCTATTGTTATACCCGAGATACCCGCAAACACTTTTGAGCTTAAGACACATATGATCACTATAGTTTCTTCTACCCCCTTCTTAGGGAGACCCATGGATGACCCCCATGATCACATCAATAAGTCCTTGTCAATTTGCAATACACTTAAGTATAATGGGGTCCCTCATGATGCTATTAAGTTGATCTTATTCCCATTCTCCTTAGAGGGTAATGCTAGGTATTGGCTAGATAGACAACCTTCTAGGAGCATTGAGACTTGGGAGGAATTAAAGAAGAATTTTGTGAATAAGTTCTTTCCACCTTCACGAACCACCGCCTTGAGAAACCAAATCATTGGTTTTCAACAAAGGAAAGACCAAAACTTTAGTGAGGCTTGGGAAGAGTTCAAAGAGTTGTTGAGAAAGTGCGCAAACCATGGTTTTAACCAAGTTCACCCAATCAACACCTTCTACAATGGTTTGAGACCTCACCATCAAGATTCCCTTAACTCGGCCGCGGGTGGGAACATTCTTTCAATATCCACACAAGATGCATGGGATATCATTGAGACAAAATCCATGGTTCAAACAAATAACCAAAGAGATGAGGTAATCCATGTTGTTCAAGTGAGTGCTCATACATCCATTGATAATCAACTCCTCAAGAGTCACCATGAGATACTTCAAGTAATTGACAAGAACCAAAAAGAGATGATTCAAGCCCTTAGGAGTGTTTCTTTGAACAATTCCTCTTCCAATGATGTGAATGCCATTACCTTAAGTTGTGAGATATGTAGAGGACCTCATTCTTACTTACAATGTGATAAAGTTCAAAACTTTCAAGGTGAATGCTATGCTTACCAAGATGAACAAAGAGAGCATTTTAAACCTAACATCAACCCTAACCATCTCTCTTACAAGTCAAATAATTACCTTGCTCCACCCGGCTTCCCACCTCATCCACCCACCCAAAACCAAACAAACCCTCCTAAATTGCTTCAAAGAAATCAAGTGCCAAGGGAAAATTACCAAGGACACAACAACTATAGAGCACCCAATAACTTTCAAAATCAAGGAAACAACTTTCATGCAAATAACCAAGGATTTCACCAACCACCTCCGCCCTTTTACAATCAAGGATATAATCAAGGGTATGGGAAAAATGAAACCATTGAGATTCTTCACAAGATGAATCTAGATGATGAAAGGAGGTTTCAAGCAAATGAAAAGAGAATGAGGGAAATGCAAGAGGAAACAAACAAGAGGTTCATGATGCTCTTAAATCAAAGACCATAAGGTGCTTTACCTTCCAACACACAAACTAATCCAAGGGCTAATGTAAATGCAGTTACTACAAGGAGTGGAAAAACAACTATTGATCCTTCAATGCCTCCTACACCTCCTTTGGTTACTCCTACTTTGGTTCCTCCTTGTGATAAGCCTACACCTCCAAAACCAACTACTTCAAGCTCTACAACTTCAAAGCCTACACCTCCTAATCCTACACCTACTTCTCCTTCACCATCCACACCTATCAATGAAGAAACCAACAAAGAGAGTCCTTCAACAACTACCACTCAACCTACACCAAAACCAAGTCTTCCATACCCTTTAAGATTGAGAAAGGAGACACTTAAAAATAAGGATGACATTTAAGTGTCTAACTTTTTAAGGATGTTTAAGCAATTGAATATCAACATATCCTTTGCAAAAGCTCTAGCTTATATGCCCAAGTTTTCCAAAATGTTCAAAGACCTCCTCTCAAATAAAGAAAAGTTGGTGGATATGCTTAACACGTCATTGAACGAAAATTGATCTGCCGTGTTGTGTTGGGTCAAAAAGTTGATGTGGCAGAAACTCAAAACGAAGAAAACATGAAGGCATTTGTTCAACGTTGACACATTGTGTCTAAGCGTTGACAAGTGTAAATTAGGCGTTGACAGAAGTCAACAGAAGTCAAACGCTGTTGGAAATATCTATTTAGGATAAGTATTCAGAATATTATTTATGAATATTCTGTATTAGTTATTTAAATAGAAGATATGCATGTTTATTCATAGTTATCTCTTGTAAAACCCTAATCCTTACACTATAAAAGGAACCAAGGGTTATTAGGTTTTTCATATCATTCATTCACAATGTAAACCTAAAGCGTGTGTCGACTAGGTGTGGGATTCAATGTATACACACCTAGTGATTGTTTGTTATTAATCTATGAACAATCCAATTGAGTAATTCTTTGTGTCTTGTGCCTAAACACCTTGTTTCCTAATTGTTGTTCTATTCCGCTGTGATTGTATGATCACATGAATAATGGTTATGCCTAGCAGCTAAAAGATTCGAGAAAACCAAGGTTTCCACAGTTGGTATCAAAGACTCGTGGCTCGTGATGCTATGACCAACAAGGTGTTCGTGTATTGAGAAGAAAAGAAAAATCCGTCTAGGGTTTTTCTGGGCGATTTTGTGTGCGCGGCAGTATTCAAAAGGCCATAAATTTTTATTGAACCGTTGGATCGCTGCGAAATTTTTTGTGTGTGTTCTACACACATATATCTAGATATCCAACGGAGGGATTGTCGGGATCTATCCTCAAGAAAAGGTTATTAAGCGTCGAAGTCAGCAGTGGTCATATGCTGTTTTCTGTGAACAGTAACAGTAAAAACGCGATTTCTCCTTCGTTAACCGTTGGATCATCGTGCAATTCACGCTGTATGTTCTTGACACTTGTGTCTAGGATCACACCGAAGGGATCTTCGATCTGAGCTCTCATGAAGAAGATATTCGATGTTGAAGTCCGCTGTAGTTTATGGTTTTCACATAAAATCATGATTTAGGGTTTGTAAAACCCTAGATCGATTAGCCACTGACAGGTGTTATGTAGACGCTGATAGATGTTGGTGTGACGCTGATAGATGTTGGTGTGATGCTGACAAGGCATGGATGAGACGCTGATGGCCAATCGCTGACAGGTACAAAGTTGGCGCTGACAGAGTTATATGTAGGCGCTGACAGAAAACCCGTGTGTCATCCGAGATATAGTTTTTCAAACGCTGACAAGTGTTGTCCGATATTGGGCAACACACCGTGATGATATCTTGGATAAAGAAGGATCTTGGATGACAAAGGAATAGCTGCTGTTTGGAAAATTGATACGATTTTGGCACACAAAAAAACACGAAGGTACATGGGATCTCTGTTTTTATACAGAATATCAAGTTGATATTTATGGCTCGGATATTTTTAAAGGGGATTAATGATTTTTAAGTAAGTTAGCAACAATTCATGAAGACTTTGATTGATATTAGATTATGTAGTCGGGATAGCCTTGTGAAAGAGTTATTCAGTTACAGCTTTTACATATGAAGATATTAATTCGTCATGAAGAGGTGTTAGCTTAAGGGGAAGAATTCTTATGGTAAGTTTGATGTTCGAAGAAGATTTTTGCGAGTTTGTGTTCTATCATATCTTAAAGTCGTGAACTCCCAGTCACTGACTTTTAAGGTAACTTGTTCGTGCTTACATGAATGGTGACGAAGACTTGACATAACACTTGAAGGAGTTACATTATCGTGCTCAGTGTCTCACAAAGGATGAGAATGTTGACAAGAGATCGAGGTCTGCTTATATTTTGCCATGAGTATAAGTTCTTTATCACGTGGATAGTACAAGACATGGAACACAAGGTTTGGGTTATTCTACTTCTACATCAAGATTATTATAGTTATTTTTCTCCAAAATCATTACATAGAGCCTACATTTGGAGAATCTTCGATTGCATACTTTGTTTCCTTCCTTATTGATGTGACAAAAAAGGGGAAGATACGCATGCTACACTTGAGGGGAAGCAATTTGAAGATGATCTACCACTTACAAGAGATACACAAAGAGTTTTGCCAACATCAACTAGGGGAAGATTGTTGGGTTAAAAAGTTGATGTGGTAGAAACTCAAAACGAAGAAAACATGAAGGCATTTGTTCAACGTTGACACATTGCGCCTAAGCGTTGACAAGTGTAAATTAGGCGTTGACAGAAGTCAACAGAAGTCAAACGTTGTTGGAAATATCTATTTAGGATAAGTATTCAGAATATTATTTATGAATATTCTGTACTAGTTATTTAAATAGAAGATATGCATGTTTATTCATAGTTATCTCTTGTAAAACCCTAATCCTTACACTATAAGGGTTATTAGGTTTTTCATATCATTCATTCACAATGTAAACCTAAAGCGTGTGTCAACTAGGTGTGGGATTCAATGTATACACACCTAGTGATTGTTTGTTATTAATCTAATGAACAATCCAATTGAGTAATTCTTTGTGTCTTGTGCCTAAACACCTTGTTTCCTAATTGTTGTTCTATTCCGCTGTGATTGTATGATCACATGAACAATGGTTATGCCTAGCAGCTAAAAGATTCGAGGAAACCAAGGTTTCCACATGTTTTTGAAGACTTTACCAACAAAACTTAGAGATCCATGACAGTTTTTGATCCCTTGTAATTTCTCGGGGGTGGAAAATTGCATGGCACTTGCGGATCTTGGGGCAAGCATAAACTTGATGCCTTTGTCGGTTTTGAAACAAATCTCTCTTCCCGAGCTCACTCCTACTAGGATGACCCTTGAGTTAGCAAACTGTTCAATAGCTTATCCGGTAGGTATTGCGGAGGATGTGTTTGTAGGGGTTGATAAATTCACATTCTCCGTGTATTTTGTAGTTGTTGACAATGATATGGACCCGAGAGTTCCTCTTATTGTAGGTAGACCTTTCTTGAGGACGGGTCGTACTCTTACTGATGGGGAGGAGGGAGAACTAATTATGAGAGTTGAGGATGAGAAAGGAGTGTTTAAGTTGGGGAAAGTTACTAAGAACTCTCAAAGTAGTGAAACCGTAAACATTGCGGATGTTCTTGATGAGGTGTGTAATGAACATTTTCATGAAGCTTGCAAGAATGATAGTGAGAACATGCCACATGTGGAGACCATTGCCTCAATTTATCCTTCCTTAACACCATTTGGAGAGAGTGATATCCTCCTAGAGGAATTTGAGTCTAACTTTCTTGGTAATGATGATTCTCCCATCAATTGGGAAGAAGACGTTCTCACTATCCAAAAGTTACTCAATGAGGATCCCATTTCTTCACCTACTCCACAAGAAGTTACCAATGATGATTCATTATTAGTGAAACCTTCCATTGAGAGTCCACCTTCCCTAGAGCTTAAGGATCTTCCATCACACCTTGAATACGCTTTCTTAGAGGGAAAGGACAAATTACCCGTTATCATAGCCAAAGACTTGAAAGATGATGACAAGGAAAAACTCATAGAAGTTATTAAGAAGCATAAGAAAGCTATAGCTTGGAAAATATCCGACATAAGGGGAATTGATCCTAGTTTTTGTACACACAAAATCCTTATGGAGGATGATTACAAACTCACCATTCAAAACCAAAGAAGGGTTAACCCAAAAATCTTTGAAGTCATCAAAAAGGAAGTTATCAAACTCCTTGATGCGGGTATGATTTACTTAATTTCTGACTCCTTATGGGTTAGCCCGGTGCATTGTGTGCCTAAGAAGGGTAGAATCACCGTTGTGCCTAATGAGAACAATGAGCTAATCCCCACTAGACTTGTCACGGGTTGGAGAGTTTGTATTGATTATAGGAAGCTTAATGATGCCACTAGGAAAGATCATTTCCCATTACCTTTCATGGACCAAATGCTTGAACGCTTAGCGGGAAATGAGTACTATTGCTTTCTAGATGGATTATCGGGTTATTTCCAAATACCCATTGATCCAAAGGATCAAGAAAAGACCACATTCACTTGTTCCTATGGCACATTTGCTTATAAGAGAATGCCTTTTGGCTTGTGCAATGCCCCGGGGACATTCCAAAGGTGTATGATGGCAATCTTTCATGACATGATTGAGCACACCATGGAAGTTTTCATGGATGATTTCTCGGTTTTTGGAGATTCATTCACTTCTTGTCTCTCCCATTTAGCACATATGCTAAAAAGGTGTGAAGAAACACGTCTTGTTTTAAATTGGGAGAAGTGCCCTTCATGGTCAAAGAATAGTTTTGGGACATAAGATATCCAACAAAGGTTTAGAAGTGGATCAAGCTAAAATAGATGTTATTGCCAAACATCCCCCCACCTACCACGATGAAAGGAGTTAGGATCTTTTTGGGTCATGCGGGTTTCTATAGGCGTTTTATACAAGATTTTTCTAAGATAGCAAGACCCATGACCCACCTCTTGGAAAAAGAGGCTCCTTTCATATTCACACAAGAGTGTTTAGAGTCTTTTGAGATTCTTAAGGAAAAGTTGACTAAGGCTCCCGCTTTGGTATCACCAAATTAGGATTTGCCTTTTGAACTCATGTGTGATGCTAGTGATTATGCCGTGGGGGCCATCTTAGGACAACGAGTTAATAAGAATTTTCAACCTATACACTATTCGAGTAAGACAATGACGGGTGCTCAACTTCATTATACCACTACGGAAAAAGAGTTGCTTGCTATTGTTTATGCCTTTGAGAAATTTAGACCCTATCTTGTGCTTTCTAAGACCATAGTGTATACGGATCATTCCGCTCTCAAGTACCTTATGACAAAGCAAGATTCTAAGCTTAGGCTTTTGAGATTGGTTTTTTTGTTACAAGAGTTTTCTATAGAAATCCGTGATAAGAAAGGCGCCGAGAATTTAGCGACGGATCACTTGAGTAGACTTAAGCATCCTTTTCAAGGAGAATTACCTCATAAGGAAATCAATGAATCCTTTCCACTTGAAAAACTCATGTCTATCTCTTCACAAGAGGATGCCACCCCTTGATTTGCGGATATTGCAAACTATCTTGTGGGGGATGTGCTTAATGAGGGTTTAACTTCCCAACACAAGAAAAAGTTTCTCAAGAAAGCAAAATATTACTTTTGAGATGACCCTTACCTCTTTAGGCAATGTGTGGACCAAATCATAAGACGTTGTGTAGATGGGCCCGAAGCATTTAAGATCTTAGAAGCTTGCCATAAAGGACCCACGGGGGGCCATTTTGGGCCTAACTACACGGCTAAGAAATTCTTTGATTCGGGTTACTATTGGCCTTCCATTTACAAAGATGCCCAAGAAATGGTAAAATATTGTGATGTTTGTCAAAGACAAGGAAAAATTAATCAAAGAGATGTGATGCCACAAAATTTCATACAAGAATGTGAGATTTTTGATGTATGGGGTATATATTTTATGGGACCTTTTCCATCATCAAAGGGCAATAAGTATATACTCGTAGCCGTAGACTATGTTTCTAAGTTGTAGTAAAGTTCTTGAAGCAATTATTTGCTAGATTTGGTGTACCTCGGGCTATCATAAGTGATCGTGGGACTCATTTTTGTAATGATCAATTTACAAGAGTCATGAAGAAGTATGGTGTTAACCATAGACTTTCTACCACGTATCACCCTCAAACCAATGGGCAAACCGAGGTTACAAATCGTAGTTTAAAGAGAATTTTAGAAAGAACGGTGGGAGAGCATCGAGCTTCTTGGTCAGATAAGCTTGATGATGCTTTGTGGGATTTTAGGACGGCTTTTATGACACCAATTGGTTGTACTCCTTATAGGTGTTATGTCAAAAATTTGATGTGGCAGAAACTCAAAAACGAAGAAAATATGAAGGTATTTGTATAAGCGTTGACAAGTGTAATCCAGGCATTGTCAAGAGTAAATCAGGCGTTGAAAGAAGTCAACAAAAGTCAAACGTTGTTGGAAGCTTCTATTTAGGATAAGTATGCAGAATATATTCTATATTAGTTATTTAAATAGAAGATATTCATGTTTATTCATAGTTATCTTTTGTAAAACCCTAATCCTTACACTATAAAAGGAACCAAGGGTTATTAGGTTTTTTATATATCGTTCATATACAATGTAAACCTAAAGCGTATGTCGACTAGGTGTGGGATTCAATGTATACACACCTAGTGATTGTTTGTTATTAATATAATGAACAATCCAATTGTTTAATTCATGTGTTATTGTGCCTAAACACCTTGTTAATGGTTGTTGTTCTAATTCTGCTTTGATTATGTTAATCATATGAACAATGATCATTCCTAGTAGCTAAAAGATCGAGGAAACCAAGGTTTCCACAGTTGGTATCAGAGCCTCGTGGCTCGTGATGCTAGGACCAACAACGTGTTCGTGTTTTGAGAAGAAAAGAATAATCCGTCTAGGGTTTTCTGGATGTTTTTGTGTGCGCAACAGTATTCAGAAGGTCATAACTTTTTATTGTACCGTTGGATCGTCACGAAATTTCTTGTGTATTTTCTATACACATATATCTAGACATCCACCGGAGGGATTGTCGAGTTTTATCCTCAAGAAAAAGTTATTAAGCATCAAAGTAAGCAGTAGGATGTATGCAGTTCTCTATGGACAGCCATGTTCAAAACACGATTTCTCCTTCGTTAACCGTTGGATCATCGTGATTTTTGAACTGTAGATTCTTGGCACTTGTGTCTAGGATCTCACTGAAGGGATCTTCGATCTGAGCTCTAATGAAGAAGTTATGATATGTCAAATTTGGCTGCAAAGAAGGTATGAAGTTTTATGTTTCACATAAAATAATGAATTAGGGTTTATTCCAAACCCTAGAATCAAATTCAGAACAGTCAAATCTTTAGATCCATTGGTGTTATTGTGATTATAGTTAAGGTTTTGGAATAACCCTAGATCCAAGATCGCGTTTGCTGCTATTGATCGAAGGTTGAGAAAGCTATGATGGCAATGATCTTTGATTAATAGACATCAATGGGTAAAAGCTGCTGTGATCCATCTTCATTATTTTATGATCAAGCTGTGATGTCATGTGAATATAGTATGGGAAAGATATGCATTTGTTTTGATATAGCTCACGTGAATATAGTATGGAAAAGATATGGAATCTGAAGATCACGTGTTCATCAGACATGGAGCTTAAAATTTTAACGAATGTTCAGCTAGTTTAAGATGGTATGAAGATTTTGATTAAAGATGGGCATATCTTGTTTTCCTATTTTATCTCCAATATTTGCAAAAGTAATATATGCTGATTTTGAGGAATGACTTTTCAAAACGTTATCTATGAAGATGGGCTGGATAAAGGTTTCCTATATTATGGGATACCAGAAAGCATTACGTGGGATTTCAAGCTCTAATGGAAAGTAATATGTGATTTACAACATGTTACTTTTGGTATCCACGATTGTTATTTGTAGCCGCTGATGTTTGTTAATTTGACGCTGACAAAGAATAAGTTGACGCTGATAGGAAGAATTGACATGTGTTGTCCGAAAAAGGTTTGTTGAAGCATTGATACGCTTTGTCCGATATTGGACAATGCATGTGATTAAGCTGTTGGACAATGAGGGTTCTCGGATAACAAAAGGAATAGCTGGTGTTTGAAAAAATTGATACGATTTTTGCACACAAAAAGGAGGTATTTACACGCAAAGGTATATGGAATCTCTGTTTTTATACAGAATATCAATTTGATATTAATGGCTCGGATATTTTTAAAGGGGTCAACGATTTTTCTAAGTTAGCACCAATTAGCGAAGTATTATTGGAGTAATGTTTATTATGTAATTGGGGTAGCCTTGTGAAAGAGTTATTCGCTAACAGCTTTTACATATGAAGATACTGGTTCATTAAGACTTGTCATGAAGAGGTGTTGGCTTAAGGGGAAGAATTCTTATGGTAAGTTTGATGTTTGAAGAAGATTTTCGTAAGTTTGTGTTCTATCATATCTTAAAGTCGTGCAATCCTAGTCATGGACTTTTAAGGTAACTTGTTTGTGCTTACATTGTTACTGATGAAGTGATGCAAGATCTAGGAATATGTGATTTTTCTTATGGTACTCTATGCACATATTTTCTATCACTTGAAGAAGTTACATTATCGTGCTCAGTGTCTCACAAAGGATGAGGATTTTTGTATCAGCAACACACTTCATCACATCGTACAAGATATGGAACATAGGTTTGGGTTACTCTACTTCTACATCAAAAATATTATATTTATTTTTCTTCAAGATCATTACATAGAGCCTACATTTGGAGAATCTTCAAGATTGCGTACATTGTTAACTTCCCTGTTGATGTGACAAAAAGGGGAAGACATACATGCTACAATTGAGGGGAAGCAATTTGAAGATGATGTACAACTTACAAGAGATACACAAAGAGTTTTGCCGACATCTTGAAGATGATGTACAACTTACAAGAGATACACAAAGAGTTTTGCCGACATCAACTAGGGGAAGATTGTTGGGTCAAAAAGTTGATGTGGCGGAAACTCAAAAACGAAGAAAATATGAAGGCATTTGTCTAAGCGTTGACAAGTGTAATCCAGGTGTTGTCAAGAGTAAATCAGGCGTTGACAGAAGTCAACAAAAGTCAAACGCTTTTGGAATCTTCTATTTAGGATAAGTATGCAGAATATATTATGTATTAGTTATTTAAATAGAAGATATTCATGTTTATTCATAGTTATCTTTTGTATAACCCTAATCCTTACACTATAAAAGGAACCAAGGGTTATTAGGTTTTTTATATATCATTCATATACAATGTAAACCTAAAGCGTGTGTCGACTAGGTGTGGAATTCAATGTATACACACCTAGTGATTGTTTGTTATTAATATAATGAACAATCCAATTGTTTAATTCATGTGTTATTATGCCTAAACACCTTGTTAATGGTTGTTGTTCTAATTCTGCTTTGATTATGTTAATCATATGAACAATGATCATTCCTAGTAGCTAAAAGATCGAGGAAACCAAGGTTTCCACAATAGGCTTGTTTATGGAAAATCATGCCACCTCCCATTCGAGTTAGAACATAAGGCTTCGTGGGCTCTTAAATGGGCTAACTTTGATCTAAACCAAGCCGGTTCACATAGGAAAGACCAACTTAATGAGATGAATGAATTATGAGCGAATGCCTATGAAAACTCATTGCTCTACAAGGAAAAGACTAAGCAGTTGCATGATGCTAAGATCAAGAATCATGAGTTCAAAGTTGGAGAGCCGGTTCTCCTCTTTAACTTAAGGTTGAAACTCTTTGCGGGCAAGCTTAAGTCACGATGGTCCGGTCCATTCACTATTTCTCAAATACTTCCATATAGGACTAATGAGTTGTCACAACCAAATGGCCCAAATTTCAAAGTGAATGGTCACCGTGTTAAACATTACTTTGGGGAGGACAATTCCGTTGAAATGGTCCAAGTGATCCCCATTTTCCCCATGAATTAATTCATTGTGGGAAGAGTCGAGCTAGAGACTCCATAAATCAAGCTTGAATAACTAGGCTTAGATCTTTTAGACTAGAGTGTGGTAGGATAGAAATAAAGGGTATATAGATGAGCATAAGAGTAGGGGGGATGCCTCTCTTTTGTCTTCTTGATGTTTGTAGGGTTGCTCTCTCTCATTGCATGCGTTAGAGATTATGAAGGAGGCCCTTGTATCGGGTTCTCTTTGTTACTATTGTGATTTTCAAACCACATTGTGCTTAAAATAAATTCACTATAGTAGACCTTTCCTTAGCCTGGGTTAAGCAAAGTTATCAATGTCATAAGTGTAGGGGAGTTTAGTACAATACTCTTAAACATTGAGGACAATGTTTATCTCAAGTGTAGGGGGTCTTCTATCGAAGTGTCCTTACCTAGAACTTTGTCATTAACTTCATAATAACTTGGAAATTAATTTTTCAAACATTTTTCAAATTTTTTATCTACTTTGGCCACCAAAAATATGCATTCATAATTTTTGCATTAATCATTTTTCATTTGCATAACACATTTGCATTGTATGTATTTCTTCTTTTATTTTTCATCAAAAATATATAAAAAGGAAAAAAATAATAAAGGATAAGGTTTAACAAGTTTAGATATCTTTGACATATTAGGCCCGCCATGGATACTTTGACTCAACCCGAGTTTGCTTATCTAAGCATTCTCTAGCTAATAGCCTTAACCATGTAGACCTTTATTGGTTTATTAGGCTAAGCATCCACTAGTCTCATTATTTGAGATTTTAAACTGTGGAGAACAAGAGATGATAGAGTTTGAAGTAAGTGTTAAGGGCTAGATAAACCTCATGTTAATTAATTGTGGCTTTTATATCCCCTTTCGTAACCTTTACTTTCTTGTCAACGCATGTATATATGTTAATAAACAATGAAGAACGGTTTTAATCAGTCTGTAGTTTCTTATGCATTTTTGACTAATCATTCATGGTTGGTATAAGTACGTCTTAAGATTCTAAGTTAGAACGTTTTATGTGTACTAGACTTATGTCATGCTTAATACTTAGCGGGTGTTTTCTTTTTATTTTTTTCTACTTTCTTTGTGAGGAATAAAGAAAAATAAGAGCGGCTTATAAAAAAATGAGTGCTAGAAAAAAAAGAGAAAAAGAAAAAGAAAAAAATAATTATACAAGACTCCCAAGAGGGGCAGTGAAGTGTTAATTATAGTATCTATTGAATTCCAATATTACTCTCACAAGGGTTGCGGGGATTTAATAGTTGCCTAATACTAGGGTTTGTTTTTGTACAATTTAACAATTAATGTTCGTTTTTCCTCGACTCACTCGAATTGATTTCCAATTAACGTGGATCTAATTTGTTCTTGGTAAAACGTATTTTTGGTATTTTAAACTAAAAAACTATTTAATTAAAAACTATTTTAAAATTTAAATCTAATTAAACTAAAAACTTTAATTGAAATCTATTTTTAAATAAAACTAAACTAATGTAAAAAAAACTATTTTTAAAAATAAAACTTTAAATCTAATTTTCAAAAACTAAAATAAAGACTTTTAAATAAAAACTAATTTAAATAAAAAAACTAAAATCTAAATTTTAAATCTAATTACTCTAAATGAAAACTAATTTAAAATTATAAAAGTAATTAAAATTAAAATATTTTTTTTCTCTTTTTATTATTATTTTTTTTATAAACTGGATTAAAGTAAATTAGTATAAAACTTTTTAATTAAAATAAAAACTAACCAAACTTAATAAAAACCTATTTAATTAACTGCCAGCTATAAAATTAAACCTATATTAATTTAACGTTGCAATATAAAACTCAAAAGAAGCTAAGAGCAACTGGTAAGGGCAAACGACAGTTAAGCGTGAGGTCGAGGGTTCGAAACCCTCAACAAACAAATTTTTTACTATTATTATTATTTTTTATTGACTTTTTGGAATATGAAAAACTAACAGATCAATAGGATCTGTAGTCTTAAACAGTAATAAGCAGATATCAGCTAATAATCAGATAGAAAATAAGCCTAAATAAGCAGATATAAAATAAGCAGACAAATCGAAAAGCAAATAAGCTATAACCTAATAAGCTGAAAAACCAAATAAGCAAAAAGGCTGAATCAAATAAGCTAAATAACGATAAGTAAATCCAAACAAACTAAACTTAAATCTAATAAGTAGTTAAAAACAAACTGAATAAACTCAAAAACAATAAGCAGACTCAAACATAAATCGAAACCCAACACAAGCAGATAGATTAAAATAAGAGCTAAAACTAAAAACTCAAACAAAAACTAAATATTAAGCAATATCTAAACAGTATTAAGTCAAACCAAAAGCAGATTGAAAACACAACTATTTAAACAGGAACATAAGTGAACTATTAAACATAAAACTTATACAAAGTAAAGCAGATTTAAACACTAAAATAAACCGAATCTAACAATAGTAGATTTAAAACTAAAAAAATATAAAAACTAAAGAGATTAATCACCTTTTTTCGATTTCCGTTGGGTCGAAGGATGGCGCTGAGCCTCCTTGTGAACCGAAGCAACAAATCAAACACCACCGTTAATCAACCCGAGAACATCAACAGTATCGAACCAAACGAACAAGAACAAGAACAATATTCGAACCAAAAGCTATCCGAACCAGATTTTTATACTTTCCCAATAGGGGAAAATATTAATCACTTCCTTTTTATTTTTTTATATTTTTTTAATTATATTAATAATAATATAAACCAACAGTAATATTAAAAAGAAGCAGATTAAAGATTGAGACAAGATTAATAAAAATAGTAACAGGAAATTAAAATTGAGACAAGATTAATAAAAACAACTTTTCATTAATCAAATAAAAATTACATTTACTGAAAATTAAAAAATTACAATAATCTTAAAACTAATTTGTAGAAAATTAAATAAAAGAAAAGTGCTTTACATTACACAAATGAGGGGGGTTTTATAGGCAAAACCCCAAAAACTTCTTCATGAAGCTTCGAGAGTGACGAATTAAATCTGAGCCGTTCTATTCATCATTTATGCCTTCTCTTTCTTCACTCCTTAATCCAACGGTTGAAATCATCTTGTGTCACACGGATTGCCAGCGTGGATAGGGGTGTGTGCTTCTTGTGTCTGTTCTATGCTGAGGTGGAGGCTCTTGATTGGAGGTTTGGTATTGGTGAGTTGGTTAATCCAATCACAATAGGGGAAAAGGCCACGTTGGATAGGACCACCATGAGTGATTGCTTCCGAAAAGTTGGGGATTTAATTCCTTATTGAGTGAATTAGCAAATAAGGGTAAAACCCCCAATTTTGATGATTAAAATTTGTGTTGATTGTGAATTTAGGGTTTGGGGATAGGGTAAAAAGATGGTGGCTGTTTAATTTTTTTGAGAGAGATGAAAGGAAAAAGTGAGGGTGTTTTATCTTGGTTGTAGCGAAAAGGGGAGTGGGGTAATTCATTTTATTAAACCGTGTGGGGTGTTGTGGGTACACGTGTGTGTTAGGAGGAAGTAAATAAGTCTTCTTTTTTTCTTTGTGTGAGTTGACTGGGATATAAACGTTTCACCAGGGAACGTGATTAACCTTTCCTTTTTACCAAGCAATTTAATTTCCTCCGTTTCATGTTTTCACTAAATGGGATTTTGGCCCAATTGTTATTCTCCTTCCATTTTTGTTTAGTTATTCTTGCAAATGGGCTTTTGGTTATCAAGTAGCTAGTTTAAATCCACTAATGGGCTTTTGGGCCCAATAACCCAAATGTGGGACCCACTTTGCTCGAATATCTTCAAAAAGATTTAATCCGCTAAAAACGATCTTGATTTCGGCTTCTTTGATCATTTCTTCAAAACCGTGTCGGTTTAGCCGGTTTTCGTAAACTTGGGCACACTTTTGGTCTTTGACATTGTCTTTGTCTCTTTCTTGGACTTTTCTTCGACATTTGACCGTGAAATCCCGTGTTTTCTTTCCTTTTGATCATTTGTACTTATTTCACACAAAAACACAAAACCACGCGTAACTCCGACTTTTACAAAATTAAACACATGATTAGGTCTTGTTTTTCCTTGATTTTAGTGGCAAAAGGATAAGTGTTTATACACTTATTAAATCCCCTACACTTGACCATTGTAATGACCCCATGCAATGCGTTATTTCAAAGCATAAAGTTACATTTTTCTCATAATTAACCCATCTCGGCCTTTATTAAGATATGTTATTACTACTACGAAAAAGATAAAAAACTTAAAAGGAAACAAAAGTTATAACAATTTATTAACTTGGAAATTATTTGATGGAAGAAACTCGTAGAGAAATCTAAGACTTGAATTAGGGCTTTGATGTCATGAATATTAATCACCCTCACGTTTCACGTTCCCCATACCAAGCTTAAAAACGAGATCATTGTTTACCATAAGTTCTCAAGTTAAAACCACTTATATAAGACAATTGTGTAAAACTCTTTCTCCAATTCCTACTTTGTATCTCTAGATTTTATTGATTGTCATTCACCCGTAGGCTCATTTGACTTATTTGATAGATATTAGTCCAAAAATTAAGGCCAAACGGTGTAAACCCGACACTCAAATCTTAACCTCGTCCTCAAAAACGATGTCACTAAAGTAAGCCCACATCAAGGATGATTTAACACGATTTAGGGAAAAAATTCCCGGACCCAAAATTTGGCCAATAGTACTACTTATTAATTATTCCTCCAAAGTCATGTAGACTTTATGTGGAGTTTAGCAAGTTCACATCATATACCCTTAGGCTCTTTAAGATTTAAAAATGCTCCCCGTCTATTGTCCATACCCTAAGGCTCCTTGAACGATAAACGAGGGAATTGATTTTTTGATCAATTTTTATTCAACACTTACCATGCCATACACCCTAAGGCTCTAATGACAAGGTTCGTGCTACATGCCCCACACCCTAAGGCTCCTTGAGGTCATGTTTTAATCTTATTCTTTCTTATTATGATATATATATTAGGCCAAATTCCGCGGTCCCATGGTCTGAATACCTCCTACTTAGTGGTTATGAGCCACCTTAGTCGGAAGTCCACAACGCTGGAACCCTCAATGTGTTCATGCTTTAATTACTAGGAGAATAAAGATTTGGCTAAGAGTTAAGATATCGAATCTACACCGCAAGAATCCTCATTTATTAAGCAATTAAATATACAAGCGGGAAGAAAGAGCCACAAAAACTCATATAAATAAGAATTAACCCTTAAACTTATTATCAACTCTATCATCTCTCGTTCTCCACAATTTAAAATCTCAAGGAATGAGACTCGTGGATGCTTAGCCTAATAAACCAATTAAGGTCCATATGGTTAAGGATACTAGCTAGAGTAAACTTGGATAAGTAAACTCGGGTTGAGTCAAAATATTCACGACGGGCCTAATATATCAAAAATATCTAAACTTGTTAAAACCATTTTATTCATTTATTTATTTTGACTTTATTTTTTTTTTCTTGGAAAATATAAATACGATGCGAAGATAAAAGGAAATAAAATAAAGAAAACACTACTAGGCCAAAATAGATCAAAAATTTGAAAAACGTTGAAAAAATTTTAAATTTTCCGGTTAAATGGGGTCAAATTCATGGAAAAGTCCACTAAAATTTCGATAGAAATCCCCCCTACACTTAACATAAACATTGTCCTCAATGTTTAACCATGTGGGAGAATAAACTCCCCTACACTTAGGACATTGAGTAAGTTGTTTAAAATCGAGCTAAGGAAGGGACAACAAAAGTGATTTCATTTATTCGTTTTATTTATATACAAGATTGAATCACAATAGCAAAAACTTATCGAAGGAACCGGGTACACGGGGAAACACGGGAACACGGGTCGTGTCAAAAGCACCAAAAGTGGATCATTAAAGCACATGTCCGTGCACACAACATCACAACACACAAACAACTTACTTGGCTCCCCCTACACTTATTGGTGAAAATGGGTGAAGGAGAAAGAGGGTGGAAAGGATGGAAAAAGGTAAAATCTAACCTAGTTATACGATGCTTGATTTATTTATCACGAGTCTCTAGCTCGACTCGATTTCCCGAATGTCATCATTCAAATGGGAAAATCATGGAAAAATCGATATTTCCAAGGGAGGAAAATCTCTCCATGATAAAGGTGAAACAAAGTCATACAAGGCATACCCCATAAAAATCCACCCGGGTCAAACACGTAATTTCCATCACAAAAGGAAATAAACCCCGAGGTGGTAAAATCACGCAAGTCAAAGAAGAGTGGGGTATCCTTAGGCAAAAGTCTTTTACAAGGAAAGGTGTTTTGATGATAAGACAATGAAAGCACAAAAGTCACTATTCCGGGATCAAACACCGGTTCCTTAATGGGAAAATAACAAGAGGTGTTGACATTTAAGCTCAAAATATCATCAAAATCCAAAGTGGGAAGTCGTCCTCTTCCAAACTCGATGTGAAAACATAAGTATCATCGGAGTCATAGGAAAACTCATCCTCATGAGGAAAATAGGTATTTAGAAAGATATCTAAATCCTCCTCAAATGGAATAACCTCTAAAGTAGGAATGATCTCTAAGAGTGGAGGATCCTCCTCAATAGTCATGACTTCTAAAATTGGAGTATAAAAGTCAAAAGGAGTCTCCATAGAAGAATCACTCATAGGATATGAGGTGCATTACGATCATGGGGTGGGTCATCAAAATTAATGAGATCACTTAAAGAAGTGTCATCATCGTAGGTATCAAAGATTGGGGTATCAAAAATGGGTGGGTGGGTCAGAAGATAGGTCGTCTAAACCTAAGATAGTGTGATCACTTGAAGAAGTGTCATCATTATAGGTATCATAAACGGGAGTATCAAAAATTTGAGGCTCTAAGGGAAGGGATGAGTTTATCACAAAATCATTTTGATTAGACTTTTCAATTCCAAAAGGATTAATAAAAATCTCGTCATTATCATAATTAAGAACATCAATCATATTGACCGACTCTTTTCCATTTGATTTTGTTGTGATTTTTCCCATTTTAAAAACTTGTTGTTCATCCTGAACCCTAAGAATTAACTCCCCTTCGGCTACGTCAACTAAGGCTCTTTCGGATCGTAAGAATGGTCTACCAAGTATTAACGGAATACGAGGATCCATCTCATAGTCGACGACGACAAAGTCCACGGGAAAAGTGAATGTACCAACTCGAACAAAAACATCTTCGGCAATACCAACGGGGTATGCGAGAGTTCGATTAGCTAACTCGAGAGTCATACGAGTCGGTACAAGGTCGGGTAATGACAATTGTTTCCAAACCGAAAGTGGCATAAGATTGATGCTAGCGCCGAGATCCGCTAAAGCCATGCAATCATCGATTTGAGGAAACGAGCAAGGTAACACGAATTGTCCGGGATCTCCTAGCTTTTCGGGAAGCTCTTTGAGAAGAATCGCGGAACAATTCCCATTTAAACGGGTGTTCACGAGCTCAACCATTTTTTCTTTCTTATTAAGCAAATCTTTAAACATTTTCAAAAATTTTGGCATTTGAGCAAGTGCTTCAATAAGACTAATGTTAACATTCACATTGGAAATCATTTTAAAAAAGTTGGAGACATGAACGTCATCTTTGGTGAGCACTTTAGCCTTGTCTAACCTAGAGGGATTAGGGATATTAGGCTTAGACTTTGAAGGTTGAGAAGGAGAAGGACTCGCTTCTTGAACATCCGTAGGGATAGGCTCTTTCGACAATGGAGCACTAGTATTAGGAGTGGTAGTGGGAGGGATCACCAGAGGGGGAGTAGGATTACTCATTATGACCTCCGGGCCTTGTCTCTCCTTTATGGGCGAAGAGATGGAAGGTCCCACTAAAGTGGCTCCACTTCGAGTGTTGATAGCACTCACATTAGCACGAGGGTTAATCTCGGT
This sequence comes from Glebionis coronaria, assembly GCA_025667525.1. Lineage (NCBI taxonomy): Eukaryota > Viridiplantae > Streptophyta > Magnoliopsida > Asterales > Asteraceae > Glebionis > Glebionis coronaria. The sequence continues at coordinate 403,253,462 of CM046882.1, read as the reverse complement.
ATTAGATGGTAAGGCTCCTTGGGGTCTAATGGCTTGAATCATTGTCAAAAATCTCTTATCGTTGGACTCTTGCATTTGTCTAGTAGATTCTTGCATTGCTTTCATGATATTCTCATGTGTAGAATCTTGATAACCTATGAATCTATGAAGTGGGTTGATGTTTTCTAGAGAGAGAAACTAGAGAGAGAAAGTGAGAGAAAACTATGTGTTATTTTATTAAGTGAAAACTTCAAATGAACAACAACCAACCCCTTTCCAAGGAGGAAAGGGGTATTTATACTTCCAAGGCCTTACTTGGACTTGGGCCGGCCCATGACAAGCCCATGGACCGGTTCTTACTTAACTTAATAAGCATACTCTAACTACGAGCTATTACAACATAAATAATATTGTGGAGTGACCGATACTTCTAATATACGTAAAAACGTATTTCTAACAATCTCCCCCTAAGGGAGGTCACTCCACGTTACAAAATTCTAAACCTAGCATACTATACTAAGTCTTCGTTCTTTAGCTCGTAGTCTTTTCTTCTTTTCTTTCTTTTGTTGTGAATATGTTGGTTTGATCTTTTAGACTTTGGCTTGAGAGCATTGTTCTTTTGGCCTTTCACGTGCGATCTTTGCCTACTTGTGAATTTTGCCTCCTCATGACTCCATGTTCCACACACTTATGTCTTTTTGTTGAATTCTCGAAAGCTTCAGAGTTTGATACAGCGGAAGACTTTATCTTGTAATTTCTTGAATTTTTGCTGAAATTTGATGCAGAAAAACATAAGCATGTGGGAACGACTTCTAAAGGTACACCGCAACACCACCGTCTTTAACTGGTACACAGCAACGCCACCATCTTCAACAGGTACACAGCAACACCACCGTCTTTAACAGGTACACAGCAACGACACAAATAAAATGGCTTTGAACATTTTATTCTAATTCGGTATCATTTTACCTCCGGTCGGTGAAGACCGTTGGACGATATTAGATATCGTACCCGTGACGGATAGTTTCAACTAAGTAACTTCCTGACAGGATTTCGCGGGTAAACCCGTTCTCTTTATTCGACCGTCCAAAGCTGACTGCGAACATAAAGAGTGAATCACTTGGATAAATTATCCTTGTGATTTGAAGCCGTCAATTCATGAAACCTGGAACAAGTGAATTTCAATTAAGATTTTCACCATCGTTGCTTTCCAGTTATCACGAGCTCAATTCATAAAGAATCTTGCACGTCACCTACCAAGTGCTGTTTGATGTTAACACTAGAAGGATTTCCACTCGTCACTGTGATCATTAAAGAGTCACTCTGAGTGTTCTGGCAAGATCATATGATAATGCATAGAGGCCTGGAACGAGTTTAAGTTCAATTAAGAATTAAACCACTGTTTCCTTCCAGTTTTTCACAAGATTGGTTCTAAAAGAACCGCACGTGTAACCTACCATGAGCTTGTTTGATGTTGGCTCAAGCAGGATTTCCATCTTCATTGTAATACTTGCGTATTACTCGGATGTTCTGGCAATATTACAGGAATACTGCGTAGGACTCATGAAAATCTCTTACTTTTTACAGTGTGTGAGAAAGCAAGGAATAAATGGAAAGTGTCCTAATGAGACTTTTGATGATCTCTTGGCTCTAGACTCGATAGTGCGTTTTGATTTAGTGAGCGATGGCTGGCGAGGAGTGCCACCTTTTCAATACCAGTCTATTCGGAGTGAATAAACCAATAGATAACGTGTTGATCTCCGTGTGATTAAAACAAATACCTTTTGAGAGATACTTGAGTTAGCTGGAAAGGGTTGTGCATTGCATCACTGGGTCCATGACGTCTTTCTTCAATATCGAGAATCATTAACAAAAATGACCTTAATAGCATATGTATTGACCCGGTTTCTGCCTAAAGTTGTAAGGAGGGCTTCTTTCTTTACACCCTTTATCTTTACATTTCTTTTTCATTCTTCAACCCCTTCAGTACTTACCAATACATCATCACTAGCACCTTGTTGTGATTGTTCCAGTGCTAGCATCAGTAATTAGTCGGTACTCAGCTACGTTCACATTCTTTCTCCATCTTTCCTAGGACTTCTAATTCTATCTAGGGAATTGTCCTTGGGAAGATTCCATCGGCTCTGATGAATCATTGGACTAAACCTATTCCTACCACCCTTTTGTCACCACATTCGTCGTGAATTAAGCGTGTTTTGGGAAGGAATTGCCACCATGAAAAATCATTGAAAATCACCTAAAGTACTTGTGATATTGAAATCAAAAGTTTCGTACCTTAGGTGTTTTTGATTATCAAAAACGCTCCCCCTTAACACGTGCTTTACACATATTAAGTTGGATTAATCGTTAAGTCTTTTTCATCTTTTAGCCAAGTATCATTTAAATCTCCTTAATCCCATTTTCTCCCCTTATCCAAAATGTTAACCATTAATATTTGGGATATTGAATGGATTAACCGGTCTTTGGATAAAAATGAAATCGATGTGTGGGCATAGAACATGTTAATGCTCCCCCTTAAGTTAATAAGGGATAGTTGTAGTGCTTTAGTATGATATATTTTGAAAGATTTAGAATCTCATGAAAAATTCTTGAAAAATTATCATACCTTAACACTACATCAAGCCATTAAAGCACAATATTCACAAATATACATATTCACAATTGAAACACCAATATAAAGTGGACCTGAAATGTACGACCCATTAGATGGATCGTTGCAGTAGCTTGTGGTGCACTAAATATGGTCTACCACCAACGAATCTTTCCAAGCTCCTCATCAATCTACGTTCACGGAGCTTTTGATCAATCTTCTTGATCACGTACTTCGCCATTTGCCGATAACCCGGATGCCAATCCTCCGTCATCTCTGGCAAATCCCACCCGAGTTAAGATGCTCCAACTTTCCTCTGACTTGTAGAAGAGTCCCATCACTGTACTTATAAAGCTCACCCACCCTCATAAACTTCATTAAACCTCGACTGTTCAAGTAGAAAATGCCACAATTCGGGACAGAAATGCCGGTATATGGACATCTATCTACATGTTGAGGTAACACTTGATTCACTGGACGGGTTAGGTTAAGCTTCCTTTGGTAACTTTCGACTCCCAACTGAAGATCTTCAACTCGTTTCTTGATAACAACGCTTCGTGTGAACATACGAAGTGCTGTATTCAAGGCAATAAGGTCTTCACGAGGAATATGTGTGAGTTGATCACGGGTCATCAGAAGCAACATATCTTCGATATCCTCAAGGCGAATGATAGAAAAATCTCCCTGCTGGATTTTTTATTCTCTGTCATCCTCCCTTTTCAAACGAATCTCCGTCACATGATAATAGCCATTCTTGGCTTCAGTTTTCAGCCCTAAGATGCTGGAGATGCGGATATCGGATCTAACGTTACTTCCTGAATTGACTAGACAGCATCCCCTGTACGCCCTTCGAACTCGTTCGTCCCAGTGTGATGCACCTATGACAGCATACATATCATAATTACGATTTACCTTTGGGACCCAGAGTCGGTTTACCTTTTCCTCGATAAAGGGTATTGTCCCCCAGTTGGCAGCTTTCAACAAGGTCAGGGAGGTTGCGTACTTTGATGACCCCTTCAGCAGATACACAAGATCATTGGTGACGAAGAAGTCAAGAGCAATCTGATTATCTTGAGAAGGATCAAGTGGAGGTGGAGCTCTTTCTGATTCATGAAGACCTGGCCGTTGAACGGTATTCAGAGCTTTCAGGATCTCATCGGCATAATACTCGAACTCCATTCGGGTTAACCGGGTTTTGGCGCGAATTCTCTTATCCTTCAGCGCTCTCTTCACCAAAGATGGAGTAACCGAAGTCTTATACTCATGAGCAAGAAATGCACATAAGTCAATCGGACTGCGGATACGAAGATACAACACATCTTTGTCAGCGTCTGTGATCGGATCATATTGCGCCGCTGCCGTGATCCAAGCCTGTGGCGGTGCAGTCTCGTCAATCTCCAACGTGTCTGCCCAGTCCCGTGTGCTTGATTCAGGAACAGTAGATTGTGGTTCTTGTTGTAGAGGAGTGGAAACGTGAACATCTGCTTGTTCTGATTCAGGCATCTCGGCAGTGTCATGAACGGGTGAGTGTTGTGCAGCTTCAGGTTCAGATACCGATTCTGCAATCACAGGAGCAACAACAACAGAACTAACAGGGTTAGTGGTAATAGGTAAAGACACAGCAATAGATGTACCAGGAACCGATGACGCTGTAGTAGCATTCACATCGTGGCGCCACTTAGACCGTCTTGATTCCGTTGATGTTGATTTTTCCTTCTGCGCTGCATCTTTCTTGGACTTGGTTCCAGACTTAGCAGGTTTCTTTGAGCTGGCAACCTTATCCCCCTCTTTAGGCTGTTTACCCCCATCATCATCCCCATCGCTATCCTCGTTGCTACCCCTAGCACTCTCCTCATTCCCATCACCACCATCATCACCATCATCATCATCATCATCATCCTCATCATCATCATCACCATCATCGTCATCGTCATCATCCTTCTCTTCTTCTTCTCCTTCTTCTTCCTCTTCTTCACCAGTACCCTCCTCTTCTTCACTTTCTTCCCTTTCTTCCTCAGGCAGAATGTGGTATGGTACCACACTTCCAAACGTTTTAAATAACCTATCATCCTCCATGATAGCGTCATTCAGGGATTTGTAAAGAGCCCGTTGAATCCTAGATTTATCAAACGATCCAAGTTCCACCATACGAGCTTTGAGGATCTTCTTTAATTCAAAATCCGTTAACTCATAAGCAATTTTGTAGGTGGATTCTGAAGGATTGGATGACTTGATCATCAAATTATCAGCTGTGAGTGTCTTCAACTCATCACGCAGTTTTGGCATAATGGACTCAACGGATTCTTTCACTCTTTCTTCAACAGAAGCTTCAAGTGCTTCTTTCTGCTCCTTGTATTTATCCCTCATCGATTGAAGTCTAGTGATACGTGCAGCATGCTTATCAGCCTCAGCCTGCTTAACCTGAGCTAGTTCTTCTGCATGAGCTTTTCGCGTCAATTCCATATCTGCAGCGAACTTAGCAAGCATCTCTTCTTGGGCTTTCCTAGATGCTTCTTCACTTTGAACTCGTCTATGTAGCTCTTGGCGAAGTTCATCCATTTCTCTTTTGTGATTATCCGTATGTTTATCCAACATTTCGGCCATCACCAATGCAGCCATTGTAGATGTTGCAGAGCTGCTCTAGGTTGATTGAAGAGGTTCGGTTGTGACCACGGTACTAAGGATGGGAGTTATTGGTGGTGGAAGAAATGGTGTTGAGGCCGGTCTGGTTGGTAAGGGTTGAATTGGTGGAGGTTGAGTTGCTAAAGGTTGAGTTACTAACGGTTGAGTAGACACCATGATAGTAGGAGCACCGGACTCCTTTTCAACACTTGCTGAAACCGGGATGGATGTCTCCTTCGAAGTAGAATACCTTTCAGGTGACCCAAACTCATCAATATCCTCTGGCTCCTTGTACTCTTCTTCAATATTTACCCTTGAACCTGAACCACTACCGCCAGTATCTTTCCTACTCCTTTGAATAGCTATCTTCATCATTTTCCTCTCCGCCTTGTCAAGAGTAGGATCAACAACATCTTCTTCGTCACGTAGAACTAACTCATCAGCCTTACCCTTTCCCTTCTTAACCTCAGTCTTCTTCTTCTTGGTTTCGGGTTCAGGTAAAGCAGCTGGTTGCTTGCGTTTACCTTTACTCTTGACTGTAGTAGACGAGTCTTCTCCAGTCTGAAGGCTTGCTTTCAGCTTCTTGATCTCTAGCAGCAGTAGCTTGTAATCAGCAGAGCCTTTGATTTTATCCGTCATAAGATAATCGGGAATAGGACCAGGAATCACACCACCAGATGGTCCTTCATGCCTTAGATCCACAGTATCATCATCTTCTTCAGTGTGATACCGACTTGTTGCACGCCTAACAATAGTAACATCATTCTTCATAAAATAATTAATGATAAGCTTGATAAACCGAGGATAAGGAAAGAAATTTGTCTTCAGCTTCTTGTTTTGGAAGAGTTGGAAGGTGAATTCTTCCCACAACAATAACGCATAATATGCATTTGCGCCTTTATACATTCCATGGAAGATGTTCATAATAGGACTGCGCAAAGCATCATGCCCACTTGTTTTCGGTGTAAGACATCTACTGAGAATACCCAACATTGCTCTCCAAGGTTGTCCTACTTTAGCAGTGGTAAACTCAGACGCAACTCGTATGTCAGGACATCCAAGAGCCTCGAACATCTCCATGAGTTCATCTTTAGTAGGATCCCTCGAAAATGACATGCCTTTGGGTGTATCCCGTATACCAAAAATCTTACGAAAGTCTGAAACTGTGAGCGTTTGCTGCTTGTTGTCGATGGTGAAGGTGATCTTGTTTGAAGTACTCTCCTTGGTAGCCCAGAACTCATACATGTACTCATAAAGCACCGAGGCAGTACTCCTAAGGGCGTTCTTGAAATGAGAGTGATCAAGGATTGCTATGGCTACTTTAAATCCATGGTGAGTGGATTTTGAGACTTGCTTCAGCCGGTAATTGTTTGGTATGAACTTGAGGGTTCGTGCTTTAGCAATAGCGGCTTCTCTAGAGTCTTGGATTGCTTGTACTGTTGGATTAGTCATCGTTTCTGCTTAAGATAAGACATGAAAGGTTGATGCACAAAAACATATAGATATGAATCATTCTTACTTCTAAGCATAACACATTTCATAACATAATTCAACAAGTACATATAACAGGCAAATACTATCAATCAAATAATCCTTCATCCGGAACTTTCCTTCATTCGGAACTTCTTCATCCGGAACATTCCTTCATTCGGAACTTCTTCATTCGGAACTTCTTTATTCGGAAGTTCTTCATTCAGAAGTTCTTCATTCGGGAGTTCTTCATTCGGAACTTCTTCATTCGGAAGTTCTTCATTCGGAACTTCTTTCATTCGGAAGTCCTTCATTCGGAACTTCTTCATTCGGAAGTTCTTCATTCGGAACTTCTTCATTCGGAAGTCATTCATTCGGAACTTCTTCATTCGGAAGTTCTTCATTCGGAACTTCTTTCATTCGGAAGTTCTTCATTCGGAACTTCTTCATTCGGAAGTTCTTCATTCGGAACTTCTTCATTCGGAAGTCCTTCATTCGGAACTTCTTCATTCGATACTTCTTCATTCGGAAGTCCTTCATTCGGAACTTCCTTCATTCGGAAGTCCTTCATTCGGAACTTCCTTCATTCGGAAGTTCGTTCGAAACTTTCCTTCATTCGGAAGTTTTTCAGAAAAAATCCTTCATTCGGAAGTTATTATCCATGTTCATCCGGAACTTCAAAACACAGCCTTTGATGATTTAATCTATGCGCGTTTGTGAGTTCTAAGGCAAACTAAGGCAATTTAACATCTTCTGAAGACATTCCGAGTATATCCCACTTATAACCCTAATCAATTAAACCTAAATTAAGGAGTAAACCCTAATCTTGATTGATTTAATTATACGAATCAAGTAACATGATTTAACTGATGAATTAGACGAGTTATAAGTAAAAGATGATGTTATTACCTTTTTGAATCGAATGAATGGAACGGATTGATTAAAATCGAATATTGTGAGCTTGTGTGTGTGTATTTCAATGGCGGCAATGTGAGAATGAAACAGTGAAGAAGAAAATAAACGCAAGGGGGGTTTTGGTTGACTAGGTCAAAATTTTTTGCAACTTTCTCAACTTGTCACTTTTAACCCTAGATTTTCACTCCTTTTCCTTTTTGGTTTATTACTTTTCATTTTTCCTTAACCCTTGTTAAACTTAGCCACTACACAATTTAGCAATCACAACGTATTAGCACATCTCCAAAATCTAAAGCAAGTCCTATCACCTTGAACGAGCACAAGTCGTTTTCTAAAGCAATACCACTCATTTACCATTTAGCCATTAATTTTTCACAATCACTTTTGAAAATAAATTTAATGACGAAGATGATTTTAATATTTTCTCCCCCTTAAACGATGACCCGATTTCTATTTAAAGAGCTGTAGTCATTGTTTAAAGAGTCAAATATTGATGAAAACATTTCCAATTAATGTCTTGAAAAAGATTGATTCGTGGCGGCAATAAGATTTCTCTTATTTTAACAAATTAATGCACTGAGACGTACACAAATTCGTGTTGGACCAAGTTGTAAAGTAAACTTGATCCCTTTGCATGATTTGGCTTGTAAATCATGCCCGAGAAAATTAATTCCCGTTCTGAGCCAACGTTTTCCAAGGAAATACGTGACTTTAATATGAAAACCGGGTTGCAGTCTGAAATAACTACAAGCCATAATGGGCATGTTTTAAAAATGTACAACTTTTATACGGACTCTATTTATGGCACCGTGTCAATATTGATCGACATTTCTAAGGCCGTAAATATTACCGTACTAAAAGACATGCCCGATTTAAAAACGAAAAATATTTTTGGTTTTTCTGATTTTATAATTTTTATGGTTTTTGTATGTTTTATATTTTTTATGGTTTTTGTATGTTTTATATTTTTTATGGTTTTTCTTGGTTTTATATTTTTGTATTTTTCTTTTGTTGTTTATATATATATACGATAATATACATGATCACGAACAAAGGATACTCTGAATAGTTTACCACCACTATTCAGCTGATTCTTCTGCCAACTCTTTGAGAGTCGCTGGAGTGAATGATTTCATGCCAAGCTTGTCGATCAAAAACTCGATTCGTCCTCGATCTAAGGCTTTGGTGAACATATCCGCCAGCTGATACTCAGTAGTGACAAAATACAGCTCGATCACTCCGTTCTCCACCTGCTCCTTAATGAAATGCTAGCGAATGTCTATGTGCTTGGCCCGGGAGTGTTGAACATAGTTGCAGCAAAGGGAAATGGCGCTCTTGTTGTCACAATACATAGGGATTTTGTTGAATCCCAAACCGTAGTCAGTTAATTGTGATCTCATCCAAAGAACTTGAGCACAACAACCGGACATGGCGATGTATTCAGCCTCCGTGCTAGAGATTGCAGCGCTTTTCTGCCTTTTTGAAGACCAACTGATCAATCTATCTCCAAGGAGTTGCACAGATCCAGAAGTGCTACGCCTCGTGTCTTGACATCCAGCATGATCGGCATCTGCGTATGATATTAAAGCAATAGAGGAATCTTTCGGATACCATAGACCACGATGAAGTGTTCCTTTTAGATACCGAAAGATCCTTTTAACAACATGTAGGTGCTTTTCGGTAGGCCGAGCCTGATACCGGGCACACATGCATACATCAAATCGCAAATCAGGCCTGCTAGCAGTCAGATAGAGAAGGGTGCCAATCATTCCACGGTAAAGTTTGGGATCGACAATAGTCTCATTCCTATCTTCATCTAACTTGGATTTCTCCACCATTGGAGTGTCCACGGGGTCACAATTTTCAAAGTTATATTTCTTTAAAGATTCAAGAGCATATTGGGATTGATTAATAAAGATGCCTCTGGGATTTTGAGAAATCTGTAATCCTAAGAAAAATTAGATTTTTCCCATCACTGACATCTGAAAGCGTGTGGACATAATCTTCTCAAAGCGATTAGACAATTCTATGTTAGTGGCAGCAAATATTATATCATCAACATAAATTTGTACCAGTATCATGTCGTTGCCCTCCTTGAGAGTGAATAGGGTGGGGTCCACCTTGCCTTTGGAGAAGCCTTCCGAAATGAGATATGTTGACAGGAGATCATACCACGCGCGTGGAGCTTGTTTCAACCCATAGAGAGCCTTCTTAAGCTTGTACACATGATTAGGAAACTCCGTACTGACGAACCCATCCGGCTGACGAACATAGACCTCTTCCCTTAGTTCACCGTTCAAAAATTCCGTCTTCACATCCATTTGATAGACGATCATATTCATATGAGCAGCATACGCAAGGAATAGTCTAATAGCCTCCAATCATGCCACAGGAGCAAAAGATTCTTCAAAGTCTATACCCAAGGCTTGTTTATATCCTCTAGCAACCAATCTAGCCTTATTCTTCAATACCGCACCCATCTCATCAAGTTTAACCTTATAAACCCATAACAAAGTAAGGATGTTAACCTTGTCAGGGAGAGGAACTAATTCCCATACTTCAAGTCGTTGGAATTCATTTAGTTCCTCCTGCATGGCCTCAATCCAAGATGATTGAGTCATAGCCTGTTGCCAATTTTTAGGTTCAACTTCAGAGAGAAATGCATCAAAGTAGCAATAGAGTGCACTCTCTTGTAATTGATGGCGTGTAGAGACTAGTCGATCTAGATCTCCAATGACATTCCTAATTGGGTGATCTTTTGTCCATTTGGTGCTATGATTTTCAATCCTAGGTGGTCTGGAGTGAACAATAGAAGGAGCTTCTTCTGAGGTAGACGCGGCTGAAGGGTTTTCAGGGAACGGTATACCAAAGAAAGGAAGCTCTTTTAAGTGAGCATATTCCAAATCGTGATCAGTAGAATCCTCTTCCACATCATTAGGTACAAGTAGGGGTGATGATTCAGGTGTAGTTTGAGAATCACTTGGTAAAGGTGCATCCGGTTCAATGTTAATTGAAGATGCATTAGATAAAGGTTCATTAGCTTGAGCAACCACTTCAGGGATTGGAGCGATCACTACAGGTGCTGGAACTTCATCAGTCGGGGGATCGAAGAATTCATCAAACAACGGTTGAAACAGTTTATCCCACTCGGGCCTTGTTGGTGGTAAAAATGATGTAGAAGAAGGATTATTGGGAACTAATCCGGAACTAATAGCACCGGTTCCCATCTCATGAAGCGCGGGTTCAGAGCTGCGTTGCTCAGACGCCATCGCTGTCAGCTCATCGAAATCTGCGTCCATAGTTTCTACAATCTTGCCAAGACGACGGTTGTAAATTCGGTATGCTTTCTTGGACGGTGAATAACCAATGAAAATACCTATATCGGCTTTCGGTTGAAGCTTGCCCAAGTTCTCACTATGAATGTTTGGATAACAAAGAGCACCAAACACATGAAAAAATGAAACATCGGGTTTACGGTCATGTAGAAGCTCATATGGTGTTTTTCCATGGCGTTTCCGAATTATAGAACGGTTTTGGGTGAAACATGCAGTAGATATAGCTTCTGCCCACAAGAACAATGGAGCGTTCGCATAAATTAGCATAGTCCTAGCAGCTTCCATAAGCGTACGATTCCGTCTTTCAACGACACCGTTTTGTTGTGGAGTGCGTGCAGCGGATGTTTCATGTGAGATACCAACTCCTTCATAGTAATCACGAAGAGTCTGGTTGACGAACTCTGTTCCATTGTCTGTACGAATACGACGGACAGTAGTATTCAAACGTACCTAAATGAATTTCAGAAAAGTGATGATAGCCTTCGGTGCTTCATCCTTTGTACGTAGAAATCTTACCCATGTAAACCTGGAGAAATCATCCACAATAACCAGAATGAATTTCTTACCGCTCACACTTTCAGTTCTCATTGGCCCACAAAGATCCATATGCAAAAGATGAAGTTTTTCTTGATTGGTGTCTTCAGCTTTGGGCTTGTAAGATTTCTTGGTACTTTTCCCCCTTGAACACGCGGAACATAAATGATCCTTGTGAAATTTAAGCTTTGGAAGACCACGAACTAATTCGTTTTTAGCCAGATGATTAATAGCATCAAAGTTGAGATGAGATAATCTGCGATGCCATAACCAAGACTTGGTCTTAGATGCTTTAGAGAGAAGACATACTGGAGAGGCGGCCATCATGTCTTGTAGGGACAACGTATAAAGATTTGCACCACGAGAACCCTTCAACAAATCTTTTCCTTCCAAGTTGCGGATGAAACATGTATGTTGTCGAAAAGCAACCTCTAGGTTGGAATCACAAAACTGTCCTACTGAAAATAAGTTATGACCAAGACCTTCTACATAGTATACCCTTGAAATCGTAACGTTTCCAATCTGATATTCACCATACCCCATTATCTTTGCTATATGATCATTCCCGAATTTAACCGTACCAAGAAACTTGCTGACGAAATTTCGGAGCATCGAGCGATCTCCGGTCATATGCTTTGAACAACCGGAGTCCAAATACCAAAGGATGATTTGGACCACCTGAAAATATCACCACACGAAGACAATGTAGAGGTATCAGAATCTGAATGTTCCTTGTTATTAGCAGGTACAGATTTAATAATCTTAGATTTGCTAACTTTAGGTTTCTTAGATTTCCTAGCCTTCTTCTTCCTAGTTGGTGGTGTAGATTCTAGTTGGCTTAAATCCTGTGGTATTTCTTCACTGATAGGCACTATAGTGGGAGCTGACCTAATTGAAGGGTGCTGTTTCCATACTTGAGTGCGAGTGTGCCTAACTAAAGGACGCTCAGACCTAACCTCAATGGATGCATTCCTAGTTAAAGGGCACATTTTTCCATCTAATGTAAAGGTCCTACCAGTGGGACGCCATTCCCAGCCAACTTGGGCACGAGTTCTACCTGTTGGCTTCCATTCAAGACCATTCCTAATGGCATTCATTTCATTCACATGATCAATAAGACACAAATCATGACGTTGGGAAAACATACATTCATTACAATTCCAACAATTCAAATTAGAATTCACGAATGGTTTAGGCTTCTGCACAGGCGCAGAGCTTTTAGTCTTAACATGATTCTTTTTATTTAAAACTGAACTAACATTCCTATGGTGAGCTTCTACTTTCTTCTTTTTGGCACTACTAGTGGAGGGCTTGATCTTATCTTTCTTGAGTGGCGATCCTTTAGCCTTAGTAGTCTCTTTTAATCCTGTAGAAGGCAAAGTGGGAACATTAGCAACAGATTTTAAAGGTGCCTTACTTGATTGTGCCAGTGACGGTTTTGCTCCTGGAGTCTTATTGAATGGAGTTACAGCAATGGGCCTATTAGTAAGTAGTGTAGAGCCTGGTTTACCTATGTATTGCAAATATGCTAAGCAATATTGAACTCGCTTAATATATTCATGAGCCGAATAATAGTAGCTACTTGAGGGATCTAAGGCATAAAGATCGTCTAAAATATCCCTAACAAGATCTACATGCTTAATGGCATTCCTCATATAATCATCATAGGTAACCGGGTTTCTCTTATGAAGCGGGTTCTTATAAAGCACTACTGACTTGGTTGTTGGAGCACTAGTGGACGGTGCAGAGTCGGTAGCTAAGTTATCAACAACTTCTTGTCGGGTGAGAAGAAGTGTCTCCTTTAACTCGGCCAAAACCATGTTTTTGTCAATGAGCAGGATGTTTAAGTCAGAGATTTCTTCACACTTTTGGTTCAGTTGTTCAACATAAGATTGTTGCTGTGCCGCATTAAAAGCGAAGCGTTCTTCTAGTGAACCATAAAGAGCGGATAGTCCCTGTCTTGTCCGATCCGTCTCCCCTAGAACAGACGAAAGTCTAATCTCTAAGACCTGGTTTTTAGACTCTGCAGCCTCTAGTTCCAATTTTAGTGTTTCATTTGATGACACATCTCTCTTCAATCTCATAATCTCTTCCTCTAATGCCTTAACAATTGCAATCATCTTGTCACTTGTCTCAACACCGTTTTCACAACCATTTGATATCAAAAGATCCTCATTTTGAGTTTGTTGTTTTAATTCTAAAGATATACAATGTTGTTCTAGTTGATTAAAGCGTTTTGAAAGTAAATTGTAAGAATCTTGTAGCTTTAAAAACTCAGCGTTAGATTCGTGACAAGAATGATTATCTACCTCATTTACAGTATCAGCAACATTTATAGAGAGATCACAAACATCAGCACATATATTCACAGCATCACAATTAATCATAGCGGATGTAAGCTCATTCGAATAATTAACATTTACAGTAGTAAGCACATCACACGAAATTACTGCGGACAAGAATCGGTCATATTCGGTTAAAATCTTTTCCTTTTCAATTAGTTGTAGTTCGTAAGCGGTGTCCATTTCATAAATCACTTTTTGAACTTCACCAATTTCAAACACAAGATTTTCCTTAAGAGATGCAAAACTTCCTTTTAGACTTTCGACAAACGGATTGATCTCATTTTTAAACACCTCGTTCATGTGTTCGAAAGCCCATTCTCCGGCGTTTAGGCCATTTGAAGTCGTACATTCCAAAATGACCTTGTCAAAATTAGTAAAGTATTGATTAATCTCTTGCAAGTTTAACCATACAGTGCTAACTGGTGGAAGATCCTTTGGAATCTCCTTAGGACCTTCCATATTGACAAGTGTAGGAAATGTACTAGGGTTTTCTTCATCTAACATGTAGGTTGGTGCTGTGATGAGATCTTTGTCCATATGGAAGCGAATTCTAAAATCCGTTTTTGCAAGCTCCTTATTCATTTTAAAATAATCACACTCGGGATATTTTGCAGAATTGTATGACCGATCCTCATCAACTAAATCCTTACTTGTTCGATCATCGAAAATAACAATCGGGTCTAAGACCAATCCTAATTGGGTTGCATTATAAAGTCTAGGACTATGTCTTAAATCTTGTTTTGCATACCGTGGGTTAGGGGGAAGGCCTTTTTGACGTGATAAGTTAAATTCTCTAAACGAAGCATCAAATAAGTGCACTAGTTGAGAAGCAGCGTATTGTCTTAAAAGCAGATAATCTAGACTTCTAATCTTATTAGTAGCATTAATCTCCATTTCATTCTTTTTAGACTCGAGTAACTCAAAATCCGTTTGAAGTTTTTGAAAATTAGTGACCACTAACTCTTTTTCGCTAAGTTCTTTAGAAAGATCTGCTCTTAAGGTTTCGATTTCTTGCAAGTGACCCATTTGTTTGTTTCTAAAATGATCATATTCGGGATTTGTTAGAACACTAGACGAAGGCACTAATTCCAAGGTTTGAACTTTCTCATTGCTTAAGACAAGCTCATCAGACAAATTCTTATTCTTAGCTAGGGTTTCTAAGAGTGCAGCATTCATTTGGCTAAGTAATGTAGCAGGAACCATGACCAAATCTTGTTGAGCAGGAGTATGCGTATGCGAAATGGATCCCGGTTGTGATTCACTCAAAGTCTGGGGACTCACATTGATATTACTATCATTGATTGTCTCCTCATTTGAAAGACTCACCACCGAAGATTCATTCGAATCAGCACGCTCTTGCACAACTTGATGTGGTTGAATACTAGCATCAGTGGTATTATCAAGTACCTCAGATCTCTTTTCTGGCCCTAAGCTGGAGATAGTTGCCATGAGAGAAGCCTTTGCAGATTGAAATTCATCACAGTCTGAGTCATACGCATCGAGATCATCTGCTTGGTATGCTGCATTCTGTGTGGTGACAGTGTCTTGTTCAGCAATCCCTGGATCAGCAAGAAATGCAAGCTCCTCTTCATCAAGTTCCCTTCCTTGTGCCTGAGCATTCACCAGATAAATCTTCTCTGCAAACCATTGACCATCCCTTCTCCTCTTAGGTTTCTTACAATCCCTGGACATGTGACCTTCTTCCTTGCAGTTGTAGCATGTAATCATTCTCAACTTGCCTGTGGAATTAGCCCGTGGAGCAGGATTGACCATTGGAGCAGGATTGACCGTGCGAGCATTGGTAGTTGATGTGGTAGGTCTCCCCTGATATGGTTGAATAGGTTGAACCATTACCCTGCCATTCTCAATAGTAGCTTGTTGGCGAGAATTGGATGAATTCCTCAACTGATTGTTGGTAGGAGCTGATCCCCTAAATCCTCGTTTGCTTAAAGTCCTTGTGAGATAAGCAGACATAGTGGTTAACACTTCAACTGGGTCAGCTCCTTGTTTGAATACAGGAATGGGGACTTCCTCATCATCACAATACATTGCTTGGTCTTGTAGAGCTGCATAATCACTAGAAGGAATACTCATTTGATCAGGGTAGCTTGTTGGATATGCTGCATTCTCTTGATAAGAAGAATATGAAGATTGAGCATAAGGTGCAATACTTGCTGGGTGATGTTGTGAAGCATAGTGTGGTGAAGGTGCATTGAACCGATATTGTTGCTGATGTGAGGTGGGTGGTTGTGGTAGAATCGAGTATTGGGGAAATGTTGGTGTCATGTAAGGTGATGGATGATAGGCTTGATGTCCCAAGATATAAGGAGTGTTGTTGTGAGACAAGCTTGGTTGATTCGCCATCAAAGCTAATGAATCAGGGTACATACCTCGAGGCGAACGGTGCATGATCACATGTTTCTCATGCTGCTGAAGAAAAGCATATAGTTGATCCAAATTGCACATATGCAAATCCCTGGTTAACTTAACATCGGTAATATACTCACCCCATTCAGCTTGAGGTAAATTATTCAAGAATTTGGTGTTAACCTGGAATGGTGCAATCACGAGATTGTATACATTCAGATCATTCATGAGTGTGGTGAATCTGAAGTAATAATCGTGAAGCGTTTCCCCTGGGTTGTACGTGAATCTATCAAACAGATCATACAACTGACATTCCCTTTCCTGTTTGGTGAGAGACGTACCTTGTAGCAACACCTTAAGACGTTCCCATAAATCCTTTGCCACCGTATACTGACTTACCATTCGATAGATGTCATGTGGAAGGGCTTGGAGAATGGTTTGAAGAGCTTTTTCGTCTGCATCTGCAACAAGTTGTTGAGCTGGAGTGAGTTCTTCAAATTCTCGTGGTCGAGTCACGTTGTTAACCACGATGGTACCATAGTCAAGTGGACCATTTAAAATTGACTTGACCATAAGCCTCCCATATACCGGTTTTCCCTTAAGGTAAGACATCATCCGGCCTTGCCATGCTTCAAAAACTTCTTTGATGAGCATTGGCGGGCGATTATCCGTTCCCGTAATGACGGAAATATCCGTAAGTGATGTCATCTGAGGCATTACTGAATTTGGATTCATTTTGTTCACTTCAAAGAGACAAAGATTATCGGTTGATCGAGCAGTGAAGTAAAGCTTGTGAATTGTGTTGAGTTTTTGTTGTAAGAAACCAAGATTAAATCCTCTAAAAAATCGTCGAAAAAACAAGTAAAATAACCCTTGATTCGGAACTTTTTGTTGATTCGGAACTTTTTGTTGATTCGGAAGTTTGATTCGGAAGATTTGGCTTGGAATACCTTGATTCGGAACTTTTTGGTTCGGAAGTCTTGATCTGGAACTTTTCCCTTGATCCGGAACTTTTCCCTTGATCCGGAACTTTTCCCTTGATCCGGAACTTTCCTTGATCCGGAACTTTCTCCTTGATCCGGAACTTTCCTTGATCCGGAACTTTTGGTTCGGAACTTCCTTGATCCGGAACTTTCCTTGATCAGGAACTTTTGGTTCGGAACTTCCTTGATCCGGAACTTTTCGTTCGGAACTTTTGGTTCGGAACTTTTGTTGATCCGGAACTTTGGTTGATCCGGAACTTTTTGGTTCGGAACTTTTTCGTCCGGAACTTTGGTTGATCCGGAACTTTTTGGTTCGGAAGTTTGTCTAGGTAAACAGAAGGTGGTTCGTGATGAACAGTCGATCAAAAAACCAAGATTAAACCCAGATTTTTACCAAATAACGCAAAAAGTTTTGTGATTTCTACAATAATAAGTAAAAACTAATACTTATCCACTAATCCCAATCACAAAAACACTAAAAACACCAAGAATCAAGATGGATCTTCTTAAAGAACACTAATACAATCAAAAACTAAAAAACCACACAAATCATTACCTTAAATCACCCCATAGCTCTTGATACCAAATGTAGAATCTTGATAACCTATGAATCTATGAAGTGGGTTGATATTTTCTAGAGAGAGAAACTAGAGAGAGAAAGTGAGAGAAAACTATGTGTTATTTTATTAAGTGAAAACTTCAAATGAACAACAACCAACCCCTTTCCAAGGAGGAAAGGGGTATTTATACTTCCAAGGCCTTACTTGGACTTGGGCCGGCCCATGACAAGCCCATGGACCGGTTCTTACTTAACTTAATAAGCATACTCTAACTACGAGCTATTACAACATAAATAATATTGTGGAGTGACCGATACTTCTAATATACGTAAAAACGTATTTCTAACATCATGTTCGGTCAATTTTTGGAGCACCAAGTCCATTTGAGGATTTTGCATGTTCATTTGATTAAACCCTTGATTAGGAAAACCTTGGTTTTGATATTGAGGTTGAAAATCGTTGTTATTATAAAAACCTTGGTTATTGTTTTGAAACCCTTGATTTTGACCAGTAAAATTCCCTTGATTTGCATTCCCTTGAAAATTACCCATTTTAGGACCTTGGTTCCTATTTTGGTGTTGGGTATTTTGGGCGGGTGGGGGTGGTCTTTGTGGAGATACAAAACCCGGGGGAGCCAAATAATTAGTACTCTTGTAAGACAAATGATTAACATCAACATTTGGTTTAAATGGAACCCTTTCATTAGCATTAAAAGCACAAACTTGTTGTTGTTGATTATTGTAAACCTTGTCATAATTAAAATATGAATGTGGTCCACCACAAGTCTCACACGTTTCACTAGTTTCTTTCAAGGCATTCACTTGACCTTTTATGGCTTGGGTTTGTAAAGCAATTGATTCAACAAGCGAAGTAAGCTTATCGATTCTCTTTTCGTTCTCACTAGAACTAGCACTCGCCTTTGTACTTTAGCCTTGTTTTCAATTATGGACCAAGCCTCGTTCATAGTTTTCACAAGAATATTGCCCCCCGCGGCACTATTAAGTGAGTCTTGGTCATTTAGAGTTAAACCATTGTAAAACGTATTTATTTGATGCACTTTAGTGAAATCGTGTTGTGGACATTTTCTTAAAAGCTCTTTAAATCGATCCCAAGACTCACTAAAAGTTTCCCCATATTTTTGCTCAAAAGTAATGATTTCATTCCTTAAATAGGTGGTCCGTGATGGTGGGAAAAAGTAATTAATGAACTTGGTCTCTAAATCAATCCATGTCGTGATACTTTGGGGTGGTTCCTTATCAAGCCAAATCCGGGCTTGTCCCTCGAGGGAAAAAGGAAAGAGTTGTAAACGAATAGCCTCTTGTGGCACCCCATTGTATTTGACGGTATTAGCCAATTGTATGTAACGTTTGATATGAGCGTGTGGATCATCATTAGTACGGCCTAAAAATGGTGTAGCGGAAACCATTTGAATAAAACCCGTTTTAAGTTCAAAATGATTTGCTCCAATATCCGGCACCACAATCGCGTCATCGTTTCCTTCATCGTGAGATTGTAGAATCTCAATCACTGGTCGATTATCCGTTGCCATCGTATTGTCGAAAGCACGATTCTCGGGATCGGCTTTAATGACGGTCTTTTTGTTTTTCTTCTTCTTTTTTTAGAAGAATTAGAAGTATTTGGTACACCAATCGGTATGTATGTACGCGCGCGAGTGCGCATACAATTAAAACTTGGAATGAGGTAGGTGACCTCAGTCGACTTTGAGAGGAAAAGGATTTTCCCTCTCGAGGTGCAATATGAAAAAGTTACAAAAATATATACTTAATACTAATTGAGTTGGCAAACCAATAATCGGTCGTCCCTCTCAATATACGCACAAGCAAGCGGGGAAACGAGGTGGCACAAAGCACTTAAAAACCTTTTTCCTTAGACGGCCTTTTATAGCGCGTCGCCTTATACCCACCTTATAGTTTGTATATGTCGAGTTCAAACGTCTTACTAGTATTTATCTATTTTGCCTTTTTATTTCGTTATGGATGCGAATACAATAGTTAGGTGATGAAATCCCAACTAAGGCTTATTTGAAAAGTAAGTAAATTAATTGTGCTGCGTAATATAATATAGTAAAAGAAAAATCTTTTTGTATTTTTTTTAAGAAAAATATATATTCACAATAAAAAGCGAAAGAAATCGAAATAAGAAAAATAACAATAATACGTAATATTTTTAGTGTAATACTTTTAGGAAAAAGTATTACTTTTGAATTTTTTAATTTTTTTGGTGCAGATCTTAGGAAAGAGTTTGCTTTTGTTGATTTTTTAATTTTTTATTTTTTTTTATATTTTTAAGTTTTTGATTTTGTTGCAAGAAAGTTAACGTTCAAAATGAACGGATCCCAAAATCTAAACGTCTCACGAAATCGTCAATCGTTCGAGCGAAGCGGCAGCGACGCCATTTTAATACTAGGGTTTTTTTGACCAACTTAACAATTAATGTTCGTTTTTCCTTGACTCACTCGAATTAATTTCCAATTGACGTGGATCTAATTTGTTCTTGGTAAAACGTATTTTTGGTGTTTTAAACTAAAAAACTATTTAATTAAAAACTATTTTAAAATTTAAATCTAATTAAACTAAAAACTTTAATTGAAATCTATTTTTAAATAAAACTAAACTAATGTAAAAAAAAACTATTTTTAAAAATAAAACTTTAAATCTAATTTTCAAAAATTAAAATAAAGACTTTTAAATAAAAACTAATTTAAATAAAAGAACTAAAATCTAAATTTTAAATATAATTACTCTAAATGAAAACTAATTTAAAATTATAAAAGTAATTAAAATTAAAATATTTTTTTTCTCTTTCTATTATTAATTTTTTTATAAGCTAGATTAAAGTAAATTAGTATAAAACTTTTTAATTAAAATAAAAACTAACCAAACTTAATAAAAACCTATTTAATTAACTGCCAGCTATAAAATTAAACCTATATTTATTTAACGTTGCAATATAAAACTCAAAAGAAGCTAAGAGCAACTGGTAAGGGCAAATGACAGTTAAGCGTGAGGTCGAGGGTCCGAAACCCTCGACAGATAAAATTTTTACTATTATTATTATTTTTTATTGACTTTTTGGAATATGAAAAACTAACAGATCAATGGGATCTGTAGTCTTAAACAGTAATAAGCAGATATCAGCTAATAATCAGATAGAAAATAAGCCTAAATAAGCAGATATAAAATAAGCAGACAAATCGAAAAGCAAATAAGCTATAACCTAATAAGCTGAAAAACCAAATAAGCAAAAAGGCTGAATCAAATAAGCTAAATAACGATAAGCAAATCCAAACAAACTAAACTTAAATCTAATAAGTAGTTAAAAAAAAACTGAATAAACTCAAAAACAATAAGCAGACTCAAACATAAATCGAAACCCAACACAAGCAGATAGATTAAAATAAGAGCTAAAACTAAAAACTCAAACAAAAACTAAATATTAAGCAATATCTAAACAGTATTAAGTCAAACCAAAAGCATATTTAAAAGTAAAGTAGATTTAAACACTAAAATAAACCGAATCTAACAATAGCATATTTAAAACTAAAGAGATTAATCACCTTTTGTCGATTTCCGTTGGGTCGAAGGATGGCGCTGAGCCTCCTTGTGAACCGAAGCAACAAATCAAACACCACCGTTAATCAACCCGAGAACATCAACAGTATCGAACCAAACGAACAAGAACAAGAACAATATTCGAACCAAAAGCTATCCGAACCAGATTTTTATACTTTCCCAATAGGGGAAAATATTAATCACTTTCTTTTTATTTTATTTTATTTTATTTTTTTAATTATATTAATAATAATAGAAACCAACAGTAATATTAAAAAGAAGCAGATTAAAGATTGAGACAAGATTAATAAAAACAGTTACAGGAAATATAAATTGAGACAAGATTAATAAAAACAACTTTTCATTAATAAAATAAAAATTACATTTACTGAAAATTAAAAAATTACAATAATCTTAAAACTAATTTGCAGAAAGTTAAATAAAAGAAAAGTGCTTTACATTACACAAATGAGGGGGGTTTTATAGGCAAAACCCCAAAAACTTCGTCATGAAGCTTCGAGAGTGACGAATTAAATCTGAGTCGTTCTATTCATCATTTATGCCTTCTCTTTCTTCACTCCTTAATCCAACGGTTGAAATCATCATGTGTCACGCGGATTGCCAGCCTGGATAGGGGTGTGTGCTTCTTGTGTTTGTTCTATGCTGAGGTGGAGGCTCTTGATTGGAGGTTTGGTATTGGTGAGTTGGTTAATCCAATCACAATAGGGGAAAAGGCCACGTTGGATAGGACCACCATGAGTGATTGCTTCCGAAAAGTTGGGGATTTAATTCCTTATTGAGTGAATTAGTAAATAAGGGTAAAACCGCCAATTTGGATGAGTAAAATTTGTGTTGATTGTGAATTTAGGGTTTGGGGATAGGGTAAAAAGATGGTGGCTATTTAATTTTTTGAGAGAGATGAAAGGAAAAAGTGAGGGTGTTTTATCTTGGTTGTATCGAAAAGGGGAGTGGGTTAATTCACTTTATTAAACCGTGTGGGGTGTTGTGGGTACACTTGTGTGTTAGGAGGAAGTAAATAAGTCTTCTTTTTTTTTTCTTTGTGTAAGTTGACTGGGATATAAATGTTTGACCAGGGAACGTGATTAACCTTTCCTTTTTACTAAGCAATTTAATTTCCTCCGTTTCATGTTTTCACTAAATGGGCTTTTGGCCCAATTGTTATTCTCCTTCCATTTTTGTTTAGTTATTCTTGCAAATGGGCTTTTGGTTATCAAGTAGCTAGTTTAAATCCACTAATGGGCTTTTGGGCCCAATAACCCAAATGTGGGACCCACTTTGCTCGAATATCTTCAAAAAGATTTAATCCGCTAAAAAGGATCTTGATTTCGGCTTCTTTGATCATTTCTTCAAAACCGTGTCGGTTTAGCCGGTTTTCGTAAACTTGGGCACACTTTTGGTCTTTGACATTGTCTTTGTCTCTTTCTTGGACTTTTCTTCGACATTTGACCGTGAAATCCCGTGTTTTCTTTCCTTTTGATCATTTGTACCTATTTCACACAAAAACACAAAAGCACGCGTAATTCCGACTTTTACAATATTAAACACATGATTAGGTCTTGTTTTTTCTTGATTTTAGTGGCAAAAGGATAAGTATTTACACAGTTATTATTGCCCCAATCCAATATTACCTTGACGGATTGCGGGATTGAAGATCCACGGTCTCAAAAAGGCGGCGGATATAAATTATTGCGTGAGTTTTATTTTTCTTTCTTTAGCGAGTGTGTAGCTACTTATTAATGCATGACATAAGGATCTTACACATTAGGCGAATGACATATTATTTTAGGTCGGACTTATATCAATTGTGGGCGGTTTTTTAAGTAATAGATATGATGGTTACTTAGGATTAAAACCGTGCTTCCTTATTTTGAGATTTTACACTTCTTATATTTCACGCTTTAAATAATGACAAATTTGCCCAAATGCAATTTGCTCAAATAATAACCGGTCTTAGAGGCATAATAAGTGGGGGTATAATGGTAACACAATTAATCTATATGAATGAGTTGATGCACTTTCACTTATGAATAACAATGATCTTATTTTTAAGCTTGGTATGGGGAAAGTGAAACTTGAGGATGATAAGTGTTCATGGTACCAAAGCCCTAATCAAAGTCTTTGATTTCTTTATGATTTATTTCCATCAAAACCATTTCAATAAAAATCCAAAAATATATAAATAGAATAGTTTTCCTTTGCATTGTATTGTATAAATAAAAATCATGCATCATATAGTGTAGTGTAGTGTAAAAGCATTCCATATTGGCCAAGGTGGATTAATTATGAGAAAAGTATAAATTGGTGCTTTAAAATGTGGCATTGCATGAGGTCATGGCAATGATCAAGTGTAGGGGATTTGATATGAGTGAAATCTCATATCAATTATATCATAAATAACCCTAAAACACAAAGCAAAATACCTGATTTTGATTTATAAAAGCAGTATTATGAGTAGATTTTGTTGTTTGTGCTTGTGTAGGTAAAAAGATACAAATATGAATCAAAAAAGGAAATCAAGCCTTTATTGATGAAGAAAAGACAAAAGTAGGATGAAAAGTGACAAGTCAATAAAAGTCAAAGGACCTTTCTTGACAACTTTCAAAGTAGAGGGACTTAAAGTGCAAATATGGAAAAGTCAAGAAAAAAGTCAAACATGGTCAAAGTACAAGTCAAAAAGTCAAAGGATCATTTGTGTGCAAGTTTGAAGTTCAAAGGACCAGAAATGACAAACTAATGAAGATTCTAGCTCAAGTTACAAATATGCCAACTTAAGGGACTAAATCTGCCAAAATGGAATGAAGATTCAACTCAATCCGTGTGTTATAGATTTCAACCAATGAGAGAGCTCCATTTCATGTACTCGGATCAGCACCTCATCACCTTTAATAAATGTGGAGAGAGATTAAGTGGGTGAATCTAAACAGTACTCACCAGCCAATCATATATGGTTTTTCAGATAATGATCCGGGTGACTTATTTTCACCAAAAAAACACACGACACGTAGCTTTTCAAACAAAGAACGCGCCCAGATTCAAGATGAAGAAGGAGTTGATTTCAGAGAAAGTGTTAAACATCAAATATGCTCGAAATCAAGAGACGAAGCCAACCCAGTTGACCAATCAAACTAAAATCAACTAATCAAGAAACCCCCAATTGTGTTCTTCATCAGCAATTTCCAATTAACAGCATTAGGCCACGTGAAAGCTGGGGATTGGACGTGACACGTCACTCATCCTCACCAACACTCAAACGCATACTATATATACCCCTAGATGTTCTCATTTTGTACATTGTAGCTTAAGTGTGAAAAAAACACACTTAATATTTTCCTCTCCATTTCTCTGTTAGCTTTTTAGTTAGAACTACTCTCAAGTGTCTGACAAACACTTGAGAGAGTTAGTTAGCTTGTAACGGATTCATAACAAACTTCCTGTAAAACCCGCATGCTTATACCATGAATAGTACCCTTAAGATCATATGTACTAGATTAAAACTTTCCTTTTATAGTATGATTACGCTCACGTGTTAGAATTTTACGTATTACGTACGTGTTAGAACACGATAAGTATTTATTACGTATGAACACACAATAAATATTTAAACAATAATTAATCACGAACATGCGATCATGAAATCATGAACGTAATTTAATCACGAGCCATTATTAATTACGTATATATATTTATTACGAACACGAATAAATATATTAAGTCACGGTTAATATTTAACGAGAACACATAAAACACGAACACGACTAAACACGAACGAACACTAGAATTAATGGACTCGGGAAAAGGTACGGGTACCCCATGTGGGGACCCCTAACCGTGGCTACACCAAGAGATGGGCCAAGCCCATCTAAATTTTAACTAACAAGGGGGTTAAGGTAAATCTTTTGTCATTTTTTCACTTTACAGTAAAAACATCAAAAACCTAAAAAGTTTTTCTCCTTCTCCCTGTCCTCTCCTTTTGGCCGCCGCACATAAACACAAGAAAGGGGGTGTTTGTTTGATTTTTGATCTTGAATTTGGTGCAAGTATTCGTGTGTGTTCATCCTCGTTTGATCCACGCATTCGGTATACCTTTTTAATCCTTTCTTTTATGTTTTGATTTAATAAATTAAATAAGATCATGATGTTTTTAAAAAGCTAATTAAAAACATAAATTAAACATGTAAATGGTTATGGGGTAAATCAAAACATGGGATTTAGGGGTGTTTTGTTGTGGCCGGCGCCTAAACCGAACCCCAAGGGGGTCTCAGCTTGGCTTATGGACCACCACCGAGACCTCAAGGTCTCGGTTTGGTGGTGTGGGTCCTACGGCAGCAGCAAACAGGGGAGAACCCCCAAAAGTGGTTCGGGGTATGGTGTTGATTACGGGTCCGGTTCATGGTTTCTAGTCATGATCTGGTTCATGGTTTATGTTAAGGTTATGTTTTTAATAATCATATGTTAAAAATTAAATTAATAAAATATGACATGATTAATTTAATAAACATGACTTAGGTTATAATTTAATTATTAGATTAAGGATTTTAAACCTAAGTATTTATATTTTCTAGACTTTATAATTAATTAATTATTAAAAACCATGGTTATAATTAATTAATTAACATGACCTAGGTTATATTATTAATAGTTAATAATACATGTTTTAACCTAAGTATTTAACTTTATTTAATTAAAAACATGATATATTTAATTAAATACTTTTAACCTATAGTTTATTTAAATTACATGTATTAATTAATAAACTATACCTTATATCAATATGACTTAGAAAAATAATCAGAAAACACTTAAGGTTATATACTTATCTTATTTAACCAGCTTATATCGAATTATGGAAACTTTCTATTTTTAGAAACTTATTTAATTAAGGCAGCTAATCTATTTATGGAAACTTTCTATTTTTAGAAACTTATCTATTTTAAGCAGTATTCTATTTTTGGAAGCTTTCTATTTTTGGAAACTTTCTAATTTTGGAAACTTTCTATTTTTGGAAGCTTTCTATTTTTGGAAACTTTCTATTTTTGGTAACTTTCTATTTTTGGAAACTTTCTATTTTAGGAAACTTGCTATTTTCAGAAAGTTACTTATTATTACACAGTAAGTATAATAATACATGAAATACAAGTAATACTTAATCAGAATAGACAGAGTACAAGATAAACACAGTTTAAAGCTTAAAACAGTAAAACATGGCATGAACGTATAAAATAAGCTAAGACATGACATAAAACCAGTTACGTATTTAGTAATCAAATACTTATACACGTATGTATTTATGTAGAATTAGTGATACCGAAGTAGGACTCTCCTCAGTTCGTCTTCTTCGTTCACTAGACATAAGGTACGGATTCCCGTCCTTTTAGTATGGACATTCTTTCCTTATTAGGATTTCCCCGTATGCAGCCAACTGTTTTCCCGTAGTATAAGTTTATATGTTTGATTTGCTTATGTTTAATTTAGAATACCTATAGCCATATACATGCATGACCAGTTTCACCTAGTTATGGAGGTACCATAACCATAACATTAGAGGCACTGGTGTTATGACTTCCCCACGACGGAGTGATTGCTCATGGCGTCCCTTTAGCTTTTGGCCGTATTATTATATTTATCATGTGGGGCGTATGGGTGCATCCTAGTTACATGTTTTCAGCAGATTACTCAGTGTGAATGTGGTGTGTGCCTTGCATCCTTCACAAGGAGCTGATCCCTCCTGCCCAAACCAGTATATTAAATTAGAGGCAGCCCCTCTAATTTGCATGATGAGGTCACCCCTCCAAGTATTCATGCACGGTGTATTTTCATGACCTATATTGGCTAATGGTAGAATATGTTAAACAGTTTTTATATGATAAACATAAGGCTTTTTAAACTATAAAACCAGTTTTACCAAGACTTAACCGGGTTATTCGGGACTTAGTTTCTTCTGTTGTTATATGCCTATATGCTTATACTATTCATGCTTTATTGTACATCCGTTCACTGAGCGTATTGCTCAGCCGTTTTCCTTTTCTATGTTCCCAAACGGCAGGTACTCAGGGACGCTCGTAGACTTTAAGCGTACATGCATATGGACTGGAAGCTTTTTAGCCTTTCTTTACTTTATGCATTATCTTTACTTTGATACTCTTTCCATGGACATTGTTTAGTCCTTTCAATTACAGTACTTATGTTTGTGTGTGATGAGCTTTACTTTTGGACTACCGATGTTTGATTCTGGTATTTTCCCTTTTATGGTCATGTAATGTTTAGACATTTATCCTTGTACGCTTTGATGACACGCCATAATTACGTGTGACATTCCATTATCAAAATGGGGTGTTACAATTATGGTATCAGAGCCAAGGCTTTGACCTGTAGGCTCTCAAAATATGACCTGTGATTAGGGGGTAGTCACTATGGTCTTCCTAGAACTGACATTCGTTTTCATGTATTCCTCATTTTTATGCATACATATATACGTCATTGTCGCAGGTTTATGACTAAGTAATGGTTGGTACAGGACTGGCCCTATTTAGTCGCATGTGTTTAATCGAAACTTTTAAATTTGGGACCGACCCATAGGCATCCCCTCGCCATGTCTTTTATTTTGGGTGAACTGGCCATAGGCGTTCACTCTCGAGCATACAAAAGTTTTCATAAAACTGCATCATGCATTCATACACAAATTTTCTTGCATAAAATTTTTTTCTCTAGATTTATTGGTATACATTTTTTTCATGTATATATATTTTATGTTTTGATCTGTTTAATCATATGTTTCATGTTATACTGTCAGATGGTTCTCACACGCGAACAGGAACAACTCAATGCCGCAATCCAAGCTACAATGCAAGCTTCGCTTCCTCAACTGAGGAATGACACCAGGGCTGAGGTTCAAGCTGCCAACAATCAGCAGCATAACCAAGCACCTCCTCCTCCTCCAGTGACATTAGCAGTATGGCTGGAGAGATTCAACAAGCTCCGTCCTCGAGCTTTTGAGAAAACAGATAGCCCCAATGATGCTGAAAGCTGGTTGGCTCACATCGAGAAGATTTTCAATGCTATGGGTTTGACCCCGTGTTCAAGGCGAGGTTGGCATGCTACCGGTTCGAAGGTGATGTGTTAAATTGGTGGTTAGCATTGATGTAGTGTGAGGGAGGTGACGATTGGGTGGCTGGTTTGACATGGGCTCAGTTCAAAGATAGGGTGATGGAGAAGTTCTTTCCCAAGGCTGAGCAAGACAAGCTCAAGAGGGAGTACCATAGGATCCGACAGAGAGCTGGGAAGAATAGCAATGAGTTTATGCAGCGCTTTCTTCGCTTAGCTGGTTTCCTTGGTACAGCAACAGGTACTCCTAAAGAGCAGGCACACCACTTTAGGTAGGCTCTTCGCAAATCGATCGCAAACAACTTGGTGTGTGTGCTACATTCAACACTGTAGCACAAGTGGCCGATGCGGCACGTAAGCTGGAGATGCTGCATGAGAGAGATGAGTTCGGGGAAGCTGAGAAAACAGACAAGAGGCAGAAAACTGGGGACCGGTCTCAGCCGGCTACTCAGCAGCAGCCTCATCAGCCCAGGGGAAACGGTCAAACTAACGACCGTTCTGCTACGGATAGGCGTGGCGGTAATGATAATTATCGTAACAACGCTGGACACTCCAACGGCAGCAGGTCCTGATACCTTACGCATTTTCTTATGATTTCATGTTATAACTCAGATTCTGGCACTCTAGCAAATCTTTTACCATGAACCATGGAAACGGTAGGGACCAGAACAAGAGAGGTTCACAGCCTAACCGTCCAGCTATCACTGGTATTCAATCATACGATTATCCGCATTGTCCTTTGTACCCTATTATCATGTCTTATGTAAAATGTTTTATCAGGTCCTCAGCCAGCCAGAGCACCTGCTGGAGGATATACTCATCCTCTTTGCTCTACTTGCCACCGTAGGCACCCAGGGCCATGTCGTCGTAACACTGACGCATGCTTCAAGTGTGGTCTTCCTGGCCATATCATGAAGGATTGCCGTAAGGGCGAGATGGAGGGCACATCGGGACATGCTGATACCAAGCCGCCTCCTACCACTGGGCGTGTCTACATGACATCTCGAGACCAGGCCAACAAGTCTACAGGTACCATCACTGGAATCTTGTATATGTATGGTCAAGCTGCGTGTGTTCTTTTCGATACGGGTGCTACTCACTCGGCCATTTCTACTGCTTATGCTAAGAACATTAGGATGCTCCCCATGCCACTAGAGAATAGACTTACTATTTCCACGCCTTTGAGGGACTCTGTATTAATCACCCATGTATACAAGAATCTTCCCCTAGAATTTGATGATAAGGTTCGTCCTGTTGACGCACTTCCGCTGGACATGAATGACTTCGACATGATTTTGGGCATGGATTGGCTATCCAAGCATCATGCTACCATAGACTTCCATTCATATCGAGTTATCTTCGGTGATGTTAATGCACCAGAGTACATTCATAACGGGTTCGTACCCGGACGGTCTGTACAAATCATATCTACCCTGCAAGCGCGTGCACTACTGTCACATGGCTCCGAGTGTTATCTAGCTACGGTTCACGACATGGATGCTGAATCTCCATCAATTCAGGATCAACCAATAGTGTCAGAATTCCAAGATGTATTTCCAGCAGAACTTCCGGGCATACCACCTGCACGAGAAGTGGAATTCAATATCGAGCTTATTCCAGGAGCTGAACCGATCTCCAAAGCTCCTTATCGCATGGATCCCATAGAGCTAAAGGAGCTGAATGATCAACTGTAAGAACTTCTAGAACGAGGTTTCATTCGACCGAGCGCATCTCCATGGGGCGCACCGGTCTTATTTGTTAAGAAGAAGGACGGCAGTATGCGTCTTTGCATAGACTACCGCGAGCTCATCAAGATTACTATCCGGATAGGTATCCACTGCCGCGTATAGACGATCTGTTTGACCAACTCCAAGGGGCCAAACACTTCTCCAAGATTGATCTTAGGTCAGGCTATCATCAGCTACGAGTTAAGGAGCAGGACATCGCTAAGACTGCTTTTCGTACCCTCTATGGCCACTATGAATTTGTAGTTATGCCATTTGGCCTGACAAATGCTCCAGCAGTGTTCATGGACTTGATGAACAGAATCTTCCATGAATTTCTGGACAAGTTCGTCATTGTCTTTATCGATGACATCCTGATTTTCTCAAAGTCCAAGGAGGAACACGAAGACCATCTTCGTACAGTACTACAAATTCTTCGCCAGAAGCAGCTGTACGCTAAATTCTCCAAATGTGAGTTCTGGTTAGACAAGGTGGAATTCTTAGGTCACATTGTATCAGCAGAAGGAATCACTATGGATCCAGCGAAGGTTGAGGCCATTACTAAGTGGCCGAGACCGACATTAGCGACGGAAGTCTGCAGTTTTTTAGGCTTAGCTGGCTATTACCGTAGGTTCGTGGAGAACTTTTCCCGTTTAGCATTACCATTGACAAAACTGATGCGGAAAGGGGAGAAATTCGTCTGGACTGAAGAACGAGAGAAGAGCTTTGAAGACCTGAAGCAGAAGCTAGTATCTACACCTATTCTTACTCTCCCATCTGGTACGTGTGGATTTCAAATCTACAGTGATGCATCGGGGAAGGGACTTGGCTGTGTTCTCATGCAACATGGGAAAGTGATCGCGTACGCTTCACGACAGCTTAAGCCTTATGAAGAAAATTACCCTACGCATGACTTGGAACTTGATGCAGTCGTGTTTGCATTGAAGATATGGAGGCACTACTTATATGGAGAATCATGTGAAATTTTCACGGACCACAAGAGTTTGAAGTATATCTTCACTCAACGTGAATTGAACATGAGGCAGAGGAGATGGTTAGAGCTGTTGAAGGATTATGACATTAATCTACAGTATCATCCCGGAAAGGCAAATGTAGTAGCCGATGCTGTTAGCAGGAAGTCCGGAATGATCAATGGCATTAAAATTGAGGAGGAAGTCATAAGAGACTTTGAGCGACTAGACATAGAGATCATGGTACGTGGACAGCATGGTTACTGGGCTAATCTTAGAGTAGAACCCGAGTTACTCTCTAAGATCAAGGAAGCTCAGAAGGATGATGGAGAAATCTGGGCGATAATTCAGAATTTGGAGA
Source organism: Glebionis coronaria (assembly GCA_025667525.1). Taxonomy (NCBI): domain Eukaryota; kingdom Viridiplantae; phylum Streptophyta; class Magnoliopsida; order Asterales; family Asteraceae; genus Glebionis; species Glebionis coronaria. The sequence goes on along the minus strand of CM046882.1, from coordinate 403,221,991 downwards.
AACAGACGGAATTTAGAGTATATGCAGATGGTATCGTATGGCAGGGCACGAGACTTTGTGTTCCTGATGATTAAGAACTCCGGGATGCTTTGTTAGCTAAAGCTCATAGCTCCCCATTCTCTATACATCCTGGTTCGACTAAGATGTACCATGACATCAAGCAGTACTTTTGGTGGAGTGGTATGAAAAAGGATGTGGCCACTAACGTCTCTAAATGTCTTACCTGCCAGCAGGTTAAGATCGAGCATCAGCGATCTTGCGGTCTCCTTCAACCGTTGGATATTCCAGAGTGGAAGTGGGACAAAATCACCATGGATTTTGTTACTGGTCTTCCGCCTACCAAGAGGAAGCACGATGAAATTTGGGTTATCGTAGATCGACTTACCAAATCAGCTCATTTCTTACCGGTCCGCAAGGAAGATCCGGTAAGTAGACTCGCCGATACGTATAGAAGAGAGGTCATGAGACTCCACGGTGCTCCATCCAACATCGTCTCAGACAGAGATCCTCGTTTCACTTCGCGATTTTGGAAGAGTCTGCAGAAAGCTTTGGGTACACAACTTAAGCTTAGCACGGCTTTTCATCCTCAAACGGACGGACAGTCGGAGCGAACGATTCAGACATTGGAAGACATGTTGAGGTCATGTGCGTTGGAATGGACGGGTGATTGGGACGATTACATCTGTTTGGTGGAGTTTGCATACAACAACAGTTGGCACGCAAGTATCAAGTGTGCTCCTTTCGAGATGTTGTATGGCAAAAAGTGTCGCGCCCCAATCTGCTGGGATCAGGTTGGCGAGCGAATACTTGAAGGACCAGAAATCATAGAGATGACCATTGAAAGGATCGCAGTAGCTAAGCAGAAACTTCAGGAAGCACGGTCACGTCAGAAGAGTTACGCCGATAAGCATCGTAGGGACATACATTTTAACGTAGGAGATCATGTCTTCCTTAAGGTTTCGCCGGCACATGGTGTTAGACGCTTCAGGATTAAAGGGAAGCTCAGTCCACGTTTCATCGGACCGTTTGATATCATTGAACGAGTCGGTGAAGTATCTTACCAGTTAGCGTTACCTCCGCAGCTTTCGCATGTACACAATGTGTTTCATGTGACCTTACTCAGAGGCTACCAGTATCATCCCCTTCACATGGTTAAGTATCCACTGGAACAGATACGTGAAGATCTAACCTTCATAGAAGAAACCGAACGAGTTCTTGACAGACAAGAACGAGTCATGAGAAGGAAGACGATTCCATTCGTCAAAATCCTTTGGAGGGATCATACCGAGCGGGAAGCTACTTCGGAAACAGAGGAGTCTATCCGGGCTTCTTACCCTCATTTCATATTTTGAATTCAGGTATGTTCTTCTTCTTCAGTTTACTTTATCTATAATTCGGGGATGAATTATTCTTTTTAGGGGGAAGAGTTGTAAAACCCGCATGCTTATACCATGAATAGTACCCTTAAGATAATATGTAGTAGATTAAAACTTTCCTTTTAGTATGATTATGTTCACGTGTTAGAATTTTACGTATTACGTACGTGTTAGAACACGATAAGTATTTATTACGTATGAACACACAATAATTATTTAAACAATAATTAATCACGAACATGCGATCATGAAATCATGAACGTAATTTAATCACGAGCTATTATTAATTACGTATATATATTTATTACGAACACGAATAAATATATAAAGTCACGGTTAATATTTAACGAGAACACATAAAACACGAACACGACTAAACACGAACGGACACTAGAATAAATGGACTCGGGAAAAGGTACGGGTACCCCATGTGGGGCCCCCTAACCGCGGCTACACCAAGAGATGGACCAAGCCCATCTAAATTTTAACTAACAAGGGAGTTAAAGTAAATCTTTTGTCATTTTTTCTCTTTACAGTAAAAACATCAAAAACCTAAAAAGTTTTTCTCCTTCTCTTTGTCCTCTCCTTTTGGTCGCCGCACATAAACACAAGAAAGGGGGTGTTTGTTTGATTTTTGATCTTGAATTTGGTGCAAGTATTCGTGTGTGTTCATCCTCATTTGATCCACGCATTCGGTATACCTTTTTAATCCTTTCTTTTATGTTTTGATTTAATAAATTAAATAAGATCATGATGTTCTTAAAAAGCTAATTAAAAACATAAATTAAACATGTAAATGGTTGTGGGGTAAATCAAAACATGGGATTTAGGGGTGTTTTGTTGTGGCCGGCGCCTAAACCGAACCCCAATGGGGTCTCGGCTTGGCTTATGGACCACCACCGAGACCTCAAGGTCTCGGTTTGGTGGTATGGGTCCCACGGAAGCAGCAAATAGGGGAGAACCCCGAAGTGGTTCGGGGTATGGTGTTGATTACGGGTCCGGTTCATGGTTTCTAGTCACGATCCGGTTCATGGTTTATGTTAAGGTTATGTTTTTAATAATCATATGTTAAAAATTAAATTAATAAAATATGACATGATTATTTTAATAAACATGACTTAGGTTATAATTTAATTATTAGATTATGGATTTTTAACCTAAGTATTTATATTTTCTAGACTTTATAATTAATTAATTATTAAAAACCATGATTATAATTAATTAATTAACATGACTTAGGTTATATTATTAATAGTTAATAATACATGTTTTAACCTAAGTATTTAACTTTATTTAATTAAAAACATGATATATTTAATTAAATACTTTTAACCTATAGTTTATTTAAATTACATGTAATAATTAATAAACTATACCTTATATCAATATGACTTAGAAAAATAATCAGAAAACACTTAAGCTTATATACTTAGCTTATTTAACCAGATTATATCTAATTATGGAAACTTTCTATTTTTAGAAACTTATTTAATTAAGGCAGCTAATCTATTTATGGAAACTTTCTATTTTTAGAAACTTATCTATTTTAAGCAGTAAATCTATTTTTGGAAACTTTCTATTTTTGGAAACTTTCTATATTTGTAAACTTTCTATTTTTAGAGACTTTCTATTTTTGGAAACTTTCTATTTTTGGAAACTTTCTATTTTTTGTAACTTTCTATTTTTGGAAACTTTCTATTTTAGGAACCTGCTATCTTTAGAAAGTCACTTATTATTAAACAGTAAGTATAATAATACATGAAATACAAGTAATACTTAATTAGAATAGAGAGAGTATAAGATAAACACAGTTTAAAGCTTAAAACAGTAAAATATGGCATGAACGTATAAAATAAGCTATGACATGACATAAAACAAGTTACATATTTAGTAATCAAATACTTATACACGTATGTATTTATGTAGCATTAATGATACCGAAGTAGTGTGACAACCCAAATCTGAGGTCATTTATTTAATATTATATAATATTATTTTTACGAATGATTTTGAAATTTTTGATGAGATTGAATGATATTACGATTGATGGTTTTATTTAAAACAGACGTTAGAGGTCTTATTTTTATCTTTTTACTAATAGCGAGGATTATTAGTGACCACGGTATCGACGGATGCCCGAGATTTTATGTTTTATCATTTGTTGTCTCGATGTTTATATTTTTGACGTTTTTATTTTAAGTTCGTATTAAGTCGAACCGGGATCATATTATCATCATATTTTGAGTGCGTTTTAACTTTTGAAAAGTATTTTTATGAAACCCGAGCCTCGTAAATATTTTCAAAATTGACAATTTACATTTTCCACCCTTACAACTATTTAATTGCATTTTGGGCCAAAACTATCACAAATTGGCAAAACTAGCCCATCCACCACCATAAAAAAGGTGATTTCTCACCTAACAAAACACATACATGCAAAATCTCATCTCTCTTCCCTCTCTCTCTCTAAAAACCGTACACCCCCCCCCCCTTCTAAATTCATTTGATTTTCAAAATTTAGTTTGAATCAAAAGAAACTAATTAATATCCCATGTTGGAAATTCAGTGGTGATTCTAATGGTGTAATTTTCTTCAACATGCAAGAACTTCAAATTTTTGATGATGATCCAAGGTGGTTTGATCTAATTTCTCATTATATACTTGTTGTTAGTGATGTTATATATATATATTTTAATTGTTGCATGTTTGAAATTTGAGTGGGTAAATTTTTGTATGATCATTTAAATGTGTTATAGGTTAGTTAAGTTGTTGGTAATGATATTAGGGTGATATTAGGCATATGAGAATGATTAAAATGTGGTGAAAAATTAATTTTGAATGATTTTTTAAAGTATATTTTTAAACAGATTATTAAACTTAATTTTCTGAAAATATGAGTTTAAGTTTGAGATGAACTAACTAGATATTGTTGTAGAGAATTCTTTTAGCTTCGATTTGATATAAGATAGAGCTTCTAGCTCCAAACGAGCACGAAGTTACGTTAGTTTGATTATTCGGGTACCGGGAGACGAGTATCGTCACAATATATAATTGTTGTCGATATTTGGATCGAATCTCGGGGACTATAAAATGGATTTTAAAATGAGTCATGGACTGATTATGAATGATAAGTATGATGATGTTGAGTTATTTTCAAAGTTGAGTGTCGGTTTTGTAAACGGAGAAAAATAAATAAGTTAAATGGACTATATGAGTTGTTGACGTAAAACTGTCCGGTTTTTGTAGTTCAAAGATGTGTCGGGCAGGGAACTTTAAAGTAAAATCTTTTGATGGGCTTTTAACAGGTCTTTCTATATATAGTAAGTGAGGTCTCTGATTAGTATCATAAATATTTGATGTGTTTAAGTGGGGTAAACGAGCTCGTACATTTGGTGTGTACCGACAGATTTTAATCGAAAGAATTAACTAATAGAACAAACATATAGAATGAAGTAAAAGGGTCACTTGAAATGTTTTCATTTTGGGTTGGGTGTGATTTTATGATTTTGAGTTTGATGTTAGTAAGAATGGATTTTTTTCGAATTTATTATTGATGAACGCGCCTTATTTGATAGGTTGCGGTTTTTGTGTTTATCGGGCATCAACTATCGTCGAAGATCGTCTTACTACTGCTATTACTCCAGGTGAGTCTGTAACACCCCACTTGGATAAGTGGACCGTTACGTGTATTTATGGCGTGTCATCAAAGCATAAGGTGAATGTCCCAAAACATTAAATGACCATAACGGAAATACCAGAATCAAACATCGGTAATCCATCCAAGCTCAAAACATGAAAAATAAAATACTAAAGGAAAGGACTAAACAATGTCCCAATAAAATATATAATGTAAGTACATAAAGTAAGAAGTCTGGATAGCTTCCATCCAAATGCAGATGCTCTCAGAATCCTAAGGGCGTCCTGGTGTACCTGCCGTTAGATCATGAAAGGGAACTACGGCTGAGCATAACGCTCAGTGAACGGATATAAAGCATGATAAGGAATTACTGAATTGAAACAGATGATGGAATACTGAAGCTGTAAGACTGATAAGTAAAGTTGCAGCGGAAATCTGTGTATAATCTGTAAAGGCTGATTTATAAATGATAAAGCTGAATTGTTATCTGTTAAATCTGAAAACATGCATTTACTGTATTTTAATTGCCAGAGCTTATATAGGTCATGTGCTGTAACAACGGTGCATGAATAACTAGAGGGGTGACCTCGTCATGCTGTAGAGGGGTGACCTCTACATACTGTGCTGGGTGGAGGGATCAGCTCCAATGTGAAGGATGTAGAGCACACACCACATTCACCCTGATAACTTGTAAACTGATAAGCCTAGGATGCATCCATACGCCTCACTAAACATACATATAAAAATGGCCAAACTGAACATGAGTGGGACGATGCAGGATATCACTCTCCTGCATGTGAGTCACGACACCGGTGCCTCTAGTGCCATGGTTACGGTACCTCCGTAACTAGTACATAAACTTGGTCATGCTTGTATATAATGCTTAGGCAATTTATTTAGTTATTAACATGATTACTGATAAGCTTAAACATATACTGGGAAAAACATTTGGCTGCAGACGGGGAATCCTAATCATGCATAGAAAGGAAGTCCTTACTGAAAGGACGGAAAATCCGTATCTTGTGTCCAGTAATGAAATAAGAATGAAAGCTGAAAGACCGACTCCGACTTCACGGATACTACATATACAAGGGACGTGAATGAGTTATCTAATTACTGTTTACTGTTACTGATCTTAATTGTTTTCAGTTTCATTTATTTTATACCTGTAGTACTGTTTGTATATAATCTGATAAGTTCTGACAATTCGATAACATTACAGATTAAAATATATACTGTATTCCTAATTACTGTGTATAGTATATTCTGGTATGCTAAGAATAGTAACTGGCTATAAATAGAAAGTTCCTAAAAAAATAGAAAGGTTTCCAAATTAATTTTCTAAAAAAAATTAAATCATTAATAATTCACGTGTTTTTAAATCGTTAAATAAATAAAACAATATCGACGTAATTTCACTACTTAGATTATCAAATCAAACGATATAATTAAATTATTTATAAAACTCCTTTAAAATAATTTAATTAATATAAGAAATTCCTCGCCTTTATAATCTCATCCGATCCCGAAAACCCGTGCTCAACCTCCCCCGAGACGCCCATGTCTCGGGTTAAACCAAACCGGACCCACCCCGTTGTCCCCCTTGTCGACGTCACAAACAGTAGCAACTGGCATAGTCCCAGTGGCTACTGTTCTCACTATATTTCCACTGTTAGTTATTTAGTTCCCCCTGCTTGTCTAAGTTCCCACTGTTAGTTATTTAGTTCCCCCTTCTTGTCTAAGTTCCCACTGTTTGCAATCCCAAACACCCCCTTGCTACGAATTACACCCAAACACCCCCTGTTTTTGTTTGATTCGGGTCTGTGCAACCAAAACACCCCCTGTTTTTGTTTCCTTCACCCCCGACTGCCAACCAAACGCACCCTTGTTGCCCTCGTCTTTCCCCGCTGTTTTTTTAATAAACTTCACCCCATTTAGGGGTGGTGGCTACGGCTGAATACACAAAACACCACAAATCCACCGAGAGCTTATATGATCTCGGTTTTCATGACCATCCCAAAACCCACGTTTGATTTAGATCAAATCCCATTTACCTTTTTCCAAAAAAAACGTGAGTTCTTTTAGATAAATTCGTGATTAACAAAGATTTTGAGGGAAAGAAATTACTTACTCGCGTGATTGGTTAAGGGCTATGAACATACAACCCGAACACAAGAAAATCAAGTTTCTCTTCTTTATTTTTGGATTCCCAACTGGCGGCACACACACACACTGATAAAACCCTATTTTTTTACTGTTACACAAAATAGATGGGAATGACCCCCGACTGTTTTTTCTTTGGCAATGGGTTGGGCTCAAGCCCAAACCCTTTTCTTGTTTTCCTTTGATTCAAATGGACAAAACAACCCATCTATACTATTTCTCGTTTTCGTTTTGCTTCGTTTAATACACATTTAACTTGCGTGTTCGTTTTTAAATCCCGTCACGTATTTATTCATTTTACTGAAAATAAATACGTACGTAATACTGAATAATTGTTACTTACATAATACTTGACTAATTACTATTATTTATTTTTTCCGAAATAATTAATTATGTAACATTTTAAATAAAATTGAGACTGCGTATTTACTGTTTACGTTTATTTAAAGTTAAAGCTGAGACTACGTGTATTTAATATTCGAGGATTTTAAATACGGGTTCTACAATTCTTCCCCTCTAAAAAAATAATTCGTCCTCGAATTAGCGACGCGATAATGCTGTGGTTTTACAATTCTTCCCCTCTAAAAAGGAGAATTCGTCCTCGAATTAAAGGTAATAAGCTGATGAAGTTATAAAAGTTGCAAGGACACATATGTTGAAGGAGTACGAAGGCTGAAACGACATATAAGTTGAAAGATCATTCGTCTTCTAATTAAGACATCATGCTTCTGATAGGTATAAACATGACATGACCGAAGTGATCATGTAACGTGACATGGCTGATGAGGACATGGAACGTAACCTGACTGAAAGAACTTAACTGGATTTATTGAAGAAAAAAAATGATGAGAGGTCTGGATGGACTCCTCCGATTCAAGTAGCTTCCCGCTCGAAACGATTTCCTTCAAGGGTCTAAACATAATGAAAATCTTGGTCCTGATGACCCTGTCCTGACGATGCTGAATAGTTTCTGGTTCATATTTAAGATGGATTTTTGAATCTCATAGAATGAATAAGCTATAGTATGTAGGATACATGAAACTGTACGTACAAATATCCTGAAAAGATGCCATTTGTATTTCTGAGCAAGCTGCTGAAAACATATAGGGACGAACTATGTGAACAATTGTGAACGTACTACGTGAGCAATTGTGTTCGCGATCATAAAAGAAATGTTGTGCATGAAGTATATCGTGAATGTGATACGTGAAACATACTGTAGATGTGATACTAAAAATATCATGAACGTATGTTGACTGAGGAAGGAATACCAAACGATACAGCCAGAGATGTGAACGTTTGCCTGGTTATGGAATAGCTGTGCAAAACTTAAGTCTGGTTTCTCAAGCTTTCTGTATCCGTATTCGGTAATAAATCGTGAAACGTGTATTGCGAAATGGCACACGAACTTGAACGTGAACAATGTTACGAACGCTAACGTGAGCTTAAATCATGAGATAACACAAAGCATGAACTGAAATAGCATCATACTGCGAATGAGACTTAAATGTGAAAGTGAAAATAAACGTGAACGTAAATGTGAACGTACATGTGATCGTGAACATGAACGTGAGCGTGATTCGCGAACGCTAATTTCGATCTGACAAGATTGTTGATGGAATACTCTGGAATCATACGATCTATTGCTGAATTTCCTGCAGATTTGTTACTGCGTAATACTTTCGGATAAAAGAAGACGTGTAGGCTTGGTTAACTGGTTAACATCGACTTAGATAGCATCAAGCTTTCTCTGAGTCTGTGATAACTGACAACAACCTCCATGGAATCTTATCTCATTTCCGTTCTGAAATTTCTAATGGTTGTAATAACTCATTAGCATGTCGGTGTGCTATCTTGAACCTGAGGTATGTCAGGCATCCAGATATGAACATAGTTGCATCAATTGTGTTATACTGCTTCTATTAAAATTCTGCCTGGGATTATGGTACCTTCTGGTAGAATCTAAGTGATTAGTCATGAAAGAATTTTGAGACTGGGTAAATTAGATCTCTCGTAGCGTAGGATCTTATGAAATACAAAATTTTAGTTTAGGTCCTCTCTTTTATGCGAAAGCTTAGTCATAGAAAGCGAATCATGAGAACTCTCAGCAATTTCTGTGGTAGTAGCCAACTGAATTCTAGGAATTTTGTACTTCGTTCACCGGCGTCGGTCGTGACCATCTGGTGATGGCCTTCACCATCGTAGGATTGTCTGAAATTCCTTTCTGCTGAAATAGTGTGGTCCAGAAATGCCACCTTGTTCAACTGGAATTCATATCTAGATAGTTACGTATATAATTTTTTTCTCCTATCGGAGAATCTATACAACTGTGAGAAGATGATTATCTTGTACCTCTCTAAAATTTAGAAGATCAGAATGTTATCAAAGAACATACTGACGATTTTGTCTGCGAAGTCATGGAAAATTTTATTCATAAATTTCATAATATAGCTGGAGCGTTAGGGAGCTCAGAAGTATAAATAAAAAAAAAAATTAGAGAGACAGTAATTATGTGCAACAGCAGTCCGGAAACATCATGTTCTTTCTCACACCGCTGATGGTAGCATGATAGGGAATTGTTCTGAAAATATTTAAGACATCGTAGCAGATCAGATAAACCTGCTATTTATGGAATGAACATTGATTAAGAATGGTGATCTTGTCAAAAGTTTTAGTGGTCGATACATGATCTCATGATACCGGCCTTCTTCCTGATAGACATAAACGGTGCACTTCTTGGTGGTGCGCTAGGGCGAATAAAGCTTCATTCTGTAATTCTTACAACAATGTTGTAACTCTTTTAAACTCAGTTTAAGCCCTGTGATAAAGAGTTCTGAAAATAGGTTCTAAACTTGAGACAAGATTTATGTTAAACTCTGTCTTGTGGTTAGAAAGGATTTTCTGAAAAACTTTCTCAAATTATGTCTGGAAACTCTGGAGTAATCTACTGGTCATGAAATTAAAAAATTGTAGAAGTGGATTATAACTGGTAGCTAGAAAGCCTTCGCAGCTATGGACTGACAAGTCACGCACTTGTAGGGCAGAAACAACTTGTACTGATTTTTCTGGCAGAAGAAATAATGAGTATATTTGGGATTTAGTAAGACGGATCTTGTCGTTAACTGAAAGGAGAACCTTAATAAACATGGGTGGTACAATGGAGTCTTTTCTGGATGAGATGCAGGCGACTACCTGATTTAAGATAAAGCTGACATAAGAATACATGAAGTAAACATGGCGACTTTTCACTGAATGTGTTCGTCTGTAACCTCACAGAGTGAATACTGTGTGTTTAACCTGAATAATTTTCTAGTGGTGGTGACTGAATTCTTTTAAATGATATGATTCATGTGTGGCATAATAGAACGGGTATACCCCTTTCTGAAGAGTACCCTGTATTACTAAGTTCCTGGTTTAGAAACATACTGGTGTTATGAGTTCTGACTCGTGTTTTGAGGAAAGATTCGTATGACGTGTACCATGACTGATGTCCTGATATGAGTTTTTCAAAATGATACCTGAGACCTATGTCTTGATTGATGTCTTGGCACGTGTTTTAGTAGATGAATTTGAACAAGGCTGAAAAAATTTGTGGTAGCTGTTAGGATTGGCGGACCGATTAGACTACTGACCTCTTGTATTTCTGGTCATGTCCGTTCCGGAGTTCCGATGGTTACTGACTGATTAATTATAAGCACGATGGTTGTCACTACTACTTTTTCTGTCACTTTATGACGGTCATTATCATGACCGTGATTCATGTAACTATTCTGCTGAGTGGTCGACTGGGTTCCGGTTCTCACTCTTCTGAATGAACGGTTAGCTGAGTGAAGTGTGACATCTAGCTGAGAAGGTAAAAGTATGGAATGGAATGGTAGTGTCTGATGGTTGAAATTTTATTCTTGTCAGAAATTTCAAATTTATAGTTTTCGTCCTTGTTCTGTAGAGTATTCATAGTATAAACGACATCAGCATCTTGATAAATCTCCAAAGTATCAGCAACATCAGTATTTGTGAGGTCTTCAATGTAAAATCTTCAACTCACGAGCAGCATCAGCACCTGGTAGGATATCGACAAGTGGCAACGCCTGAGATGATTGAGGATCGATTAGCAATATCCATGGAGTAGGGTACCTGGAGTACACCTGGACTACTGTACATGAAGTACAAAATGAATACTGCACATGGAGCATATCTGAGGCACGGTACATGGAGTACACATGAAATACTGTACATGGCACTGGTGGAAATTTTATGGGATGATCGATACTGGTGTCGCTTGTCTGACATGATCAAATAAATAAATTGATTTAAACGGTAGTAAACTGATACGAAATAAGTAACATGATAGGCTGACAATTCCTGTGTCGACTTACTGCTGGTTGTATCGAGGCTGAAAAGTATGATATAATCGAAGTCCGAACAGTGGTCAGCATGAAGCATGATTAATGAAGGCCAATCATGATTTATCATGAAAACGGGTTTACTGAAATTCTTGTGTATCTTAACATGAAAACATTATTACTTTGCTGAAAACATAATCCTCGTAAGGAGACAGGAACTTAGTCAGCATGAAATCGACATTCACGTGAGAGTATAGCTTGACTGATAATAGGGACCAAAGAATAACCATCTGAGGTTTAACATCAACTGGTGTGGATGGCTATGGTTCAATCTACAAAATTCTAACAAGAAACTTGTGACTAGGTATGGGCGATTCTGGTTCGATCCATACTTGTCAAAATTTCATGAGAACTGTCATGTATAGAATTTACAATCTATGACTAAATATGGGTGGTTGTAGTCCCATCCATACTTGTCAAAATTTATAGAATGTTATGATATGAGTGAAGGTGAACAACTATGGATCGGTTCACAAAACAACATTCAACTGAAAAACATGAAATTTGATCTGAACATTGGTGAACGTTTATGGCGGGTTCACCAAGTAATATTTGACTGAAAACATAAATCTGTCATGAGTAAGGGTAAACACCTATGGGTCTGTTTACGAATACAAAATCTGGACGGCAAGGGTGAACGCCTATGGGTCGGTTCACCGAAACAAAATTCGCAGAAAAGCACATGCGACTAAATATGGCCAGTCATGTACCAACCTTTTTACTTAGTCAAAAACTTAATAAAACTGACTGATAATTGAAGAAAACTGACTAATAAATGCATGAGAAACATAAAGATAACAACACCAAAATCTGGGAAGTTCCTGGTGACTACCCACTAGTCACAGGTCACGTTTTAGAGCCTACAGGTCGAACCTATAGCTCTGATACCATAATTGTAACACCCCACTTGGATAAGTGGACCATTACGTGTATTTATGGCGTGTCATCAAAGCATAAGGTGAATGTCCTAAAACATTAAATGACCATAACGGAAATACCGGAATCAAACATCGGTAATCCAACCAAGCTCAAAACATGAAAAATAAAATACTAAAGGAAAGGACTAAACAATGTCCCAATAAGCAAAATAATGTAAGTACATAAAGTAAGAAGTCTGGATAGCTTCCATCCAAATGCAGATGCTCTCAGAATCCTAAGGGCGTCCTGGTGTACCTGCCGTTAGATCATGAAAGGGAACTACGGCTGAGCATAACGCTCAGTTCACGGATATAAAGCATGATAAGGAATTACTGAAATGAAACAGATGATGGAATACTGAAGCTTTAAGACTGATAAGTAAATTTGCAGCGGAAATCTGTGTATAATCTTTAAAGGCTGATTTATAAATGATAAAGCTGAACTGTTATCTGTTAAATCTGAAAACATGCATTTACTGTATTTTAATTGCCAGAGCTTATATAGGTCATTTGCTGTAACAACGGTGCATGAATAACTGGAGGGGTGACCTCGTCATGCTGTAGAGGGGTGACCTCTAAATACTGTGCTGGGTGGAGGGATCAGCTCCAATGTGAAGGATGTAGAGCACACACCACATTCACCCTAATAACTTGTAAACTGATAAGCCTAGGATGCATCCATAAGCCCCACTAAACATACATATAAAAATGGCCAAACTGAAAATGAGTGGGACGATGCAGGATATCACTCTCCTGCATGTGAGTCACGACACCGGTGCCTCTAGTGCCATGGTTACGGTACCTCCGTAACTAGTACATAAACTTGGTCATGCTTGTATATAATGCTTAGGCAATTTATTTAGTTATTAACATGATTACTGATAAGCTTAAACATATACTGGGAAAAACATTTGGCTGTAGACGGGGAATCCTAATCATGCATAGAAAGGAAGTCCTTACTGAAAGGACGAAAAATCCGTACCTTGTGTCCAGTAATGAAATAAGAATGAAAGCTGAAAGACCGACTCCGACTTCACGGATACTACATATACAAGGGACGTGAATGAGTTATCTAATTACTGTTTACTGTTACTGATCTTAATTGTTTTCAGTTTCATTTATTTTATACCTGTAGTACTGTTTGTATATAATCTGATAAGTTCTGACAATTCAATAACATTACAGATTAAAATATATACTGTATTCCTAATTATTGTGTATAGTATATTCTGGTATGCTAAGAATAGTAACTTGCTATAAATAGAAAGTTCCTAAAAAATAGAAAGGTTTCCAAATTATATTTCTAAAAGAAATTAAATCATTAATAGTTCACGTGTTTTTAAATCGTTAAATAAATAAAACAATATCGACGTAATTTCACTACTTAGATTATCAAATCAAACGATATAATTAAATTATTTATAAAACTCGTTTAAAATAATTTAATTAATATAAGAAATTCCTCGCGTTTATAATCTCATGCGATCCCGAAAACCCGTGCTCAACCTCCCCCGAGACGCCCATGTCTCGGGTTAAACCAAACCGGACCCACCCCGTGGTCCCCCTTGCTGACGTCATAAACAGTAGCAACTGGCATAGTGTCAGTGGCTACTGTTCTCACTATATTCCCACTGTTAGTTATTTAGTTCCCCCTGCTTGTCTAAGTTCCCACTGTTAGTTATTTAGTTCCCCCTGCTTGTCTAAGTTCCCACTATTTGCAATCCCAAACACCCCCTGCTGCGAATTAGACCCAAACACCCCCTGTTTTTGTTTGATTCGTGTCTGTGCAACCAAAACACCCCCTGTTTTTGTTTCCTTCACCCCCGACTGCCAACCAAACGCACCCTTGTTGCCCTCGTCTTTCCCCGCTGTTTTTTTTAATAAACTTCACCCCATTTAGGGGTGGTGGCTACGGCTGAATACACAAAACACCACAAATCCACCGAGAGCTTATATGATCTCGGTTTTCATGACCATCCCAAAACCCACGTTTGATTTAGATCAAATCCCATTTACCTTTTTCCAAAAAAACGTGAGTTCTTTTAGATAAATTCGTGATTAAAAAAGATTTTGAGGGAAAGAAATTACTTACTCGCGTGATTGGTTAAGGTCTATGAACATACAACCCGAACACAAGAAAATCAAGTTTCTCTTCTTTATTTTTGGATTCCCAACTGGCGGCACACACACACACACTGATAAAACCCTATTTTTTTTACTGTTACACAAAATAGATGGGAATGACCCCCGACTGTTTATTCATTGGCAATGGGTTGGGCTCAAGCCCAAACCCTTTTCTTGTTTTCCTTTATTCCAAACGGACAAAACAGCCCATCTATACTATTTCTCGTTTTCGTTTTGCTTCGTTTAATACACATTTAACTTGCGTGTTCGTTTTTAAATCCCGTCACGTATTTATTCATTTTACTGAAAATAAATACGTACGTAATACTGAATAATTGTTACTTACATAATACTTGACTAATTACTATTATTTATTTTTTCCGAAATAAATAATTATGTAACATTTTAAATAAAATTGAGACTGCGTATTTACTGTTTACGTTTATTTAAAGTTAAAGCTGAGACTACGTGTATTTAATATTCGAGGATTTTAAATACGGGTTTTACAGAGTCTATAGCCTCGCTTTTGTAATTGTTTTAAATGATTTTAAAACCCGCGAGGGGGATACATGCTATTTGAAAGTAAAATGAACACGAGTCATGATTGATTGTTTGGACCAGAATGTTGCCTTTGTTTCCTTTGTTGTTTGAATTGTATAAGTACCTAATTTGCAAAAGTCCCTAAATTCATGATCCGTTAACTATCTTCTGACTTGATGTTGTGAGTTGGGAATAGCCGCTTATTCTAATAATAGTACTATTGGGCTGACGACCCTATCCGAGACCAGGGCTTTACGCTGAGTATCCCACTGGGAAGGATAATTTTACGAGAATGAGAATTGGTATTCTTGCAAATGATACCCTAGTAGGGGCACTGGAAATTCATCTAGTCATGTCGGCTTTAGGCGTGGGTGACTAAGTTAAGGGGTCGGTGTCATGAGCTTAATACAATTCTATAGCTATTGCTATATGCCAGATTACCAGAATAATAGATTGTATGCGCACAATTCTATTAAATGATCTTGATTGATTTTTCTCTTGTGTTCAAATTTTGATTTGGAAAACCTATAGACTCGCTTAACCGTTGTGTTGATGATTTTAAGCATGTATTTCAGGTATTGAAGTTGAGGAAATGCGGAGCTTGCTGGAGAAGGATTGCGGATTGCTTTTGTGGTGATTGGTCTAAAACAGATTTCTTTCCCTTTTGTCATAAAAATAATAATGTATGGTCAAGTACTTTGGTAAATTGTTGTTGATTCGATCAAGTCTTTGGGGGACCTAAATGGTACTCTCATATTTTTAAAATTGTTTTACATGGGATCGAAAGTTTTAGACAATGGTTAAATTAATTCCTTTTATATTCCAAATGTATCATTTTGAGATTTTTCAAAGTGTCTTGTATAACGATGTTTGTATTTAGCACCCAAATGTGTATTTCCGCTGCGCAATGTAATTTGGGGGTGTTAAAGATTGGTAATCTGAGCTTGTTAGCTATAGCGAATTAGGTCGATTTTTGAAAAATGTCCTAAACTATAACTTTGGTGTTGAAAATATTTTACAAAAGCAACGCAACTTCTCCGCAAGGCTCCGGTAAGATTATTTGTTTTGTATTGTTTTATAGTTAGATGTATCCCTTAAAATTGAAATGATTTTAGAGTATTTATTAAGTAAATACTATAATAATGTATTGATGATGTATTGATGTTGTTGAAAGTACGTTGAGTACTTGTTATCGTAATTTTATTTATGTAATGCATATGTATATAATTTTAAATAATGACCTTATATACTGCCGAGGGTCTAGAACAGTAGACCAGATGTTGAACGATTTTACAACTGATTTCTTGCGACTTATATCGGGTATAAGGAAGTTTGATTAGTTGATGTATGATAGATATGTGGTTGAAATTGGTGTGATTAGAGGGTTGATGTGAAAGAAAGGTGGTTTTAAAGGTTGTATTTGGTATGAGGAGATTTGAGTTTGTTAGGACTTGGAAGATGGATGAGATTGCTAGTCTTGGGTCGATTGTGATGAATTGGTGTGTTTGAATTGAATGGTTTAAAGAGAAGTAGGTAAGTTTTGAAAGGATGAGTGAGTGGAGCCTCAGGTGAGATTGATTCTGAGTAGAGCTTGGAAGCTTAGGAATGTTGTAAGTCGTACTGAGATTTTCCTGGTGATTGATCTGCCGTGTATGAGTGAGTATTTGGATTTTGAGAATGAGTTGCCATCAGGTTATGGATTTGACTTTGAAGTGTAAAAAGGGAAATAGACGAGTCTGAAGAAGCTAACAACAATGTTAAGGAGGATGAGAAGCTGCTGTCTAAGGAACTAATCTCGTAATGGATTTCTTTGTATCTTATTTTCTTTTGTGATCGGACTTATTTAAACCTTGTGTCGTAGCATTGTGATGGAACTTATTATCTTTTAAGTTTGTTCGGTAGATGATTGTAGTGACAGACATTGCCACTATCTTGTTGAATCCTCAACGCAATCTGAATTACCCTCATGATCTATGATGTGCCTTTATTAACTCTTTTGAGTTTTGGTTGATGAACCATTGTAGAATATGTTGTTCGTGCATGTAGTATCCATGAGATGTCCTGATAAAGAATTCCTTCTTTTATCTTGATATGTATACCTAACATGTTTCTTTCCTCCGTGATAATGGAAGAAGGAGTAAGGGAATCAAATTTCTGTCATTAGTAGATCGCTACGTGACTAAGTTTCTTGAAATATGTTGCCAAAACTAACGACTGCTACTGTGAACACTATGATTGAACAAGTTATTGCTAGAGCACATGAAGCTGATCGTGCTGCATGGAATTAAGATGCTGGAGTTAATTGTGTTGGAGATAATGGTGCTGTAGTAGATGCTGCTGAGAATAATGATGATGCTGCTGAGAATAATGATGATGCCGCTGAAAATAATGGTGATGCTGCTAACAATAATGAGGATGCTACTGATCCAGATGATAGTGTTGCTGTTATTCTACAAGTTCGAAAGAATATATATATATGTTAGTTTTCAGAAGTGTGGTTCTACGCTGTTTGGTGGTATTAGTAGTGCATTAGAATTGCATAGTTGGATTGATAAGATAGAGAGTACTTTGAGATTATTGGGTGTTCAGAAATTAATAAGGTGAAATTTACTGCTGCTATAGTTCAGGATGGTACACTAAGATGGTGGAATACCAAGTGACTACTTTAGGATTGGTTGCGACTAATAGTAAGGCATGGCCCGTGATGAAAGGACTATTGACTGCTAGGTTTTGTCCCAAGCAGCAACTAGGACAGCTGGAATCCGAATTGAGATAATTCGTACTAAGGAACGATGTTATTACTGTTTACTGGGAAATTTCATGAGCTATATTTGCTATACCATGATACTTTTGTGAATGACCGTAAAACAACAAAGCAGTACATTAGAGGATTGTCTAGTAATATCAAGGGTGATGTTATTTCTTTAAGACCTAAATCTTTCGATGAAGTTGTTCAGATGGCGCATGATTTAATGGATGTGAAAGTGCTAGATAGGAAAGATAGTATTGTTGAAAACAATAATAGAAAGTGGGAATCTGCTCAGTCCAACCCAAATCAAGGTCAAAATTGTAAGGATTACAGTACTAACAATAACTAAAGACAGAACCGAAATCAGTATTTAAACCTTGGAAGGAATGAGGAAATTTGTGCTGCCACTGTGTCTAGAAGTGACAAGATAATCTCTAGTGTGTTTGATGTACTCTATAACATGTAGGTAATTTCCCACAATTGCGACTAGAGTTAGGAAAAACTGGTCATAAAGCTGCGAAGTGTAGGACAGGAGGATTAGTCATTGTAATTAGTACCCCTGGAGTAGTGATATGTTTTAGCCGTGGTGCGAAAGAATACAAACAAAGGAATTGTCCAAGGAAAGGAAATTGACAAGATAGGAATGCTGCCGCTCCGGCTTACGTTTGAATGATGCTGACAAACCTTAAGGTCTGAATGTTGTAAATGGTATATTCTTACTTGAGATTCTTTATGTCAGTATGTTGTTTGGTTTTAGATCTGGTAGAAACTGTAGAACTGTAAAGATTCAGTTGTTTTATCAATGGAGAATTAGTAAGATTGACAATTAACTATGACGTGGAGCTAACCGATGGAAAGGTTGCTAGTGTTAGTTTTACACTGAGAGTGTGTTCCTTGAATTTAGGAAAGTAGGTGTTTAGTATCGACTTGATGCTCAATTAGTATCGACTTGATGCTCAAAGAGTTGGAATCTTTGGATGTGGATTATTGGTATGAATTGGTTAGTGGTGCGAAGTGTTGATGCTTGAGATTGGACTAATCTTCACTATAAATTGATAGCTGCTGGTTTAGATTTTGCTGCAAAGCTGAGTGTTGACTTTGAGAATTGATGAGTGAACTTTCCGTTTGAAAAAGTATCTTGTTTGGAAACAAGGAAGTATGTAGAAGAGGGATATGATGTATTCCTAGCTCAGGTAATTAGTGATAGGGTAGTTAAGGAGAAGTTTGGAGATCTGTTAATGGTTCGAGAGTATTATGAAGTTTTCCTGAAGTTTTGCAGAGTTGTTGCCGCCTCATGAAGTGGAGTTCGTGTCGATTGAGTGTTGTAAACAATAGGTGTAGTGCTTCTGTGTTCGTTGTGTAGTGCTTCTGTGTTTTGTTGAGTAGTATTTGTATGCCTTATCATTTGGCACCATCAGAGTGGATTGAGTCATCCGGTCAACTACGAGAAGTCATGGATAAAGGATGTATTAGATTAAGTTTCGTTACAGTGATGATCACCTGTGTTGTTTGTCAAGAAAGATGGATTGTTTCGGATGTGTATTAATTATCGAGAGCTTAACAATTGACAGCCAAGAATCGGTATCCATTACCGAGGATTGATGATTCGTTTGATCCTTGCAACTTGTCTGGATCCAGTGTGTACTCAAAGATCGCTTTGAGTTTTGGTTATCATTAACTGAGAATTAGAGAAGGAAGATGTTCCTATAGTTGTTTTCCGTACTAGATGTGGGTACTTTAAGTAGCAAGTGATGTTTTTGGAATGGACGAACGCGTCTGCCGTATTAATGGATTGGGTGAATCTTGTGTGTAAGATGTGCTAGGATGAGTTAGTCATTATATCTATTGAAGATATTCTATTTTATTCCAAGAGGAAAGGGGGAACATAAGTAGCATATGAGGATAATTTTTGGGATGGTTGGAAAAAGATAAAATGTATGTAAAGTTTTCTATGTATGAATGTTGGTTGAAATATTTGCGTTTTTTTAGGCAGTTGATTGACAACAAAGGTATTCATGAAGATCTTGCCAAGATTGAAACGATCAATGATTGGTCGGTACCAACGACGCTGACGGAAATCTGTTAATTCCTTAGTTTAAGCTGGGAATAATCGAAGGTTTATCGAAAGGTTTTCACTGATTGTTAAACCATTGATTAAGCTGACTAAGAAGAATTGGATGTGTGATTCCCACTTATACATCTAAATTGTAAGTTCCGAGATCTGATCCTTATCAGATGAGGAAGCTGTATTCTGAACACTGAAGGGTACGTTGTGTTCTACACCGATGTTGTCATTGTTGAAAGGATCTGAAGTATTTATAGTTTGTAGTTTGCTGTGATGTGTCTCATAAGGGTTATGTAGTTGTGGTGTTTTCTTTGAGATGGTAGAAATACTACTTGTATGGTATCAAGTAAGTAATAATAAAGGATCATAAGAGTTGCTTCATAATTAATTTATTGGGATGATAAAGGAAATGAGTAGTGGATTACCAGTTATATATTTCGAGTACCTGAGTATGTTGATGGTTATAATTGTGAGTGATTATGACTACCAGATTCGCTGCCATCCGGGAAAGGCGAATGTGATAGCTGATGCACTTATCAGGAAGAAAAATGGGGAAATCTTTTAAGATTTGAGTTTTGGTAATGACAAGAAGTGTGGGCTTGATAGCAAGGATATGGAATTTTAAGTTAGTGGTCTGATTTGAGAAGGAGGTCAAGGTAAGTGATTTCAACATTTTATCGAACTTATGGAAAGGATTTTGTTGTAACGCCAAGTTAGGTATGGTATATTGAGCACTCCTAACATATCTAAGTTGAGAGAGTAAGACTTAGTGATGACGGAATCTCACAAGTCAAGTAATCGATACGATTTGTTCTGGGTAAAGGTGAAAGTTGAGTTGAGTATTGTGTGTTATACAGAGACTGATGAACAGAGTGAAAGGACGATTCGAACATCGAACGGTATACTTGTGTGTGTGTGATTGACTTAAAAATTGTTGGAATTTTTATATGATGATGATTATCATGCTAGTAGTAGTAAGGTTGTACCATTAATGGTACATAAAGAACTTCCATTTGTGAAGGTTAAAGATAGTGAGTTATGGACGTAAGATTAGGCTTTTGGTGCATTGCAGAAATGTAGGTGGAATTGAATGATTGAACTAAAAAGTGATATTGGCATTATTGATAAGATTGTATGGGTTAAGGATCATTCATTAGTAACAAGGAGTCATCAGAAGAGATATGTTGGCAATCGAACGAAATTGATGGAGTTTGAAATTGGGAAACGTGGTTATGCTTAAGGTGTTTTTATGACGGGTGAAATTTGTTTTGAGAACAACAAGGAAAGAATTCAACTTGAAGATAAGTTGCTTTTCAAAGCAAGAACTGTGAAGAGTTCTTAGGAGGTCGAAACATAGTGAGAATTATATTGTGAAAATACAAGAATTTTAGGAGTGGAATCTGAAATTGTGAAGGAAGCATGAGGATTTCTTTAAGGAAAAATTCTCTTTTGTTCTGGAGGTATGGAACGTAAATATAAGAAGGGCCGAGCGCCGGGACGTCGCTCTCTTTTAGGAGGGTAGGATGTGACAACCCAAATCCGAGGTCATTTATTTAATATTATATAATATTATTTTTACGAATGATTTTGAAATTTTTGATGAGATTGAATGATATGACGATTGATGGTTTTATTTAAAACCGACGTTGGAGGTCTTATTTTTATCTTTTTACTAATAGCGAGGATTATTAGTGACCACGATATCGACGGATGCCCGAGATTTTATGTTTTATCATTAGTTGTCTCGATGTTTATATTTTTGACGTTTTTATTTTAAGTTCGTATTAAGTCGAACCGGGATCATATTATCATCATATTTTGAGTGCGTTTTAACTTTTGAAAAGTATTTTTACGAAACCCGAGCCTCGTAAATATTTTCAAAATTGACAATTTACATTTTTCACCCTTACAACTATTTAATTGCATTTTGGGCCAAAACTATCACAAATTGGCAAATCTAGCCCCTCTACCACCATATAAAAGGTGATTTCTCACCTAACAAAACACATACATGCAAAATCTCATCTCTCTTCCCTCTCTCTCTCTAAAAACCGTACACCCCCCCCCCCCCCTTGTAAATTCATTTGATTTTCAAAATTTAGTTTGAATCAAAAGAAACTAATTAATATCCCATGTTGGAAATTCAATGGTGATTATAATGGTGTAATTTTCTTCAACATGCCAGAACTTTAATTTTTAGATGATGATCCAAGGTGGTTTGACCTAATTTCTCATTATATACTTGTTGTTAGTAATGTTATATATATATTTTAATTGTTGCATGTTTGAAATTTGAGTGGGTAAATTTTTGTATGATCATTTAAATGTGTTATGGGTTAGTTACGTTGTTGGTAATGATATTAGGGTGATATTAGGCATATGAGAATGATTAAAATGTGGTGAAAAAATAATTTTGAATGATTTTTAAAAGTATATTTTTAAACAGATTATTAAACTTAATTTTCTGAAAATATGAGTTTAATTTTGAGATGAACTAACTAGATATTGTTGTAGAGAATTCTTTTAGCTTCGATTTGATATAAGATAGAGCTTCTAGCTCCAAACGAGCGCGAAGTTACGTTAGTTTGATTATTCGTGTACCAGTAGACGAGTATCGTCACAATATATAATTATTGTCGATATTTGGATCGAATCTCGGGGACTATAAAATGGATTTTAAAATGAGTCATGGACTGATTATGAATGATAAGTATGATGATGTTGAGTTATTTTCAAAGTTGAGTGTCGGTTTTATAACGGAGAAAAATAAATAAGTTAAAAAGACTATGTGAGTTGTTGACGTAAAACTGTCCGGTTTTTGTAGTTCAAAGATGTGTCAGGCAGGGAACTTTAAAAGTAAAATCTTTTGATGGGCTTTAAACAGGTCTTTCTATATATAGTAAGTGAGGTCTCTGATTAGTATCATAAATATTTGATGTGTTTAAGTGGGGTAAACGAGCTCGTACATTTGGTGTGTACCGGCAGATTTTTATCGAAAGAATTAACTAATAGAACAAACATATAGAATGAAGTAAAAGGGTCACTTGAAATGTTTTCATTTTGGGTTGGGTGTGATTTTATGATTTTGAGTTTGATGTTAGTAACTATGGATTTTTTTCGAATTTATTATTGATGAACGCGCCTTATTTGATAGGTTGCGGTTTTTGTGTTTATCGGGCATCAACTATCGTCGAAGATCGTCTTACTACTGCTATTACTACAGGTGAGTCTATAGCCTCGCTTTTGTAATTGTTTTGAATGGTTTTAAAACCCGCGAGGGGGATACATGCTATTTGAAAGTAAAATGAACACAAGTCATGATTGATTGTTTGGACCCGAATGTTGCCTTTGTTTCCTTTGTTGTTTGAATTGTATAAGTACCTAATTTATAAAAGTCCCTAAATTCATGAGCCGTTAACTATCTTCTGACTTGATGTTGTGAGTTGGGAATAGCCGCTTATTCTAATAATAGTACTATTGGGCTGACGACCCTATCCGAGACCAGGGCTTTACGCAGAGTAACCCGCTGGTAATGATAATTTTACGAGAATGAGAATTGGTATTCTTGCAAATGATATCCTAGTAGGGGCACTGGAATTTCATCTAGTCATGCCGGCTTTAGGCGTGGGTGACTAAGTTAAGGGGTCGGTGTCATGAGCTTAATACAATTCTATAGCTATTGCTATATGCCAGATTACCAGAATAATAGATTGTATGCGCACAATTCTATTAAATGATCTTGATTGATTTTTCTCTTGTGTTCAAATATTGATTTGGAAAACTTATAGACTCGCTCAACCGTTGTGTTGATGATTTTAAGCATGTATTTCAGGTATTGAAGTTGAGGAATTACGGAGCTTGCTGGAGAAGGATTGCGGATTGCTTTTGTGGTGATTGGTCTAAAACAGATTTCTTTCCCTTTTGTCATAAAAATAATAATGTATGGTCAAGTACTTTGGTAAATTGTTGTTGATTCGATCAAGTCTTTGGGGGACCTAAATGGTACTCTGATATTTTAAAAAATTGTTTTACATGGGATTGAAAGTTTTAGACAATGGTTAAATTATTTCATTTTATATTCCAAATGTATCATTTTGAGATTTTTCAAAGTGTCTTGTATAACGATGTTTGTATTTAGCACCTAAATGTGTATTTCCACTACTTTACTGTCATTAGTAAGCCATTTTGTGTTCCATAGTGCATACTTGATTGATCTTGACTGATTTGTTGTGCAATTGGATAGTGTAACAAGTTCTGAGAACTCTCTAGTGATTTCATAAGTTTTAGACTAGCAAGCCTTAGTTAAATTTCCATATCAGCATAATAAGTGGTGTTTAGATTAAGGTTCATTTGATAAGTCAGTAGTTGGAAGTTGTTGTTTAGAGGATTTTCTCATTCACAAGACCAGTTCAAGTTACATTGTAAGCTTTTGTAGTCAATACTTAAGTCGAATAGGCTATTTGCTTAAAAATACTTTGGGTCATTTTCATCAGTTAAAACAAGCAAGATTAAAACACATGCCATTTCTTTATTAGTGTGTTTTAGAAGCTGAATTTTGATTCTGAGTATACTTCAATATATAAGCTTTCCATACATAATAGGTAGAACATACAGTTTGCATAAATAAGCTTGGAATTAGCTTATGAATAAGCTGCTTGGCCATGTTCAGTTTCTGTGATAAGTCCTAGACTGATTAGCATTACCCAGTTTTCCACTTCATAAATCTAGTCATTTTCTTGCACATTCTTGTTGCCAAACTCATTTTAAGCAATTTTGGAAATTTTTAGCTTTTTGGAAAACCTTGGTCAACAAAAGTCAACCATAAGCCAGTTTTGCTTATTTTTATTTCCAGCTTATTCACTTGATGCTTTTTGATAATTTTTGATATTCTAGTCTTTTATAAGCTAGCTTAATCCTTTTTAGTAGAAAAATCAAGTTGTGGATGTTTATTTTAGCTTATAGCTTATCTTGAGCTTATCACAAAAAGCTATCTTGAGTTTTGGCTTATTTCAACCCATTTCCTGTTACATGCCTAGCTAAAATTGTATTTTAGAAAGTTAAAAAAAACCCAGATCTTATTTGGTTTAGAAATAAGCTCATATGAGCTTATCAAACCTAGTTTGCTCGTTTGCTTTGAATAGTTAGTTTAAATTGCCATTAGGTCCTTAATATTTGGTGATTAGTGTAATCAGCTTTTGAAAGAGTACTTTTTAGGGTTTGCAAGATCTAGTCCCTGGAATTTAGAGTTTGTTACATATTTGTTAGGCAGTTTTATAAGTTTGTTGTAAAGATGTTATAGTTTGTTTAGATTTATATTTCTAGTCCCTTAACTTTTAGAATTTACATTTTCAGTCCTTATATTTTACATACTTTTCATTTTTAGTGATTTTACTACTCGTGCATTAAAAACTTGTACTCCTTGCTTTAATTGTGGTAAATGCAATTTGTTTTAGAATAGTATGGATACATAGTGATAATATTTTTACGATTTTTACGTGCTTTGTTGAAATAGACCTAGATTACCAAAACTTTTAAAAATCTAATACCAAAAACAATTCGTAACTTGAAATCATTTGGACATTCAATTCGTTGTGAGTTGGGAATTACGATCTTGAAAAGTGAAACATTACCTGCCAGTAGGTTAAGATCGAGAATCAGTGGGCTAGTGGTTTACTACAACCGTTAGAGATTCCCGAATGGAAGTGGGACAGAATCTCCATGGATTTCGTCACCGGACTTCTACTGACTCAGAGAAATCATGATGCTATATGGGTTATAGTCGATCGTTTAACCAAGTTAACTTATTTTCTTCCAATTCACAAAGATTTCTCAGTTAGCAAATTGGCATATATATTTCTTTAGGAGATCATGTGACTTCATGGTACACCATCAGATATCATATCCTACAGAGATCCTTGTTTCACGTCTAAATTCTTGGAAAGGTTTGTATAAAGCTTGGGGCACCAGACTTAAGCTTAGCACAACCTTTTATCCTCAGACCGATGGTCAGTCAGAGCGTACTATTCAGACCTTAGAAGACATGTTGCGAGCTTGTGCATTGGAATGGACAGGGAGTTGGGGCGACTACATTTGTTTGGTTAAGTTTGCCTACAATAATAGTTGGCACGCGAGTATTAAGTGTGCACCTTTCGAGGTGCTTTATGGCAGAAAGTTTCATGCTCCAATATGTTGGGATTAAGTTGGAGAACGAATCCTTGAAGGACCAAAAATGATAGAGGTGACCAATGAGAAGGTTGCCGTCGCCAAGGTGATGCTACAGGAAGCTCGTGCTCGACATAAGAGCTATGCTGATAAACATTGTAGAGATGTAGAATTTAAGATCGGTGATCATGTTTTCCTTAAGGTATCACTAGCACGTGGCGTCAAGCGTTTTGGACTCAAGGGTAAGCTCAGTCCTTGTTTCATTGGACCGTTTGAAATCCTTGAACATGTCGGTGAAGTGTCATATCGTCTAGCGTTACGTCCTCAGCTATCTCATATGCATGATGTGTTCTACGTATCCTTACTCAGAGGTTACAATTACCACCCGTTGCATAGAGTTTCGTATCCATTCGAGCAGATTCGAGAGGATCCATCATATATTGAGGAACCCGAAAAAGTTCTTGACCGTCAGGATCGAGCCATGAGGAGAAAGACGATCCCATTCGTCAAAATCCTTTGGAGGGACCATTCCGAGCGGGAAGCCACTTGGGAAACAGAGGAGTCTATCCGGACTTCTTACCCTTATTTCCAGCTATGATTCGGGTATGTCATTTTCAGCTTATCGTATCTCTAATTCGAGGACGAATTATTCTTTTACAGGGTAAGAGTTGTAAAACCCGTTTTAAGATCCCTAAGATCATTAAATGCATGAAATTACGGTTAAACTAAAACTTTTCAGTTAATTAATATACGACATGAATCACGAACATTTGATACGAACGTTACGTATATTAATTAATTATTATAAGTATTACGTATGTTAACATGAATATTAAAGCACAATAAGTATTTACGTATAATACTTAAACCATACAAGAAATAAAACACGAACACACACGATAAATATTTTAGGCACAAAAAATAAAACAAATGTGTAGTGTGTGTGTGTTGGGTGACATCCCTACCAAAGGGAAGGAAGGGGTTTTGGCCTTATCCATTAACAATCCATGTATTAACCAAATAAGGACTCCAGAGAATTTTTCATAAAACATAAACACAGGAAAAACATGAAACCCTAAAATCCTTCTCCTTTTTCTTTCTTTGGCCGCGACATCACACACCACCGCAAGGACGATTCGTTGCTCTTTGATCTTTGATTTCTACGGTAACGTGTTCATGTTTGAAACCTTACTAATCACACGCATTCGGTATCCTCGAATCCTTTTCCTTTTAATTATAATGTAATGATTTAGATCTTTAAAAACAAATAAAGAAAACAAAAAATCATTAAAGTTTTAACAAGATCAAGGGTTCGGGTGTGGGTTTGTTTGGATCGCACGCAAACCGAGACCCTCATAGGTCTCGGTGGTGTTTGTTTCTCACCAGCCGCAACCCAAGATGGGTCGACATGTGGTTTTGTTAAGGCAGCCGCAACCCCAAACTTTATAAGCAGTGGGGTGCGCAGGCTAGTAGGGGGAACCGAGACCTTATAGGTCTCGGTGGTAAACACTGGGCAGCAGGGGGACGCAAAAGCCAAGCAGCAGCAACCCTAGCTAGGCCAGGGGCTGCGTGACAGCAGTAGTGGCGTCGACGTCTAGCCCGGTGGCTGTTGTGGTGTTCGGCCGCAAGCCACAACCACTCGGTTATGGTGTAGCGTGGTTTTCGAGGCGACACCGACACCTCCATGGTCTCGGTGGAGTTTCGTGTAGGGTTCGGTTAACACTAAACACGCAAGGGGGTGTTTGGCAATTTTTTTATAAACATGTAATTTTAGTTTATTAATTAATTTAATTACTTAAAACATGAGTAAATTAAATTAATTAATTTTCATGACTTAGGTTATAATTTATTTAAATAAACATCATGTTATTACTATGTATGTTTTATTTAAATAAAATTTATGATAAAATAATTAATAACTTAATTATTCATGTACATTTAAATTAATTAAAACTTAGCTAAATTAATTTATATCCTTTTAAGGTAAAGTTTAATTATATTAATAATGCAATATTATTAATTAATAATAACTTATGATAACATGTAATATCATTATTAATTAATAATTTTAAGTTAAGACTAAGTATTTAATTATTATTAAACTTTACTATATAATTAACATGGCATATAATATGCTTATTAAAACTATATGTTATATCATTTTATTTATTTAATAAGCATATTATTATTTATGGAAATATACTAAATATGGTAATATGCTATTTATGCAAACATACTAAATATGATAACACGCTACTTTTGGAAACATTCCAAATATGGTAACATGCTATTTATGGAAACATACTAAATATGGAAAATTTATATTTTTGGAAACTTACTAAATATGGAAACTTTCTTTTTTCGAAACTTACTATTTAAGGAAACTTGCTATTTTTGGAAAGTTACTATATAAGGAAACCTGCTATTTTTGGAAAGTTACTATATATAGAAACCTGCTATTTTTAGAAAGTTACTCATTATGTTATAACAAGTACTATAACACTTAAAACATGAAATACACTAATCTAAAACACATGAAACATTAAGAATCACATGATAAAACAAGAACAAGTAAGACAAGTTAAGAACATGTCAAGTAAACTAATAACCAGTTTGTATAAGTAAAACAAACACTTATTCATGTCCCTTTATTATGTAGCTATCATGAAGTCGGAGTGATATTCCATGTTTGTTTTCGTCTTTATTTACTGGACATAAGGTACGGATATTCTGTCCTTTAGTAAGGACACTTATTTCCTATATTAGGATTCCTCGTTTGTAGCCATCTGTTTTCCCCAGTAGTTTACGTGTCTTAAACACTTTCAGTATATGTTATGTTTATTTTAGATTGCTTCAGCTATATACATGCATGCCAGTTTCACCTAGTTATGGGGGTTCCATAACCATAGCACTGGAGGTACCGGTGTTATGACTCTTCTATGGTGAGAGTGAATGGGTGCATCCTAGGACAAGTTTAGCAAGATTACACGGTAAATGCGGTGTGTGCCTTGCATCCGTTACAGGAGCTGATCCCTCCACTTAGACTATACTAATTAGAGGCAACCACTCTAATTGCATGATGAGGTCACCCCTCTAAGTATTCATGCACGTTGATATAACATGACCTATATGGGCTCCGGGCATATTTAAAATACAATTTTCAGTATAAACTAAACATAATTCTTTTCAGAAGTATAAAACCAATCCTTATAAACTTAAACAAGATTTCTAGGACATACACTTATTCCGCTCTACTTCATTTCATTTCATTACTTGCATATGTTTATGCTTTACATTCATTGTCATATATCCGCACAGTGAGTGTAACGCCCCATTTTGATAAATGGAATATCACAAGATAATTATGGCATGTCATAAAAGCATACAAGGTAAATGTGTAAAACATTAAATGACCATAAAAGACTCTGGAAACAAACATCGGATCCACATAAGCTCCACACACGAAATGCATAAGCATAGAATGTAAGGAAAGGACTAAACACTGTCCAACAAAGCAAAAGTATATAAATGCATTAAAGAATAAAAGAAAGATGGCGCCTCATTCCATGCACGCACTCTTGCATTCCTAGCTTTTCCCTTTAGTACCTGCCGTATTGGGACATGGAAATAGAAATACGGTTGAGCAATACGCTCAATGTGCGGATATATAACATAGAATGTAAAGCATAAACATAAGCAAGTAATGAATGAAATGAATAGTATCGGAATAAATGCATGTCCTGGAAGACCTGGTTTAAGTTTATAAAACTGGTTTATATTTCTGAAAAGACTTATGTATAGATTATCTTGAAAATTTGTATTTTAAAT
The DNA here is from genome assembly GCA_025667525.1 of Glebionis coronaria. Classification (NCBI taxonomy): domain Eukaryota; kingdom Viridiplantae; phylum Streptophyta; class Magnoliopsida; order Asterales; family Asteraceae; genus Glebionis; species Glebionis coronaria. The sequence goes on along the minus strand of CM046882.1, from coordinate 403,192,027 downwards.
ATGCCGAGAGCCCATATAGGTCATGTTATATCCACGTGCTTGAATACTCGGACGGGTGACCTCGTCATGCAATTAGAGGGGCTGCCTCTAATTTATATATAAATTGAGTGGAGGGATCAGCTCCTGTAACGGATGCAAGGCACACACCGCAGGTTACCATGAAATCATACTACTTTTCCTAGGATGCACCCATTCTCCCCCACATGATAATAATAATACTGACCAAAACTGTAAAGGGACGTTGCGAGCAATCACTCTCACCGCAGAAGAGTCATAACACCGGTGCCTCCAGTGCTATGGTTATGGAGCCCCCGCAACTAGGTGAAACTGGCATGCATGTATATAGCTCAGGCAATCTAAAATAATCATACATATACTGATGTGTTTAAGACACTTAAACTACTGGGGAAAATAGATGGCTGCAAACGGGGAATCCTAATATAGGAAGAAAGATGTCCTTACAGAAGGACGTAATATCCGTACCTTATGTCCAGTAAATGAAGACGAAAAACAAACGTAGACGATCACTCCGACTTCACAATAGCTACATAATGAAGGGACATGAATAAGATTCGGTCTTACTTATACATACTTGTTATTTACTTGACGTGTTCATACTTATTATACTTGTTCTTGTCTTGTCTTAATATTTCATGTTTTAATCATGTGTTTCTTATAGTTTCATGTGTTTTAGATTCATTTGTTTCATGTTTTAAGTGTTATTATACTTGTTATAACATAATGAGTAACTTTCTAAAAATAGTACTTTTCTATGTATAGTAACTTTCCAAAAATAGCAGGTTTCCATGTAACATCCCATTTTGGTAAATGGAATGTCACGCGTGATTATGGCATGTCATCAAAGCATGCAAGGCAAATTTCTTAAAAACATTAAATAACCATGAATGGAAATACTAGAAACAAACATCGTAGTCCAAGTATAAGCTCATCACACATAAACATAAGTACTGAAATGGAAAAGGACTAAACAATGTCCAAATAAATAAGTAGCATAATGTATTGAAAAGTTCATAAAGTAGAGAAGGCTAGATAGCTTCCAATCCATATGCACATACGCTTATAGTCTACGAGCGCCCTTGAGTACCTGCCATTAGGGAACATGAAAGGAAAACGGCTGAGCATAACACCCAGTGAACGGATGTACAAGTATAGCATGAAATGACATAAGCATAAAAGACTAATAGCAGTGGAAATGTATAAGTCCTAGATAACCTGGTAACATGGTCATAAAACGGGTTTTATAGTTTGAAAAGACTTATGTTTTTATGTAAAATCTGTATTAATTAGCCAATAGCCCATATAGGTCATGAGGTTCCATCGTGCATGAATACTTGGAGGGGATACCTTGTCATGCAATTAGAGGGGTTGCCTCTAATTAAATAGTCTGGGTAGGAGGGATCAACTCCTTGTGAAGGATGCAAGGCACACATCACATTCACCATGAGAATCCTATAAAACATGTAACTAGGATGCACCCATACGCCCCACATGATAATATAATACAATGGCCAAAACTGAAAAAGGGACGCCACGAGCAATCACTCGGCCGTGGGGAAGTCATAACACTGGTGCCTCCAGTGTTATGGTTATGGTACCTCCATAACTAGGTGACACTGGTCATGCATGTATATGGCTTAGGTAATTATTGTAACATAAGTAATCAAACATATAAAACAATACTGGGAAAACAGTTGGCTGCAAACGGGGAATCCTAATAAGGAAACAATGTCCATACTGAAGGACGGAAAATCCGTATCTTGTGTCCAGTGAACGAGGAAGACGAAAGAATGAAATTCCTACTCCGATCTCACTAATGCTACATAAATAGGGGACATGTATAATTATTCTGATTTCTAAGTACATAACTGATTATAACATGTCTTAGCTTGTTTTATATGTTCTTGTCTTGTTTTACTGAATTAAATGTTCTACTGTGTTTATCATGTATTTCATGTATTCTGATTAAGTATTTACTTGTATTCTTGTATTATTATACTTGTTATGTAATAATAAGTAACTTTCTAAAAATAGTAGGTTTCCAAAATAGAAAGTTTCCAAAAATAGAAAGTTTTCAAAAATAGAAAGTTTCCAAAAATAGATCAGTTTCTAAAAATAGAAAGTTTCCAAAAATAGTAAGTTTTCTGAAATAGAAAGTTTCCATATTTAGAAATAAGCTGGACTAATAAGCTAATAATATAAGATTAAGTTTACTGGTTAAATATCATAAGTCATGTAATTATTTGTATAGTCTATTAATAATATCATCTTAATTAAATAAATTGTAGGTTATACAATTTAATTAAATATAAGCATGATTTAGCTAAATTAAGGTACATAAAATACTAAGGTTTAACATGTATTAATAATTTATTAATTATAACCTAAGTTATGTTTTATTAATTAATTATAGTCCATGTTTTTAATAATTAATTAATATTATAGTCTAAATTAAATGGTAAAAATACTTAGGTTAAAGCATATATTATTTACTAAATAATAATAACCTAAGTCTATGATTAAATTAAATTAATATAGTCTTGTTTTAATTAATTTAATTTCCTTGAAAAATAATATAACTTGTAAAATGTAAACTTGTAAAAATTAATCATGTAACCGAACCCGTGTTTTTAATTTAGACCGACATAAACCGGACCGGACCCCCTGAACCGTACTGAACCAAACACCCCTTAGTAGTGGCTACCCGGCCTAGCCGGTTGCCACTGCTCGAGTAAAATCACCACCGGCTGCAGCCGGTTGTTCCCCCTGGTCTGCCTTGGCTAGCCACTGTGCACACAAGGTTCCCACCGGCAGTATAATCAGTTATGTCAGTTATGTACTTAGAAATGTTATAATCAGTTATGTACTTAGAAAACCCAACCACCATTGGGTTGGGTCTGCCTCGGCTAGCCCCTGCGCCGCGTGTTCCCCCTGCTTGAACCAAACAGCAACCGACTTAAGCCGGTGGTATTGTTGCTGATGTGCCGAGACCACAACAAACCACAAGGCCACCCCGACTCACGTCGGGGTCCTTGTTTCTTGCTGTCGACCAAACCCAACCATGCCGAGACCTTGAGGTCTCGGTGGTGGTGCGATTAACCAAGCCGAGAGATTGGTTGCTCTCGGTGGTGCGTCGGCCGAACCAAACCAAACCCAAAACCCTTCTTTTAATGTTTTCATGATTAAACCAACATGTTTTCTTGTTTGTTTTATGATTTACATAACATGTGTTCTTGATTCGAATTAAAAGAATAAAAAGAAAAGGATTAAAAGGTTACCGAATGCGTGATTGAATGAGAACTAATAACACGAACACGAATACCTGAATTCAATAACCAAAAACAACCAAACACCCTTGCGGTGTCTCTTGTAGCCGGCGGCAAAGGGAGAGGCAAGGAAGAACTAGGGTTTTTACTTTTTTAGAAAAACTCTATAGAATGAACATGTATTTTTCCCTTTTGTTTATTTAGCAAAATCAACTTGGGCTTGGCCCTTTCCTTTCCTTATGTCCGCGGCTACCTAAAGCCCAAGGGGGTTTCCCAGGCTTGTTCATATTTGAATAAATCACGTGTTCGTTCGTTAGTATTTTCGTGTTAGTTCGTAATTTATTATTCGTGTTATAATAAATACTTGTACGTAATCGATATTTATCGTATAATAATAAATATATACGTAGTTACATGTTCGTGTTTTAATATTCGTGATTTCATACCCGTGATTATAATTATTATGATTAATAATTATCGTGTAATATTACGTACTTAAATAATTATCGTTCACTAACACGTACGTACTTCCTAAATTTAATATTCGTGACACGTGTTCATGCTATAAAAGGAAAGTTTTAACTTGTTCATCTGTTTATGTAATGTACTGTTCATGGCATTTAGATGCGGGTTTTACATTCCATATATAGTAACTTTCCAAAAATAGTAAGTTTTCTTAAATAGTAAGTTTCTAAAAATAGAAAGTGTCCATAATTAGTAAGTTTCCAAAAATAGAAAGTTTCCATAATTAGCATGTTTCTATAAATAGCATGTTACCATATTTAATGTATTACCATAAATAGCATGTTACCATAATTAATGCATTACCATAAATAGCATGTTACCATAATTAGTATATTTCTATAATTAATATGTTTCCATAATTAATTATATGCTTATTTTATATCATGTATTATTATATTATAAAGTTTAATAATTAATACATACTTAGCTTATTATTAATTAATAATACCATGTCATGTTATTATAAGTTTAATATTAATTAATAATATTACATGTTCTATGTTATTAAACTTTATCATAAAATATATAATTAATTTAACCTAAGTTTAATTAACTAAATCCATGTCCAATAATAATTAAATAATTAATTATTATAACCTCAGTTTTAATTTAATTAAACTAAAATTAATTAATAACTGTATTAATTAAATCATAACATAAACTTATTATACATGTTGGTTTAATTATATGTTCATAAAAATATTAGTACCTGAACCAAAATCCCAAGACCCGACACCCGAGCACCACGACCCGAAAGTCGTGGCCCCGAGGTCGTGTCCCGTCTGAACCACAACCCTACACCGAGAGCCGAAGCTCTCGGCTTCGCGGTTGTGTCCGAAACCAACACCAACCCCAGCCTCGACTGGGGTCTTTCGCTGCCCGAGAACCACGCTGAGCCCCTCTTAGGGTCTCCGTCGCCTGGTGAAACAAAGCCACAGCCCCTATGTTGGGGGTGTGGTGTGTCGGTTGAACACAAACCACCACCACCGACCATAGTGGTGTGGCGGTTGGTCACCGAACGCCACCGAGACCGATATTGGTCTCGGTTCATGTGTACCCAAACCACAACTATATTATTACCCGATCCCCTTATTGATCTTTTTATTAAACATGTTTTTCATACTTGTTTTTAAAGATCTATAAAATAGAAAATAAAGTAAAAATATTAGGGAATTCAAGATACCGTATGCGTGAAAAGGGTTTAGGCACGAACACTATACCGTATGAACTACTAATCAAAATCAACAATGGTTCGTCCTTGTGCTTTTTAGGGTGTCGCAGCAAGAGAGACAAAGAGAGGGGTTAGGGGGTTAGGGTTTTGACTTTCTGTAAAAAGTGTTTTATGAAACTTCCTGTGTTTTTATTAAACTAAAATTGGTTAATGGGTATGGGCCAAGGCCCGGTTCTCCCTTCCTTTTCCTTCTAGCTGACGCCAACAAACACCCCTATGCTATTTATGTCTGTTTTTCTTGTTTAATTATTATCGTGTATATTAGTATTTATTTATCGTGCTTCGTTTCTTGAACGTTTTCTTAATATCGTACGTACGTACTTATCGTATATTAATATTCGTGTTTACATACATAATACTTATTCTAATTAATTAATATATATAATATTCATATTAAATAGTCGTGATGCATGTCGTATATTAATTAATTACAAAGTTTAAATTTAACGGTAACTTCGTGTATTTAATGATCTTAGGATTATTAAAGCGGGTTTTACAACTCTTCCCCTCTAAAAGAACAATTCGTCCTCGAATTATAGATACGATAAGCTGACAAGATGCTAAACGCTGAAATGACATAAAAGCTGGAAAGACATGTAAGCTGAAATGACATACCCGAGTTAGAACTGGAAATGAGGGTAAGAAGCCCGAATAGACTCCTCTGTTTCCCAAGTGGCTTCCCGCTCGGTATGATCCCTCCAGAGGATTTTAACGAATGGAATCGTCTTTCTCCTCATGACTCGTTCTTGGCGATCGAGAACTTTCTCCGGTTCCTCGATGTAGGAAAGATCCTCTCGAATCTGCTCGAATGGATACGTAACCTTATGCAATGCATGGTAGTTGTAACCTCTGAGTAAGAATACATGGAATACATCATGCACATGAGATAGCTGGGGAGGTAAAGCTAGACGATATGATACTTCACCGACACGTTCAAGGATTTCAAATGGTCTGATGAAACGAGGACTGAGCTTGACCTTGAGTCCAAAACGCTTGACACCACACGCTAGTGATACTTTAAGGAAAACATGGTCGCCGATATTAAACGATAGAACCCTACGATGTTTATCAGCATAGCTCTTCTGTCGAGCACGAGCATCCTGTAGCTTTGCCTTGGCGATGGCAACCTTCTCGTTGGTCACCTCTATCATTTCTGGTTCTTCAAGGATTCGTTCTCTAACTTGATCCCAACAGATTGGAGCACGACACTTTCTGCCATAAAGCATCTAAAATGGTGCACACATAATACTTGCATGCCAACTGTTGTTGTAAGCAAACTCTACCAAACAAATGTAGTCGTCCCAACTTCCTGACCATTCCAATGCACAATCCCGCAGCATGTCTTCCAAGGTCTGAATCGTACGGTCCGATTGACCATCGGTCTGAGGATGAAAGGCAATGCTAAGCTTAAGTTTAGTGCCCCAAGCTTTCTGCATACCCTTCCAAAATTTTGATGTGAAATGAGGATCTCGATATGATATGATGTCTAAAGGAGTTCCATGTAGTCGTATGATATCCTTAAGGAATATATCTACGAATTTGCTGACTGAGACGTCCTTGCGAATTGGAAGAAAATGAGCTGACTTGGTTAAACGATCAACTATGACCCATATAGCATCATGTCTGCTCTGAGTAAGCGGAAGTCCGGTGACGAAATCCATGGAGATTTTTTCCCATTTCCATGCGGGGATCTCTAACGGTTGTAGTAAACCACTAGCCCGCTGATGCTCAATCTTAACCTGCTGGCAGGTTAGATACTTGGATACGAAAGTAGCAACATCCTGCTTCATGCCACTCCACCAGAAATGTTGTTTAATGTCATGATACATTTTGGTGGATCCTGGATGAATAGAGAATGGAGAGCTATGAGCTTCTGTCAATAGAGCTTCTCAGAGAGTTTGATCATCCAGAACACTTAGTTTAGTTCCTTGCCATTAAATGCCTTCTTCGTCTAGACGAAATTCTGTCTGTCGATCAAGATTCTGAATGATAGCCCAAATCTCACCATCGTCTTTCTGAGCTTCCTTAATCCGAGAAATTAAGTCTGTCTCAATTCTCAGATTAGCCTAATATCCATGTTTTCCACGTACTAGGAATTCAATGTCTAATCGCTCAAATTCACATATGGTTTCTTCTTGTATTTTTGATGCCGTTTATAATGCTCGACTTTCTGCTAAGAGCATCTGCCACTACATTCACCTTGCCAGGGTGATACTGATGATTGATGTCATGATCCTTGAGTAGTTCCAACCATCTTCTCTGCCTCATGTTCAGTTCCCTCTGAGTGAAAATATACTTGAGACCCTTGTGATCAGTGAAGATATCACATGGTTCACCATAACGGTAGTGTCTCCAGATTTTAAGTGCAAAGACTACTGCTGCTAGCTCCAAGTCATGTGTAGGATAATTTTCCTCTTATGGATTTAGCTGACGTGATGCGTATGCAATCACTTTCCTATGTTACATGAGTACACAACCTAATCCTTTACCCGAAGCATCGCTGTAGATCTGAAATCCACCTGTACCAGATGGAAGAGTAAGAATAGGTGCAGATACTAACCGCTTCTTGAGTTCTTCAAAGATCTTCTCCCGCTCATCAGTCCAAACGAATTTCTCTCCTTTCCGCATCAACTTGGTCAAAGGTAAGGACAGTCTCGAAAAGTTCTCCATGAATCTGTGATATTAACCAGCTAAGCCTAGGAAACTACAAACCTCATTTGCAGACATCGGTCTTGGCCATTTAGTGATAGCTTCAACCTTCGTAGGATCCATAGTAATCCCTTCTACGGAGACAATGTGGCCTAAGAATGCCACCTCGTTCAGCCAAAATTCACATTTAGAAAATTGGCATACAACTGTTTCTAACGAAGAATCTGTAGCACAATACGTAAATGTTCTTCATGTTCTTCCTTGGATTTAGAGAAGTTGAGGATGTCATCGATGAATACGATAACAAATTTTTCTAAGTACTCGTGGAATACGCGGTTCATAAGGTCCATGAAAATCGCAGGAGCATTAGTGAGTCTGAAAGGCATGACAACGAACTCATAATGGCCATATCTGGTGCGAAAAGCAGTCTTGAGAATATCCTGTTCTTTAACTCGCAACTGATGATAACCGGATCTTAGATCAATCTTGGAGAAATGTTTGGCTCCCTGAAGTTGGTCAAACAGATCATCGATTCTTGGTAATGGATAACGGTTCCTAATCGTGATCTTATTCAGCTTACGATAGTCAATGCATAAACGCATACTACCATCCTTCTTTTTAATGAAAAGTACCGTTGCACCTCATGGTGATACACTCGGACGGATGAAACCTCACTCCAGTAATTCCTGTAGCTGATCTTTTAACTCCTTGAGCTCTATGGGAGCCATGCGATAAGGAGCCTTAGAGATTGGTTGAGCTCCTGGGATGAGCTCGATGATAAACTCTACTTCTCAAGTAGGTGGTATACCCGGAAGTTCTTCTGGGAATACATCGGGAAATTGTGAAACAACTGGTTGATCTTGGATCGATGGAACTTCGGCAGTAAGATCCTGAATTGAAACTAAGAAGCCCTCGCAACCATGAGATAGTAATGCACGAGCTTTTAACGTAGAGATTATTTGTACAAACTTTCTTGGTATAAGACCATTGTGAATGTACTCTGGTGCTTGAACATCGCTGAAGATAACCGGATAAGTATGGCAATCGATTGTAGCATGATGATCCTAAGATGAGATCAAACTCGCACATATCCAAAGGAAGTGCGTCTACTTGGCGAATCTTGTCATCGAATTCTAGTGGAAGATCTCTGTACACTTGGGTAATTCGTACAGAGTCTCGCATAGGCGTAGATATACATAAGATATTCTCTAATGGTGTAGGGATTTTATTAATACTAGTGGCATACATAGAGGATATAATTGAATGAGTAGCACTAGTATCGAATAAAACACACGCAGCATGACCGTTCATTAAGAGAATGCCAGTGATAGTACCTGAGGACTTATTAGCTTGGTCGCGTGTGATAGTGTAGACACGTCCCGACGCTGGTGGCTTAGGAAGAGCAGCACTAGGAGTACCAGCAGTGTCTCCCTTCTTGCAGTCTTTCAACATGTGTCCTGGTAGTCCACACTTGAAACTGACGCCAGCTGACTTACGACATGTACCGAGATGTCTACGTCTACAAGTCGTACAGATGGGGTAGGTGTATCCTCCTGGAGGTACCCTTGCTACCTGAGAGCCTGTTAAGAAATATGCGTAAGACATGATTACTTGGCATAAACATGACTGCACTGAAGTTTAAATGATAGTTTACCATATGAAGACGAGTTGTTAGACTACTGACCCTTAGCATTTTGGTCATGTCCAATCGCAGAGTTCCTGTGTATGATGCTGACATGTTAGAATGTAAAAACATACAACAACTTAACATAAACAGTTTAAGAATTTAGGGACCTGTTGTTGTTGGACTGGCTGTTGTTGTTACGGTAATTGTCATTACCGTTCCTCTTGTCAGATCCAAAGCGGTCGTTAGATTGACTGTGTCCCTTTTTGGCATAGTGGCCGGTTGGGACCGGTCTCCACCCTTCTGCCTGGAGATACAATTGGGTAGGAAAAGGTATAAATAAATATAAATATTGAAATGAAATGATAACGCTTGATGAAAATTTATACCTCTTCTTAGGACGATCTTGTTCCTCGTAGTCATCATGCTCATTTAGCATTTCTAGGCTACGTGCTGCATCATTAACTTGTGTCACATTAGCATAAGTAGCACTAAGTAAACGAGCTGTTGTAGAGGCGTGCAGAGCCCAGCTAAAGTGCTTGGCTTGTTCTTCCACAGTACCCAGGAGCTCTACATGAACTCAGTGCTAGTCTCTCCAGTTCTCTGACGAATGGAGTGATAGTCCCTCTTGAGTCCTTCCTGTTCAGATGTCGGAAAGAACTGCCCATAGAATAAAGTCTTGAACTGATCCCAAGTCAATGCAGTTAGCCAAACATCACCTCTATTTGCTAACTTGTAAGCTCTCCACCAATGCAGGGCATCACCTTCAAACTTATAGCAAGCCAACCTTGCCTTGTAGACACCATCGCATCTTATAGCATCAAAAATTTTCTCCATATGCGAAATCCAGTCTTCCGCGTCAGATGAAGTCTCAGCCTTGTCAAAAGATCTTGGCTTCTGCTTGTTAAACCTCTCAAGCCAAGTGTGCAAAGTAACCGGTAGAGGAGGAGGAGGATTTTTGTTCTGATTCGGGGCATTCTAGTATTCAGTCTGAATTTGGTTCCTAATTTGTGGAAGCATGGCTTGCAGAGCTGCTTGGACAGCTGCTGCTAGCTCTTGTTTGTGTGTCATGGCCATCTGACAAATTAAAAATGAAAAATGAAATGATTAATCTGATTAGAACATATGGTAAACATAATAAAATGATGCATGAAACACAATTATGAAGGCATAGACAAATGCAAATGACATGAAAACACAATTGACATAGCGAGGATGAACGCCTATGGGTTAGTTCATCAAAACATAAGACATGTGCTAATGTGAACGCCTATGGGTCGGTTCACCAAGCAAAATGATGCGAATAAAAGCACATGCGACAAAATATGGCCAGTCCTATACCAACCATTACTTAGTCAAAATTCCTGCAACAATGATACATGAAATGAATGCATGAAAACAAACTGTCAGTTCTAGAAAGACGTTGATGACTACCCACTAGTCACATGTCAATTTTTAAGAGCCTACAGGTCGAAGCCTTGGCTCATATACCATAATTGTAACGCCCCATTTTGATAAATGGAATATCACACGATAATTATGGCATGTCATCAAAGCATACAAGGTACATGTCTAAAACATTAAATGACCATAAAAGAATCCGGAAACAAACATCGGATCCACATAAGCTTCACACACGAAATGCATAAGTATTGAATGTAAGGAAAGGACTAAACATTGTCCAACAAAAGCAAAAGTATGTAAATGCATTAAAGAATGAAAGAAAGCTGGCGCCTCATTCCATGCACGTGCTCTTGGATTCCTAGCTTTTCCCTTTAGTACCTACCTTATTGGGACATGGAAATAGAAATACGGCTTAGCAATACGCTCAGTGTGCGGATATATAACATAGAATGTAAAGCATAAACATAAGCAAGTAATGAATGAAATGAATAGCAGCGGAATAAATGTATGTCCTGGAAGACCTGGTTTAAGTTCATAAAACTGGTTTATATTTCTAAAAAGACTTATGTTTAGTTTATCTTGAAAATATGTATTTAAAATATGCCTAGAGCGCATATAGGTCATGTTATATCCACGTGCATGAATACGTGGAGGGGTGACCTCGTCATGCAATTAGAGGGGCTGCCTCTAATTAATATACAAAATGAGTGGAGGGATCAGCTCTTGTAACGGATGCAAGGCATACATCGCAGGTTACCATGAAATCATACTACTTGTCCTAGGATGCACCCATTCTCCCCACATGATAATAATAATACTGGCCAAAACTATAAAGGGACGCTGCGAGCAATCACTCTCACCGCAGAAGAGTTATAACACTGATGCCTCCAATGCTATGGTTATAGAGCCCCCACAACTAGGTGAAACTGGCATGCATGTATATAGCTCAGGCAATCTAAAATAATCATACATATACTGATGTGTTTAAGACACTTAAACTACTGGGGAAAACAGATGGCTACAAACGGGGAATCCTAATATAGGAAGAAAGATGTCCTTACTGAAGGACGGAATATCCGTACCTTATGTCCAGTAAATGAAGACGAAAAACAAACGTAGACGATCACTCCGACTTCACAATAGCTACATAATGAAGGGACATGAATAAGAGTCGGTCTTACTTATACATACTTGTTATTTACTTAACGTGTTCATACTAATTATACGTGTTCTTGTCTTGTCTTAATATTTCATGTTTTAATCATGTGTTTCTTATATTTTCATGTGTTTTAGATTCAGGTGTTTCATGTTTTAAATGTTATTATACTTGTTATAACATAATGAGTAACTTTCTAAAAATAGCAGGTTTCTATATATAGTAACTTTCCATAAATAGTAGGTTTCCGTATATAGCAACTTTCCAAAAATAGTAAGTTTCCTTAAATATCAAGTTTCTAAAAATAGAAAGTTTCCATATATAGTAAGTTTCTAAAAATAGAAAGTTTCTATATTTAGCATGTTTCTATAAATAGTATGTTACCATATTTAATGTATTACCATAAATAGCATGTTACCATAATTAATGTATTACCATAAATAGCATATTACCATAATTAATTATATGCTTATTTTATATCATGTATTATTATATTATAAAGTTTAATAATAACACATACTTAGCTTATTATTAATTAATAATACCATGTCATGTTATTATAAGTTTAATATTAATTAATAATATTACATGTTCCATGTTATTAAACTTTATCATAAAAGATATAAATTAACTTAACCTAAGTTTAGTTAACTAAATCCATGTTCATGAATAATTAAATAATTAATTATTATAACCTAAGTTTTAATCTAATTAAACCAAAATTAATTAATAACTATATTAGTTAAATCATAACATAAACTTATTATACATGTTGGTTTAATTACATGTTCATAAAAATATTAACACCCGAACAAAAATCCCGAGACCCGACACCCGAGCACCACGACCCGAAAGCCGTGGCTCCGAGGTCGTGTCCCGTCCAAACCACAACCCTACACCAAGAGCCGAAGCTCTCGGCTTCGCGGCTGTGTCCGAAACCAACACCAACCCCAGCCTCGGCTGGGGTCTTCTCTGCCCGAGAACCACTCGGTCGCCAGCTGAACCAAAGCCACATCCCCCGTGTTGGGGGTGTGGTGTCTCGGCTAAACAAAAACCACCACCGCCGACCATAGTGGTGTGCTGATTGGTCACCGAACGCCACTGGGACCGATATTGGTCTCGGTTCGCGTGTACCCAAACCACAACCATATTATTACCCGATCCCCTTATTGATCTTTTTATTAAACATGTTTTTTGTACTTGTTTTTAAAGATCTATAACATAGAAAATAAAATAAAAAGATTAGGGAATTCAAGATACCGTATGCATGAAAAGGGTTTAGGCATGAACACTATACCGTATGAACTATTAATCAAAATCAACAATGGATCGTCCTTGTGCTTTTTAGGGTGCCGCGGAAAGATAGACAAAGAGAGGGGTTAGGGTTTTGATTTTCTATAAGAGTGTTTTGTGAAACCTCTTGTGTTTTTATTAAACTAAAATTGGTTAATGGGTATGGGCCAAGGCCCGGTTCTCCCTTCCCTTCCCTTCTAGCCGACGCCAACAAATACCCCTATACTATTTATGTTTTTTTTCTTGTTTAAGTATTATCGTGTATATTCGTATTTATTTATCGTGCTTCGTTTCTTGAACATTTTCTTAATATCGTACGTACATACTTATCGTATATTAATATTCGTGTTTACATACATAATACTTACGATAATAAATTAATATACATAATATTCGTATTAAATAGTCGTGATGCATGTCGTATATTAATTAATTACAAAGTTTAAATTTAACGGTAACTTCGTGCATTTAATGATCTTAGGATTATTAAAGCGGGTTTTACAATGAGCGTATTGCTCATCCGTATTTATTTATATGTCCCAATACGGCAGGTACTAAAGGGCCAAACTAGGATTCAAGAGTACGTACATGGGATGGAGGCGCCTAGCCTTCTTTCTCTTTTAATGCATTTACATACTTTTGCTTTGCTGGTCATTGTTTAGTCCTATCCTTATGTTGGGTCCACTAGATGTTGATCTTGCAGCCTGTCAGGAACGGTGAACGACTTCTGTAATCACAAGTCTATTCACAGAGAAACTCTATACAAATCACACAGCATAAGTTCGGAATACAAATACTATGAATAAGAAGAACAGCATAACTATAACGACTTGATCCTTTTCTAAGGATTTCTAATATTAATAAGAACTAGAATTATATTTGATGAAGGTGTGTATAACCCTTCTTCCTAAGGTTCCTTTTATACTACAAGTAAACCCTAATACATCATTAACCAAAACGTGTAAAACTGATATGCATATCCTTTCCTAACATATCTCATGCATATCCTAACAGAATAATAACTAAATAATAAAGTTTGACTTTCTATAAGACCAGGAGCACGACTTGCTCCTACTACTACTATGACCAGGAGGAACTACATACCTCCTAGTCTACCTATTACAAAGAACTATTCCAATGGTCCTAACAATCCTCCCCTAAACTTGAAATTGACCTGTTGAGTTCAAGTTTCCTGGTAAATCGCGCAACAAAACTTGAGGATTGGAACAGCAAAAGAAACATCAGCATCATAACCAGTAATATAAAGAATATAAGAACCGCTGCAACAATGAACACCAGAAGCTTCTTTAAAGCTTGAAACAAATCTGCATCGTGTTGAATCTTTACAGTAACATGAGCAGATTTTATGAGCCTTTACCAAGTAGCTGCTCGCTCTTGGGCTAGCCAGTCTTTATGGTGGAATAAGCATCACCCTGGGAGACCAGAACCCAGCCTAACTCTTAGAACGTGAATCAATGGTGAGTGGGGGTACCCTGATGATTTTAGGCAAACCATCACAGCCGTCAACGAATTTGATATGTCTTTACCAGAAGTTGTACCCTTTTGGACTCGCCAACTCTTAGCAATGAAGCATCGGTGAGTTGAAAACCCTATAGCTTTGAGCAAGCTATTATAGCTATCAACGGATTTGATAAAATATTTACCAAGAGCCGTACCCCCTTGGATTAGCCACTTTTCAGTCTAAGACCAAGGCAAGTGGAAACCATCCAGTTTTGGGTAACCTGGCAACCATCAACGGATTTGAGAATCACACCAAAGCCGTACCCTCATGGTGAATCAACTCTTTCTTGTCTGTTAAACATGGTGAGTTGAGCACCATTTGTTGTGTGGACCAGATCCAACACCAGATGAAACTCCAAACCAGCACAAGTGTGAATCAGTCAAAAGGAACCCAAAGTTTGGAAAAGTATAAGCAGATATTATATTATTCACAAGTGTAAAATCCATCATTTGTTTTAAAGTATAAGCAAATATTATATAAAAAGTATAGTTCTTTTTTTTATAAACTATCTAGAAGTTAAGTCACCAGTCACTGTACATATTGGTGAAAAGAATTGCAGTATAAACAGATTAACATAAAACACAAAACATAAAAACTTACAAACATACCCATCACATACCAGACGCAACCACCTTCTCAGCCTGCAACCGAGCTTGTATCCCTTCCACCAGAGTAGTAGCCATAGAAGTCTCATTCCCTGAAGGGGCATTGGAGATCTGCAAGTGACACGCGAGCATGGCCTCCATAGTAGCAATAGTTAACGGATAGTCCAGATCCGTAAGCATGAATACCATGGCACCAGACTCCAACTCCAAGACATGCACTCCACAGCCAGCATACAGCTTCCATCTCTTGATTACCCAGCGTGGCTGGTCCTTCCAGACACCAGAATGTGGAGCATGTGGAGGAGAATCAAGCATCATTTTCAAGTCAGCCCACATTGTCAGACCAGGTGATAGGTGTGAAAACACCCATCTTTTCTACCACTTAATTACATTAAAACGGGACCTAAACGTATATTTTATGTCATAAATGGCAGAATTATGCGTGGTTTGTGTTTTTATTGTGTTTCAGGGTCGAGAAGGTGAAAAGTGGAGAAAACACGGCTATCACGGGCTTTTATTGAAGTAAAAGACAAAAGACGAAGTCGAAAGATCAAGAGTGGAAAAAGAACGGAAGTCCAAGACCAATTCTGAAGATTTATCGAAGAAAAAGTCAAAAGACGGAAGTTTACCAAAAGCCGAAGAACTCAAGTATAATTTATTGAAGAATTACAAGACGAGTTCAAAGAAATCCCGAGCCAAAGTCATTATAGTCCAAGATTTAAGAAGATTAAAGAAAGGAGGGACCTAATGACGCAATTAAGGAAAAGAGGAAAGAGGGGAGGAAGCTTTCTTCCACTAATCCCTTCCTCCCCTATAAATACACATTACTAGCCATTTTGTTGAGGTTGTTGGAGGCTTGACAAGCCTCTCTTCCCCATTTTTCATTTCTCTTGTTCTTTAAATTTATGATCTTTAATTCTCTTGTAACGCACCTTTAATCTTCTTTTAATACCAAGTAAGTTTACCTTTAATTGTTGTTAATCTTTATCTTATAGCCAATCTCCTTCTACCTTTCTTGTTTGGTTTGTTCTTTATTTTGATTGTTCATGTTCTTGAGTTTTTTATGATTTTGATCAAGTGGGTTTTGATTGATTTGGTTATGTTTGTTAGTTTTGATGATTTGTTTTGATTGCTTATTGTTAGTTGATGTTTAGTGGTTGTTTTGGGTTAATCTTTTGGTTAATCTTAGTTAGTTTTAATTAAATTCGTACCTTCATGTTCTTTCCCTGTTCTTCGTTCCTACTTACTGTTTCCCAGAAAAAAGTTCCGAACCAATTTGTATTAAAAAGTTCCGAATCAATTTGTTCCGAATGAATGGTTTTAAAAGTTCCGAATGAATGTTTTTTAAAAAAAGTTCTGAACCAATTTATAGAAAATCTTCCGAACCAATTTTCTAAATCTTCCGAACCAATTCTTGCCAAAAAGTTCCGAACCGGAACTTTTGAAAAGTTCCGAATAAAAGAAAAAAAAAAAAAAAAAAAAAAACTTCCGAATCAGTAATTCTCAAAAGTTCCGAATCGGAACTTTCTAAACTTCCGAATCAACTGCTTCGAATCTTCCGAATCGGAAGATTTATAACTTCCGAATAAAGGTATTAAGACCTCCTGCTAGCTTGCATGCTTAGCATGTTTCCCGCCAAAAACAAGCAGCTAGGCTGGCTGCTTCCAGCAGCTAGCCTGCCTGCTTGCTTGTTTATTAGTTTTGTTCCGTAATTGTCTAGTTTTATCTGAAAGTTGTTCCGATTTTATTTCTGAAAGTTACGTTAGTTGAATTTTTCGTCTAATTTTAAAATTAATATTTTTTCGTAAAGTTCAAGTTTTATCTTTTATTTAGTACCCGCTTTAGGTTTTGCCTCGTTTAGCTTTAAAGTACCATTTTAGTTTTATTCTCTCCTTTTTCATTTAGTAAACTTTATTTTCGAGTCGATAGTTAATTTCTTCGTTTAGTTTTATTTTTATTAATTGTTTCGCTTTAAATTACGTTTTATTATTTGTTTTAATATTCGTTTTAACTTCGTTTTAACTTTTAGTTTTTAATATTCACCTTGTTTTACTTTTATTATTTGTACTTGTCTTTAGTTTATTTTTAAATACTTTTCGCATTTACTTTTTAATTAGTTTTAGATAATTAACTTCCTTTCTTCTTAACCAAAAACAACTAAGTCGCACTTTGAACCGGAAATCAATTCGATTAGACACCGAGAAAACGAACTTTCAACGAGTAAAAATCTTGTTATTAAAGTGGCGCCGCTGCCGGCTCTTTTCGTGAAGATCGAAGGTTTTTTGTGAGTGACGCGTTGGATTTTGGGATCCGTTCACTTGTGAACGTTATTTTTTTTTCGTGTCCAACAATTTTCAAAAATCCAAAAACATTTGAAAAATCATAAAAAGCATTTCTTTTTCAAAGTTTTGCACCAAAAATATTCTTCTTGCTTATCTATCTTTCTTTATGGATATTTATGTCCATTGCGTCCGGTGTGGGAAACAATTATCTGGGAACAACTCTTGTCAATGGTGTACATGTGAGCGGTGCGGAAACGATATCGACTACACACAATCCGGATTTTGTCCTTTGTGCAACTCGACTAATTCGTACTTTTTGAACCTACCTCCTGTTCCCCCGTGCATCTATTGTGGAAGCGATTCTTATTGGCATGTTTCGTGCCCGGTTCAATACCCGCCTGGTCACGGGCAAGAACCGGGGTACAATTATGACAATGATAATAGCTATCCACAAGACGCACTTGATTTTTCTCCATACCCGGTTTGCAACAACTGTGGGGGTCCTCACGATACCTATTATTGTCAATCAATGAATTATTATGAGCAAAATCCGGATCCTCGGTTTTCTTCACCTATGGACTATTATGAACCAAACCCGGTTTCTAATTATTCCCAACCGATGAACAACTATGAGCCACAACCTTGCTATAATTCAGGTTTTCAACACTATGAGCCCCCACCGCACTCACTCGATCATCAGCCTCGTCACGGGATGAGTTACCAAGAACCAATTGTCGATCTTGCTACAGCTTGTCAAGCGCAATCAAAAGAGCTTTTACACACGCTGCGAACTTGTATGGAGTCATTTTTACAGCAGCAAGATCAGACGAGTACCCATATCCCTGAGCATATTATTGACCCTATAAATAATAAGGAAAGTGATGACGATATTGAGGTTATTTTCGACGAGGAGGAATTTCTAAAGCAAAATACTTCACTCCTTAGTGATGATAGTTTTCACATTCCTGAGATCGATGAGTTTCTTGCTATTGATACACCCGTGGAATACACATCCGGGTATTCTGATGTGGAAGGAGATATACTTTTTCTAGAAGATTTATTACACGATGACACTACACCTTCTATCCCAGAGGTGGAAAGATGTGAATCTACTGAAAAAGGGACGCAGGTGGAAGGTAATTGTTCTCATACTTCTCATATTATATTACCACCTCATCCTCCCACGTGCACACCCAAGCGGGTGATGTATCACTTTTACTCTACTCGTTTTATACCGGGAAATGAGGATGAGTGCTTTGACCCGGGAGGTGACATTGATTATGCTATGATTGGTAACAATACGGCTTTGCCGTTTGCTCAGCATCCATTGTCTTTGGGGGATGGCAATGTGCTTACTACACCCAACCCACCTCCCGTGGATCTTGAATTCACATACTATACGTATGTTGAAAAGACCTTTCTCCCTTTCAAGACTTATCCCCCCGCCTCTCCTTTGTTGATGTCCACCGGGAACGAGGACAAGGTCTTTGATCCCGGTATCACATTCGAGGCTTCCCCATGGACCATTTAATTCGGGGACGAGTCAGGCTCGTGACTCGGTCAACAAAAACAAGCGCTTTTTGGGAGGCAACCCAATTATCTATCTATTTTCACCATAAGTGTAGGGGGAGCCCCGTTGGTGTTTCTTGTTCTCTTTCTTATCATGTGCAGGGATTAGAGCTTCAAAGACACACTCTTTATGACTTTTGACGAACCGTGATTCCGTGTTCCCCTCTTCCCGGTTCTATCCTAAACTCTTTTCGATTCACTATTTTATATTTCTCAATATTAAAATAGGAATCTCTTTAGTTGTCTTTCCCTTAACGAGATTTAAACAAAGTGCACAATGTCCTAAGTGTAGGGGAGTTTACTCCCACATGCTTAAACATTGAGGACAATGTTTATATTAAGTGTAGGGGGGGACTTCTATCGAAGTTAAGTGGCCTTTTCCTTGTATTTGCCCTCATTTTAACCGGAAAATCAATTTTTCGACATTTTTCAAAATTTTTAATCTATTTTGGCCTAGTTGTAGTCCCCTTTGTTTTTGCTATTTTTTCTTCCTATTTTAATAAAATGGTTTTAACAAGTTTAGTTATCTTAGATATATTAGGCCCGTTGTGAATTTTTTTGACTCAACCCGAGTTTACTTATCCAAGTTCACTCTAGCTAGTATCCTTAACCATGTAGACCTTAATTGGTTTATTAGGCTAAGCATCCACGAGTCTCATTCCTTGAGATTTTAAATTGTGGAGAACGAGAAATGATAGAGTTGGTTACAAGTTTGGTATTCTCCCATTAACTTATGTGAGTTAATTATGATCTTTTTCTCCCATCACTTGCTAATAAATTATCTGCAATAAGTAAGGTCGTACGATTTGAAAAGTTACTTAGCTTCTAGCCCAAGATCGTTTAATAGTTGCTCGGTAATGACGAGAGTTCATAGCCAAGGCATAACTTATGAAGCGGGGCGCGAAGATTGGCGAGTCCGAAAAGGCCCTAACAAGGCATGAGGATTCCATTTTATTGCTGAAGATCCAAGGTGATGTGAAAAGCATTATTCCCAAAGTCAATATGAAGGATCAAGACTCACGACGAAAAGCAATCAACTCCCATAAAGATCATGGAGAAGTCTATCCGAAAAGACCCTAACAAGGTATGAGGATAAATAGATCCAAGTCCGAAAAGGAGGCGGATCGTTGTATCTCGAAATCCCAAATAGAGATTGAAGAAATAATCATGAAGTCGTGGTCAACAAAGTTGGAGTACCCCTCAAAAGTCTCCAAGTGAAGAAACTCTATTATGATGAGAAGACCATTATCTCAAGAACGTCTCTCGAAGATATGAAGTATGAAGTACATGCCAAATATCGGCCCGAGAAAGGTCTCAAATCGTGAACCAAGTTATGCCAAGATATGAACTTTTTGATATCCCGAGAAGCAGTTTTAAGAGATTTTTTCCTTTAGCTAACTATTGATCAAATCGTCCTACTTTGCTTTCAGCTTGAATAAATTATCAAAATAAGTCAACAATGCATCCTCGTGATCATTCAAGACAAAAATAAAATATAAGAGATACCCATAGGAATAAGGGAGTTTAAATGATTAATTGAACCGCATGAGTAAATGTTTGTTATGCTAACTTGCACTAACAATGATCTTGTTTTTAAGCTTGGCATGGGGAACGTGAAACTTGAGGGTGATAAACATTCATGACACACAAGCCCTAATGTAAGTCTTAGATTTCTTTACAAGTTTCTTCCTTGTTGCATCTTGTTATTTTCTATCTTTTTTATTTTCCTTAGTTGTTTAATAAAGGCGAAGGTAGGTTGATTATGATGGAAAGTGTAAACCTTGCTTTATTGCTAAGCATTGCATGAGGGCATTGCAATGGTTAAGTGTAGGGGATTTGATAGGTGTGAAAACACCCATCTTTTCTACCACTTAATTACATTAAAACGGGACCTAAACGTATATTTTATGTCATAAATGGCGGAATTATGTGTGGTTTGTGTTTTTATTGTGTTTCAGGGTCGAGAAGGTGAAAAGTGGAGAAAACACGGCTATCACGGGCTTTTATTGAAGTAAAAGACAAAAGACGAAGTCGAAAGATCAAGAGTGGAAAAAGAATGGAAGTCCAAGACCAATTCTGAAGATTTATCGAAGAAAAATTCAAAAGACGGAAGTTTACCAAAAGCCGAAGAACTCAAGTATAATTTATTGAAGAATTACAAGACGAGTTCAAAGAAATCCCGAGCCAAAGTCATTATAGTCCAAGATTTAAGAAGATTAAAGAAAGGAGGGACCTAATGACGCAATTAAGGAAAAGAGGAAAGAGGGGAGGAAGCTTCCTTCCACTAATCCCTTCCTCCCCTATAAATACACATTACTAGCAATTTTGTTGAGGTTGTTGGAGGCTTGACAAGCCTCTCTTCCCCATTTTTCATTTCTCTTGTTCTTTAAATTTATGATCTTTAATTCTCTTGTAACGCACCTTTAATCTTCTTTTAATACCAAGTAAGTTTACCTTTAATTGTTGTTAATCTTTATCTTATAGCCAATCTCCTTCTACCTTTCTTGTTTGGTTTGTTCTTTATTTTGATTGTTCATGTTCTTGAGTTTTTTATGATTTTGATCAAGTGGGTTTTGATTGATTTGGTTATGTTTGTTAGTTTTGATGATTTGTTTTGATTGCTTATTGTTAGTTGATGTTTAGTGGTTGTTTTGGGTTAATCTTTTGGTTAATCTTAGTTAGTTTTAATTAAATTCGTACCTTCATGTTCTTTCCCTATTCTTCGTTCCTACTTACTGTTTCCCAGAAAAAAGTTCCGAACCAATTTGTATTAAAAAGTTCCGAATCAATTTGTTCCGAATGAATGGTTTTAAAAGTTCCGAATGAATGTTTTTTAAAAAAAGTTCCGAATCAATTTATAGAAAATCTTCCGAACCAATTTTCTAAATCTTCCGAACCAATTCTTGCCAAAAAGTTCCGAACCGGAACTTTTGAAAAGTTCCGAATAAAAGAAAAAAAAAAAAAAAAAAAAAAGAAAACTTCCGAATCAATAATTCTCAAAAGTTCCGAGTCGGAACTTTCTAAACTTCCGAATCAACTGCTTCGAATCTTCCGAATCGGAAGATTTATAACTTCCGAATAAAGGTATTAAGACCTCCTGCTAGCTTGCATGCTTAGCATATTTCCCGCTAAAAACAAGCAGCTAGGCTGGCTGCTTCCAGCAGCTAGCCTGCCTGCTTGCTTGTTTATTAGTTTTGTTCCGTAATTGTCTAGTTTTATCTGAAAGTTGTTCCGATTTTATTTCTGAAAGTTACGTATTTTTAGTTGAATTTTTCGTCTAATTTTAAAATTAATATTTTTTCGTAAAGTTCAAGTTTTATCTTTTATTTAGTACCCGCTTTAGGTTTTGCCTCGTTTAGCTTTAAAGTACCATTTTAGTTTTATTCTCTCCTTTTTCATTTAGTAAACTTTATTTTCGAGTCGATAGTTAATTTCTTCGTTTAGTTTTATTTTTATTAATTGTTTCGCTTTAAATTACGTTTTATTATTTGTTTTAATATTCGTTTTAACTTCGTTTTAACTTTTAGTTTTTAATATTCACCTTGTTTTACTTTTATTATTTGTACTTGTCTTTAGTTTGTTTTTAAATACTTTTCGCATTTACTTTTTAATTAGTTTTAGATAATTAACTTCCTTTCTTCTTAACCAAAAACAACTAAGTCGCACTTTGAACCGGAAATCAATTCGATTAGACACCGAGAAAACGAACTTTCAACGTGTAAAAATCTTGTTATTACCAGGCCAGGAGGATACCTCACTAGGATGAGTAGGCATACCAGCATCCACAAACCCATACAACGACATAAGATCCCTACGATCTACCCAAGTCAAAACACCTTGCAAACCCGAAGCATAACGAACATAACCATCACTGATGGAAATCCTATGGGTGAAAGTACCAGGAATAGTCAGGGATGGCTTAACCGTCCAAGCAGTAATAAACCCCGTACCCATTGGCAACTCTGAGTCACTGTCGGAAGCTGCATCAATAAGGTTCTCTGGAGCACGCTTCTCAAAAGGAACAGACATGCCACGTCTAGCCATCTTCTTGTGGATGGAACGACGAGGAGTTGGAACACTAGACGAGGTTTCAACCTTTACCTTCGCAGCGGGAATAGGATCAGCAGAAGTAGAATCAACACCTTGACCAACCAAAGGATCAACGGTGGCTGCACTAGGAGAAGGAGTAGGTTGAGGGTCAGTCACGGGTGATGAGGTTTGTGCCATAATAGGAGTAGCAGTAGTGGTGGTAGTGGTAGCATAGGTGGTGGTGGTAGGACCCGAAGATGAAACAGGATGAGCAACCGAAGGTGTGGGTGTGGTACCAGCAGTAGAAACGTCAACAACAGATGGGATACCAGTAGAACCAAGAGGAACATCAAATGAAGAACCAGGAGCAACAGCAGGTTGAGAAGTAGGAACCACTCGTGGAGGAGGACGATAGATGAAACGCTCCGGAACAGGTGTGTTCTGACGCTTAATCATTCTTTGATATAGATCCTTAAGCTCGTCAAAAGACAACGCCCTAACTCGATCCCATGTCCAACCAACAGTAAAGTGAGCACCCGACTGATATTTGACATACCTCTGCATTAACTTTCTCTCCTGGGTTCTTGTCAAAGGCCTGTTCCGACGCTTTTCATGCAGTTGAGCAGCAAGAGATAATTGTTGCTTACGCATTAACGCCATAGCTCGTGGAATACAATTCTGCTCATTCACATCAGCACCCAAGAGATCAGTAAACTGTGAATAATCAGATGTAAGAATAGTGAGCACCCGCATCCAATCATTATCATCCCAATACATAGCATCATACTGCAACTGTTCACGTCTTTGCTTTTGAAGAGCTTCTTCCTCAGCCCTAACAGCTTGGTCAATCTCTGCTTGCATTCGGTGTGCAGCCTCCTCACCCAACCTGTCCTCCTCAAGTTGTCTACGAGTACGCGTGCGAGGGGGTGAGGGAGAATCAGTCATAGGGGCTTTCCCCTTAGGATCATGAGACGGTCCAGCAGTTGGACCAGCAGTAGTACCAGAAGAAGAACCAGCAATATCCTCCTTTGTTCTAGGGGTAGCAGCAATAGGAGGGATGCTTGATGAAGTAGGAGGAATAGGCAAATCAGCATATGGCTTATCAGCAAATGCAGCCTTCGCCAGCAAATTCAAGCTATCCTCCACAAGATCCTCAACATCCTCATCAGAATCAGACTGAACAACATGCTTCTTCCTCCTCCTCTGCTGTGTTTCCAAAGCTTTAATCCGGTTAGCCATTGGAAGAACAAATTCCCTGGTAAGCTTACGATGTTGATTCAAATCCGCCTCCAAAGAAAGAATCCTTTCATGGTACCTGTGCATGAGATCAAGCAAAGAAGTCAGTGTAGCAGGCTCCTCTGCTTTCCCACCAAGAGGACCTGGATCTGGGAAGGCTTCATTGGAACCAGAAGCAATAAAGGGGTCATCATCATGAGCACGAGAACCAGAGGGTGATAAGTGTGAAAACACCCATCCTTTTACCACTTATTTCTTACTAAAACAAGACCAAAACGCGTGTTTAATATCATTTGTTTGGAATTATGCGTGGTTTTTGTGTTTATTGTGTTTTCAGAGTCAACCGGATGAATATTGAAGAAAACATGGGATTGCACGGGTTTTATCAAGGAAAAAGACTCAAGACGAAGTCTATTGTCCAAGAAGTGCAAAAGATTGGAAGTCAATGGGCCTATTTGAAGATTTATCAAAGAAAAGGATCAAAGATGGAAGATTTACAAATGTCGAAGAAACTCAAGTCTATTAAACGAAGAAATTAAAAGACGAGTTGAATTTAATCGTCGACAAATCCCGAATCAGAATCGAAAATGTCAACTTTTCTGAAAAGACGAGAAGACAAGAAGAGAGGAAGAAAGCCCACTTCACCAACCAACCACTAGCCTATATAAGGAAACCCCCTCACACATTTGGCACTAGTTTTTTTTCCCTTTTTCTCTCCTTTCGGTTCGTAGGCATCACCAACACCATTAGGGTGTTTGGTGATTTTGATTCTTGTTTTGTTCACAAATCTTGTAAGCTTTTAATCTTTTTCCTTTGATTGTTTTAACCTTAATCATCAATATAATCTTTTCATTCATCTTGTTCATCTTCTCTTTTTATTCAAAGTTTTAAAGTTCTTGTTTGGTTGATTTTGATCTTCTAAAGTTAATGGGTTTTGTGTTTTTATGATTGGGATTTGTTGTTTATGGTTAGTGAACGAATTATGTTTAGTTTGGTTCAAATCCAATGGTTAAATTTGGTTTATTTGGCTAAAATTCGTGTTCCCCTGTTTTCTCGCTGTTTACTGTTCTTCATTCCCTTTTATTCCGAATAGCAAAGTATTCCGAACAGCACTGATCAGTCTCCCCTATTCGGAATATTTTATATATTCCGAATAGGCCTTATTATTCCTCATAGCCCATTATTCCGAGTAGAGTAGTATTCCGAATAGCCCATTATTCCGAGTAGAGTTTTATTCCGCATAGTACTTGTTATTCCGCATAGCCTAGATATTCCGAGTAGCTCATTTTTATTCCGCATAGCCAAGATATTCCGCATAACCATCTTTATTCCGCATAGCTTATTTTTATTCCGCATAGCACTAGTATTCCGAATAGCCGTTTATTCCGCATAGAGTATTTATTCCGAATGGCAAGTTTATTCCGGATAGCATTTATTCAGCATGGTCATTATTCCGAATAGAGCATTTTTAAGGGTATTTTCAAGCTACTGTTTTATTTAGATTTTAATTCAAGTTTTACTTTTTATTGATTAACTGCCTCTAGTTTACCTTTTAGTTACTTCACTCATTTATCTTTTTAATAGAATAGAAAACCAAACCCCCTATTTGTCACCAAGAACAAATCATTCCACTTTGAGCTGTGAATCAATTCGAGGAGATTCCGAGAATTAATATTGAGCCCATGCTAAAACGCATGTATCAAATGGCGCCGCTGCCGGCTCTTCTCGTTAAGATTACCAGTTTTTTGTGAGAACTAGGATTTTGGGATCCGTTCGCCGTGAACGTTACCTTTTTCATAAAAAATTTCAAAAATCCTAAAATATATAAAATTTTCAAAAACATACAAAAAAATTAAAAAACATAAAAAACCAAAAATATTTCTTGTTTGCTTTGTTAGTTCTTTTGCAGGTGCGTGCGTACACGATTAACGTCTTATCAAGAGCCCGAGCCTCTCGAAGACTTAAAGATGGCCGGTGTACAAAACAACAACAATAACCCACCTCAAAACAATAACAATCCACCTCTCAACAACAATAATAACAACAACAATGAGCCTCTACCAGACAATCGCCCGATGATTTAACTTCTGCAAGCACATGTAGACGGCAACAATGATCCAATTGTCATACCCGCGATTGCAGCCAACAACTTTGAGCTCAAATCCGGCTTTATCCAGATGGTCTCTGCTCAACCATTCTTGGGGGCGTACCATTGATGATCCACATGACCACATCAAGATATTCTTGCAACTCACGAATACGGTCAAATTCAATGGTGTTCCACAAGAGGTAATCTGTTTACAACTTTTTCCCTTTTCTTTAAAGGGACAAGCCCGACATTGGCTTGCTAAGGAACCGCCACAAAGTATTCTGACGTGGACGGATTTGGAGACCAAGTTCATAAACTACTTTTTCCCACCCTCTCGTACTACCGCTTTGCGGAATGAAATTATCAATTTTGAACAAAAGTACGATGAGTCTTTTAGTGAATCTTGGGACCGTTTTAAAGATCTTTTAAGAAAGTTCCCACAACATGGTTTTACCAAAGTGCACCAAATTAATAATTTTTATAATGGTTTAAGCATGAATGACCAAGATTCACTAAACAGTGCCTCAGGGGGTAATATTTTGGTTAAGACTTCTAATGCCGCTTGGGATATCATTGAGAATAAGTCTCGTGTGCTAACCAAGAGTGTTCGGACCAATGCCGCTAGTGCTAGTACTAGTGACAGCGACAAGCAACTTGACAAAATCACTACGCTTCTTGAATCGCTTGCCGCCCAAACCACCAGCAACACCAACAGCATCAACGCTAAAAACGCTCAAGTCAATGCTGTGAATCAACCATGTGAAATATGCGGGGGTCCTCACTCTTACACCACTTGTACCACCACCCAAGACTATCCATCTGAGAATGTTAATGCAGCATACGGTGCCTATCCTCCGGCCGCTTATCAAGCTCGTCCTCAAGGAGACCGCAACTTGCTTAGCTACCGCTCGAACAACTTTCTCTCACCACCCGATTTTCCTCCTAACAACCCAAACCAACAACAAAACCTCAATCGCCCTCCTCAACAACAACAACCTTGTGCACCATACCTACCACCTCACAAACAACTATATCCACCTCAAAGAAACAACCAAGTTTACCAACAGCCTGCTTATCAACCACCCGCCTACCATGCTCCTCCTCCCAACCAACCCACCGCATTACACCAAGATGTTGAAACCTACATGCGGACCAATGATGTGATTGTGGAAAATCTCTAGCGGGAAGTGCTCAACTTGAAAGCAGACATGGTGAAACAAGGGAACGATCTGCGAGCTGATATGAGAAACACTTTGGCTAGTCAAACGAATGACTTAAAGAACATGATGGCTGGTTTCTTCCAAGGTAATCAATCCTCTTCTTCGGGTACTCTTCCGAGTAACACCGTTGCGAATCCAAGAGGGGAGATGAAAGCAATCACCACTCGCAGTGGCAAAGGTACCAAGGAACCCGAGCTTCCTATACCTCCACCGGTGATTGTGACTAAGGAAAACGAGTCACCTGCTCCTATTCATCATCCTTCTACTTCCCCAATTTCTCCACCTCTTACTTCTACCCCTCCTCCACCCAAGGATGTGAGTGATCCTATTCTCCCAAAGCCTTCCTCTTCTTCCGATATACCTTATCCATCAAGGTTGAGGAAAGAGAAGCTCAAAAGCAAGGATGATATTCAGGTTTCGAACTTTCTTAAAATGTTTAAACAATTGAATTTTAACATCTCCTTCGCTGAGGCTCTCGCTCACATGCCCAAATATGCGAAAATGTTCAAAGATCTTCTTAGTGACAAGGAGAAGCTTCTTGATATCGCTAACACCCAACTTAATGAGAATTGCTCTGCAGTGCTCTTAAAGAAATTTCCAACCAAACTTGGTGATCCGGGTCGTTTCTTAATCCCTTGCAACTTCCCGGGAGTAGAGAATTGAATGGCCCTAGCCGATCTAGGTGCCAGTATTAACTTAATGCCTTTAAGTGTTTGGAAGCAGTTATCTCTCCCTGAGCTAGTCCCCACCAAAATGACTTTGGAATTAGCTAACCGGACGGTTGCTTATCAAGTGGGGATAGCCGAAGACGTCTTTGTAGGAGTCGACAAATTCACCTTTCCTGCCGATTTCGTCGTCGTCGACTACGATACGGACCCTCGTGTGCCATTGATCGTTGGTCGTCCATTCTTGAGGACCGGTCGCACTCTCATCGATGTTGAAGCGGGTGAGCTTATCATGAGAGTTGGTGACGATAAAATCGTCTTCAACATGGGAAAGCTTCCTAAACAGCCTTATTAATACGAAAGTGTTAATTGTATTGACGTTCTTGATGAGGCTTGTGAAGAACACTTCAAAAATGCTTGTAAAAGTATTCCTACCTCTCTTCCCAATGTTGAGACCGTTTCCTCTATTGATTCATCACTATCTCTATTTGGAGAAAGTGATTTCCTTTGGAAAGATTTGGAAGCCACCATGGGAGATGTGAACTTAGCAAATGACGATTCTACCACCGATTGGGATGAAGATATGCGTCTCATCGAGAACCTTCTCAAAGAAGATCATATTCCTCTACCATCCCCCAAGGCTATTGCTATCGATGCACCGACTTTGAATACGCCTCCCATCGAAAATCCTCCGGATTTAGAACTTAAGGAGTTACCGCCCCATCTCGAGTACGTGTTCCTTGAAGATAAGAAGAAGTCACTTGTCATCATTGCTAAGGACTTGAAAGAAGAATAGAAATCTCGCCTCATCATCGTGCTTAAAGATCATAAGAAGGCAATTGCTTGGAAAATTTCCGACATCCGCGGAATTGATCCGAACTTTTGTACTCACAAGATTCTCATGGAAGATGACTTTAAACCCGCAATCCAGAGCCAAAGAAGGGTTAATCCTCGAATTCATGACGTCATCAAACAAGAGGTTATCAAACTTCTTGATGCTGGCTTGATTTACCCTATTTCGGATTCGCCTTGGGTAAGTCCCGTCCATTGTGTGCCCAAGAAGGGCGGAATAACCGTTGTTCCCAATGAACACAACGAGTTGATTCCCACTCGTCTCGTTACTGGGTGGAGAGTTTGTATTGACTATCGCAAGCTCAATGATGCTACGAGAAAAGATCACTTTCCTCTTCCTTTCATGGATCAAATGCTATTACTGCTTCTTAGACGGTTTCTCCGGGTATTTTCAAATTCCCATCGATCTCAAAGACCAACAAAAGACCACATTCACTTGTCCCTATGGAACAGTTGCTTACAAACGCATGCCTTTTGGTTTATGTAATGCTCCTGGGACGTTCCAAAGGTGTATGATGGCTATCTTCCATGACATGGTGGAAGACACTATGGAAGTATTCATGGATGATTTCTCGGTTTATGGCGATTCCTTCTCTGCTTGCCTTGCCAATTTAGAACGTATGCTGAAGCGGTGTGAAGACACTCGCCTTGTTCTTAATTGGGAAAAATGACATTTCATGGTAAAAGAGGGCATCGTGCTAGGACACAAGATCTCCAAAGCCGGTCTTGAAGTAGACCGTGCTAAAGTCGATGTTACTTCTAAGTTGCCTCCACCTTCAACCGTGAAGGGTGTGAGAAGTTTCCTTGGTCATGCGGGCTTCTACCGTCACTTTATCAAAGATTTTTCTAAAATCGCTCGCCCGATGACCCACCTCTTGGAAAAAGGTACTCCTTTTATCTTTTCCAATGAGTGTATTGAAGCCTTCAACTTGCTTAAGGATAAGCTAACTAAGGCACCTGTCTTGGTCACCCCTAATTGGGAGCTTCCCTTTGAGTTGATGTACGATGCTAGCGACTTTGCTATTGGAGCGGTTTTGGGCCAAAGAGTGAATAAACACTTCCAACCAATCCATTACGCTAGCAAGACAATGACTGGGGCTCAATTGCATTACACGACAACCGAAAAAGAGCTTTTAGCTGTTGTCTATGCCTTTGAAAAGTTCCGCCCCTATCTTGTCCTTTCTACCACCATCGCGTATACCGATCATTCCGCGTTGAAGTACTTGTTGACTAAGCAAGATTCCAAACAAAGACTTCTTCGCTGGGTTTTGCTACTTCAAGAATTTAAAATCGAAATTCGTGATAAGAAGGGAGCTGAAAACCTAGCCGCGGATCATCTCAGTAGACTTGAGGATCCTTACCAAGGGGAACATCCGAACAAAGAAATCAATGATTCTTTTCCCCTGGAGACCTTAATGTCTATCAACTCGACTTCTGATGAAACCCCGTGGTTTGCCGACATTGCAAACTACTTGGCGGGTGGAATTCTCGTTGACGGGCTAACATCCCAACAAAAGAAAAAGTTCTTCAAAGACATTAAGACTTACTTTTGGGATGACCCGTATTTATTCAAACAATGTGCTGATTTGATTATTCGTCGATGTGTTGATGGACCGGCAGCTTTAGAAATCCTTGACGCTTGCCACAAAGGACCCACCGGTGGTCACTTTGGTCCCAACTACACCGCCAAAAAAGTGTTTGACTCGGGATTTTATTGGCCCACCATCTATCGTGACGCTCACGAGATGGTTAAACGTTGTGATGCTTGCCAAAAAACAAGGCAAGATCACACATAAAGATGAGATGCCTCAGAATTTCATTCAAGAATGTGAAATCTTTGATGTTTGGGGTATCGACTTTATGGGGCCATTCCCTTCATCTAAAGGAAACAAATACATCCTTGTAGCCGTTGACTACGTCTCAAAATGGGTTGAAGCCAAAGCTTTACCTACTAATGACGCAAGGGTGGTTTGTAACTTTTTGAAGTCGCTATTCGCTAGATTCGGTGTGCCTCGTGCCATTATTAGTGATCGCGGGACTCATTTTTGCAATGACCAATTCGCAAGAGTCATGGCTAAGTATGGTGTAAATCATCGTCTTTCCACCGCCTACCACCCACAAACTAATGGCCAGGCTGAAATATCCAACCGAGGATTAAAGCGAATTCTTGAAAGAACCGTGGGAGAGCATCGTGCCTCATGGGCTGATAAACTTGATGATGCTTTGTGGGCTTTTCGTACCGCATACAAGACTCCGATTGGTTGTACACCATATCGTCTCGTGTACGGGAAAGCATGCCACCTCCCCATTGAGTTGGAGCACAAGGCTTACTGGGCCTTGAAGTGGGCTAATTTTGATATAAACAAAGCCGGTGACCTAGGCAAGATCCAACTCAATGAGCTGAATGAACTCCGTAATGAGGCTTATGAAAATTCTTTGATCTATAAGGAAAAGACTAAGCTCATTCACGAATCTAAGATTAAAAACCGAGAGTTCCAAGTTGGAGACAAAGTTTTACTCTTTAACTCTCGGTTGAAAATCTTTTCGGGCAAGTTGAAATCTCGTTGGTCCGGCCCATTCACCATTGCCCAAATTTTTCCATATGGTACTCTCGAGCTCGCTCAACCTAATGGACCTAATTTTAAGGTGAATGGCCAACGAGTGAAGTTGTACTTTGGTGAGGACATCTCTCATGAGATGATTCCATCCCTCACCACGTTCCCCATGAACTAATTTTGGGTCGAGTCAGGCTCGTGACTCGGTTATCAAAAACAAGCACTCCTCGGGAGGCAGCCCGAGTATCTATCCTTTTATGTTTTAACCTCCTAAGTGTAGGGGGACCTCTATAGGTTGCTTGTATTTGTGTGGTGATGTGATTACAGGGATGAATGCACTTTTGGAACCTTTGAAGAACCGTGCTCCCATGTTATCCGAAATCCGGTTCAATCTCTCAACTATCATGATTCAATTTTCTTCATACTCACATTTGAAATTGATCACTTTAGTCGTCTCTTCCTTATCTTGATTTAACCAACGTGCACAATGTCATAAGTGTAGGGGAGACTTTTTCCCACATGCTTAAACATTGAGGACAATGTTTATCTTAAGTGTAGGGGGACTTCTATCGAAGTTTTAAGTGGACTTTTCCATGAAAATGCCTTCATTTAACCGGAAAATCATCTTTTTCAGCTTTTTTCAAATTTTTAATTAACTTTGGCCACTTAGTCGTAATTTTTAAATTTTTATCGTTGCTTTCATATGTATATATCCCGCAATAAGTCAAAAATATTAATAAAAGTGGTGTAGCTAGTTTAGAAGTCTTTGACATATTAGGCCCGTTGCGATTATTTTGACTCAACCCGAATAGACTTATCCAAGTTTATTCTAGCTAGTATCCTTAACCATGTAGACCTTAATTGGTCTATTAGGCTAAGCATCCACGAGTCTCATTACTTGAGATTTTAAATTTTGGAGAACGAGATATGATAGATTCATTTATAAGTCGGTATCTTGCACAAGCACACTTGGTGTAATTATCTGCCTATTCTCCCATCACTTGCTAATAATTTATCTGCAATAAGTAAGGTCGTACGATTTGAAAAGTTACTTAGCTTCTATCCCAAGATCGTTTAAAAGTTGCTCGGTAATGATAAGAGTTCATAGCCAAGGCATAACTTATCAAGCGGGGCGCGAAGACTGGCGAGTCCGAAAAGGCCCTAACAAGGCATGAGGATTCAATCTTATTGCTAAAGATCCAAGGTGATGTGAAAAGCATTATTCCCAAAATCAATATGAAGGATCAAGACTCACGACGAAAAGCAATCAACTCCCATAAAGATCATGGAGAAGTCTATCCGAAAAGACCCTAACAAGGTATGAGGATAAATAGATCCAAGTCCGAAAAGGAGGCGGATCGTTGTATCTCAAAATCCCAATTAGAGATTGAATAAATAATCATGAAGTCGTGGTCAACAAAGTTGGAGTACCCCTTAAAAGTCTCCAAGTGAAGAAACTCTATTACGAAGAGAAGACCATTATCTCAAGAACGTCTCAAGATATGAAGTATGAAGTAAATGCCAAATATCGGCCCGAGAAAGGTCTCAAATCGTGAACCGAGTTATGCCAAGATATGAACTTTTTGATATCCCGAGAAGCAGTTTTAAGAGATTTTGTCCTTTAGCTAACTATTGATCAAATCGTTCTACTTTGCTTTCAGCCTAAATAAACTATCGAAATAAGTCCAAAAATGCATCTTCATGATCATTCTAAGACAAAAATGAAATATAAGAGATACCTCTAGGAATAAGGGAGTTTAAGCATTTAATTAAGCCATGTGTGTAAGTGTTTGATTTGCTAACTTATAATAACAATGATCTCGTTTTTAAGCTTAGTTTGGGGAACGTGAAACTTGAGGGTGATAAATCTTCGCAGCACCAAAGCCCTAATGTAAGTCCTTGATCTCTTTGCAAGTTATTTCCATATAGCTATTTTCAAGTGAAAATAGTTTTCTATCCTTTTGTTTACCTTAAAGTTTTAATTTCTCTTAGTACTTTAATTTTTGTTTAGTAGTATGTTAATAAGGCCAAGGTTGATTGATTATGAGAAAAGTGTAAAATTGCTTTATCACTAAGCATTGCATGAGGGCATGGCAATGGTTAAGTGTAGGGGATTTGATAGGTGTGAAAACACCCATCCTTTTACCACTTATTTCTTACTAAAACAAGACCAAAACGCGTGTTTAATATCATTTGTTTGGAATTATGCGTGGTTTTGTGTTTATTGTGTTTCCAGAGTCAACCGGATGAATATTGAAGAAAACATGGGATTGCACGGGTTTTATCAAGGAAAAAGACTCAAGACGAAGTCTATTGTCCAAGAAGTGCAAAAGATTGGAAGTCAATGGGCCTATTTGAAGATTTATCGAAGAAAAGGACCAAAGATGGAAGATTTACAAATGTCGAAGAAACTCAAGTCTATTAAACGAAGAAATTAAAAGACGAGTTGAATTTAATCGTCGACAAATCCTGAATCAGAATCGAAAACGTCAACTTTTCTGAAAAGACGAGAAGACAAGAAGAGAGGAAGAAAGCCCAATTCACCAACCAACCACTAGCCTATATAAGGAAAACCCCTCACACATTTGGCACTAGTTTTTTTTTTCCCTTTTTATCTCCTTTCGGTTCGTAGGCATCACCAACACCATTAGGGTGTTTGGTGATTTTGATTCTTGTTTTGTTCACAAATCTTGTAAGCTTTTAATCTTTTTCCTTTGATTGTTTTAACTTTAATCATCAATATAATCTTTTCATTCATCTTGTTCATCTTCTCTTTTTATTCAAAGTTTTAAAGTTCTTGTTTGGTTGATTTTGATCTTCTAAAGTTAATGGGTTTTGTGTTTTTATGATTGGGATTTGTTGTTTATGGTTAGTGAACGAATTGTGTTTAGTTTGGTTCAAATTCTTTGGTTTAATTTGGTTTATTTGGCTAAAATTCGTGTTCCCCTGTTTTCTCGCTGTTTAATGTTCTTCATTCCCTTTTATTCCGAATAGCAAAGTATTCCGAACAGCACTGATCAGTCTCCTCTATTCGGAATATTTTATATATTCCGAATAGGCCTTATTATTCCTCATAGCCCATTATTCCGAGTAGAGTAGTATTCCGAATAGCCCATTATTCCGAGTAGAGTTTTATTCCGCATAGTACTTGTTATTCCGCATAGCCAGATATTCCGCATAGCCTAGATATTCCGAGTAGCTCATTTTTATTCCGCATAGCCAAGATATTCCGCATAACCATCTTTATTCCGCATAGCTTATTTTTATTCCGCATAGCACTAGTATTCCGAATAGCCGTTTATTCCGCATAGAGTATTTATTCCGCATGGCAAGTTTATTCCGGATAGCATTTATTCAGCATGGTCATTATTCCGAATAGAGCATTTTTAAGGGTATTTCAAGCTACTTTTTTATTTAGATTTTAATTCAAGTTTTACTTTTTATTGATTAACTGCCTCTAGTTTACCTTTTAGTTACTTCACTCATTTATCTTTTTAATAGAATAGAAAACCAAACCCCCTATTTGTCACCAAGAACAAATCATTCCACTTTGAACTGTGAATCAATTCGAGGAGATTCCGAGAATTAATATTGAACCCATGCTAAAACGCTTGTATCAGAGGGCTTATCAGTAGAGTGAGGTGCTGGACTAGGAGGGGGAGTATCCACAAATGGAGACGAATGTGGCATAGAAGAGGGGGCAGCCTTGGAAGTGGATGACATTTCAACCACCACTTCCTCAACTGGCTCTTCCACCACCACATTAGGTGCACCACCAGCAGGATGCTCCTCCTCCATAGGATCATCTCCGAATGGAAGTTCCTCCTCGGCTTCGGCAGCCGGAGGAACAACATCAGGAGGACCTTGGGCAAGACCCAGCATTGCATCAGTAAGGGGCCTCCATGCCCCCGTAAACCCAAGAGCCATATTGTAGTAAACTCTAGCAGTAAGCTTGGGGGTCTCATACTCCTGCCTATCACGAGGTAAACACACAAGTATCTGCTGCAAAAACCTAGGATACATTAAAAATTTCTTCCTAGATCCAGTACTAGTCAAATTGCTAACCATCCCATCAAACAAATAGCGAGAAAAATTAAACACCCTACCCTGTGCTATGCAGATCAAACCAGTAGCAAAAGGAATGGGAAAGGCATCCCAACTCCCAGACTTGGGGCTTAAGCAGTGAATCAAAAAGTTCACTAGAAGCTTCCACTGGGGGGAAAACCTATTCTTTTGGAAGTTAAACTTCCCCCATGGTTATAACCAATAGCAGCCATCCCCTCCAAAACCTCAGCATTGGGGATGGAAACAACACCACCTTCATCTTGAAGATGAAGTGAGCTCCTAATAGAAGCTTCAGTAACCACATAAGAACGTCCATCAATGGTAGCATGGAGTTCAAGTGGGCGACCCAAAACAGCCACAAGTTCAGCAGTATCCCAAAACTGGCGAATCACACTATCATAAACAATTGGGCAAACAGTAAAAGCATACCTGAGGTTAGAAGCCTCAATAAACTCTAGGATGTCTGTGAATTCGTCACGTTTAGGACCATCTCCCAGATACGCTACCTTATTGTGAGCGGGTTGGTAGAACAAAGCAGCCATTGATGTTGATTGGAAGGGATGGAAGGGGATTGATCAAAGATTGAGAGAGTAGGAGCGTGTGTGTGTGTTATGATTGTAATGAATGAGTCAAGGGGGGTAATTGACCATAAATAATGGTCTTGTAACTGTTCATTGACCCCTAATAATGTGGGTTGCCCTTTTAAATTAGGCAGTTAATGCAAAAGTAACCACTTGCCCCTTTTAACTTTATTTGTAAATCCCAGTTACCAAAGTTAAATAATATGATATATACCAGAATTAGCTTGCGTTGACTAAAAGTCAAAAACGCATAAGGGTCAACACTAGAAGCACAATGTGGTCAACAAAAGTCAACGAAGTGAACAGTAACCCAAACCAAGACTAGAAGCCAAACATTAATGACAAGGTAAGATTTTTATCCACTAGAAGTTGAAGACTACCACCAAAAGTGAGCAAAATCCTCCACTAGAAGTAGCACACACCGCAAAAACCCATACAATCTGTTGTTAAAAACGACCAATATGTTAATCTATGCAAGTAAATATGTACATTAAGCCTCCCCTTAGGCTTAGCCTCCCCTCAATCCTAGGTCTCAAGGATTGACCATTCCAATGTGAACCACCAAGTGGTTGAACCGAGGACCATCAAAGGCTTTAGTCAACAGATCAGCAGCATTATCATCCGTATGAACCTTAAGAACCTGTATCAACTTCTTCTCATTGGCATCCCGGATAAAGTGGTGCCTAATTTCAATATGTTTTGTACGTTGATGAAAAACAGGATTCTTCACAATGCAGATAGTGATTTGGTTGTCAATGAAAATTTTGGTGTTCATAAAGTTAAACCCATAATCAAGCATCTGATTTTGTATCCACAAAACTTGTCCACAACAACTAGCAGCAGCTATGTATTCATCTTCTGTTGAAGAAGTAGCTACTATCGTTTGTTTCTTGCATTGCCATGAGATAAGTCTTCGACCCAAAAACTGACAACCACCAGTAGTAGATTTTCTGTCATTATTAGCACCTGCATAGTCACTATCACTATATGCTTCAAGAACAAAAGGTGATTCTCTAGGATACCACAAACCTAGCTTGGGTTGAGCCTTGATGTACTTGAAAATCTTTTTGACTGAATTCAAGTTAGAAACCGTTGGAGCCACCTTATGTCTAGAACAAGCACTTACTGCAAACATAATATCCGGACGTGATGCAGTCAAATACATGAGTGAGCCAATCATGGACCTGTACATGTGAACATTTACCGGAGGATCTGGC
The DNA here is from genome assembly GCA_025667525.1 of Glebionis coronaria. NCBI lineage: Eukaryota > Viridiplantae > Streptophyta > Magnoliopsida > Asterales > Asteraceae > Glebionis > Glebionis coronaria. Next base: position 403,154,374 of record CM046882.1, on the reverse strand, counting down.
TCATTCTTGAGTTTGACTTTAGCTACTTCATAAGGTGTCGCTGCTGGTCTAAGAGGATCCATATCAAACTTCTGAAGGATCTCATGAACATACTTATCTTGACTTATGAATATTCCATCAGACTGTTGCTTGACTTGAAGACCAAGGAAAAATGTAAGCTCTCCCATAGCACTCATCTGAAGTTCGCCCTTCATCAGTTGTTCAAACTCATCACACCATTCCTTTTTAGTAGAACCAAAGATAATATCGTCCACATAAACCTGAACAAGGATAATGTCCTTGGTATTCCTCTTAAGAAATAGTGTTTTGTTAATTGTGCCTCTTCTATAGCCATGTTTCAACAAGAAAGTTGAAAGACGCTCATACCAAGCTCTAGGAGCCTGATGAAGTTCATAGAGAGCTTTGACCACCTTGTAAACTTTCTTGGGATGAAGTGGATCTACAAAGCCCTTAGGTTGAGTGACATAAACTACCTCATCAATCTTGCCATAGAGAAATGCACTCTTGACATCCATCTGAAAAACTGTAAAGCCCACATAAGAAGCAAAAGCCAAAAACAGACGAATGGCCTCAATCCTAGCAACAGGAGCAAAAAATTCAGTGTAGTCAATGCCTTCAAGTTGTGTATGACCCTGTGCAACCAACCTCGCCTTATTTCTCACCACTATACCCCTTGCATCTTTCTTGTTTTTGAGAATCCATTTGGTACCAATTGCTGTCTTTCCATCCGGCAAATCAACTAGAATCCAAACATTCTGAAACAAGAACTGCTACATCTCCTCCTGCATAGCCTCCACCCAACTTTGATCCTCAAGAGCATGAGAGACTGATCCAGGTTCCACCTGTGAAAGAAAACAAGCAAACAAACAATGTTGAAAGTCCGTATGATTATTACGCTTCTGGTCCTCAATATAGCTCACAAGAGCATGATGATCAAACGTGGCTTTCTTATGCATTCTGCGAGTCTTGACAGTAGAACCAGGATCTCCAATGATTTGAGTAGTAGGATGGTCTTTGTGTGACTGCAACACTGGATTGGAAGCTACTTCCACTTCTGGTGCCAAGTTATTAAGATCCCCAACAAAGTCATCATCATATGAAGCAGAGTCGAAAATGCCATCTATTAGTTGCTTATGAATATCATCCAGCTTGGTAGAAGACTTCTTTTGATAGTTTCCCAGGTCAGAAGGACTTGAGAATCTAGTAGAAGAAGTGGAATCACTAGCCGGACTACCAATAGGTGTTAAACTAGCACTAGGAGTAACAGTTGGAGTACTAGGAGCAGTTTTGTCAGCAGAAGTATTCAAAGTAAACTCAAAGCCACCTTGAGCAGCTGTTGTAGTAGCTTCTCATTGTTGCTTGAGTAATGTGTCAAGAGCTCCTTGTGAGTCCAATATATATGATGGAGTTGCATCACTAGGAGTAGTAGGAGAGACTGTGGTGGAATAGGATGGAACAACAAAAATATCATCCTCGTCATCTGAGTCTGAAAGACTAGAATGAGCACCTATACTATAAGTTGCAAACACTTGTGGACCTGCATCATGGTTAGTTTTGAAACGAAAATATCCTAATGAATCACTAAGATAATCAAGATCAAAATACCATTTAGGACCCTTGCCTTATATGTTTGACTTCTCCTCAAAATACCTGAGATTTATAGTTTCAATTAATCGCTTAGCTTGGAGATTATAGACACGATAAGCCCGAGAGTGAGCTGAATATCCCACAATGTATCCTTCATCTGCCTTGCCATCAAATTTCCCCAAATAGTCACTAGTATTCAAAATGGTGACAGGACACCCAAATGGCTTCAAATGAGCAATGTTTGGTACTTTGGCTGTTAATAGCTCATAGGGAGTCTTCTTGTGAGGATTTGTAATAGAAACTCTATTCAAAACATAACTTGCAGTATTGACAACTTCTGTCCAGAACATGGTTAGAAGCTTGGAATCGGCAAGCATTATTCTCACAGCTTCTATAAGAGTCCTGTTCTTTCTTTTTGCCACGCTATTCTGTTGAGGAGTTCTTGCTTGTCACACCCCACCATGGCGGAATATGGGGCGCGACGTATGCATATCATCACAACATGGCGTGTCTATAGAGATAACTATATGAAATAAGAAATGTTATAAAATGGAGACACAAAGTCATGACAATATCTCATCAGACTCAGGAGTCTAGGTAAGTAGGTAACAGTCCTACTGCTTACCCAAGACAAATAAATAACATAACCAAACAAATATATGTGTGCCACAGTATCACTTATTAAAAGAACAAATAAAAACTAAGAAGGAAACGAGGATTCTCCTTCTATATGCATTCCTAAGCTTCTCCAATCCTAGCCACTTATGTTCTCATGCTTAACCATAGTATCACCTGAAAGAGACACTAAAACACGTCAACATAAAGTTGGTGAGAGTCATAGGTTTAGACTCCAAGCCTAAATCAATTACAAGCTGTGAATAACAACCATCAACACAATAACATATGGACAATGCGCTACAATTATGTATTAACAACTATCATTCAAGATCAATCATTCCAAACCAAAATCCAAGGCTCCTACCTTGCCAAACAACATGGTACCATAGATGATCACAGTATGTACCTATCCCAAGGCCACTACCTTGTCAAACCACAAGGCCACTACCTTGTCAAACCACAAGGCCACTACCTTGTCAAACCACAAGGCCACTACCTTGTCAAACCACGATAACTGAGACGGCACGTGTCCCCCGATCCAAATAATACACAATCAAAAATCACATAGCAGTTAATCACATAATGTACATACAAGTCCATCTCAAATCACAAACACATTCACAGCATCAATTTAGAAAATAACTCAACACAGTGTCTCTTCCATCCCATCTGGAAGTCAATATCAATAGTAAACATGGGACTATGAAACTCACCTGATAGCTTCTTCACAAGTCCTCGTACTAGCAACAAGCTAACAAACCAAAAACACGAAATCAATACACGAACCAATCACTAAGATGGCTCATCAACCTATGATGGACATCTAGTCTATTCCCGTATAATTACCTCATTGTTAAGCTCTAATCACCCCATTACCCTTCCTTAACAAGTCCCTAACTTGGTTAAGTTTAATAGCTATCCCGTTCATAATTTTACACAAAACAGTCCCAGTTTTAGGTCTCAAAACTTTAAGTCAAACGTCCACTTAAACATACCCATGGTTTCTGTAAAAGGAATATTCACACTTTTATACATGTTAGCTAAAACCTCACACTTGCCCTAACCTTAAAGCTACTGTTAAGGCCCAGATATATGTGTATATATTTCTACCTATCCAGAATTCACTAATTTTAAACATATGAAAAGTTCATTACCATTAGAGGGTCTTACCCTAAACCACCATCTTAGCCCAAGTGCAGATCCTTACAAAAATATATAAACCATCTCTCATGTTCGTGAGAAGATCCCAATGCAACCCTAAGTACCCCAAACAACCCAAAACTTAAAAAGAAAACAGGCTGAATTCAAAACTGTTTTGACCTCCAACTGTTGTAACCTGTTTTTGACCCACTTCCCGACCTCCAATTTAGTTCTCGTTTCTTGATTTAGAAAGCCAACTCAATTACCTATCCAGGGCTAGTTTGATCGCATCTTGAATGTTCCTAGAACTCGAGATATGATCAAAACAATAGACTCAAAATTCTGCCCAGTTTTTAAAAACGGGTTTTAAACAAATTGATCTAGTTAATCACCTATAACCCTTCTAATACAAGCCCTAGATTATATGATCATCATATTATGATTAATACATCATTAATCTACTGTTTTATATAAACCCTATCCCTTAATCCATCATAAGAATGATTAATTAAACATAAAAACAATTTAATTAAAAAGGTTAATGAAGGGTTTTACCTTAAATCAATGGAAGATGAAGAAAACCTAATTTTTTTGAAGAACCCTAATTCTCCTCTATGAAACCCACGAATTTTTCTTTGTCTCCAGAGATTTATGTTTTTTTTATTTATTAGATAACCTTATATAGTGTGTACATAAAATCCTAGTCCAAGTATAACACCCAACTTTCCTTTTTTTCCCTTTTTCTCTTTCTTTGGTGCGTCTAAACCGACCCAAACACCCAATAAATTCGTTTTTTTTTTATTTTTATTATTTAATATTATGTTAATAATATTACCTTAATTTTCCTTAATTTATTTCAGCTCCTAAAGCTTCCAAAACCTCAAAACCGTAAAACTAGTCAAATTTACGCGTTTTACCGTAAAAGACGTAAAATATACACTTTTATAAAAACTCTCAAATTTTGAAATAAACTTTATAACTAAGTCCTAAATGACTTAAAACCATCCGAAAAATATTCATATGGATAATTACCGCACCCAAGACCTCTAAATGCTAAACCGTAAATCCTAAAAAAATACTATTACTATAATACTTATATGTATACGTAAACACCACAATATCACCATTTTCATTTCATAGTCACCACTTGTGAGCTCATGAACATGAAATAACCGTTCCTCGATTTACTTATGAGTACTCTATACTCATAAACGATAACCACACCAACCTCGTTCACACAAAATAAACACGTAAACACACAATTCAAGTAAGCACACATAAAATAACCTAAAAGTAAGACCAAGTGACAAACCCAAAACCACGGTTGTCACGTCACTCCCTCCTAATAGAAATCTCGTCCCGAGATTCACTCCCAAACTCAAACTTATTCTCAGCAAACAAACGAGGATGCATATCCCTGATAAAACCTTCACGTTCAAACGTGAACTCAGTTTACACGAAAATAATCTCAACCAACAACACATGAGCCTTAACCGTCCGCGAGGAAACTTATCAAAACCATAAAGATAAGTAACCAACCTAACTAAATCTCGTAACTCCTCAAACAAGAACTGTCTTGAAACCAAGTTAGGAGTCGTCACATAACTCAACGGGTTTAAAACTGTCACCCCGATTTCAGTCTTACTCATAAATACCATAAATCAAAACTCATCAAAATATAACCACGTATAATAAGGTCTAAAGAACTCTCAAATTCCTTCCCAACTCATCTCTATGTTTACCCTCCAAGTGTTCATTACCGCAAAATACCGAAAACACGAGTTTAAACCATGTTGTCCGAAAATTAACCTTGAACTCAACACTTGTACAATTAATTCGACCAAGCTACTGACTTCCAATTACGAAACTTTCTGAATATTTGAAAAGTATGTTCCGAGTACATAATTTTAGGCTTTTGAATCACCCATAAACCTTTAAAAACGAATAAGTTATGACCAAAACGATTTTTCTCAAAATCTGCCTAGGCATTAGCGACAGTTTCTGACAGTTAGCGACATATTTTGACAGTCTAGCGACAGTTTTTGCCTACTCCGATTTATACAAAAAAAAACGATTTTTAAACCCTAAAACCCCCCATTAATTACCAAAACTAGAACCTAATTTATTTTAATTCCAGAAAATTAAAACTCTATTAATTACATGATTTTAACATATTTCACTAAATAAGAACAAAACTTTTAACTTAAGAACAATAACTTTAGGTGATCAAAACCAAAATATTTTAAAATAACCGAGTCATGCTTATATGTTAAAGAATTTATATTCCACCTTATTTGAAACATGATCCCGACACTTCCTTATTTCATCGACTACCAACAACTATTTTTTTTTCAATTTGCAAGTTCTATTTTTTTACCATGTATAACTCGAAACAAAAGACATCGTTACCCCAAAAAGAAATCTCCACCATCTCAAAATCCTTCACGCCAAAAATACCGTACAAACAAACACGTGAAATGAGGACCCGAGAAATGCGCTACTACAGAAGTTGAACATCTCAAAGAGAAATGAACTAGCAACCATCCCAAGAATACAACCGGTAAGTAGAAAATAATTTTACATACATAGGCATAAGCGTACATACACTCAAATCCATCCAACATATACTATACAAGCATGTATTAACTCTCTTTCATGCAATCATACTTGAAATTCCAGTGGTGTTGTGGCACATATATAATTATGTAGGCCTCCATAATTATACATGTTCCCTTTCACCAATGTACTCCCTCCTATGATGACACTTATAAGAAATTAATACTACACATAACACATAATCCAACAACTCACAAGCACATAACCACACAAGATAAGATCCAAAACCCCATGTATTAAAATAACATAGCCAATGCACGAAACACATAAACTCGTAGTCCAGCTGAACCAGCGTAGACAAAAATCAAAATGTATAAAGAACATGAAAACATAATTAAAAGAAATCCAACAATGACTAACGTATACGATCATGGTTCCACCCGCACTAATAAAAACTCGTAAATAAAATAACATGTAGTTAAGTATGAACCATAGTAGTTCATAACCTAACAAATACTACGAAAATAATATTCAAACACATCAATTACTATAAAATGCACACATACTCCTATGACGCCTATATGCAGGGACCCTTAAGCTATAGACTAGGCTACACGACTAGGCAACCTAATTCTCAATAACCATTGTCTCTGATACCATTCTGTCACACCCCACCATAGCGGAATATGGGGCGCGACGTATGGATATCATCACAACATGGCGTGTCTATAGAGATAACTATATGAAATAAGAAATGTCATAAAATGGAGACACAAAGTCATGACAATATCTCATCAGACTCAGGAGTCTAGGTAAGTAGGTAACAGTCATACCGCTTACCCAAGACAAATAAATAACATAACCAAACAAATATATTTGTGCCACAGTATCACTTATTAAAATAACAAATAAAAACTAAGAAGGAAACGGGGATTCTCCTTCTATATGCATTCCTAAGCTTCTCCAATCCTAGCCACTTATGTTCTCATGCTTAACCATAGTATCACCTGAAAGAGACACTAAAACACGTCAACATAAAGTTGGTGAGAGTCATAGGTTTAGACTCCAACGCTAAATCAATTACAAGCTATGAATAACAACCATCAACACAACATATGGACAATGCGCTACAATTATGTATTAACAACTAGCATTCAAGATCAATCATTCCAAACCAAAATCCAAGGCTCCTACCTTGCCAAACAACATGGTACCATAGATGATCACACTATGTACCTATCCCAAGGCCACTACCTTGTCAAACCACAAGGCCACTACCTTGTCAAACCACAAGGCCACTACCTTGTCAAACAACAAGGCCACTACCTTGTCAAACCACGATAACTGAGACGGCACGTGTCCCCCGATCCAAATCATACACAATCAAAAATCACATAGCAGTTAATCACATAATGTACACACAAGTCCATCTCAAATCACAAACACATTCATAGCATCAATTTAAAAAATAACTCAACACAGTGTCTCTTCCATCCCATCTGGAAGTCAATATCAATAGTAAACATGGGACTATGACACTCACCTGATAGCTTCTTCACAAGTCCTCGCACTAGCAACAAGCTAACAAACCAAAAACACGAAATCAATACACGAACCAATCACTAAGATGGCTCATCAACCTATGATGGACATCTAGTCTATTCCCGTATAATTACCTCATTGTTAAGCTCTAATCACCCCATTACCCTTCCTTAACAAGTCCCTAACTTGGTTAAGTTTAATAGCTATCCCGTTCATAATTTTACACAAAACAGTCCTAGTTTTAGGTCTCAAAACTTTAAGTCAAACGTCCACTTAAACATACCCATGGTTTCTGTAAAAGGATTATTCACACTTTTATACATGTTAGCTAAAACATCCCACTTGCCCTAACCTTAAAGCTACTGTTAAGGCCCAGATATATGTGTATATATTGCTACCTATCCAGAATTCACTGATTTTAAACGTATGAAAAGTTCATTACCATTAGAGGGTCTTACCTTAAACCACAATCTTAGCCCAAGTGCAGATCCTTACTACAATATATAAACCATCTCTCATGTTCGTTAGAAGATCCCAATGCAACCCTAAGTACCCCAAACAACCCAAAACTTAAAAAGAAAACAGGTTGAATTCAAAACTGTTTTGACCTCCGACTGTTGTAACCTGTTTTTGACACACTTCCCCACCTCCAATTTAGTTCTTGTTTCTTGATTTAGATATCCAACTCAATTACCTATCCAGGGCTAGTTTGATCGCATCTTAAATGTTCCTAGAACTCGAGATATGATCAAAACAATAGACTCAAAATTCTGCCCAGTTTTTAAAAACGGGTTTTAAACAAATTGATCTAATTAATCACCTATAACCCTTCTAATACAAGCCCTAGATTATATGATCATCATATTATGATTAATACATCATTAATCTACTGTTTTTATATAAAACCTAACCCTTAATCCATCATAAGAATGATTAATTAAACATAAAAACAATTTAATTAAAAAGGTTAATGAAGGTATTTACCTTAAATCAATGGAAGATGAAGAAAACCTAATTTTTTTGAAGAACCCTAATTTTCCTCTATGAAACCCACGAATTTTTCTTTGTCTCCAGGGATTTATGTTTTTTTTATTTATTAGATAACTTTATATAGTGTGTACATAAAATCCTAGTCCAAGTATAACACCCAACTTTCCTTTTTTTTCCCTTTTTCCCTTTTTCTCTTTCTTTGGTGCGTCTAAACCGACCCAAACACCCAATAAATTCGTTTTTTTTATTTTTATTATTTAATATTATGTTAATAATATTACCTTAATTTTCCTTAATTTATTTCAGCTCCTAAAGCTTCCAAAACCTCAAAACCGTAAAACTAGTCAAATTTACGCGTTTTACCGTAAAAGACGTAAAATATACACTTTTATAAAAAATCTCAAATTTTGAAATAAACTTTATAACTAAGTCCTAAATGACTTAAAACCATCCCGAAAAATATTCATATGGATAATTACCTCACCCGAGACCTCTAAATGCTAAACCGTAAATCCTAAAAAAATACTATTACTATAATACTTATACGTATACGTAAACACCACAATATCACCATTTTCATTTCATAGTCACCACTTGTGAGCTCATGAACATGAAATAACCGTTCCTCGATTTACTTATGAGTACTCTATACTCATAAACGATAACCACACCAACCTCGTTCACACAAAATAAACACGTAAACACACAATTCAAGTAAGCACACATAAAATAACCTAATAGTAAGACCATGTGACAAACCCAAAACCACGGTTGTCACGTCACTCCCTCCTAATAGAAATCTCGTCCCGAGATTCACTCCCAAACTCAAACTTATTCTCAGCAAACAAACGAGGATGCATATCCCTGATAAAACCTTCACGTTCAAACGTGAACTCAGTTTACACGAAAATAATCTCAACCAACAACACATGAGCCTTAACCGTCCGCGAGGAAACTTATCAAAACCATAAAGTTATGTAACCAACCTAACTAAATCTCGCAACACATCAAACAAGAACTGTCTTGAAACCAAGTTAGGAGTCGTCACATAACTCAACGGGTTTAAAACTGTCACCCCGATTTCAGTCTTACTCATAAATACCATAAATCAAAACTCATCAAAATATAACCACGTATAATAAGGTCTAAAGAACTCTCAAATTCCTTCCCAACTCATCTCTATGTTTACCCTCCAAGTGTTCATTACCGCAAAATACCCAAAACACGAGTTTAAACCATGTTGTCCGAAAATTAACCTTGAACTCAACACTTGTACAATTAATTAGACCAAGCTACTGACTTCCAATTACGAAACTTTCTGAATATTTGAAAAGTATGTTCCGAGTACATAATTTTAGGCTTTTGAATCACCTAAAAACCTTTAAAAACGAATAAGTTATGACCAAAACGATTTTTCTCAAAATCTGCCTAGGCATTAGCGACAGTTTCTGACAGTTAGCGACATATTTTGACAGTTTAGCGACAGTTTCTGCCTACTCCGATTTATACCAAAAAAAACGATTTTTAAACCCTAAAACCCCCCATTAATTACCAAAACTAGAACCTAATTTATTTTAATTCCAGAAAATTAAAACTCTATTAATTACATGATTTTAACATATTTCACTAAATAAGAACAAAATTTTTAACTTAAGAACAATAACTTTAGGTGATCAAAACCAAAATATTTTAAAAAACCGAGTCATGCTTATATGTTAAAGAATTTATATTCCGCCTTATTTGAAACATGATCCCGACACTTCCTTATTTCATCGACTACCAACAACTATTTTCTTTTCAATTTGCAAGTTCTATTTTTTTACCATGTATAACTCGAAACAAAAGACATCGTTACCCCAAAAAGAAATCTCCACCATCTCAAAATCCTTCACGCCAAAAGTACCGTACAAACAAACACGTGAAATGAGGACCCGAGAAATGCGCTACTACAGAAGTTGAACATCTCAAAGAGAAACGAGCTAGCAACCATCCCAAGAATACAACCGGTAAGTAGAAAATAATTTTACATACATAGGCATAAGCGTACATACACTCAAATCCATCCAACATATACTATACAAGCATGTATTAACTCTCTTTCATGCAATCATACTTGAAAGTCCAGTGGTGTTGTGGCACATATATAATTATGTAGGCCTCCATAATTATACATGTTCCCTTTCACCAATGTACTCCCTCCTATGATGACACTTATAAGAAATTAATACTACACATAACACATAATCCAACAACTCACAAGCACATAACCACACAAGATAAGATCCAAAACCCCATGTATAAAAATAACATAGCCAATGCAAGAAACACATAAACTCGTAGTCCAGCTGAACCAGCGTAGACAAAATTCAAAATGTATAAAGAACATGAAAACATAATTAAGCGAAATCCAACAAATGACTAGCGTATACGACCGTGGTTCCACCCGCACTAATCAAAACTCGTACAGAAAATAACATGTAGTTAAGTATGAACCATAGTAGTTCATAACCTAACAAATACTGTGAAAATAATATTCAAACACATCAATTACTATAAAATGCACACATACTCCTATGACGCCAATATGCAGGGACCCTTAAGCTATAGACTAGGCTACACGACTAGGCAACCTAATTCTCTATAACCATTGTCTCTGATACCATTCTGTCACACCCCACCATGGCGGAATATGGGGCGCGACGTATGGATATCATCACAACATAGCGTGTCTATAGAGATAACTATATGAAATAAGAAATGTCATAAAATGGAGACACAAAGTCATGACAATATCTCATCAGACTCAGGAGTCTAGGTAAGTAGGTAACAGTCCTACCGCTTACCCAAGACAAATAAATAACATAACAAAACAAATATATGTGTGCCATAGTATCACTTATTAAAAGAACAAATAAAAACTAAGAAGGAAACGGGGATTCTCCTTCTATATGCATTCCTAAGCTTCTCCAATCCTAGCCACTTATGTTCTCATGCTTAACCATAGTATCACCTGAAAGAGATACTAAAACACGTCAACATAAAGTTGGTGAGAGTCATAGGTTTAGACTCCAACGCTAAATCAATTACAAGTTGTGAATAACAACCATCAACACAATAACATATGGATAATGCGCTACAATTATGTATTAACAACTAGCATTCAAGATCAATCATTCCAAACAAAAATCCAAGGCTCCTACCTTGCCAAACAACATGGTACCATAGATGATCACACTATGTACCTATCCTAAGGCCACTACCTTGTCAAACCACAAGGCCACTACCTTGTCAAACCACAAGGCCACTACCTTGTCAAACCACGATAACTGAGACGGCACGTTTCCCCCGATCCAAATAATACACAATCAAAAATCACAGAGCAGTTAATCACATAATGTACACACAAGTCCATCTCAAATCACAAACACATTCACAGCATCAATTTAGAAAATAACTCAACACAGTGTCTCTTCCATCCCATCTGGAAGTCAATATCAATAGTAAACATGGGACTATGAAACTCACCTGATAGCTTCTTCACATGTCCTCGCACTAGCAACAAGCTAACAAACCAAAAACACGAAATCAATACACGAACCAATCACTAAGATGGCTCATCAACCTATGATGGACATCTAGTCTATTCCCGTATAATTACCTCATTGTTAAGCTCTAATCACCCCATTACCCTTCCTTAACAAGTCCCTAACTTGGTTAAGTTTAATAGCTATCCCGTTCATAATTTTACACAAAACAGTCCTAGTTTTAGGTCTCAAAACTTTAAGTCAAACGTCCACTTAAACATACCCATGGTTTCTGTAAAAGGAATATTCACACTTTTATACATGTTAGCTAAAACCACCCACTTGCCCTAACCTTAAATCTACTGTTAAGGCCCAGATATATGTGTATATATTGCTACCTATCCAGAGCTCACTAATTTTAAATGTATGAAAAGTTCATCACCATTAGAGGGTCTTACCCTAAACCACAATCTTAGACCAAGTGCAGATCATTACTAAAATATATAAACCATCTCTCATGTTCGTGAGAAGATCCCAATGCAACCCTAAGTACCCCAAACAACCCAAAACTTAAAAAGAAAACAGGCTGAATTCAAAACTGTTTTGACCTCCGACTGTTGTAACCTGTTTTTGACCCACTTCCGGACCTCCAATCTAGTTCTCGATTCTTGATTTAGAAAGCCAACTCAATTACCTATCCAGGGATAGTTTGATCGCATCTTGAATGTTCCTAGAACTCGAGATATGATCAAAACAATAGACTCAAAATTCTGCCCAGTTTTTAAAAACGGGTTTTAAACAAATTGATCTAATTACCTATAACCCTTCTAATACAAGCCCTAGATTATATGATCATCATATTATGATTAATACATCATTAATCTACTGTTTTTATATAAACCCTAACCCTTAATCCATCATAAGAATGATTAATTAAACATAAAAACAATTTAATTAAAAAGGTTAATGAAGATTTTTACCTTAAATCAATGGAAGATGAAGAAAACCTAATTTTTTTGAAGAAACCTAATTCTCCTCTATGAAACCCACGAATTTTTCTTTGTCTCCAGGGATTTATGTTTTTTTTATTTATTAGATAACCTTATAGAGTGTGTACATAAAATCCTAGTCCAAGTATAACACCCAACTTTCCTTTTTTTCCCTTTTTTCCTTTTTCTCTTTCTTTGGTGCGTCTAAACCGACCCAAACACCCAATAAATTCGTTTTTTTTATTTTTATTATTTAATATTATGTTAATAATATTACCTTAATTTTCCTTAATTTATTTCAGCTCCTAAAGCTCCAAAACCTCAAAACCGTAAAACTAGTCAAATTTACGCGTTTTACCGTAAAAGACGTAAAATATACACTTTTATCAAAAATCTCAAATTTTGAAATAAACTTTATAACTAAGTCCTAAATGACTTAAAACCATCCCGAAAAATATTCATATGGATAATTACCTCACCCGAGACCTCTAAATGCTAAACCGTAAATCCTAAAAAAATACTATTACTATAATACTTATACGTATACGTAAAAACCACAATATCACCATTTTCATTTCATAGTCACCACTTGTGAGCTCATGAACATGAAATAACCGTTCCTCGATTTACTTATGAGTACTATATACTAATAAACGATAACCACACCAACCTCGTTCACACAAAATAAACACGTAAACACACAATTCAAGTAAGCACACATAAAATAACCTAAAAGTAAGACCAAGTGACAAACCCAAAACCACGGTTGTCACGTCACTCCCTCCTAATAGAAATCTCGTCCTGAGATTCACTCCCAAACTCAAACTTATTCTCAACAAACAAACGAGGATGCATATCCCTGATAAAACCTTCACCTTCAAACGTGAACTCAGTTTACACGAAAATAATCTCAACCAACAACACATGAGCCTTAACCGTCCACGAGGAAACTTATCAAAACCATAAAGTTATGTAACCAACCTAACTAAATCTCGCAACTCATCAAACAAGAACTTTCTTGAAACCAAGTTAGGAGCCGTCACATAACTCAACGGGTTTAAAACTGTCACCCCGATTTCAGTCTTACTCATAAATACCATAAATCAAAACTCATCAAAATATAACCACGTATAATAAGGTCTAAAGAAATCTCAAATTCCTTCCCAACTCATCTCTATGTTTACCCTCTAAGTGTTCATTACCGCAAAATACCCAAAACACGAGTTTAAACCATGTTGTCCGAAAATTAACCTTGAACTCAACACTTCTACAATTAATTCGACCAAGCTACTGACTTCCAATTATGAAACTTTCTGAATATTTGAAAATTATGTTCCGAGTACATAATTTTAGGCTTTTGAATCACCCAAAAACCTTTAAAAATGAATAAGTTATGACCAAAACGATTTTTCTCAAAATCTGCCTAGGCATTAGCGACAGTTTCTGACAGTTAGCGACATATTTTGACAGTTTAACGACAGTTTCTGCCTACTCCGATTTATACCAAAAAAAAAACGATTTTTAAACCCTAAAACCCCCCATTAATTACCAAAACTAGAACCTAATTTATTTTAATTCCAGAAAATTAAAACTCTATTAATTACATGATTTTAACATATTTCACTAAATAAGAATAAAATTTTTAACTTAAGAACAATAACTTTAGGTGATCAAAACCAAAATATTTTAAAATAACCGAGTCATGCTTATATGTTAAAGAATTTATATTCCACCTTATTTGAAACATGATCCCGACACTTCCTTATTTCATCGACTACCAACAACTATTTTTTTTTCAATTTGCAAGTTCTATTTTTTTTACCATGTATAACTCGAAACAAAAGACATCGTTAACCCAAAAAGAAATCTCCACCATCTCAAAATCCTTCACGCCAAAAGTACCGTACAAACAAACACGTGAAATGAGGACCCGAGAAATGCGCTACTACAGAAGTTGAACATCTCAAAGAGAAACGAGCTAGCAACCATCCCAAGAATACAACCGGTAAGTAGAAAATAATTTTACATACATAGGCATAAGCGTACATACACTCAAATCCATCCAACATATACTATACAAGCATGTATTAACTCTCTTTCATGCAATCATACTTAAAAGTACAGTGGTGTTGTGGCACATATATAATTATGTAGGCCTCCATAATTATACATGTTCCCTTTCACCAATGTACTCCCTCCTATGATGACACTTATAAGAAATTAATACTACACATAACACATAATCCAACAACTCACAAGCACATAACCACACAAGATAAGATCCAAAACCCCATGTATTAAAATAACATAGCCAGTGCACGAAACACATAAACTCGTAGTCCAGCTGAACCAGCATAGACAAAATTCAAAATGTATAAAGAACATAAAAACATAATTAAGCGTAATCCAACAATGACTAGCGTATACAACCATGGTTCCACTCGCACTAATCAAAACTCGTAAAGAAAATAACATGTAGTTAAGTATGAACCATAGTAGTTCATAACCTAACAAATACTACGAAAATAATATTCAAACACATCAATTACTATAAAATGCAATTATACTCCTATGACACCTATATGCAGGGACCCTTAAGCTATAGACTAGGCTACACGACTAGGCAACCTAATTCTCTATAACCATTGTCTCTGATACCATTCTGTCACACCCCACCATGGTGGAATATGGGGCGCGACGTATGGATATCATCACAACATGGTGTGTCTATAGAGATAACTATATGAAATAAGAAATGTCATAAAATGGAGACACAAAGTCATGACAATATCTCATCAGACTCAGGAGTCTAGGTAAGTAGGTAACAGTCCTACCGCTTACCCAAGACAAATAAATAACATAACCAAAAAAATATATGTGTGCCACAGTATCACTTATTAAAAGAACAAATAAAAACTAAGAAGGAAACGGGGATTCTCCTTCTATATGCATTCCTAAGCTTCTCCAATCCTAGCCACTTATGTTCTCATGCTTAACCATAGTATCACCTAAAAGAGACACTAAAACACGTCAACATAAAGTTGGTGAGAGTCATAGGTTTAGACTCCAACGCTAAATCAATTACAAGCTGTGAATAACAACCATCAACACAATAACATATGGACAATGCGCTACAATTATGTATTAACAACTAGCATTCAAGATCAATCATTCCAAACCAAAATCCAAGGCTCCTACCTTGCCAAACAACATGGTACCATAGATGATCACACTATGTACCTATCCCAAGGCCACTACCTTGTCAAACCACAAGGCCACTACCTTGTCAAACCACAAGGCCACTACCATGTCAAACCACAAGGCCACTACCTTGTCAAACCACGATAACTAAGACGCCACGTATCCCCCGATCCAAATCATACACAATCAAAAATCACATAGCAGTTAATCACATAATGTACACACAAGTCCATCTCAAATCACAAACACATTCACAGCATCAATTTAGGAAATAACTCAACACAGTGTCTCTTCCATCCCATCTGGAAGTCAATATCAATAGTAAACATGGGACTATGAAACTCACCTGATAGCTTCTTCACAAGTCGTCGCACTAGCAACAAGCTAACAACCCAAAAACACGAAATCAATACACGAACCAATCACTAAGATGGCGCATCAAACTATGATGGACATCTAGTCTATTCCCGTATAGTTACCTTATTGTTAAGCTCTAATCACCCCATTACCCTTCCTTAACAAGTCCCTAACTTGGTTAAGTTTAATAGCTATCCCGTTCATAATTTTACGCAAAACAGTCCCAGTTTTAGGTCTCAAAACTTTAAGTCAAACGTCCACTTAAACATACCCATGGTTTCTTTAAAAGGAATATTCACACTTTTATACATTTTAGCTAAAATCTCCCACTTGCCCTAACCTAAAAGCTACTATTAAGGCCCAGATATATGTGTATATATTGCTACCTATCCAGAATTCACTAATTTTAAACGTATGAAAAGTTCATTACCATTAGAGGGTCTTACTCTAAACCACAATCTTAGCCCAAGTGCAGATCCTTACTACAATATATAAACCATCTCTCATGTTCGTGAGAAGATCCCAATGCAACCCTAAGTACCCAAAACAACCCAAAACTTAAAAAGAAAACAGGCTGAATTCAAAACTGTTTTGACCTCCGACTGTTTTAACCTGTTTTTGACCCAATTCCCGACCTCCAATTTAGTTCTCGTTTCTTGATTTAGAAAGCCAACTCAATTACCTATCCAGGTCTAGTTTGATCACATCTTGAATGTTCCTAGAACTCGAGATATGATCAAAACAATAGACTCAAAATTCTGCCCAGTTTTTAAAAACGGGTTTTAAACAAATTGATCTAATTAATCACCTATAACCCTTCTAATACAAGCCCTAGATTATATGATCATCATATTATGATTAATACATCATTAATCTACTGTTTTTATATAAACCCTAACCCTTAATCCATCATAAGAATGATTAATTAAACATAAAAACAATTTAATTAAAAAGGTTAATGAAGGTTTTTACCTTAAATCAATGGAAGATGAAGAAAACCTAATTTTTTTGAAGAACCTTAATTCTCCTCTATGAAACCCACGGATTTTTCTTTGTCTCCAGGGATTTATGTTTTTTTTATTTATTAGATAACCTTATATAGTGTGTACATAAAATCCTAGTCCAAGTATAACACCCAACTTTCCTTTTTTTTCCCTTTTTCCCTTTTTCTCTTTCTTTGGTGCGTCTAAACCGACCCAAACACCCAATAAATTCGTTTTTTTTTTATTTTTATTATTTAATAATATGTTAATAATATTACCTTAATTTTAATTAATTTATTTCAGCTCCTAAAGCTTCCAAAACCTCAAAACCGTAAAACTAGTCAAATTTACGCGTTTTACCGTAAAAGACGTAAAATATACACTTTTATAAAAAAATCTCAAATTTTGAAATAAACTTTATAACAAAGTCCTAAATGACTTAAAACCATCCCAAAAAATATTCATATGGATAATTACCTCACCCGAGACCTCTAAATGCTAAACCGTAAATCCTAATAAAAATACTATTACTATAATACTTATACGTATACGTAAACACCACAATATCACCATTTTCATTTCATAGTCACCACTTGTGAGCTCATGAACATGAAATAACCGTTCCTCGATTTACTTATGAGTACTCTATACTCATAAACGATAACCACACCAACCTCGTTCACACAAAATAAACACGTAAACACACAATTCAAGTAAGCACACATAAAATAACCTAAAAGTAAGACCAAGTGACAAACCCAAAACCACGGTTGTCACATTGCTGCACTATAATCTCTTTTGATGCCTTTAGAATTACAAAGTGCTATGAGGTCTGCATTTTTGAATTTCGTTCCATTATCACATCGAATACCTTTAACCTTCTTGGACAACTGATTCTCTATAAATGTAATAAAGTCCTTGAGAATTGAGTAGGTCTCACTCTTGGCAGCCATGAAGAAAACCCATGTAAACCTGCTATACCCATTAGTTACCACAAGGCAGAATTGTTTGTGGTCAATACTCCTAATAGAGGTAGGACCAAATAAATCCATGTGTAGTAGCTGCAATGGTTCAGTTATAAGGCTAAGAGCAGTAATGGTCTTGAAGGATGCTTTATGTTGTTTGCCTTTAATGCATGCAAGGCAATTGATATCATTTCTGAATGACTTGGGAGGTAAACCAGAGACCAAATTCAGATTTGCTAGTTTGTGAATGGTCTTGAAGTTCACATGTCCCATCCTTCGGTGCCATTTAGTGGCTTCATCTTCTGAGGCTTTAGCGACCAAGCATGCTAGTTGACCAGTAGGATTGACTTCATTCAGCTTGATACTATAGAGGTTGTGTCTTCTAGGGATTCTGAGCAGAATCTATGAGTCATCCGGGAGTTTAAAGTCTTTGGATAACACTAGTGCATCAGTATCCGTAAAGAGGACAAACTGCTTCTTGTCACAAATCTGAGAGACAGATATCAAGTTGAAGTGTTGAAGTGCTTCCACATAATAGACCTGCTCAAAATTAAGATTAGGCGTTTGAATCTTTCCTTTGCCAGTGATCATGCCTTCACCTCCTCCAAAATATACCTTTCCGCCTTGAAATGATACAAAGTTAGATAAAAGACTTTTATTTCCTGTCATGCTCCTAGAGCATCCACTATCAACAATTCCTAGAGTAGGATCTTGGTATGGAGTAACCTACAACAACAAGATAAGAGAGATGCAAAAGTTAGTGTCTTAAGGGGACCCAAACCTTTTCAGGTTTGAGCCTGCCTTGTGGATCTTTAGAGGATAGCCAAGAAGATTTATGAGATCTACCGTTGTTCTTAGGTTGCCTATTCATCATATGGGTGTTATTGTTTGACCAAGAACAACCTGCTGAGGGCTTAACAGCAGTACCCAGATTTCCCAACCCAAAGTACATGTGGTCAAAATTAAATGCATAATTTGGATTAAAATTCTGAAAATAGTTACTGGTTGGTCTATTTGATATTAATCCAGTGTTCCTCCAATGATCAGAAGCTAATGGAGAGATCCTTCTAGAAGAAGAAAAAGATTGAGCACATGGGTTTAGTCTTCTAGAAGAATATGGAACAACTCCTGGTGGACCAGGAGCAGGAAATGCTTGATATACAGAAGAATGTTTGTCATAAAAATCACAATCTTTAATCAAATGAAATTCACTCCCACAAACAAAACATGTTTTAAACGACCTTTTATTAGAATGACATTGTTTCATACTGCTAACTTTATTACACACAATTCTAGGAGAAACATTCTTCCTAGGACTCAATAAACAAGGAGTAGACACTGTTGAAGTAAAAGAAACTCTCTCTTCACACTTCCTAGCACTAGTAGCAGCGTGGTCATTTGACTTGGAACTTGCAGGTCTCGACTCTTCACTTGAACCAAATGATGCAGAGTCACTGGCTTTGTCACTGAAAGTACACGAGACAAAGTCATTAGAATTAGTAGAACTTTTTGGGGACTCATGCATCTGTGATCCATCCAAGTCATTATGCCTAGTAATGGGCATGAAAGTTCCTGAAAGAGGTGGAGGGACAGCATGCAATTCTGCTGCTGGTTTAAACCTATTGTAGCTAGGTGTTCCCTCTTCCTCCTTGTCAGGATCAAAGACACTTGAAAAAGATAAATCAAACACATCTTCTGAATCAATATATTTATCAAATCCTAACCCTCTTTTAGTCCTACCAGACATACTACTATCAATTATTTTTGAAAGATTATTAGGTGCCTTTTGCCATTTTCAAATCTTAAAAGAGTAGCATCTAATTGTTCTTTCATATCTTGTTTATCTTTGATACTGTCATCTTTTACCTTTTTAGTGTATTTAAGCATATTTGTTATGTTTTCTAAATCAATGTTCAGTATCCTAATTTTATCCTCCTACTCTCGTTGAGTATCTTGAAGCCACCTCTTTTGTTGTTCCAATGCTTTTAAAGAAGCCTTATATGCTTGAACCTCTAAAAAATACTTATCATTCTGATCATTTAAGTCATTATATTGAGACAACAATTCTGAATATTTATCATGACAACCAAGAGGACAATGTTGTACCTGATGTGAGATGCCCATAAGAGCAAACTCATCTGCTTCCTCGGCATCAGACAGATTCCCAGCAATCATTGCAAACACGTCAGTAGAAGGCTCAGTTGTTTCTAGGGTAGCATTCTGATGATCATTCCAGTTGACCATAGAGTCAACAGACACCAACGCCTTCTTGTCATCCTTCACCTCCTGAATCTTAAAAGCTGAATATCTGCTCTTCTCCTGGTCATGCTTGTTAGGGCATTCCCTTGCAAAGTGACCTTGTTGCTGGCAGTTATAGCATCAAACCTTGCTTCTGTCAAAACTTGTTGGCTCTCTTGGGTTATAATTAAATTTTTGACCGGCTTTCTTCTCAAACTTGTGAACCCTAAGAGTGAGCATGGCCATCTGCCATTTGAGATCCATTTCATCCAGGTCAATTTTATCAACCTGTTTGAAGTCATCAAAAGCAAGTTGTTGTTGAGCATCAACGTCAGCAACAAAAGAGTGAAGAACAGCTTCTACCATGCTACTAGACTTGGCTTTTGGTTCAGGAGTAGAAGTATGCTAAAAAGTATGTTGAGAAGACACAGTATTGCTTGGGCTACCAGCATAATACATGGGACTGGATCCCATAGAACTCACAAAGGCAGAGTTAGCAGGAGTAGGAAAAGAATCACATGAGCATCCCCTCACATGAGGCTCAAAGGTTTTGAGCTTATGAAACAAATCATCAAAATTAAGATAGTCAAGCCCACCTTTTGCTTTGAGAGAGATTACCACCTGATTCCATGAGTAGGGTAAGGCTTTAAGAAACCTTGCATTGATATCACCATCGTCAGGTTTCGACCGAAGTTGATTCAACTGGCTCAGTATCTTTTGGAACCTGTCATACCCTTGATGGATACCTTCAGTTTCTAAGATCTTGAAGTCTGTGAATTCATCTCTCAGCATGGATTTTCGCATTTTCTTTGACTCCTCATTCCCGCTAAACCTTGCTTTTATTCTATTCCAGATTTCTCTAGCATCATCCAGATGATAGAAGTCACCCATGTGATCATCAGGAAGAGACTGAAGCAAAATAGTTTTTGCTTTGATCTCCTTCTGAACAGCTGTGATTTCTTCATGAGTTTTAGGGTCAAGAAGAGTAATATTACCATTCTTGTCTCTTCCAGTCAACTTCCTGCTGTTTCCATTCAGAATAATCTTCCAAAGGTCTTGATTAGTGTTGGTGATCCAACATTCCATCTTCATCGCCCAGCTATCATACTCGTCCTTTTTCAGAAGAGGAAACTTACCATTTGTGTTGGAAACCGTAGCAATGATCTGCTGAGGTTGCTGAGTTTTAGGAGAACTATCTTCACCTGTTTGAGTAGAACTTGAGGCAGACATTATTAAACAAAAATGTTAGTAATGAGAAAATCTGATTCTTCTTGTTACAGAGACTCTCCTAGACTCTGATACCATTTGTTGGGTCCATTAGATGTGGATCTTGCAGCCTGTCAGGAACGGTGAACGACTTCTGTAATCACAAGTCTATTCATAGAGAGACTCTATACAAATCACACAGTATAAGTGCGGAATACAAATACTATGAATAACAAGAACAGAATAACTATAACGACTTGATCCTTTTCTAAGGATTTCTAATATTAATAAGAACTAGAATTATATTTGATGAAGGTGTGTATAACCCTTCTGCCTAAGGTTCCTTTTATACTACAAGGAAACCCTAATACATCATTAACCAAAACGTGTAAAACTGATATGCATATCCTTTCCTAACATATCTCATGCATATCCTAACAGAATAATAACTAAATAATAAAGTTTGACTTTCTATAAGACCAGGTGCACGACTTGCTCCTACTACTACTATGACCAGGAGGAACTACATACCTCCTAGTCTACCTATTACAAAGAACTATTCCAATGGTCCTAACACCTTACACTCTATACTTATGCATTTGTAAGTGGAGCTTATGTTGGAACCGATGTTTGTTTCCGGTTTCATATATGGTCATTTAATGTTTTAGACATTTACCTTGCATGCTTTGATGACACGTCATAATTACTACGTAACGGTCCATTTATTCAAATGGGGTGTTTCATTCCCTTTGGCAGTTTGAATTAAATATTTTTAAACTTTGATAAAAGGTAATCAGTAGTCTTTGAAGTTTCATCAAATATCAAAATTGGCCCTTAAACTTCATGTATCTTGCATCTTTGGTGCTCATTGGCTTCTTTTGTCAATTTCTTCATCTTTTCTTCATATAAAACTCGTAAAAGACCGTGTTTGTCTCAAATGTACCTATTTTGCCTAAAAATACACAAACAGAAGAATACACGCATAATTCTGATATTTTAAGATATAAACTGGTATTCTTGGCCGTGTTTTAAGTGTTTTTGGGTTATTAAATATTAGTGTTTTCACACTTATCAAATCCCCTCCACTTGAACATTGCCATGCCCACATGCAATACAATATTTCAAAGCTATAGATTATACTTTTCGCATAATTAATCAACATTGGCCATTTTATGATTTAATATCGTATACTATGCTACATGATGCATGATTTTTAATTTTCAAGAATGCAATGTAAGATATAAACTCTATTTATTTAATTTTGTATTTTCTTGAAATGGTTTGATGGAAATAACTTGTACAGAAATCAATGACTTTAATTAGGGCTTTTGTACCATGAATATTTATCACCCGCAATTTTCACGTTCCCCATACCAAGCTTAAAAACGAGATCATTGTCATTCATAAGTAAAAGTACATCGGCTTATTCATAAAAATTAATTGTGTTACTATATACCCCCACTTATTTTGCCTCTATATAATTTTAGTTGATCAAATTGCTTTTGAGCAAATTTGTCTTTATTTGGCGTGAAATATTAAAAGTGTAAAATCTAAAAATAAGGAAGCACGGTTTTAATGATAGATAATCATCTTATCCATTACTCGAAAACCGCCCACAATTGATATAATTTCGACCTAAAATAATAAGTCATTCGCCTTATGTGTAAGAAACGTATGTCATGCTTTAATAAGTAGCTACTCACTCGCTAAGAAAAGAAAAATAAACCTCACGCAATAATTTATATCCGCCGCCTTTTTGAGACCTTGGATCTTCAATCCTGCAACCCTTGTGAGGGTAATATGGGATTGGAGCAACTAGCAAATTCCCGCAACGCTTGTGAGAGTAATATTAGAATTCAATAGCTACTATAATTAACACCACACTGCCCCCCTTGGGAGTCTTGAATAATTTTTTTTTTATTTTTTTTCTAGCCACTCATTTTTCTATGACGCTCTTAGTTTTCTTTATTCCTCACAAATAAAAGAAAATAATTAAAAGAAAAACACTCGCTAAGTATTAAGAATGACAAAAGTCTAGTACACTCATAGGTGTGTAAACACCCATCCTTTTTCCACTTATTTCTTACTAAAACAAGACCAAAACACGTATTAAATATCATTTGTTTGGAATTATGCGTGGTTTTTGTGTTTATTGTGTTTTCAGGGCCAACCGGATGAATATTGAAGAAAACATGGGATTGCACGGGTTTTATCGAAGAAAAAGACTCAAGACGAAGTCTATTGTCCAAGAGATGCAAAAGATTTGAAGTCACTGGGCCTATTTGAAGATTTATCGAAGAAAAGGACCAAAGATGGAAGATTTACATAAGTCGAAGAAATTCAAGTCTATTAAACGAAGAAATTAAAAGACGAGTTGAATTTAATCGACGACAAATCCCGAATCAGAATCGAAAACGTCAACTTTTCTGAAAAGACGAGAAGACAAGAAGAACGGGAGAAAGCCCACTCACCAACCAAAGGGAACACCTATATAAAGGGTTCCCTTCACACTTTTCATTCAGTTTTTCATTCCCCTTCTTTTTCTCTTTTTCTGTTCGTAGGTTTCACCAACACCATTAGGGTGTTTGGTGATTTTGATCATTGTTTTTCCAAATCTTGTAGTTTAATCTTTATCTTTTGTTTGTTCAACGTTAATCAATCAATACAATCCTTCCATTTCATCTTGTTCAACTTCATCTTTTTGTTTCAAAGTTATAGTTCTTATTTGGTTGATTTGATCTTTAAAAGTTGTTGGGTTTTGTGTTTTTATTGATGGGATTTGTTGTTTATGGTAGTATATGATTTGTGATTAGATTTGTTTAAGTTTTGGTTAAAAACTTAGTGGATTTTGGCTTGGAATCGTGTTCCCCTGTTTTTCTATATCCTACTGTTCTTGAGTTTTTCTAAGTTCTGAACAAAGTTCTGAACAAAGTTCCGAACAAAGTTCCGAACAAAGTTCCGAACAAAGTTCCGAACAAAGTTCCGAACAAAGTTCCGAACAAAGTTCCGAACAAAGTTCCGAACAAGGTTCCGAACAAGGTTCCGAACAAGGTTCCGAACAAAGTTCTGAACAAGGTTCCGAACAAAGTTCCGAACAAGGTTCCGAACAAAGTTCCGAACAAGGTTCCGAACAAGGTTCCGAAGAAGGTTCCGAAGAAGGTTCCGAACAAAGTTCCGAACGAAAGTTTCGAAGAAAGTTCCGAAGCAAGTTCCGAGTGAACTTCCGAATCAAGGTAGATTTCCGAATCATTTTTCTTTTGAGCATTTTTAAGTGAGTCTTACTGTTTCTTCATTTTATATTTTTATTTTAATTTTAATTCTAGTTTTATTAATCGTTATTAAATTAATTGCTTTTAATTTAAGTTTACATTTTAATGCATTTAAACCTTTTAGTAGATTAAAAATCCAAACCCCCTATTTGTCACCAAAAACAAATCATTCCACTTAGAGTCGAGATCAATTCGAGAGGATACCGAGAGAATCTAGAACCCAAGCAAAATCATAGTATCAAATGGCGCCGTTGCCGGCTCTTCTCGTTAAGATCAACAATTTTTTGTGAGAACTTGGATTTTGGGATCCGTTCCCCGTGAACGTTACTTTTTCATAAAAACTTTCAAAAACACAAAAAAAAATATAAAATTTTCAAAAATCCTAAAAATTAAAAAACATAAAAACCAAAAATATTTTTGCTTTGTTTTTGCCTTGTTAGTTCTTTTGCAGGTGCATGCGTACACGTTCCACGTTTTATCCCGAGCCCGAGACTCTCGATAACTTAAACATGGCCGGTGTACAAAACAACAACAATAACCCACCTCAAAACAATAATAATAACAACAACAACCCACCTTTCAACAACAATAATAACAACAACAATGAGCCTCTTCCGGATAATCGCCCGATGATTGAACTTCTGCAAGCTCATGTAGATGGCAACACTGATCCAATTTTTATACCAGCGATTGCAGCCAACAATTTTGAGCTCAAATCCGGCTTTATCCAGATGGTCTCTGCTCAACCATTCTTGGGGCGTACCATTGATGATCCACATGACCACATCAAGAGATTCTTGCAACTCACCAATACGGTCAAATTCAATGGTGTTCCACAAGAGGTAATCCGGTTACAACTTTTTCCCTTTTCTTTAGAGGGACAAGACCGGCATTGGCTTGCTAAGAAACCGCCACAGAGTATTCTTTCGTGGACGGATTTGGAGACCAAGTTTATCAATTACTTTTTCCCACCCTCTCGTACTACCGCTTTGCGGAATGACATTATCAATTTTGAACAAAAGTACGATGAGTCGTTTAGTGAATCTTGGGATCGTTTTAAAGATCTTTTAAGAAAATGCCCACAACATGGTTTTACCAAAGTGCACCAAATTAACACTTTTTACAATGGTTTAAACATGAATGATCAAGATTCACTAAACAGTGCCTCGGGGGGTAATCTTTTGGCTAAGACTTCCAATGCTGCTTGGGATATCATTGACAATAAGTCTCGTGTGCAAACCAAGAGTGTTCGGGCCAATGTCGCTAGTGCTAGCACTAGTGACAGCGACAAGCGACTTGACAAAATCACTACCCTTCTTGAATCGCTTGCTACCCAAACCGCCAGCAACACCAACAGCATCAACGCTAGAAACGCTAAAGACGCTCAAGTCAATGCTGTTAGCCAACCATGCGAGATATGCGGGGGTCCTCACTCTTACACCACTTGTACTGCCACCCAAGACTACCCTTCTGAAAATGTGAATGCAGCATACGACACCTATCCTCAACCCGCTTATCAAGCTCGACCTCAAGGTGACCGTAACTTGCTTAGCTACCGCTCCAACAACTATCTCTCACCACCCGGTTTTTCCTCCAAACAACCCAAACCAAACCTCAATCGCCCTCCTCAACAACAACAACCTCGTACACCATACATACCACCTCACAAAAAGCAACAACCACCTCAACGAAACAACCAAGTTTACCAGCAACCTGCTTATCAACCACCCGCATACAATGCTCCTCCCAACCAACCCACCGCTTTACACCAAGAAGTGGAAACCTACATGAGGACTAATGATGTGATCGTGGGAAACCTTCAGCGAGAAGTGCTCAACTTGAAAGCAGACCTGGTGAAACAAGGGAACGATCTGAGAGCTGACATGAGAAACACCTTGGATAGTCAAACGAATGACTTGAAAAACATGATGGCTAGTTTCTTCCAAGGTAATCAACCCTCTTCTTTGGGTACTCTTCCGAGTAACACCGTTACGAATCCAAGAGGGGAGATGAAAGCAATCACCACTCGCAGTGGCAAAGGTACCAAGGAACCCGAGCTTCCTATACCTCCACCGGTGATTGTGACTAAGGAGAATGAGTCACCTGCTCCTATTCCTCATCCTTCTCCATCCCCAATTTCTCCGCCTCTTACTTCTACCCCTCCTCCAACCAAGGATGTGAGTGATCCTATTCTCCCGAAGCCTTCCTCTTCTTCCAATATACCTTATCCATCTAGGTTGAGGAAAGAGAAGCTCAAAAGCAAGAACGATATTCAGGTTTCAAACTTTCTTAAAATGTTTAAACAATTGCATTTTAACATCTCCTTCGCTGAGGCTCTCGCTCACATGCCTAAGTACGCGAAAATGTTTAAAGATCTTCTGAGTGACAAGGAAAAACTTCTCGATATTGCTAACACCCAACTTAATGAGAATTGCTCTGCAGTGCTCTTAAGGAAATTGCCAACCAAGCTTGGTGATCCGGGTCGTTTCTTAATCCCTTGCAATTTCCCGGGAGTAGAGAATTGCATGGCCCTAGCCGATCTAGGTGCCAATATTAATCTAATGCCTCTAAGCGTTTGGAAGCAATTATCTCTCCCTGAGCTAGTCCCCACCAAAATGACTTTGGAATTAGCTAACCGTACGGTTGCTTATCCAGTGGGGATAGCCGAAGACGTCTTTGTAGGAGTCGACAAATTCACTTTTCCTGCCGATTTCGTCGTCGTCGACTACGAGATGGACCCTCGTGTTCCCTTGATCGTGGGTCGTCCATTCCTGAGGACCGGTCGCACTCTCATCGATGTCGAAGCCGGTGAGCTTATCATTAGAGTGGGTGACGATAAAATCGTCTTCAACATGGGAAAGTTGTCTAAACAACCTTATTCATACGAGAGTGTTAATTGTATTGACGTTCTGGATGAGGCTTGTGAAGAACACTTTAATGATGCTTGTAAAAATATTCCTATCTCTCTTCCCAATGTTGAAACCGTTTCCTCTATTGATTCATCACTGTCTCTATTTGGAGAAAGTGATTTGTTTTGGAACAATCTTGAAACCACCATGGGAGATGTGAACTTAGCTAATGATGATTCTCCCACCGATGGGGATGAAGACATGCATTTATTTGAAAACCTTCTCAACGAAGACAATCCTTCTCCTCCATCTCCCACGGTTATTGCTATCGATGTGCCGACTTTGAAAATGCCTCCCATCGAAAATCCTCCGGATTTAGAACTTAAGGAGTTGCCGCCTCATCTCGAGTATGTGTTCCTTGAAGAAGAGAAGAAGTCGCCCGTCATTATCGCAAAGGACTTGAACGATGAAGAAAAAACTCGCCTCATCGTCGTGCTTAAAGATCATAAGAAAGCAATTGGTTGGAAAATTTCCGACATCCGCGGAATTGATCCAAACTTTTGTACTCACAAGATTCTCATGGAAGATGACTTTAAACCCGCAATCCAGAGCCAAAGAAGGGTTAATCCTAAAATTCATGACGTCATCAAACAAGAGGTTATCAAACTTCTAGATGCCGGCTTGATTTACCCTATTTCGGATTCGCCTTGGGTAAGTCCCGTCCATTGTGTGCCCAAGAAGGGCGGAATAACCTTTGTTCCCAATGAACACAACGAGTTGATTTCCACTCGTCTCGTTACTGGGTGGAGAGTTTGTATTGATTATCGCAAGCTCAATGATGCCACGAGAAAAGATCACTTCCCTCTTCCCTTCATGGATCAAATGCTCGAGCGTCTAGCTGGTAATAACTATTACTGCTTCTTAGACGGTTTCTCCGGGTATTTTCAAATTCCCATCGATCCCAAGGACCAAGAAAAGACCACATTCACTTGTCCATATGGAACATTTGCTTACAAACGCATGCCTTTTGGTTTATGCAATGCTCCTGGGACGTTCCAAAGGTGTATGATGGCTATCTTCCATGACATGGTGGAAAACACTATGGAAGTATTCATGGATGATTTCTCGGTTTATGGCGATTCATTCTCTGCTTTCCTTGCCAATTTAGAACGTATGCTTAAGCGGTGTGAAGACACTCGCCTTGTTCTTAATTGGAAAAAATGCCATTTCATGGTAAAAGAAGGCATCGTGCTAGGACACAAGATCTCCAAAGCCGGTCTTGAAGTAGACCGTGCTAAAGTCGATGTTATCGCTAAGTTGCCTCCACCTTCAACCGTGAAGGGTGTGAGAAGTTTTCTGGGTCATGCGGGCTTTTACCGTCGATTCATCAAAGATTTTTCTCAAATCGCTCGCCCGATGACCCACCTCTTGGAAAAAGATACTCCTTTTATCTTTTCCAAAGAGTGTCTTGAAGCCTTCAACTCGCTTAAGGATAAGCTAACTAAGGCACCCGTCTTGGTTACCCCTAATTGGGAGCTTCCCTTTGAATTGATGTGTGATGCTAGTGATTTTGCTATTGGAGCAGTTTTGGGCCAAAGAGTAAACAAACACTTCCAACCAATCCATTACGCTAGCAAGACAATGACGGGGGCTCAATTGCATTACACGACAACCGAAAAAGAGCTTTTAGCTGTTGTCTATGCCTTTGAAAAAATTCGCCCCTATCTTGTCCTTTCCACCACAATCGTTTATACCGATCATTCCGCGCTGAAGTACTTGTTAACTAAGCAAGATTCCAAACCAAGACTTCTTCGCTGGGTTTTGCTACTCCAAGAATTTAAAATCGAAATTCGCAATAAAAAAGGAGCTGAAAACCTAGCCGCGGATCATCTCAATAGACTTGAGGATCCTTACCAGGGGGATCATCCGAACAAAGAAATCAATGATTCTTTTCCCTTGGAGACCTTAATGTCTATCAATTCGAATTCTGATGAAACCCCGTGGTTTGCGGATATTGCAAACTACTTAGCGGGTGGAATTATCAAGGATGGGTTAACATCCCAACAAAAGAAAAAGTTCTTCAACGACATTAAGACTTACTTTTGGGATGACCCGTATCTATTCAAACAATGTGCTGACTTGATTATTCGCCGATGTGTTGATGGACCGGCAGCTTTAGAAATCCTTGACGCTTGCCACAAAGGACCCATCGATGGTCACTTTGGTCCCAACTACACCGCCAAAAAAGTGTTTGAATCGGGATTTTATTGGCCCACCATATATCGTGACGCTCACAATATGGTTAAACGTTGTGATGCTTGCCAAAAACAAGGCAAGATCACACATAAAGACGAGATGCCTCAGAACTTCATTCAAGAATGTGAAATCTTTGATGTTTGGGGTATCGACTTTATGGGGCCATTCCCTTCTTCTAAAGGAAACAAATACATCCTTGTAGCCGTTGACTACGTTTCCAAGTGGGTTGAAGCAAAAGCTCTACCCACTAATGACGCAAGGGCGGTTTGTACCTTTTTGAAATCGCTTTTCGCTAGATTCGGTGTGCCTCGTGCCATTATTAGTGATCGCGGGACTCATTTTTGCAATGACCAATTCGCAAGAGTCATGGCTAAGTACGGTGTAAATCATCGTCTTTCCACCGCCTACCACCCACAAACTAATCGCCAGGCTGAAATATCCAACCGAGGATTAAAGCGAATTCTGGAAAGAACCGTGGGAGAGCATCGTGCCTCATGGGCTGATAAACTTGATGATGCTTTGTGGGCTTTTCGTACCGCATACAAGACTCCGATTGGTTGTACACCATATCGTCTCGTGTACGGGAAGGCATGCCACCTCCTCATTGAGTTGGAGCACAAGGCTTACTGGGCCTTGAAGTGGGCTAATTTTGATATCAACAAAGCCGGTGACCTACGCAAGATCCAACTCAATGAACTCCGTAATGAGGCTTATGAAAATTCTTTGATCTATAAGGAGAAGACTAAGCTCATTCACGACTCTAAGATTAAAAACCGAGAGTTCCAAGTTGGAGACAAAGTTTTACTCTTTAACTCTCGGTTGAAAATCTTTTCGGGCAAGCTGAAATCTCGTTGGTCCGGCCCATTCACCATTGCCCAAATTTTTCCATATGGTACTCTCGAGCTCGCTCAACCTAATGGACCAAATTTTAAAGTGAATGGCCAACGAGTGAAGTTGTACTTTGGTGAGGACATCTCTCAGGAGATGATTCCATCCCTCACCACGTTTCCCATGAACTAATTTTGGGTCGAGTCAGGCTCGTGACTCGGTTATCAAAAACAAGCGCTCCTCGGGAGGCAACCCGAGTATCTATCTTTTTTATGTTTTTACCTCCTAAGTGTAGGGGGACTTCTATATGTGTTTGTATTTATGTGGTGATGTGATTACAGGGATGAATGTACTCTTGGAATCTTTGAAGAATCGTGCTCCCGTGTTATCCGAAATCCGGTTCTATCTCTCAACTATCGTGATTCAATTTTCTTCATACTCCATTTGAAATTGATCACGTTAGTCGTCTCTTCCTTAACTTGATTTAACCAACGTGCACAATGTCATAAGTGTAGGGGAGACTTTTCCCACATGCTTAAACATTGAGGACAATGTTTATCTTAAGTGTAGGGGGACTTCTATCGAAGTTTTAAGTGGACTTTTCCATGAAAATGCCTTCATTTAACCGGAAAATCATCTTTTTCAACATTTTTCAAATTTTTAATTAACTTTGGCCATTTAGTCGTAAATTTTAAATTTTTATCGTTGCTTTCATATGTATATATCCCGCAATAAAGTCAAAAATATTAATAAAGTGGTCTAGCTAGTTTTGAAATCTTTGACATATTAGGCCCGTTGCGATTATTTTGACTCAACCCGAATAGACTTATCCAAGTTTATTCTAGCTAGTATCCTTAACCATGTAGACCTTAATTGGTTTATTAGGCTAAGTATCCACGAGTCTCATTACTTGAGATTTTAAATTGTGGAGGACGAGAAATGATAGAGTCAATTATAAGTCGGTATTCTTGCACAAGCTTACTTGGTGTAATTATTTGCCTATTCTCCCATCACTTGCTAATAATTTATCTGCAATAAGTAAGGTCGTACGATTTGAAAGGTTACTTAGCTTCTAGCCCAAGATCCTTTAAAAGTTGCTCGGTAATGATGAGAGTTCATAGCCAAGGCATAACTTATGAAGCGGGGCGCGAAGATTGGCGAGTCCGAAAAGGCCCTAACAAGGCATGAGGATTCCATTTTATTGCTAAAGATCCAAAGTGATGTGAAATGCATTATTCCCAAAGTCAATATGAAGGATCAAGACTCACGACGAAAAGCAATCAACTCCCATAAAGATGATGGAGAAGTCTATCCGAAAAGACCCTAACAAGGTATGAGGATAAATAGATCCAAGTCCGAAAAGGAGGCGGATCGTTGTATCTCAAAATCCCAAATAGAGATTGAAGAAATAATCATGAAGTCGTGGTCAACAAAGTTGGAGTACCTCTCAAAAGTCTCCAAGTGAAGAAACTCTATGAACGATGAGAAGACCATTATCTCAAGCACGTCTCTCAAGATATGAAGTATGAAGTACATGCCAAATATCGGCCCGAGAAAGGTCTCAAATCGTGAACCGAGTTATGCCAAGATATGAACTTTTTGATATCCCGAGAAGCAGTTTTAAGAGATTTTGTCCTTTAGATAACTATTGATCAAATCGTCCTACTTTGCTTTCAGCCTAAATAAACTATCGAAATAAGTCCAAAAATGCATCTTCATGATCATTCTAAGACAAAAATAAAATATAAAAGATACACCTAGGAATAAGGGAGTTTAAGCATTTAATTAAGCCATGTGTGTAAGTGTTTGATTTACTAACTTATAATAACAATGATCTCGTTTTTAAGCTTAGTTTGGGGAACGTGAAACTTGAGGGTGATAAATCTTCGCAGCACCAAAGCCCTAATGTAAGTCATTGATCTCTTTGCAAGTTATTTCCATGTAGCTATTTTCAAGTGAAAATGGTTTTCTATCCTTTTGTTTACTTTATAGTTTTAATTTCTTTTGGTACTTTAATTTTTGTTTAGTTGTAACTTAATAAGGCCAAGGTTGATTAATTATGAGAAAAGTGTAAAATTGCTTTATCGCTAAGCATTGCATTAGGGCATGGCAATGGTTAAGTGTAGGGGATTTGATAGGTGTGTAAACACCCATCATTTTTCCACTTATTTCTTACTAAAACAAGACCAAAACACGTATTAAATATCATTTGTTTGGAATTATGCGTGGTTTTTGTGTTTATTGTGTTTTCAGGGCCAACCGGATGAATATTGAAGAAAACATGGGATTGCACGGGTTTTATCGAAGAAAAAGACTCAAGACGAAGTCTATTGTCCAAGAGATGCAAAAGATTTGAAGTCACTGGGCCTATTTGAAGATTTATCGAAGAAAAGGACCAAAGATGGAAGATTTACATAAGTCGAAGAAATTCAAGTGTATTAAACGAAGAAATTAAAAGACGAGTTGAATTTAATCGACGACAAATCCCGAATCAGAATCGAAAACGTCAACTTTTCTGAAAAGACGAGAAGACAAGAAGAACGGGAGAAAGCCCACTCACCAACCAAAGGGAACACCTATATAAAGGGTTCCCTTCACACTTTTCATTCAGTTTTTCATTCTCCTTCTTTTTCTCTTTTTATGTTCGTAGGTTTCACCAACACCATTAGGGTGTTTGGTGATTTTGATCATTGTTTTTCCAAATCTTGTAGTTTAATCTTTATCTTTTGTTTGTTCAACATTAATCAATCAATACAATCCTTCCATTTCATCTTGTTCAACTTCATCTTTTTGTTTCAAAGTTATAGTTCTTATTTGGTTGATTTGATCTTTAAAAGTTGTTGGGTTTTGTGTTTTTATTGATGGGATTTGTTATTTATGGTAGTATATGATTTGTGATTAGATTTGTTTAAGTTTTGGTTAAAAACTTATTGGATTTTGGCTTGGAATCGTGTTCCCCTGTTTTTCTATATCCTACTGTTCTTGAGTTTTTCTAAGTTCTGAACAAAGTTCTGAACAAAGTTCCGAACAAGGTTCCGAACAAGGTTCCGAACAAGGTTCCGAACAAGGTTCCGAACAAGGTTCCGAACAAGGTTCCGAACAAGGTTCCGAACAAGGTTCCGAACAAGGTTCCGAACAAGGTTCCGAACAAGGTTCCGAACAAGGTTCCGAACAAGGTTCCGAACAAGGTTCCGAACAAGGTTCCGAACAAGGTTCCGAACAAGGTTCCGAACAAGGTTCCGAACAAGGTTCCGAACAAGGTTCCGAAGAAGGTTCCGAAGAAGGTTCCGAACAAAGTTCCGAACGAATGTTCCGAAGAAAGTTCTGAAGCAAGTTCCGAGTGAACTTCTGAATCAAGGTAGATTTCCGAATCATTTTTCTTTTGAGCATTTTTAAGTGAGTCTTACTTTTTCTTCATTTTATATTTTTATTTTAATTTTAATTCTAGTTTTATTAATCGTTATTAAATTAATTGCTTTTAATTTAAGTTTACATTTTAATGCATTTAAACCTTTTAGTAGATTAAAAATCCAAACCCCCTATTTGTCACCAAAAACAAATCATTCCACTTAGAGCCGAGATCAATTTGAGAGGATACCGAGAGAATCTAGAACCCAAGCAAAATCATAGTATCATACACATAAAACGTTCTAACTTAGAATCTTAAGACGTACTTATACCAACCACGGATGATTAGTAAAAAATGCGTAAGAGACTACAAACCGATTAAAACCGTTCTTGATTATTTATTAACAATGTACACATGCGTTGACAAGAAAGTAAAGGTTACTAAAGGTGGTAAAATAGACACAAGTAACTAATATGAGGTTTATCTAGCCCTTTACACTTACTTAAAAATCTATCATCTCTCGTTCTCCATAATTTAAAATCTCAAATAATGAGACTCGTGGATGCTTAGCCTAATAAACCAAATGAAAGGTTTACATAGTTAAGCTAGAGTAAGCTTGAATAAGCAAACTCGGGTTGAGTCAAAATATTCATGATGGGCCTAATATGTCAAAGGGGACGTCTAAACAAGCAAAAACCATATCCTTTATTATATTTTTTCCATTTTCATTTATATATTTTGAAGAAACAAAAATAAAGGAAAATGCAAGGTGTATGCAAATGAAAATGATATGCAAAAAATGAAAATAATATTTTTGTGGCCAAAGTAGATCAAAAATTTGAAAAATGTTGAAAGATTAATTTTCCCAATTATCATGAAGGCAAAGGCAATGGTCTAGGCAAGGTTACTTTGATAGAAGTCTCCCCTACACTTAAGATAAACATTGTTCTCAATGTTTAAGAGTATTGGAGTGTAAATTCCCCTACACTTATGACATTGCTTACTTTGTTTAACTCGAGCTAAGGAAGAGACAACTAAAGTGGATTCATTTTAAGCAAGGTTTGAATATCACAATAGTAAAAACTAATCAAAGTGAACCGGATACAAGGGCCTCCTCCATAAGCTCCATGAATGAAATGAGAGAGAGCAACCCTTGAAATAAACACCAAAATAAGAAGAAAGGCATACCCCACCACTTCAACTCTAATATAACACCCTATTATTGATGGAAAAAATCTAAGGAATCTAAACCTAGTTATTTGATGCTTGAGTTTATTCCCAGAGTCTCTA
Organism: Glebionis coronaria; assembly: GCA_025667525.1. NCBI lineage: Eukaryota > Viridiplantae > Streptophyta > Magnoliopsida > Asterales > Asteraceae > Glebionis > Glebionis coronaria. The sequence goes on along the minus strand of CM046882.1, from coordinate 403,118,637 downwards.
GCTCGACTCGATCCTAAAAGAACTAGTTCTTAGGGGAAATCATGGAAAAATCAAGATTCTGAAGAAAGGAAAATCTCTCCATGATAAGGTGAAAAGTCATGCCCATAAAGGGAAACCTCGAAGAAAGTCCACCAGGGTTAAATACATGATTTTCATCCTAATAATAGCACAACACAAAGGTGAGAATCATAAACAAGGGTAAAGTAGTCGAGGTTCCCTTAAGCAAACGATGGTCACAATGAAAGGTATGATAACAAGGTAATGATCCAAATTTTTCCAAAAAAATTTCATTTTATTTCATCAGACTAATACTGAGATAGCTCAAAAATGTTTATACCAGGATCAAAAACCTTTTCCTTTAGGGTAAAATGAGAAGTCAAATAAGTGTTTCCCTTAGAAGACTCCCCCTTATAAAAAATCACATCATTAGACACAGAAGGTTGAAAAAGAGGTGTTAAAACACAAGTAATATGAACCTTCGGGTCTTCCTTTTCCTTTCCTTTTGAAAATTTTTCATTAAGGTCCAAATGAGGGTAAAATTCATCATCTAAGTCCAAAGTGGGAGAGTCATCCTCATGTCAACTCGATGAATAGACAAAAGAGTCATCAGATTCATAAGAAAACTCGTCCTTGTGAGGAAAATAGGAATTTAGAAACGTTTCTAATTCCTCCTCAAAAGTGAGATCCTCAAAAGTAGGGTCGATCTCTAAAAGTGGAGGATCCTCCTCAAAAGTCACTACTTCAAAAGTAGGACTATAAAGGTCAATAGAAAGGTCACAAATAAGAGGATCACTCGTAGAGAAGATAGAAGGCTCAATAGGTATCTCATCAAAACTCAAAGTAGTGTGATCACTTAAAGAAGTATCATCACTATAGTCATCATAGATTGGTGTATCAAAAATTGGTGGCTCAAAAGGTATCTCATCAAAACCCAAAGTAGTGTGATCACTTAAAGAATTATCATCACTATAGTCATCATAGATTGGTGTATCAAAAATTGGTGGCTCAAAAGGTGGGTTTGAATTTATCACAAAATCATCAATTGTAGACTCTTGAGTTCCAAAAAGATTTAGAAAAACCTCTTCAATGTCATCATTATTAGACTCTTTAGTTTCAAAGGATTTAGTGATGGAGAAATGGAAGCTACAGTCTCAACACTCGAAATATTATACTTTCCTTTTTGACACACCTCGTGAAAATATTCATTACAAACTTCATCAAGTACATCAATGTTATTCACCACTTTATCAAGAACATCAATATGATTCACCGTCTCAGGCTCATTAGATTTCTTAGATAGATTCCCCATATTAAACAAAACTTTTTTATCTGCCACTCTCATAGTGAGCTCTCCCTCAGCCACATCTATCAAGGTTCTCCCAGTTCTTAAGAAAGGTCGCCCAACAATCAAAGGCACTGGAGGGTCCGTATCATAGTCCACAACTACAAAGTCCGCGGGAAATGTGAACTTGTTAACTCCTACAAAGACATCTTCCGCTATCCCCACTAGATAAGCAACCGTACGATTGGCTAATTCCAAGGTCATTTTAGTGTCGGTAAGCTCAGGAAGGGAAAGTCGTTTCCAAACCGATAAAGGCATTAAGTTGATACTAGCCCCAAGATCTGCTAAAGCCATACAATTCTCTACCTCAGAGAAATTGCTTGGAATTAAAAACCTCCCAGGATCACCAAGTTTAGTAGGTAACTTCTTTAACAAAACCTCAGAACAATTCTCATTTAATGAAGTGTTAGGTATACCAACCAATTTTTATTTGTTAGATAAAAGGTCCTTAAACATCTTTGCAAATTTAGGCATGTGAGCTAGAGCCTCAGCAAAAGATATGTTGATATTTAATTGTTTAAACATCTTTAAAAAGTTTGAAACTTGTATATCATCTTTGTTTTTTAATTTCTCCTTCCTCAACCTTGAAGGGTAGTGTAAAGTGGGGTTTTGGGTAGAAGGTTGAGGAGAGGGTTTTCTAGGACTCTGCTCAGGCACTACCTTAGGTGCAGTTTCAGGTAGAGGCACATGTACAGTCTCAGAAGGTAAAGGGGTAGTCAAAGGTGATAAAGGGGCAGTCAAGGATGGTATGTCACAAAGAGGGGCAGTGGGAGGAGTCATCGAAGGGGAGTAGAACTCATTGTGACCTTTGGGCCTTGTCCCTCCTTTATTGACAGAGGGATGAAAGGTCCAACTGTGGTTTTCCCACTCCTTGTATTGATGGCATTAACATTGGCTCTTGGGTTAGTTTAGGTGTTTGAGGGCAATGCACCTTGAGGTCTTTGGTTTAAAAGCAACATGAACTTCTTATTTGTTTCCTCTTGTATTTCTTTAAACCTCCTATTACTTTCTTGAAATCTCCTCTCATTATCTTGATGCATTTTAGCAAGTAATTCAAGAGTTTGTGATTCATTATGGAAATTCCCTTGGGTAAACCCTTGATTATGAAAACCTTGGTTATGAAATTAAGGTTGATTAGGAAAACCTTGGTTATTGCCTTGATTATGAAAACCTTGGTTATAAAACCCTTGATTTAGACTTTGAAGTTATTTTGACCTTGAAAATTATTTTGACCCCTCACATTGGCATTCACTTGAAAGTTGCCCCTATTTTGGCCTTGGTTCCTAGTTTGAACTTGGTTGTTGTGACCTTGGGGTGGTGGTGGGTGGTGGGGTGGAAAGCCAGGTGGTGCAAGGTAATTGGTAGACTTATAGGACAAGTGGTTAGGGTTGATTTTGGGTTAAAAATGTGCCCTCCCATCATCATTAAAAGCATAGCATTCTTGGGGGTCATTATAAACTTTATCACAGTTTAAATAAGAATCAGGTCCATCACAAGTGTCACATTGTTGTTGTATGGCATTGAGAGTGTTGTTAGAAGAATTGCTCATTTTAATTTCACAAAGTTTTTGCATCATTTGATGTGTTTGTTTTGTAAGTAAAAGCATTTCATTTGAAGTAGGAGCACTCTATTGAATAACACTTGCCACTTCATCCCTTTCCCTATTACTTTGCACCATTGACTTAGTTTCAATTATGTCCCATGCAACTTGTGTGGACTTAGCAAGAATGTTTCCACCCGCGGCCGAATTAAGGGAATCTTGGTGGTGAGATCTGATACAAGGCTTTTGACACCCCTTATAAAAATTAGTTCGTTTAAGTATGTCTCTTCGAATTGAAAAAGGAGTTTAATGTGCGACTCAGCTGTTCTTTGGTTAAACAAATAGTTGTCGTTGTAGTATAATTAAAAGGTGCAAAACAATTAAAGTAAATGAAGTAAAAATAAATGACTTAAAAGTAAAATCTAAGACTAATTAAAATTTAACTTGTGCAATATTTAAAAACGTGACGGAAAGTAAATTAATTAAATGACTTAAAATTAAAGCGTGACGGAAATTAAAATTAGACAAGAATTAAAATGAGAATGTCAAAATTAAACAAGACAAAATATAAACAACACTCCAATCGGAATATATTCCGATCAGAATCAATCGGAATACCAAAACCTACCTGTCGGAATATTGATCGGAAACCCAATCGGAATATGTCACCTTTTCTCTGATCGGAATAACCAAGCTTAAACCCCCAGATCGGAATGTATACACCTACCTGATCGGAATATCAATCTTACCTTTGATCGGAATAAGGAATGACTCCTGGTCGGAATGCTGATCGGAACCCTATGATCGGAATATCGTCACTATACCTAATCGGAATAACCAATCAAACACCTAGATCGGAATATGGAATAGCCTCCCAATCGGAATACTGTCACTTAACCCAGATCGGAATAACCAAGCCACTCCCCAATCGGAATACCAAAAGGAATGTCAAAACCCTTTTCTGATCATGCCAATCGGAATGTAAAACCCCTTTCCGATTACCAGATCGGAATACCGTAGAAATAACCAAAAATAAGCTAGAAAAATAAGCTATAACTCTAATAAGCAAACCACGAAAATCCTAAAGAAAACCGATTAAGAAAAAAGCTAATAAACAGAAATTTAAAGACTTTTAAAACACGAATTGAATAAGCTTTACGAAAAACAAACTTTTATATAAAAATAACTTTTATAAAAACTTTATAAACTTAAAAATAAACAAAATAAGCTATGAAAATCAATGATCGAAAACAATCACAAGCATAAAAACACAATCTTTAATCAAATAATCAAGACAATAAGCATGTAAACATAAAGATCAAGCAAGAAAGAAAGGTAGAATGAGAAATTTAAAAACAAGATAATTAAAGAACACTTACTTGGAAATTAAATGTATTAAAAGTGCAAGACAAGTATTTAAATGTGCAAGTAATTAAAGGTGCAAGGTAAATAAAAGTGGAAGACTAATTGTCACCTTAGCCAACCAAAACAAATGATAACACTAATGGACTATATATAGGGAAGATTAGGGAGGAGCTTAGGAAGCTTCCTCCCTCCTTCCTTTCTCTTTAATTGCATGCTTAGGTCCCTCCTCTTCTTTAATCTTTTGTTATCTTCTTAATACTTGGACTTTTGTCTTGGTATTTGTTTAAACTCATCTTTTAATTCTTCGATAAATTAGACTTGAGTTTTTCGGCTTTTGATAAACTTCCGTCTTTTGACGTTTTCTTTGATAAATCTTCAGAATTGGTCTTGGACTTCCGTTCTTTTTGCAATCTTGACTTCTTAACTTCGTCTTTCATCTTTTTCTTCAATAAAAGTCCGTAAATGCCCGTGAATGCCCGTGTTTTCTCCACTTTTCACCTTTTCGTCCTAAATCACAACAAAAACACAAACCACGCATAATTCTGACATAAAAGACATAAAATACACGTTTTGGCTCGGTTATTATTGTAATTAAGTGGTAGAAAAGATGGGTGTTTTCACACCTATCAAATCCCCTACACTTGACCATTGCAATGTCCTCATGCAATGCATTAGTTACAAAGCACGTTTACATTTTTCATCATAATCAATCCACGTTGGCCTTTATTAAAGAGAAAGAAAATTATAAACATTAAAAGTAAAGAAATCAAAATCATACCTTGGGTTTTGGAAATGTCATGAATGATCATCATCCTCAAGTTTTCACTTTCTCCAAACCAAGCTTAAAAACGAGATCATTGTTATTATAAGTTAGTAGACTAACACGAACTCATGTGGGCCAATTACTCACTTAGACTCCCTTATTCCTAGGTGTATCTCTTATATTTTATTATTGTCTTGAATGATCACGAAGATGCATTGTTTGACTTATTTCGATAGTTATTTAGTCCGAAAATGAAGTGAACGATTTAATCAATAGTTAGCTAAAGGACAAAATCTTTTAAAACTGCTTCTCGGGACCTCATAAAGTTCATATCTTGGCATAACTCGCTTCACGATTTGAGACCTTTCTCGGACCGATATTTGGCAGCGACTTCATACTTCAAAACTTGAGAGACGTTTATGAAATAATGGCCTTCTCTTCATAATGGAATTTCTTCACTTGAAATTTTGAGAGGTTCATACTTGGACCACGACTTCTTCATTTTTCTCCAATCTTTATTTTGGACTTTGATATACAACGATCCGCCACCTTTTATGACTTGGATCTATTTATCCTCATACCTTGTTAGGGTCTTTTCGGATACACTTCTCCATGACTTTTGGGGAGTTTTTTCTTTTCTTCGTGTCTCTCGATCCTTCATATTGATTTTTGATAAATGATTGTTCACATCACTTTTGGATCTTTAGCAACAAATTATAGCCCTCATGCCTTGTTAGGGCCTTTTTGGACTCGCCAATCTTCGCATCCCGCTTCAATAAGTTATGCCTTGGCTATGAACTCTAATCCATACCGAGCAACTTTTAAACGATCTTGGGCTAGAAGCTAAGTAACTTTTCAAATCGTACAACCTTATTTATTGCAGATAAATTTATTAACAAGCGATCGGAGAATAGGCTTATAATTAACTCACATAAATTCACGAAAGAATACCAAACTTATAATTGACTCTATCATCTCTCGTTCTCCACAGTTTAAAATCTCAAGGAATGAGACTCGTGGATGCTTAGCCTATTAAATCAAAGTTTTGGGTTTTCGAGTCACCTATAGGATCTTGCAAATTCTTAGACTTTTTCAAGTTTAGAAATCGCGTTTTAAAGTTCCCTTGATAAACGACTCTCTAGGATCAATTATAGGAACTTGCGAAAAGTTCTTGTTCTTAACCCGTGAGAGTTAAGACTTTCGCGTTTTATAGCTCCCTATATAAAAGCCTAGCAAAACTTGACTTAAACATGTTAAGGATACTAGCTAGAGTAACTTAGATAAGTAAACTCGGGTTGAGTCAAAAGATTCACAACGTTTGAAAATTAAAACCTCTTTATTAAACATTTATTATAATAAGGAAAGAAAATAACTATACAAAGGGAAAAAGTAATAGGCCAAAATAGATCAAAAATTTTTAAAAATGTCGAAAAATTGATTTTCCGGTTAAAATGAGGATAAATACAAGGAAAAGGCCACTTAACCTCGATAGAAGTCCCCCCTACACTTAATATAAACATTGTCCTCAATGTTTAAGCATGTGGGAGTAAACTCCCCTACACTTAGGACATTGTGCACTTTGTTTAAATCTCGCTAAGGAAAAGACAACTAAAGAGATTCCTATTTTAATATTGAGAAAATATAAAATAGTGAATCGAAAAGAGTTTAGGATAGAACCGGGATAATGGAACACGGAATCACGGGTCGTCAAGAATCATCAAGAGTGGATCATTGAAGCTCGAATCCCTGATTAAGAAAGAAGAGGAGATAACAAACCAAGGGGTCTCCCCTACACTTATGATAAAGAAAGCGAAAAGATAGATGCATGGGTTGCCTCCCAAGAAGCGCTTGGTTTTTGTTAACCGAGTCGTGAGCCTGACTCGACCTTGATCATCAACGGAAGAAGCATGAAACATATCCACCAGGGTCAAAGACATAGTTTTCGTCCATCAAATAGCAGAGGCTTAAGGCGAACAAGGCAAGCCAAAGATGAGTAGGCAAGGTTCCCTTAAGCAACGATAGAGCACGGTGGAAGCAAGGGTGAAGTGGTGCAAGCAGATTTCCATAAGTTCCAAAGATATTTCCTTTTATTTCATCAGGTGGATACTGAGATTGCTTAAAGATTTCAATACCGGGGTCGAACACCTTTTCCTTTAGGGGAAAATAGCACTCAGGTGCAGCAGAATTGGAAGAAGATCCGCGAAGAAGCGCAACCTCGTCCTCAGAAGTGGGACAAAGAGGTGTTAAATCATATGTGCTGCGGATGTTGGTGTCGACCGGTTTCTTCTCCTTTGAAAGAATGTGCTTCAAATCCAAAGTAGGATCAAGACGATAATCTTCAAAGTCCAAAGGAGGTGCATCACTCTCATGAGGGAAGTAAGTGTTAAGAAATGCAGAGAAGTCTGCCTCAAATGAGTAATCGTCCAAAGTAGGATCGAGTGATGGCGGAGGATCTTCATCAAATGTAGGTGCAATGTCATCAGTAGAAGAATCGCTCGAAAGAGTATCGGCATCCTCAAAGTCATCAAAGGTGGGCATGTCCGAATACTCAGAAGTAAGGTCATCATAATCATCCGAGTCTGAGCTAGAATCATCATCATAAGCATCAAAGACCGGTGGAGAATCGTAAATGGGAGAAGGTTCCAAATTGGAGCGAGAATCATCCACATCATCATGAAAAAGTGGATTATCGATGCAAGAATCGAATAGAGGATTGTTGTAGACAACAAAGTCATCATGCACATTAATCATATTCACTGATTCTCGGCCTCCAAAGGATTTGCCTGTAAGCTTCCCCATTTTGAAAACTTGTGAATCATCCCCGACTCTTAAGATTAACTCACCTTCGGCCACATCTACTAAAGCTCGCCCGGTTCTCAAGAATGGCCGACCAAGTATTAAAGGAATACGAGGGTCCATTTCATAATCAACAACGACGAAGTCGACCGGGAAAGTAAATTTGCCAACTTTAATGAACACGTCTTCGGCTATACCAACAGGGTAAGCGAGAGTGCGATTTGCAAGTTCGAGAGTCATCTTCGTTGGAGTGAGGTCGGGTAATGATAGTGTTTTCCAAACACTCAAAGGCATAAGATTAATACTGGCCCCGAGATCAGCAAGGGCAGTAAATTCTTCAGTTTTGTTGAAAACGCAAGGCAACACAAAACGACTGGGATCTCCAAGCTTTTCCGGAAGTTCTTTAAGAATAACTGCAGAGCAGTTTTCATTTAGGCGTGTGTTGGCGAGCTCAATCAACTTCTCCTTCTTGTTAAGCAATTTCTTAAATGCTTTGACAAAGTTGGGCATGTGGACAAGTGCTTCAAGAAAGCTAATGTTGAAGTTCATTTGAGAAATCATCTTCACATAGCGTGTCACTTCGGAGTCCTCCTTGGTTAGCAGTTTGGTCTTGCCTAAACGAGAGGGATAAGGGATATTGGGTTTAGGTGGTGAAGGTGTAGGTGTAGTAGGTAAAGGTTGAGATGTTGAAGGTTCCTTCCTGGGGACATCGTCATGACGAGGTGGAGACGGTAATGGTGCACTAATACTAGGTGTAGGAGGAGTAGGGATAAATGGTGGTGGAGGAGGTGTAGATGATGGGGGTGGGATTGGTGGATCGATAATGGTAATTCCACTACGAGTAGTAATAGCACTCATATTGGCTCGCGGATTAGTGACGGTGTTTGAAGGTAGAGAACTTGAAGTAGAAGGTTGGGCAGGGGGCAAGAAACTAGCCAGCATATTCTTTATATCATTCGTTTGAGTGCTGATGGAGGATTGAAGATTATCTTGAAGTTTGGATCTAACCTCATTTCCTTGCTTGGTAATATCTCCTTTCAGATTGATAATTTGGCTCTGCAGGTTCTTGATTTACTCACCGTGGGTTCTCATGATGGTGTCAACATCGGGGTTAATGGGTGGGAGTTGTTGAGCGGGTGGGTGATAAGGATTAGAAGCTCTTGGTGGGATTTGGTTGCTTCTAGTGTAGTTGTTGGCGGAGTTTTTGTTTTGAGGAGAAAAACCGGGTGAAAGGTAGTTGTTTGATCGGTAACTCAGCAGATTTCTATCCCCTTGAGGTCGAGCTTGGTAATTTTCCGGTGAATAATTACCATAAGCTGCATACACATTTTCTGGATTTCCTTGTGTAGAAGGACAATCGGTGTATGAGTGAGGACCGCCGCATGTTTCACAAGGAGCAGCAACAGCTTTAACTTGTTGTTGTTGTTGGTTTGAAGCCAAGAGTTGCATACTTCTGCTCATTTCGGTCAACACGCGTGTGAGTTCGGTCATATCAGGGTTTGCTGAAGTGGAGGAAACATTGACTCTCGGGTTGTTCCTAGAAGAAGCGGAGGAATCCCAGTTTTTGTGGTGAGTAGTCATGTTCTCAATAAGCTCTCTACACTCCTCGGGTCTCCTTTTCATGAATGTGCCACCGGCGGCAGCATTAATCGTATCACGATCTCGAAAAGTCAAACCGTTGTAGAAAGTATCAATTAAGGTCACAGGTAGCATGTTGTGGTTTGGACATCTATCGATCAAGACATTATATCTCTCCCAAGCATCAAAAAGAGATTCATCAAGATCTTGCATGAAACCGCTGATCTGATTGCGAAGGCTCGTGACCATGGATGGTGGAAAGTAGCGCGACAAAAAGCGTTGAGTCATGTCATCCCAGGTGTGAATAGAATTCTTCGGGAGATGATCAAACCATTTCTCGGCATGATGCGATAAAGTATGTGGGAAGAGTTGTAGGTGAAGTTCATCCATTGTGGCACCGGCGCACTTCATGCTTTGAGTGATTGTAATGAACTTGTCGAGATGTTTGTTGGCATCACCATCAGGCAATCCACGGAATGGGTTATTTTGCACTTGCTGAATCATGTGGTGCTTCAACGAAAACTCAGGAGCGTTGATTTGCATCGGCGCAATCGGTCCTCCTCGTCCAAACATGGTAGGTTGACAAAGCTCCTCCATCGTCCGAAGATCGGGCTGTGGAAGAACATTGTTGTTATTATTAAGGTGCGGTGGATTATTGTTGTTTACACCTGACATAGCTAAATCTTCTTGAGTCTCGGGCTCTTGATAAGTAGAAGATCTAGTACGCATACACCTAAAAATGCAAAAGAAAAAGAAACCAAACACAAAGACAATATATATACACAATAAAGATAAAATCTTTTTGGATTTTTGAAATTTTTAATTTTTATGGATTTTTATCAATTTTAATTTTTATGGTTTTTTGAATTTTTTATGCAAGAAAAATAACGCTCACAAGTGAACGGATCCCAAAAAGCAACGCGTCTTTCACAGAAAACCGCTAATCTTTACGAAAAGAGCCGACAGCGGCGCCATTTGATACAAGGCTTTTGACACCCCGTATAAAAATTAGTTCGTTTAAGTATGTCTCTTCGAATTGAAAAAGGAGTTTAATGTGTGACTCAGCTGCTCTTTGGTTAAACAAATAGTTGTCGTTGTAGTATAATTAAAAGGTGCAAAACAATTAAAGTAAATGACGTAAAAATAAATGACTTAAAAGTAAAATCTAAGACTAATTAAAATTTAACTTGTGCAATATTTAAAAACGTGACGGAAAGTAAATTAATTAAATGACTTAAAATTAAAGCGTGACGGAAATTAAAATTAGACAAGAATTAAAATGAGAATGTCAAAATTAAACAAGACAAAATATAAACAACACTCCAATCGGAATATATTCCGATCAGAATCAATCAAAATACCAAAACCTACCTGTCGGGATATTGATCGGAAACCCAATCGGAATATGTCACCTTTTCTCTGATCGGAATAACCAAGCTTAAACCCCCAGATCGGAATGTATACACCTACCTGATCGGAATATCAATCTTACCTTTGATAGGAATAAGGAATGACTCCTGGTCGGAATGCTGATCGGAACCCTACGATCGGAATATCGTCACTATACCTAATCGGAATAACCAATCAAACACCTCGATCGGAATATGGAATAGCCTCCCAATCGGAATACTGTCACTTAACCCAGATCGGAATAACCAAGCCACTCCCCAATCGGAATACCAAAAGGAATGTCAAAACCCTTTTCTGATCATGCCAATCGGAATGTAAAACCCCTTTCCGATTACCAGATCGGAATACCGTAGAAATAACCAAAAATAAGCTAGAAAAATAAGCTATAACTCTAATAAGCAAACCACAAAAATCCTAAAGAAAACCGATTAAGAAAAAAGCTAATAAACAGAAATTTAAAGACTTTTAAAACACTAAATGAATAAGCTTTACGAAAAACAAACTTTTATATAAAAGTAACTTTTATAAAAACTTTATAAACATAAAAATAAACAAAATAAGCTATGAAAATCAATGATCCAAAACAATCACAAGCATAAAAACACAATCTTTAATCAAATAATCAAGACAATAAGCATGTAAACATAAAGATCAAGCAAGAAAGAAAGGTAGAATGAGAAATTTAAAAACAAGATAATTAAAGAACACTTACTTGGAAATTAAATGTATTAAAAGTGCAAGACAAGTACTTAAATGTGCAAGTAATTAAAGGTGCAAGGTAAATAAAAGTGGAAGACTAATTGTCACCTTAGCCAACCAAAACAAATGATAACACTAATGAACTATATATAGGGGAGATTAGGGAGGAGCTTAGGAAGCTTCCTCCCTCCTTCCTTTCTCCTTAATTGCATGCTTAGGTCCCTCCTCTTCTTTAATCTTTTGTTATCTTCTTAATACTTGGACTTTTGTCTTGGGATTTGTTTAAACTCATCTTTTAATTCTTCGATAAATTAGACTTGAGTTTTTCGGCTTTTGATAAACTTCCGTCTTTTGACTTTTTCTTCGATAAATCTTCAGAATTGGTCTTGGACTTCCGTTCTTTTTGCAATCTTGACTTCTTGACTTCGTCTTTCATCTTTTTCTTCAATAAAAGTCCGTAAATGCCCGTGAATGCCCGTGTTTTCTCCACTTTTCACCTTTTCGTCCTAAATCACAACAAAAACACAAACCACGCATAATTCCGACATAAAAGACATAAAATACACGTTTTGGCTCGGTTATTATTGTAATTAAGTGGTAGAAAAGATGGGTGTTTTCACACCTATCAAGATCTCAAACCATTATAGAAAGTAGTGATTTGGTGAACTTGGTCAAAACCATGATTAGGGCATTTTCTCAACAACTCTTTAAATTCATCCCAAGCATCACTAAAGGTTTGATCTTGCTTTTGTTTTAAACCAATGATTTGATTCCTTAAAGCGGTGGTACATGATGGTGTAAATAACTTATTCACAAACTTTTTCTTTAAGTCCTCCCAAGTGAGTATGCTATTGGATGGTTGCTTGTCTAGCCAAATCCTATCATTCCCCTCCAAAGAGAAAGGGAATAGAAAGAGTCTAATAACCTCGGCCGATACCCCATTGTACTTATGGTGTTACTCATGGACAAGAATTTCTTAATATGTTCATGGGGGTCATCCATAGGTATACCTAAGAAAGGTATGGTGGAAACCATTTGAATGATACATGTCTTAAGTTCAAAGGTATTGGCGGCTATATCAGGGATTACAATGGCATCCGCGTTTCCATCCACGTTGGATTGAAGAATCTCGATAATGGGACGTTGATCCATGGCTACAATAGTGGTGTCGAAAGCGCGATGCTCGTGATCGGCTTGAGAAACGGTTCTCTTGTTCTTCCTTTTTGGAGAACGAGGTACACCACTAGGTATGTGTGTACGCGACCGTGTGCGCATATAACTAAACATGAGGAATAAGGGAGGAGCCCTTAGTCAACTTTGAAAGGGAAGAGATTATCCCCCTCGAGGTTCGATAATTAATATCCACAAGAAAGTATATACGTAATACTACTTCGGTGACACACCACTTACTATTATCACCTTTGAAAGAACCACAAGGGAGCGGAGAAACGAGACAGCGCGTAGCACTTAATAGCCTGCTTCTTTAGAATGTGAAATACACTCGTCTTATACCCCCCACACAATGGATTCTTTCTCTAGATCAAATAGCTTGTAGTATTTATCTATTGTGCCTTAATTATGTTTGATCGATACACGTAAGTGGCACCGGAACGACGTCACAAACGGTGTATTGCCAAGGCAATACTTATGGAAGTAGGTTTATTGGTGGTTCATATCTACGTATACTTAATATTTACTTATAGTAATATAGAAAAAATATTTTTGTATTTGTATTTTTTTAAAGAGAATATATTCACAAGAAAATGGAGATAGAAAAAGTAATATGTATAGTAATATGTACGTAGTATTTTTGGTGTAACTCTTAGGAAAGAGATACTTTTGGATTTTTTAATTTTTTTTTTGGTGCAATTATTAGGAAAGAAATTTCTTTTGATATTTTTTTTTGTATTTTTATATTTTTGATTTTTTTATGTTTTTGATTAGCAACAAAAAATAACATTCACAAAGTGAACGGATCCCAAAATCTAAAATGTCTCACTAGAAACCGTCAATCTTCACGAAAAGAACCGGCAGCGGCGCCATTTAATATTTGCTTTTTAATACAGGTTCGTGTTCTCGGTATCTTAACGAATTGATTAACAAATCCCCAAGCAAAGACCTTTATTGTTTTTGGTAATAAGTCGTGAGATTATGGTATCTATGTTTATTTAACACGTAGCACGTGAAAATGTAAAAATATTATCTATGTAAAATACGTATTACACTAAAATAAATTGCAATTACTTCAATTAAAGCACAAAATACAAGTAGTTAACTAAGAATTATCAAATATAACAAACTAATTAATTTTGACTAGAAAAATAACCAACTAACAAATTTTAAAACAAGAAAGTAATAAAAAAAGAGAAAACTTAACAAACTTTTCAAACTAACAAAATCTAACAATTTTTTATAAAACTCTAACAAGTCCTTAACAAACTAGTTTTTTTATAAAATTTTACAAAGTTTTATCTAGCAAATTTTTCTATAAGTAAAATAACAAATTTAATAAAGTTTATTTTTTATAAAATCAAATATACAATTTTTGTAAAATCTAAATTCTGATTTTTATAAAAAGCAACACTAACTTGAAATGTACTAAAGTTTATTTCTAATACGTTTGTAAACCAGACGAGCCCAAAACACTAACGAGCTCAAAACACTAACGAGCCCAACAGCCACTATTGGACCATGATTACTGGACTTTAACGGTTTGGACTAACTATGAATTGTTAGCCCTATATTTTATATAGTCGAACAAGAATATAATAGGTCATCTTAGTCATTATTCTTGTACTGTAATAAGTTAGTCGGGTTAACCGGGCTTGGACTTTAAGCTAATATTGTATAAGTTAGGGGCGTAAGCCCAAGACAATGCCAAGCCTGGCCCATGTTACTTAAACCCATGGCCCAACAAGCCAAGGGTATATATACCCTCTTCCATGTGTGGAAGAGGGTGTTGGTTCATTTCTTTTCACCTAGTAAAAGTGTAACCTTCCACCACTCTCTCTACTTTCTCTTTCTAGTTTCTCTCTCTAACTTTCTTCTCTTTCTACTCTAAATCTTGTGTTATGGATTGATATGGGAATAACATTTGGTATCAAGAGACTATAGTGGATAGGTGATTGAATATTCGTGTGTTGTTTCTTGATTTTTCGTGCCTATTTTGATCTAAAACTCACGTACAAATTTTTTTTGTGTTTTTATGGTTTATTCTTGATACAAATCATCTACATACTATTGGTAGTGATTTGGTATTGTTACTTTGGTTAAAAATACAAAATTTTTGGGTGCTTGAATTATTTTTAGGCTAAAAATCTCGAATTTGTTGTGTACTATCCGAGAACAGTGGAAATATTCTCTGTAGGATATGTAAATCTTGCTTATGTTTTAGAGAGAGAAAGAGATAGAGAGATGATGGAGTTCACACACTTCTAGAGAGAGAAATAAAAGATTACTATGTGTAAATTATGAAAACCACCACCCTCTCCATCAAAGGAGAGGGTTTATATACCCAAGCCTTGTGATGGGCTTGGGCTTACAATATTGGGCCGGCCTACACATGTTGTAGGCTAGGCTTGGCCTTGTTTGTTTAATAAAGATATCTAGACTACGAGCTACTACTTAATATATTGTCAGAGTGACCGAATCTTCCTCAATACGTAAAAACGTATTTCCAACAATCTCCCCCTAAGGGAGGTCACTCCAAACAAGGGTGTTACCCTAGTTACAATAATAAAATAAACCTAGCATACTATGCTTGTCTTGAGCTCGTAGTCTTCGTCTTTCTTTTCTTTTTCTTTTTTGGTGAACATGCTGATGTGATCTTTGATATCAATCTTTAGCATTAATCTATTGCCTTGATCTTGTGCATCCATCACTTGTGATCTTCGCCTCCTCGTGACATCTTGTCCCACATACTTATACCTTTGTAATTCTTGAAAGCTTCAGAGTTTGATACAGCGGAAGACTTGACTTTTAGGCTTTCTAGAATTAGATGAAATATTAAGTGCATAAAGTATAAGCATGCGGGGACGACTTCTTCTTGGATTCCGCAACGCCACCGTCTTCAAATGCCGCAACATAAGTAGACACGAACGAAATGGCTTTGAACATTTCATTCTAATTCGATAGCATTTTACCTCCGGTCGGTGAAGACCGTTGGACGATATAAAAATATCATACTTGTGAAAGGTAGTTTCAATTAAGAACCTCCTTGACAAGATTTCACGGGTAAACTCGTTCTCTTTATTCGACCGTCCAAGGCTGACTGCGAACATAAAGAGTGAATCATTTGGATAAAAATATCCGCATGATTTGAAGCCGTCAATTCATGTTCCTGGAAAAAGTGAAATTCAATTAAGAACCGCACCATCGTTGCTTTCCAGTTGTCACGAGCTTGATTCGTCTTGAATCTTGCAAGTTACCTACCAAGTGCTGTTTAAGGTTAACACCAGAAGGATTTCCACTCATCACTGTGAACACTAAGGTATCACTCTGAGTTTTCTGGTAAGGTCACTAAGATATTGCGTAGAGGCCTAGAACGTGTTTAAGTTCAACTAAGAATTAAACCACTGTTGCTTTCTAGTTATCACAAGTTTGATTCATAAAGAATCGCACAAGTCACCTACCATGAGCTTTTTGATATTCGCTCAAGAGGGATTTCCATCTTCATTGTAAATACTTTCGTATTACTCGGATGTTCAGGCAAGATCATGAAGATTTTGCTGGGACTCTTAAGATCTTTCTTACTTTTCACAGTGTGTGAAGAAGCAAGGAAATATGGAAGTGTGTCCTAATGAGATATTTGATGATCTCAAATGGCTCTAGACTCGATCGTGCACTTTGGATTTTAGTAATCGGAGGCTGGAGAGGAGTGCCACCTTTTCAATACCAATTTATTCGGAGTGAATAAATCAACAGATAATGCGTTGTCTCCGTGTGAATAAAACAAATACCTTTTGAGAGATACTGAGTTAGCTGGGATGGGTTGTGCATTGCATCACTGGGTCATGATGTCTATCTTCAATATCGAGCATCATTAAAATGATCTCAATAGCATATGTGTTGACCCGGTTTCTGCCTAAGGTTGTAAGGAGGGCTTCTTTCTTTACACCCTTTATCTTTACAATTCTTTTTCATTCTTCAACCCCTTCAATGCTTACCAATACGTCATAACTAGCACCTTGTTTTGATTGTTCCAGTGCTAACTTAAGTACTTGGTCGGCATTCAGCTACATTCACAATCTTTTCTCCAACTTTCCTAAGGACTACTATTTCTAGCTACGGAATGTCCTTGGGAAGATTCCTCCGGTTCTGGAAGAGTCATAGGACTTAACATATCCTACCATCCTTATGTCACTACAATCACTAAATGGGTTTTGGGTAAGTATATGTCACCATGAAAATCCATTTTGATATGCAAATTCGTTTTGCTCCCCCTTAACATATGCCATGATATTCGAAAACATTTCGCACATGTCGGGATGAGCCATCACGTTAAGTCAAACCATTTTTGATAATTTCCCATATTAAATCACATTTTATCCCCCATATTAAAAATATTAACCCAATCGATGTTTTTAATATCAATTGATTTAATGAAGTTTTAACAAAGGTTTTGGGAAGAAAAATGCAAGTCCTTTTTATCTTCATGATACCAAATGTATGAGATATGATACCGATTTGTAACATGATCACATATTCACCATATTAGAAAAAATTGACAAGGTTGGACCTGATTGATGAGAACATCATATGATAAGATCAAATGGTTCTTGTCAGCATATGTTGGTCGCCTCGTCACGTCTGAAGTTATCTCTTGACACCACGTGTACGATTGGTATTGTTGTCTTGACACCAGTTAGTGAGCTTGGCACGTTCGGCATCGAAGATTCTGAATGCTTGACAATTGCTCCCCCTCAATTGTTGACCCGTGTTCTATTGAAAGAGCTGTAGGCGTCGGTTGAGTAGTCGCATCGTCGAATATGTAGATACCAATTGTAGATTGCTATGGTTGTAGAGATGATAACTTCATGAAAACAAGACTTCTCTTGTTTTAACAAATAAATGCACTGAAGCGTACATAAATTTGTGTTAGACCAAGTTATAAAATAAACTTGATCCCTTACAAGGTTTTAAAGTAAACCTTGCCCAAGAAAATTAATTCCCGTTGTGAGCCAAAGTTTTCATAAGAAATACTTGACTTTAATGTGAAAACCGGGTTGCAGTCTGAAATAACTACAAGCCATAAGGGCATGTTTTATGAAATATTTACAACTTTTGTACGAACTCTATTTATGGCGTCGTGTCAATATTAATCAACATTTCTAAGGCCGTAAATATTATCGTACCAAAAGACATGCCTTTGAAAAATAAAGTAAAAATATTTTTGGATTTTTCTGAATTTTTCAATTTTTATGGTTTTTATATGGTTTTATATTTTTGTATTTTGCTTTTGTGGATAAAAATATAAACAATATATATAGATGACCACCAAGGATATGGAGAATAGTTTACCATCACTATTCTTTCGCTTCATCTGCCAGTTCCTTAAGAGTCTCAGGCGAGAAGGTTCTCATTCATAGCTTGTCGGCCAAAAATTCCATTCGAGCGCGATCTAAAGCCTTCGTGAAAATATCCGCCAATTGATACTCAGATCGGACAAAGTAAAGCTCGATCACTCCATTTTCCACTTGCTCCTCGATAAAGTGGGAGCGAATGTCAATATGCTTCGACCGGGAGAATTGAACATTGTTGCAGCATAAGGCAATTGCACTCTTGTTGTCACAGTACATCGGAATTTTGTTGAAACCTAGACCATAGTCGGTTAATTGCGATCTCATCCAAAGAATTTGAGCATAGCAACCGGACATAGCTATGTATTCTGCTTTCGTACTTGAAATTGCAGCGCTTTTTTGCCTTTTCGATGCCCAACTGATTAGTCGATCTCCTAGTAGTTGCAAAGTTCTACTCGTGCTACGCCTTGTATCCTGACAACCCGCGTGATCCGCATCTGCATATGCCATAAGTTCAATCTAAGAGTCCTTCGAATACCAAAGTCCCCGATTGATGGTTCCTTTAAGATATCGAAAGATCCGTTTCACAGTGGCCAAGTGTAACTCAGTAGGTTGAGTTTGATACCGAGCACACATACATATAGCAAACTGAAGATCAGGTCGACTAGCTGTGATATACAGAAGAGTACCAATCATTCCACGATACAGTGTCGGATCAATGGCAACTCCATGTGGATCTGCATCAAGCTTAGTTCGTTCCACCATTGGAGTATTCACGGAGTCGCAAGATTTCATCTTATATTTCTTAAGAGATTCAAGGGCACACTTGGATTGATTGATAAAGATACCTCTGGGACTCTAAGATATCTGAAGACCTAAGAAGAATGATACCTTGCCCATCATTGACATCTTAAACTTGGAAGACATGAGTTTCCCAAACTCGTCGGATAAGGTTTGGGTCGAGGCTGCAAATATAATATCATCAACATATATTTGTACCATAATCATATCTTTACCTTGTTTCTGAATGAACAGCATGGGATCCACCTTTCCTTTAGCGAATCCTTGTGTAATGAGGAATTGTGACAATAGATCATACCATGCGCGTGGAGCTTGCTTCAACCCATAGAGAGCCTTCTTAAGCTTGTACACATGATTAGGATATTTAGGATTCACAAAACCATTCGGTTGTTGAACATAGACCTCTTCCTTGATTTCACCATTAAGAAATGCCGTCTTCACGTCCATCTGATAGACGATCATATTCATGTGGGCTTCATAAGAGAGGAATAGTCAATAGCTTCCAAACGGGCAACAGGTGCAAAGGATTCCATAAAGTCGATGCCTAATAATTGCTTGTATCCACGAGCTACTAGTCGAGCTTTTTTCTTCAATATTCCGCCTAACTCATCGAGTTTCATCTTGTAAACCCATTTCAAAGTGAGTAACTGCACTTGATCTGGGTATGGGACAAGTTCCCATACTTCAAGACGTATAAATTCATTAAGTTCTTCTTGCATAGCTTCTATCCAACAGGATTGAATAAAAGCTTCTTGCCATGTCTTAGGTTCAACTTTAGTGAGAAAAGCATCAAAATGACAAAACATTGCATTTTCTTGTAGCTGACTTCGTGTGGATACCGGACGATTAGGGTCACCAATAATAGAATCTATAGGATGATCCTTTGTCCACTTGCTGTCATGTTCACGAATCCGTGGATTGGAGTATATCGTAGTAGGAGCTTCCTCTGAGGTGGACGAACCGACTTGATTAGGGTCGGGAACTGGTACACCAAAGAATGGAAGTTCACGCATTTGAGCGAATTCCAAATCGTGATCATCATCATCCTCTTCATCATCAATAGGCATGACATGGGTAGTTGAAACAGGTGTTGGTTGAGAATTACTTGTTGATGGTATATCTTGACCAATTGTAGGTGCAGATGTGTCTGATTGTGCTTCGGTTGCTGGAGCGACAACTTCGGTGACCGGAGCTATTACCTCAGGTTCTGGAGCAACAATACATGGAGGAGTAAAGAATTCATCAAAGAACGGTTGAAACAACGTATCCCATTCATTCCTAGTAGGTGGTGTGAATGATGATGAAGTAGGGTTATTTGGGACAAGACCAGAACTACTGTTACTGGGTCCCATTTCATGAAGTGCGGGTTCAGAGCTGCTTTGCTCAGAAGCCATCGCTGTCAGCTCATCAAAATAAACATTCATAGTTTTGAGGATCTTACGAGACTTACGATTGTAG
Source organism: Glebionis coronaria (assembly GCA_025667525.1). Classification (NCBI taxonomy): domain Eukaryota; kingdom Viridiplantae; phylum Streptophyta; class Magnoliopsida; order Asterales; family Asteraceae; genus Glebionis; species Glebionis coronaria. The sequence goes on along the minus strand of CM046882.1, from coordinate 403,098,367 downwards.
ATTCGGTATGTCTTCTTCATAGGTGCGTAACCAATGAAAATACCAATATCAGCCTTTGGTTGAAGTTTTCCCAAATTGTCACCATCATTGTTTGGATAGCAAAGAGAACCAAATACATGAAGATATGATAAATCTGGTACTTTTCCATGGAGAAGCTCATAAGGCGTTTTACCATGGCGTTTACGAATTAGTGACCGGTTTTGGGTGTACACTGCTGTAGATACTGCTTCTGCCCATAAAAACAACGGAGCCTTTGCGTAAATTAACATCGTTCGTGCAGCTTCCATAAGTGTGCGATTTCGCCTTTCAACGACACTGTTTTGTTGTGGAGTGCGTGCAACGGATATTTCATGAGATATGCTAACTTCTTCATAATAATCACGCAAGAGTTGATTCACAAATTCGGTTCCATTATCTGTACGAATGCGTCAGACAGTAGTGTTAAGACGTACTTGAATCATCTTGAGAAATCCGATGTTGAATTTAGGTGCCTCATTTTTTGTTGCAAGAAATTTCACCCATGTAAACCGAGAGTAATCATCGACAATTACGAGGATGTACTTTTTACCACAAAGACTTTCAACACGCATTGGTCCACAAAGATCCATATGAAACAGATAAAGTTTCTCTTGGTTGGTGTCTTCAGTCTTGGGTTTGTATGATTTCTTAGTGCTTTTCCCCATTGTACACGCGGAACACAAATGATCCTTGTGAAATGAAAGTTTAGGAAGACCACGAACAAGTTCATTTTTCGCCAAATGATTAATGGCGTCAAAGTTAAGATGAGATAACCGTCGATGCCATAACCATGACTTAGTCTTTGATGCTTTGGAGAGAAGACATATGGGAGAAGCGGCCACCATGTCTTGTAGAGACAAAGTATACAAATTATTCCCTCGAGTACCTTTCAATAAATCAACCCCTTCCAAATTACGAATGAAGTAGGTATGCTCTCGAAAAGCAACTTCGGGGTTTGCATCACAAAATTATCCCACAGAAAATAAGTTGTGACTGAGACCTTCCACACAATACACTCTTGAAATTATAACATTCCCAATATGATATTCACCATAACCCATTATCTTTGCAATATGATCATTTCCAAATCGAACCGTACCAAGAAACTTGCTGACAAAATTTCTCAGCTGAGAGTGATCTCCGGTCATATGCTTGGAGCAACTAGAGTCCAAATACCAGAGAACAATTTGGACCACCTGTTTCAACAACAATAGTAGACAATGCATTGGAAACTATTGGTTCCGGAGTGTTAGAAGATACAGATAAAATATTATCATAATTGCTAACATGTTTGTGACCCTTAGATTTCCTGCGTTTTCTAATGTAAGTTAGCACTAACAGGTTTTACTGTTCCAACTTTCTTAGGTTTTTGATTATTCACGGGCACTACAGTGGGAGTAGACCTATTTAAAGGGTACTTGGTTCCTTCAGTAGTGTCAGTGTTTCTAGTTAAAGGACACGTTTGTGTTTTGGTAGCCTTGGTACTCCTAGTTAAAGGGCATGCTTTCTTCGCTTTAGTGGGAGTGATCCTAGTTAAAGGGCACGTATTTCCTACTATAGTGAAAGTTCTACCAGTGGGGCGCCACAACCAACCAACTTGGGTTAACACTTTCCCAGTCGGTTTCCATTCTAATCCATTTTTCCGGGCATTCATCTCATTCACATGGTCAATAAGGCAAGAATCATGACGACTAGAAAACATACATTCATTGCAATTCCAACATTTCAAATTAGAATTCACAGTAGGCTTAGAACGTTGCGCAACCGCAGAGCCTTTAGGTTTAGCTACATGATTCTTTTTATTCAAAACAGAAATAACATTCCTAGGATGGGCTTCTACTTTCTTCTTCACTTGACTACTAGATGGGGGCAAGATCCTATCATTCTTCTTGTTTCTTTTAAGCTTAGATCTTTGAGCCTTAGTAGTGGTGCTTACTCTTGTAGAAGGCAACACGGGAATATTAGAAGCTGGTTTTGATTCCGCCTTATCTTTAGTGACCAAAGTTTCAGATGGTTTAGTCCTAGGGTCCTTATTAAATGGTGTAACGGCTATAAGGTTCCTTTTGATTGCACTAGAGGACGATGCTGAGATAGTGGCTGCGTTATCCACAACATTCTTACCTTTTAGAGTACGAAGTGTTTCCTTTAACTCAGCCAAGGCCAGATTCTTATCACAAATTTGTTCCCTCAAATCAGATATTTCCACCGACTTCTGATTCAATTGTTCAATCAATGATTGATTCTGTGCAGTGGTATTAACACAAGCGGGCTTTACTGAATCGAAGAGTCGTGTATTTTTCTGTTTTAAGTTATCAACTTTGGACAAAATCTTGGAAACTCGATTATCTAGATCAAGTTTTAAATTCTCAGCGGCCTCAAGTACGTTCACACAGTTAAGCTCCTTAGATTTCTCTATGTCTATCGGAAAAGATTTAGCAACTTTGTCACTTGGCTGACGCTGTTTTGATTGTAAATTCAATCGAAAATTCTTTTCAAAGTTTTCATCATCGATATTAACACCTTCGAATGACGTTTCAAAGATTTCTTGAATAAATTGTTGTTTGCATTCAAACGAAATACAATGTGTTTGAATCTCATCAAAAGGTTTTGAAAGCGAAGAATATGAATCTTGAAACTTTAAAAATTCAGCGTCAGATTCGTGACAAGTACTATCTACCACATTATCCACAGATTCAACATAATGCACAGTAGAATCATTATCAACACTTTTATTCACACAGACGGAAACTATATCATGAGACATCACTTGTTTCAGAAGCTGATCATTTTGGCGTGAAACCCGTTCTATTTCAAGTAAACTATTTTCATAAGCATCATCCATTTCATTGAAAATACATTTAACTTCTTCTATTTCCAAACGCAAATCTTGATCAAGATTACTAAGACAAGCTTTAACAATCTTTACAAACGGAACAATTTCGTCTCGGAACGCAGCTCTAGTGTGCTCAAAGTTCCATTCACCTTCTGTTATGGTCGTGGCCGTCGTACATTCCAAAATGACCTTAATCAAAATCGGCTAAGTGTTGGTGTACCGCTTTTAAGTTAACGGATTCCTTACTTACCGGTGGAATTAATTTTGTTAAATCCGTTTTGACAAGTGTAGGAGACGTACTAGGAGGTTTTTCATTTTACAAACTTGGGGCACAAGAACTGTTAGTTCAGCTAATTCCTTTTGTAAGCGAATACGTGTCTTTTTAGAAAGTTGATCTTTATTATGCTTATCATAATCAATCGTATGGAATTTTGAAAACATTTTAGAATGAGTTTCTTCCATAAGTGATTGTGTCTCCTCAGAACTACGAACATAAGGTGCTTCTTTCGATTTGCCAATTATGGTCATACCATATAGACTGGGAATATATTCCTGAGCTTGTTTTGCATAACCGGGATTAGGTGGTAAATTTTGAAGACGCTTAAGTTCGAGTTCTTTAAATGATTTAGTTAAAAGATGAACCTTTTCTGTGGAAGCGTATTGTTTTAAAAGCTGTTGTTCCTTGAATTTAAGAAGTTTGGTAACATTAATTTCTGATTCAAACTTTTTAGACTCGAGAGTTTCAAAATCCATTTTAAGTTTCTGAAAATCATTGACAACCGACTCTTTAGCTTTTAATTCATTGGAAAGATTAGCTTTTAATGATTCTATTTCTTTCAAGTGTTCAGTATTTTCAAAACGAAATTGGTCAAATTCAGAACATGTTATTTTCTCTGCTTGAGGGACCATTTCAAAAGTTTTGACCTTTTCTTTATGCAACGCAAGCTCAGCAGTTAGGGTGGAATTCGTATCTACGGATTGTCTGAGAGCCATATGCATTTGATCAATAATAAGTTTAGGTATCATGACCAAATCATGTTGAGCATACGATTCCATACCCGTCGTAGCATTTGGTTGAGGTTCACTCAAATGTGTAGGATTGGGTACCACATCATTTGATTTACTAGTTCCCGAATGCTGTTCGAGGTTGTCATTTTCATGCCCAACTTGATGTGGGTTATCATCATTACCAAGAGTGGTTGTGGTGGGTACCTTACTGACGACATCAGAACCGTAGTGAGAGAGATTAGCAACGAGAGCAGCTTGGGCAGAGTGAATGTCATCACAATCTGAATCATATGTGTCAAGATCATCTGCTTGATAAGTTGCATTAGAAGTGGAAACGACCGCAATGCCTTCAGTATCTGCTGCTCCTGGGTCTGCAAGAAATGCTAACTCCTCTGAATCCAAAATCTTTCCCTTAGACTGAGCATCAACCAAATACATTTTCTCACGAAACCACGCTTCATCCCTTCTCCTTTTCGGCTGAGTGCATTGCCTAGCCATATGACCTTGTCCTCGGCAATTGTAGCAAGTCACAACCTTTTGAGGACCAATGGGGCTTCCATTTCCATTAGCTTGAGAATTCATAGCTTGAGCATTCACAGTCCTTGTAGGAGGTCCATATGAATTTTGCCTTCCCTGAATAGGTTGCACTGTTACTTGACCATCTTGAACAGTAGCTTGTTGTCGAGGATTTGAAGAGGTGCGGAGCTGATTGTTTGTTAGTGGAAATCCTCTAGTTGCAACAAGTTTGGACAAGTAGGCAGTGAGATTGTTTGAAACATCAGCTGGCGTATCATTTGGAGTAAAGACCGGTGCTTGGATTGGTGGAAGTTCATTAGAGTAGAAGGCTTGTGCTGGTTGTGCTTCAATTGGAAAGTATCCTTGCTGAGGAGTATAGCCCATTGGAGAAGTGTTGGCTTGTGATGGTGATGTCTGATATGGTGGTTGCTATGGAAAAGATTGTTGATGAACACTTTGTTGAAATGCTTAATGTGGCATCATTGGTGGTTGATAAGATGGTTGTTGTGGTTGCTGATAGGTGTGTGGTGGTGGCTGCTGCAAGTATGATGGTTGTTGATAAGTATAAGCCATGTTTTGTTGAGAAGCATACATGGCAAGTGGATCATGAACTTGAGGTTTAGACAACCGAGCCTCAATCACATGGCATTCGTGTTGTTGAAGAAAAGCTTGAAGTTGATCCACATTGGTGTTATGCAAGTCCTTAGCCAATTTAACATCCGTCACGTACTTTTTCCATTCTGAAGGAAGAGTGTTCAAATACTTGGTGTTCAATTAAAACGTAGGAATTGCCATGCCATAGATATTGAGCTCATTCAACAATAGGGTAAATCTCAAATAGTAGTCATTGAGAGTCTCCCCTGGCACATAGGCAAACTTATCAAAAGTATCATAAAGCTTACACTCTCGTTCTTGTTTAGTTAACGAGGTGCCTTGCATTAGAACACGAATTCTATCCCATAACTCTTTGGCAACTTTATGTTTGCTGACGAGTTTGTAGACATCTGGAGGAAGGGCTTGGAGAATGATGTTTGTAGCATACTTATCACATTTGTCTTGAATCTTCATATCTCCAGTCAATTCACCCGTTGTTCGAGGACGAGTAGTTGTACCTTCCGTCACTGTACCATAATCTAATGGTCCATTAAGCACCGATGCCCAAATGAGATGTCCATTCTCTTTGTTCAACATGTAAAGTTCCATTCGGGAAGTCCAATCCTCATACATAGACTTCTCCAACATTGGTGGACGATTATCCATACCCGAGAGGATGGACTTATCCGTAAGAGATGTGTACTCCATTTCGATAAGTTAAGATTTACAAATATTGATCGAACAATGAGAGAAAGTAAATGTGTTTGTTGTAGTGTGTTAAAGCCGAGAAATAATGTTGAAATCCCCTAAATTATGTTCTCGGTAAACCAAAAATTCCAAGACAAAATAAGGAATAATTTTGGGTTCTCGGAATGTTGATCGGAATAAAGATCGGAAAACTGTCGGAATAAGCCTATCGGAATACTCTTGATCAGAATGTCCCTAATCGGAATACCCTTGTCGGAATGTCCTAATCGGAATACCCTTGTCGGAATGTCCTTAATCGGAATACCCTTGTCGGAATGTCCTAATCGGAATACCCTTGTCGGAATGTCCCTAATCGGAATACCCTCGTCGGAATGTCCTAATCGGAATACCCTTGTCGGAATGTCCCTAATCGGAATATGATCGGAAACCTTAAACCCTTTTCCGATGACACTAATCGGAATAACACCCTTTTCTGATGACACTGATCAGAATAAATCCCACTTTTCTCGGACAAAACTCAACGAATTCGAGATTTTAAGCCAAAACATGATCAAAACACCCAATAATTTTGTGTTTTTAGCCAAAGTAACTATACCAAATCTCTACCACAACTATGTAGAAGATTTGTATCAAGAAAAAACCATAAATAACACAAAAAAAAATTTGGTTCGTTTAAAATGGATCAAAATAGGCGTATGAATCAAGAACACAAACACATAAACAATACAATCATCCCATGGCTCTTGATACGATTTGTAGGATATGTAAATCTTGCTTATGTTTTAGAGAGAGAAAGAGATAGAGAGATGATGGAGTTCACACACTTCTAGAGAGAGAAATAAAAGATTATGTGTAAATTATGAAAACCACCACCCTCTCCATCAAAGGAGAGGGTTTATATACCAGCCTTGTGTTGGGCTTGGGCTTACAATATTGGGTCGGCCTACACATGTTGTAGGCTAGGCTCTGCCTTGTTTGTTTAATAAAGATATCTAGACTACGAGCTACTACTTAATATATTGTCGGAGTTACCGAATCTTCCTAAATACGTAAAAACGTATTTACAACATTCTCCATCGCAACGTTTGAAGGGCTTTACATTTCGATCCGAATATTGCGATCGCAAAAACCCTAGGGTTTCTACATTGCGATCGAATATTCAGATAGCCATATTGCGATCTGAACTTGCGATCAAAAGTTACGATCTGAACTTGCGATCTAAAGTTGCGATCTAAAGTTGCGATATGAACTTGCGATCAAAAGTTGCGATATAAAGTTACGATATGAACTTGTGATCTAAAGTTGCGATCTAAAGTTACGATCTGAATTTGCGATCTGAAGTTGCGATCAAGGGTTGCGATCTAAAGTTGCGATCAAGGGTTGCGATCACACATTGCGATCAAGAGTTGCGATCACACATTGCGATGGGTATTCCGATGAGTATTGCGATGGACATTCCGATGAGTATTGCGATGGTCATCTAAATTTTGTTAGAGTACTTTTTGGCGAAAAACCATAGTAAAATTTATTTTTTTCCTAGACCATTTTTAGGCCATTTAAGCTTCGATTTCAAATTTTGGCGATGCGAAAATTGTTTTGACCAAAAATTCAAATTTTCGGACCAAAATTAAAAACTTTAGGCCAAATTTCAAATTTAATAGGTTTTATTTTTCATTAAAATTTTCATTTTTCAAAATTTTTCCCTACTAGTTATTGGCTATTTCTAACTCGATTTTAAAATTTAGTGATTCAAAATTTTTTCGGATTACCATTTTGTCGGACTGAGGAATTTATTGTCGGACTGAGAAAAAATCAGATTTTTCGGAATTTCAACCACAATCAAATCACAACACATCCACTAAGATCCGTAATCCATACACATCATATCCTTTTCGAGACATCCATTCAATGGAAATCTTCGTGGATTCAACACCAACAACGTCCATGATTGAGATGAATAAAGAGAAGATGCAGAATCCAGAGGTTGAGACAAATACTGAGACTCTAATCAGTAAACCTTCTAACAAGGATTCTACCACCAAAACCATTCATGAAATCAAATACAAGATGTCGAAAGCAAAAGAAAGATGCATGGAACACATAAAGTTGCTTCAGTACACCTTCAGTTCTTTCAAGAGAAGACCTAAAAGGCACTCGTCTTGCAATTAGATTCAAACGGGTATTCTTTCTACTATTTGGTCAAGATGTTGAGACATTCACCAAAACGATGCTACTTAATGTGGACCATCTTCAACAAGAACTTGACAGAGATGATTTTCACGAGATTACATCCATGAAGGTCCTTTTAGCTCTTAACAATCAGTTCCAACAATTCATTGAATCAAGTGGCTTATCCAAAAATGATCGAGAGTTCACAAGCACATACTTTACCAAATATACTCTCGTAGATCTTCAAGCGTTCAAAGAGACACTTCTTCAACATATGAGTAATATAAAGAAGTCAATTGCTGAAAGAACACACCATCAAAGGCAATTTCAAAGAAGGGTGATCAAAGACTGATGCAGACGAAAGAGAGCTCTGTCGATAAAGATCAAGCATTGGATGCTTCTTCGGTTGATACAGAGAGCAGCGGGACAGAATCAGAAACGCAGCATACCAGTACCAGCTCAGGGAATGATCAAATAACCAATGATGCGGATATCAGACCCATTTATGATGATCATCCAATGGCTATTGTACATTTGAATGCTGAATACGATGTTCCTCAACATACTGAGCAATCTGAACCCATTCTTGACACGTATCTAGTGGAAAAGGTTGATAGAAATACCACACCTGATTCATCAGATACGAGTACTAATGGAAGAGAGACTTCACAGGATGTTGATTCTAAGATTCACGTGCTTGAAATTCTGTTAACTCAGAAGATTACTGATTTTTAAGGATGCCAAACTCGATTTTTCAAAGAAAAATAACAAATTTGAGCCTTACTTTGAAAAACTTGAAAAAGAAAATGTTGTTCTTGAACAAAAATTGGATCGTAAGATTCAAGATTTTAACGCGGAAAAAGAACATTTTGTGAAACAAATAAATTTGTTAGAATCAAAGTTGGCTTCTCAAAATCCAAGTCCTCCGCCTGCTTCATTAACTGAATTATCTGTGCAACATATCGACACTGTAGACAATAATGACGTGAATGCTGATAACGACATATTTGATAATATGAACATTAAGTTAGAACAACGTGTCGCTCAATTACTTCTATAAAATGAGCAATTAAAGGCTCAGATTCAGGAAAAGGTTTTTGCACTGACAGCGGTGAAAAATGAATTAAGGAAGCTAAAAGGAAATAGTGTGGATACTAAGTTAGCAAAACAGACAGTCTTGGGGAAACCTCCTTATCAACCATTCAGAAACCGCTCAGTTGCTAGACAACCGAATGCATTTAAATCTGCACGACCCAAAACGTCGAATCCGAGGTTTGCATCCCAAGTTGACGTGTGTAACAATTTGCCTAAACTAGACACTCCACAATCTAGACCATCCTTAAGAAAATCCGCTTCTGCAAAATCCGATCACATGAATACTTCAAGCAACTCTAGCAATAGCTCCAAGAACATGCCTAGGCGTAGTTCAAATGACACCGGTCTCAAAAGCTATCTAAAGGATGCTAAGAACAAGACACAAGAAAGAGATAGGACCAACCCACAACCTAGGAGCGAGAATCACACATCTAGGAATTCTAGACCCTTCTATGATGTGCACAAATTCGCCAACCTTAGGAACTCTAGAGCCTTCTCAGATGCTAAGCACTTTGTTTGCACGAAATGTAACAAATGCGTTTTTAATGCCATTCATGATGATTGTATCACTAATTTCCTGAACAAGGTGAACCAAAAAGCTAGAGCACCTCAAAGAAGGAACCCTAAAGGAAATAGGTTTTCTCTAACTAAGTCTTCCGCTGTGCATGAGAAATCTATGACTCCTAGACCTTGCCTTAGGTGGATACCAACGGGTAGAACCTTCAAATCAATAGGTCTAAGGTGGGTTCCTATTGGAAAGATATTTCCATCTAGCACGACAAAGGTTCAAGGTGAACCCCCACATGGTTCTCACAAAGATATCGCTAACCCACATGCAAGCATACAAACGACTAAAGAAAGTGCAGGTAATAAAGTAAAGGTTCAACAAGAACACAAAGGCTTTACATATTCATACCGTTCAACAAAAGACACTCTCAGAGTTTGGTTGCTGAAGAAGCAGATATTAGAGAAACAAGCATCTTAGGGGTTTCACAAGTAAACTTCACAATGGCTTATAGTCAAATTACAGACTGTAACCCGGACTCACAAGACTAAAAAGTTCATCCTGATGATGACTTATCCTCATAACGAGAAATTAAATTTTCTCAGACATGAGTTATCAGTAAAAACATTCAAAGTTTTTAAGTTCATGTACAAAGACTTACAGTCACATGTCAGACTGTAACTCGTACTTCAAAAATAGGGAAGTTCATCCCGAGTATGACTTCTCCTCAAAACGAGAAATTTGATTTTATCGGACACGAGCTTATATTAAAACTATTCGAAAGTTTTAAGCTCGTGTATATGACTTCTAAGCGCATCACAGCTTAGAACTTAGATCTCAACTAAGGATAGTTTATCTCGGACGATAACTTGTCCTTCTCAACGAGAAATTCATATTTTCTCGGTCATGAGCTAGTTACAAAACATTCAAAGTTTTGAGCTCATGTAATTCAGACACTATTTTAAAACCGTTAAACACAGCTTTTCAAGAATTTCTCAAAAGGTTTTTCTAAATCTTTCAAAATTGTGTGTTCAACACTCCCTTCCTCATAATATGGTTTTTACATTTAAAAATTGTCATATGCTATTTGGATCAATTTTTGAAGGGGAACGTTTTAAAATCAAAGCCTTTAATGTTGTTGGGTACATATCAGATATTGTCATATTTTATGTATCCAACATATTTCGAAAATGATATAAATTTTTCAAAAGTAATATATTATATCAGAAAAGGCATCTCAACTCCGTACCTCAACATATTCTGTGGTGTCGTTTTTCCAAAATTTGGTCATATTTTGTCTCAAGACACACATATATTGTTGAGGGGGAGCTACCCGACTTAAAAAGTTCCATGATTCATGCGTGCACACATGTTTCTCTCCCAACGATTTTTAGAAACTGTCACATTTTAATCAATTGGTATCTCTAATATTATGTTTTTATATTAGAGATAGGGGAGAAAATGTGATTAAAATTTAATATATCACAACATGTGATCTTAACCAAGTGCAACTCTTTCCTTCACATGCTAAATTATTTCGAATATGCATGTGTGTAGGGGGAGCATTTTGGAAATGTAAAAAATTTCAGAGTGTTAAAAGTTTTTATTTTTATCAAGCACTTTGAATGGTTTTCAATGGTTTATGGTTACGATCTTTACCCAAAATAACCTACTATCCACGACGGAACGATGGAGTCAAAAGGTGGTTTAGGATAGGAAACTAAGTCTTATGATCCAACCAGAACCGGGGGGATCTACCCAAGGACATTCCATAGCTAGAAATAGTTGTCCTTAGGAAAGATGGAGTGGAATGAAGCTGAATGCGGACCAATTACTTAAGTTATCACTAGAAAAATAACAACAAGGTGCTAGTGATGACGTATTGGTAAGCATTGAAGGAGTTGAATATTCTATGCAACTTAGGTAGAAACCGGGTTAACGCATCTTTTGAAGACTAGTGTCATGGACCCAGTGATACGATGCACAATCCTTCCCCAGCCATTCGAGTTTCTCTCAAAAGAAACTTGTCTCATTGTCACGGAGATCAACACGTATCTATTGACTTTCTCACTCTGAGATTAGTTAATACTGAAAAGGTGGCAATCTGATCCAGCCTCCGATTACCAAAATGCACTTATTGAGTCTAGAGCCAAAAGAGATCAATCTATTAGCTCATTAGGACACAATCGAGTCCTACGCATTATCCTTGTGATATTGCCAAAACATCTGAGTGATACGATTCACAATGAAGATAGAAATCCTGCTTGAGCCAGCATCAAACAAGCTCATGGTAGGTAACTTGTGTGATTCAACACGAATCAAACTTGTGAGAACTGGAATGCAACTAAGTTTGGATTCTTAATTGATTCAAACTTGATTCCAGATTTCTTCGCAAAATCCGTGTGATCTTGCCAGAACATTCTGAGTGACACTCATTAGTGTTCACATTGACGAATGGAAATCCTTCCAGTGTTAACATCAAACAGCACTGCGGTAGGTAACTCGCAAGATTCTCTATGAATCAAGCTTGTGACAAACTAGAAAGCAACAATGGTGTGATTCTTATAGAATTAAACTTGTTCTAGGAATTCTGAATTGACGACTCTAATCAGACGGATAATTTATCCTTATGATTCACTCTTTACGTTCGCAGTCTGCTTTGAGACAGTCGAGTAAAGAGAACTGGCTACTACCACTGGGAAACCCTGTGAAGGAGGTTCTTAATCGAATCTACCCGATCACAGGTACGGTATCTAATACCGTCTAACGGTCTTCACCGACCGGAGGTAAAATGCTACCGAGTTAGGGTGAAATGTTCAAAGCCATTTCATCCGTGTCTATATATGTTGATGCATATCAAGAAGGTGGTGTAGCTGTGTAACTGATGTCGATTCAGAAGTCACAAGATCACAAGATGGCGAAAATCAAGATACTTAAGAATGTAAGAATGTAATAGGTCATCTAGTCACAAGAGCTCAAGATGAACACTATTAAGAATAGATTGAAGATCTCAAGCACTCAAAGTCAAATGACAAAGGCTCAAGATAAAGATCACAAAGGCATGAAGGAACAAAACCGTTACAAACAAAATCAAGACCAAGATACAAGACCTAAGAAGGAAGATCATCTCCACAAGAATGTATTCACTCAATCATCTTATGCATTTTAAAGATGACCGATACATTGGGGGAGATTGTTAGCCTTATATTTTATATAGTCGAACAAGAATGTAATAGATCATCTTAGTCGTTATTGGTCTTGTACTGTAATAGGTTATTCGGGTTAACCGGGCTTGGACTTTTAGCTAATATTTTATAAGTTAGGGGTGTAAGCCCAAGACAAATCCAAGCCCGGCCCATGTTACTTAAACCCACAGCTCAACAAGCCAAGGGTATATATACCCTCTTCCATGTGTGGAAGAGGGTGTTGGTTCATTTCTTTTCACCTAGTAAAAGTGTAACCTTCCACCACTCTCTCTACTTTCTCTTTCTAGTTTCTCTCTCTAACTTTCTTCTCTTTCTACTCTAAATATTGTGTTATGGATTGATATGGGAATAACATGAACTGACTTTAACAAACAGTCTAACGGAAGGACATTCAGCTCATCTAACTGATTGTTAACAAATTTGGACTGGTACCATAACGATAGATAACACAATCAGAGACTGAACATGTGATTCTGCATACGTTTCCTTAGCTTAAAAAGATCAGATTCAATCTTCGCGAATTTTATGAACTACAAACTAAACTTTTTCATGACTGGTTTCAATTAGTTAAAGATTCTTTATACAATATCCTAAAATCAATTTGCAAAGTATAAGAATTCAGCTAAATGACTATTCCATATAATAGATAACTAATGTAGCTATCTAAACCTCAATTCCAAACACAGGTTAACAGATAGAATGCAAAATTTTACAAATCAGACTAAAACGAATCTAAGTAATGCAATATAACAGATATCAAACAACTTTATCAAGGTCATAAAAGCTAGTAACAAGAAATTTTACGCTACACTTCTACACCTAAAATTAACTAGTGAATGCTGAAATTTTAAATCACGCTTAACCATGGCATCCGACACCTCCGTTGATGTTGAAACATAGCGCTGAGCTGACTTAAACTAACACTATACTTGCAGGAACTCAGCAACAAGTCGCATCAAGAAACCAAAAGAATAGACATCATCTCATTCTGCTACTAAAACACAAATCCTCCTCGCCTCCAGGACTGTCCGTTGATGGCGACACAGCTAGGATCGAACAAGTAACTCTTAACTAATCCGATCTATTAGAATCTTTTAATTCTTCAGCTACAAGCGACAAGATCAAACATCTACTGATCCTTTATCAGCAAGGCCAAAAGTAAACTTCTAACTGCATTATCTGAACTCTTCGAAAGGAAACTGTATATAGGTTAATCCGCCGATGAAGTCACAACTATTTAAACTGAAATTCTGCCTATAAGTCACACCACTGATGTACTGATATAACGAACTGAAATTGAATCTACACTAACACCAATTCAATCTTCCGACAACTTCTTCAACGAATTTCAATAGGTTGTTACAGTAGCAAACCCGAACAGTCCTAATTCAAAACTTTACGGAACTTGAAATCTTCGTTCTATGTCATCCAAATCTTCAAATAACACTACTGCAAACGTTTAACAACCAGGAATCGAATCAATTCCACCATCAAAAAGCTGTTGCAAATTTGCAACTTTCAAAAAGCTACTGATAAGGTGAACAACTACACAAGCTTAAAAAAGAGTAACTAGAAACTCCATTGAGCTTGTAACAAGCTTAACATCAACTGATTTCGTAAGGAAGATGAATAGGAATGAGATGAAATATTTATTGAGATTAAATGAGAAATTAAGTATAAGATTTTCTGTATATTTAAATTTAACAATCTTCTGACTGGCTCTAACTAACTCTCTAACTAACCTAGAAAGAGAAATTAAACTAGAAAATTAAGAACGTCCAAAATGAAATGAGATAAGGGGTATTTATAGAAGGGTTGGGAAATTACACGTGTCCAATTTCCAGTATTGATGATTAGGGTTCATATGAGTTTTTTTTCAGAATTGGGGTTTTGTGAATGGGTTAGTTTGGGAGTAATTAAAGTACAAAGGATGCGAAGATGATCATTTTTCGTTCTTTAAATATCTTCCGAAGGTGCCTCGATCACCTTCAATCTTGTTATAGGAGGTAGTGTGACGTGGCAAATGTTTATTTGCTGAAAAGAGGCATCAAGGATCATCATCTGAACCCTTCACTTATATCCACAATAAATGGCTGAGATATGTTGATGTGTCAATCCACTTCTTCTTTTTCTCTCAATATTACTGGTCCACTTGGCAAGTTATGTAGCAACTTTCCACCTTTGACAAATCTGGTCCCTTCAACTTTGGCAGCTTTGTTAAAGTAGTTTACTTCTTGAAAGTCTTCATTTTCAGCCCTTCAACTTTATTCCTTTTAGCAGTTTGAATTAAATATTTTTAAACTTTGATAAACGGTAATCAATAGTCTTTGAAGTTTCATCAAATATCAAAATTGGCCCTTTAACTTCATGTATCTTGCATCTTTGGTACTCATTGGCTTCTTTTGTCATTTTCTTCGTCTTTTCTTCAGATAAAACTTGTAAAAGACCGTGTTTGTCTCCAATGTACTTATTTTGCCTGAAAATACACGAACACAAGAATACATGCGTAATTATGATATTTTAAGATATAAACTGATATTCTTGGCCGTGTTTTAAGTGTTTTTGGGTTATTAAAGATAAGCGTTTTCACACTTATCAAGCATCCACTATGGTATTTCAAACATAGGTCTAAAACTTTGTGAAGAGGTCTAAGATTTTTTTTCCCATAGTGAAAAACCATTTCATGCTTATGTAGCATGAAGAGGTCCAAAATTTATTATCATCTCTTTTCTATTTTTCTTTATAGCTAAATAGTTAACGACATCTAAAATATATAAACTTATAAAGGTTTATCTATAGTGGGAATTGGTTTATAATTTGAAATGTGGTATAAATTAATAACATTTAAGGAGGTGACAACTTGATAAACCTATGAATAGGTTCATCATAGTAGATGCCCTTAGCGTCTCATAAAACCTTGAATTAACATTAATGGTGGTCATTAATGAAGGTTGATTAGGTTTAATCATTGGTAAAATTGAATTAGGGTTTAGGTAGATTTTAAGTCAACTTATTTTGTTCATATGAATAGATTTTTGGGTGATTCAAAAAGCCTAAAATTATCTACAGAGAGTCTAATTTCTAATGGTTATAATTAGAAAATTTATCTTAGTTGTTTGGTCAGTCAAAACCTTTGTACAAGAGTCGGAGTCAAAACTATTTTCAGGATAGCAGGTTTTCAACTTAAGTTTGGGGTTACTTCGGGTACTTTAACTTTGAAAGGGACATTCAGATTAACGTGAGAGATTACTTATATATTGTATGAGTCTCGCACCAAAGGATAAGTTAATTGGAGGTAGTTAAGGTCGTTTGCTGTAGTGAAACTTTTTAGAGTATATTTTTAGTCAAAAACTGGACATGTAAAAGTAAACACATATATATGAGAGAATTTCATAGGGTTTTATGCTATGTAAAAATTATGAGATCTACTCAATACATGTAGGGATATAGGTTTTGAATTCCAGAAAAGAATCATATGTTTAGGTATTTTATTCATGAGCGTTTTGTGACATTAAAAACAGGACTGTTTTTGGTAAAACATGAACGGGTTAAGGTTAGTGTATAACTAGTGTGTAGAACACATAGAGAGTCGAGAATGAGTTATTATTATGATAGATACTTAGATATCCATCATATAGGTTGTTACATTGAGGATGAGTTAGTAACATCAATGTTAACATGTGTTTGTTATTATTGTATTATAAATATTGTATGTTTGTGCGAAGACTTTGGATTGCTTTGCATAAGGCGAGTTTTATAAAAGCCCCTTTTAATCTTTAACGTTTTGGGCTAGAAATGATATTCGCATGTTTTATAAAATTCCATTATGTAGTTTTGTAGTTTTATAAATTATATGAACATATGTGTATGTAATTGTGTACGGGTATGTATGTGATGCAATGCACTAGTAGAATGCGTTGGGTATAGTAAGACGCAGCGAGATGTTAGTGTGCGGTATTTAATCACAACCAGAGACATCACATGCACGTGATGGGGATCGTTCGGAGTGCAATTCCTACAGTGGAGGTTCGCTACCTTCGTCGGGATGGTTGGATCTAAGCGCATTTCCTTTATGTTATTCGATCATAGTTAGAAATAATTATGACATTGTTGTGTGTTAACCATGCATTGGTTATATTGATGGATTTTGATTGATTATATGTTCATAAAGTATGCATGCGGTAATTGTTTGTTTTTAAACTAGTAACTCTCACCAACCATTGTGTTGACATATTTAGTATCATTTTCAGGTAATTGAGCTTAGTGCTTATGAAGTCGCTTTGGATTAGCTAGACCTTGGGATTACATGTGGATTTCGAGTTGCTTTATGTTTAGGATTTACTTTTGAACTTATGTTATGTTATGACTTGCATTATGTGGGCGCTCTATGTTGCGTTTGGATAAATGTTATCATGACACGTTTGTGTTGTGTTTATTTGATTGAATGTCATTTTAGATTATGTTTCTCTATTGTGACGCCCTTGTGTCGTGATGATGTATTTGCTCACGCCTCGCGATTTCCGCCTTGGCGGGGTGTGACATCAACCATTTCTTAAGTGTCACTAAACCCTTGGAGTTCTTCAGCAAACTCCTAGAAAAACTCAGTGTAATCCCCAAAGGTTAGCGACAATGGTTGGTTATCCATATCCCCTTTAGAAGAAGGATTGCCTTCGTATAGGTCACTCTCTATTGCCTCAAATCTAGTGGGTTGGGTCTCACCCGCTTGGTGCTTAGAAACAGTTTGTGATTGATCAGTTGTGGAGTTGAGATCCTATCAGCGAGTTGTGTTACTCGTGGGCTTCACTCTGAGTCTTTCGGATCATATTGGGTTCCATCAGACAAAGACTTTTGATTTAGTGTGCCTTTATGGGTAGACTGAGTAGGCATTCCCGTAAAAGCAGGTTGTTTGTTTCCCTTTGTATCTTGAGGACCAAAATGGTGGCCCATCGACCCTGATTGTGATGTATCAGGGCCTCCTATAAGCTCTTTCCTTGGGGTCAAATGAATCTTGATATGTTTCAGGGTGGTCGTTTTGGTCTTGGCTTTTTTCCTTTGGGAAGTGTCTTGGAAGCCTTAGGGCCATGTGCCTTGGGTTTTGGTTTAGGCATAGTCTCAGACTTCTTATTCCCCCTCTTTGGGGTGGAAGGAATGGGAGACACTAAAGATACATGTGACAACCCATAAATTTCACATCTATACTATGTGCTATGATTATATGAATATGAAAATTTGACAAGAAATTTTTGCTTTTATGCCTTACTTGGTAAGATGAATTGTTTCTCACAACCTGAACCGTCACTTTAACATATTCCTATATGTTGGAAATACAATGTATATATCAAGCCTAAGTTCTAAAAGTAATCTAATAAGTTCAATATTGATAAGAAAATTTCAAATGTAACTATGATACCCAAAATTCCCTTAGAAACCCTAGAATCCCTTTAAATGAGTTGTAAACTCAAGAATGGTAAAATATGAATGGAGAATACATATGAATAAGTAATTATGGATGATAAACAAGTTGTAAGCTACACTTTGAAGAAATAATAATACCTAAGAATGGTAAGAACAAACTATACATAGCTAAGTACAAATACATGTACATAATAGTCTAGATCATCACCTATAAATCCTTGGTAAACAATGTTTCAAGCAATATAATTACATAATATCTATGTACAAGTATCAAATACAATATACTAATTATAATCTATCATGTAAAAGAAAGGCAATTTAACACAAAATACTAATATTCACTAATCTAAAGCTAATTACAAGTTAAGACCTAGTAACCAAGATTAGCATCTAAAATCCATTTCACATGAATTAGAGTCTAATCTTTTGAAACTAATTATAAAACTCAACTAAGTATCATATTAAGATTATATATTTATTTCAAGTTAAGTTACAAGTTAGTAAAGGACAATGTACAAGTTATCAAAGCATAGGATCTTAAGCTCACTTAATTATCCCTAGAATATGATCAACCTATATAAACCCTTAGACAAAGAATGTAGAATCCCTAGAAGTCATAAACATACTATATGATACCTAGAATAAGCTTACATTATGATATAAACACTAATCACCCAAGATAGAAAGTTATTAAGATTAGTAACCTAGAAACCCTTATATTAAGCATTTTACATAAAATCAATACCTAGTCTTTTAGGACAAGTCTACAAACACTTATATCATTACATTAAGGTTATAACATTATATTAAGACAATGTACAAGTACCCTAAAGCACAAGGTACAAAATTTCAATGCATGGCTTATATATTAGGTCAAAATAGGTATTTTCATCATTTAGACATGTTTACTTAGAATAACTTAGTAAAACCAATGTAGGGAATTCATGAACACATTGAGGATAATGTAGGAGGTATAAAATGAGTTTACATCAGTAGCTAAATCAAGGATAATGGATTTTCCAAGGATTAAGCCCTAGATCATTAGAAACCCTAACATGCCTAGCTTTTCTTCCCAATTTCACTTCAAACCTTTATTAAACTTCAAACCAATGACCCAAACTTCTTAATTACAATGTCTAAACCCTAATTACAAACTAATCCATCACTAATCACATTCGTAAACCCTTAATTACAAGAATTACAAAGTTACAAGCCCTAGATTTACATTCGGCTAGGTTTTTCCCTCCAAAAACCCATTTAAAACCTTTCCCTCCCATTTTCAAACTTAGGATCAGACCAATGGGATATTTTGAGATATTTCTAAGTAGGTGATGCACCTACTTGTGGCTTACACATAACCATTCTCATCTATATTCTTGTCGTGACCATTTCTAGCCACATACATAGATATTTTTGATCCTAGTCCTTATGACTCATTCCTAGACTTGCATAGATATCTCATATCCTTCCTTAGTCACTACTCTCTTGTTCTTACACGTTTAGGGAAAAAAATTGGAACCTAAGGGTTAGAAATAGTATAAATAGGAGCCTTTAGCTTCATTTTCATACCATCCCTCACTTTCACTTCTAAACGGATATACATTATGTTCCTATACGACATTGAAGCCCTAAGAAGTCCTAAGACCAGTAGTAAGCTTTGGAAGAAGTTCTAGGAGTTCTTGAAGAGTTATGAAGAAGATATAGTCCATATGGCCCATTAGGAGCCGTTTTGGAGCTACCTAGGTAATCACTTTGTTAGCAAAGCCTTGATCTTGTTATAATACTTTCTTAGAGTTGTTATAATGTTTATAACATGTTATAAAAATAATCTAAAAGAAATTAGGTCATATGATCATTTAGAATGGAAGTTATAAGCTAAAGATGTCTTAAAATCCTAGTTTTGTAATTTACATGAAATAATAAGCAAAATCTCATTTCAAAAGCTATGGGGCTGTTTAGTTGTGGAAAACTTTTCATATTTTTATGTTTGTAATTTTCTAGAGAAGGAAAGAGTTTTCTTTTCTAGAGAGTTGAAAATTTTGAAAACTTGTTTAGATAAAATTGAATTTTTCATTTTCCAAATTTCTTTCATTTCTAGATAAGCGAATAATTGACGAAAACATAAAAACTGAGGAAAACGTAAAAAATTTACGATAACGTAAAAAACTGACGAAGACGTAAATAACTGAGGAAACTTAAATTTACGTTTTTGTCAGTAATTTTACGTTTTCATCATTAGTTTAACGTTTCCGTCAATAATTTTACGCTTTCGAGTAATTTTACGTTTTCGAGTAATTTTACGCTTTTGTCAGTACTATTACGTTTTCGTTAGTAATTTACGTTTTCGTCAGTAATTTTACGTTTTCGTTAGTAATTTTACGTTTCGTCAGTAATTTTACGTTTTCGATCGTATTTTTACGTTTTTGTCAGTATATTTACGTTTTCGTCAGTATTTTTACGTTTTCATCAGTATTTTACGTTTTCGTCAGAATTTTACGTTTTTGTCAGTAAATTTACGTTTTCCTTAGTAAATTTACGTTTTCGTCAGTAAACTTACGTTTCGTCAGTAAACTTACGTTTTCATCAGTAATTTTACGTTTTACTAAGTATTTTTACGTTTTTGTCAGTAAACTTCCATTTTTGTCAGTAATTTTACGTTTTCGTCAATAATTTTACGTTTTCGTCAGTAATTTTACGTTTTCGTCACTAATTTTACGTTTCGTCAATATTTTTACGTTTTTGTCAGTAAATTTACGTTTACATCAGTATATTTACGATTTCCTCAGTATATTTACGTTTTTGTCAGTATTTTTACATTTTCATCAGTATTTTTACGTTTTTGTCAGTAAATTTATGTTTTCTGTCAAAAACATAAAATTACTGACGAAAACTTAAAATTACTGACGAAAACGTATATTTACTGTCAAAAACGTAAGTTTACTGACAAAAACGTAAAAATAATGACAAAAACGTAAATTTACTGACGAAAACGTAAAATTACTGACGAAAACGTAAGTTTACTGGCGAAAACGTAAAAATAATGACAAAAACATAAATTTACTAAGGAAAACGTAAAATTACTTACGAAAACATAAGTTTACTGGCGAAAACGTAAGTTTACTAAAGATAACGTAAGTTTACGACGAAAACGTAAGTTTACTGACGAAAACGTAAGTTTACTGGCGAAAACGTAAGTTTACTGGCGAAAACGTAAGTTTACTGGCGAAAGCGTAAGTTTACTGACGAAAATGTAAGTATACTGACAAAAACGTAAAATTATTGAGGAAAACGTAAGTTTACTTGCGAAAACGTAAGTTTACTGGCGAAAACGTAAGTGTACGGACGAAAACGTAAGTTTATTGGCGAAAATGTATGTTTACTAACGAAAACGTAAGTTTACTGACGAAAACATTAACTTACTGACGAAAACGTAAAACTAATGACGAAAATGTAAAACATTATTGAAGAAAACTAAGTTTACTGGCGAAAACGTAAAAATATTGTCAAAAACGCAAAAATACTGACGAAAATGTAAATTTAGTGAAGAAAACGTAAAAATACTGATGAAAAACGTAATAATGACGATAACGCGAAAAAACTGACAAAACTTATTCTTTAAAAAAAACGTAAAAAAGTGAAGGAACGTAAAATAGGGTTAGAAAGTTATATGGGAATATGTTTTATTATTATTTGGGAAAAGAGATAGAAAAGTGTAGGGTTTTCTAGTTTTTTTTATATAAAATTAGAAAATAAAAATTTCTTGGTTTTTTCAAAATATGGAAAAAAGATGGAACAAAATAAGTTTTCTATTTTTCCATTTTCAAATGAAAATTTTTCTAGAAAAGTGGAGGATTTTTCTCCAACTAAACACACCCTATAATTCTGGAAAAATGTTGTTATTATGATTATAAATGTGTTTTGAAACTTTGTTCTAAAATCCTAGATCATTTGGCACATTTTTTAGGTTGTTATGTGATTTTTTACAAGTATAAGGACCAAAACTGTCATTTTTGAAACTATTTAACATTTTGGTTCAAAAGTGTCATTTTATGAAAGTTAAAACTATAAGAATAAATATGGAAAGTTTGAGACCCTAAGGTTAATATTTGAGGGTTTAAAATGTAAATATTAAAACTATATATTTTAGGAGTTAAAAGTGTAACTAAGCTAAAATATAACTAAAAGGGCTATTTTTGTCAATTTTGAAACTAAAGAAACTAAATTATAAATATAAAAAATAATGAATGTATCATGTTAGTAGGGAGGTTTGTACAAAGATGTTACATCTCGATATTACAGTCTGACTGAGTGGTTGGGTTTACGATTTAAAGTGCCCTCGATCCTCAAACGTTTATAGAATGGCTTTCGAGTATGATGGCCCGAACAATGATGCTAGAATTACAATAAAATGTTTGTTAAATAATACATAACTAATACTTAAAAGTATTGAACTAAAGATCAAAGACTTGATACTATACACAATGTGTTACTCCATGTTTGTGTGAGACCAAGTTGTGGTTTGTATGACCAAGCTATTTATCTGTGAATGAAATATATCTAGTTACAGCTTGGATTCTATGGACATAAGGTGAGTTCATAGCCTCACTTTTAAATGCTTTACAAATGAATTGAAAACCCGTGAGGGAGATATATGCTAAAACTGGAATATAAGTGCTTTTTTATGTTGTATGGTATGATTACCGACACTATGTTTACTACTGCCGTTTAAGTCCTTTTCAATCTTGACCGTTAATCATTTCGTGGAAATGAGCGCTAATATTATGAATAGTACTATTTGGGGACTGACATCCCTTATATAGGCAAGTCGCGTTTGCTAGCAGCTGAAGGTTCCTACCTATGCTAAACAGATATACTTTAATGAATTTGGTTGTTTAGTTGTGGAAAATTTTCATATTTTTTTGTTTTTAAATTTTTAGAGAAGGGAATCATTCCTTCCCTAGAAAAGAGTTGAAAATTTTGAAAAATTGTTTAGATGATTTTTTTTTCAAAAAGTGAAAAAATGTTTAAGTGAAAGGGGGAAAAATAGAAAAGTGTAAAATAAAGTTTTCTATTTTTTTATGTAAAATGAGAATTTTTTATTTTTTGAAAAATATTAAAAAAAATGCAACTAAACAAGTTTTTTGTTTTTCTATTTTCATATGAAAGTTTTTCTAAGAAAATAGTGTATTTTTTCCTAACTAAGCAACACTTGGTACAATAAAATGGAAAGGTAAGAAACGGAATCGAGCTATTTCTCGTGTTTGTTTGAGCCTAAGAATGGAAACGGAGAATAAAAAAGGATTCTCATTCCATCATTTTGTCCAAAAAGCAGATGGTAAAGAATGGATCATTTTTAAAGCAAGATTCAAAACGTGAAACAAGTTTGCAAAAGAAAAGTTACCACAAAAATAGTGGTCGTCACGCGCATTGTACAATATATTTAAAGCCCCAACATCCAATTTTCATGATCCTTCTTCTTCATTTAATGGTTAACTTTATTTCTCAATGATCTCTGACATCTCCTCATGAAAGATCAATCAATTGGATCTTTTGTTATTTGTGATATGCGACATTTAATTCAACCACACCAAAGCAAAACCTTTTCATTTTTGAAATTGCTTACCGTATCATTCAACCTTATGACAAATTCTTTACAAGATTATCTACAATAATCTTAAATCATCAATTGAGTTAAATGATTACTTTTCAATATTCTACTAGGCGAGTACCCGCGTATAGCGGCAGAAATTTTAACGACAGAATATTAACGATGTATAATATTGTGGTAAGTCTTTAGTATAACGGGAAAATCAAAATGAAATTGCAGACACTCGTAACATGCGATTAGTATCTTATTTGTATCTTAGTCGCACGTGATACAACTGACTTCATGGTTGAAAATATTATATATCTTATTAAGGGGACTTCATAAATAAGTAGTATTTGAAAAAAAAGTATTACTGTATTAAAACTCACCTAATCATTTAAGAAAATACATGGTATATTTTGAAACGTAAGAAAAGCAGTTGTAAAGTCTGACAAAAACTTGAATCAAATAAGTTATATGAATCCACGATTTGTTAAGATTACTTCCCAAACCTAGAAAATACACTATTTGTCAAAATCGTGTCTTGGAAAACTCTACACTCCTATACTTATATATGCACGATTTAGTTACGTTTCATTCTTCCAATTATATATACACGATTCATTATTTTCTAATAAAAAATTTGCCATGTATAGATTTAAGTTTCCAAAAACCATTTAATAAAAAAAGAGTATATTAGAGAAAAGATATAATAGATGTATTCAAATAAGGCGAAGATGTCATCTAAATATTAAAATATCAAATTTTCAATAAGCAAAGCCCATTGTGTATCAACATCTTTTTGGATCTTTAGTCTTTGATTCATAAACCCTACGACTCAAATAACATGCAACCATCATATGTAAAATGATTTTTGTTGGACCAGTTGATCATCATATGTAAAATAGTTAACTTCAGCCTTAAAAAATGTTAATCATTTATTCGAGGCTAAAACCATTTAACACTTGTAACTCAATGTTTATGTGTAAGCCACGAGTTGATTGATGTTGAAGACAAATTTGTAACATTTATGTGTACTCTTTTTTATTTTAGAATGTGGTATTTTAATTTTAAAAGTGAAAGAAAAGATATGTACTTGTGAATATATACGTGTATAATGTTAAGATCCGCTCAAAGGATCTTCTCTGGAGTACCACAAGAATATGCTACAGCTGTATACGTTGGACCTAATGAATAAAGATTAATTATTACCATTTAAAAGGTTTTTATTAATGTTCAAATCCCATGAGATAAGCTTAGGAAAAAACCTATAATCTATTTATTCTACATACTAAATAGGTACTACGCACACTCCTACTACCAATCATATCACTAAAAACCCTTAACTTGAAAAATAGTAATGCCAAACATAAAGAGAACATGTATTGCTTAATTACTGGTTAACCATGTCGTTGCTTGCACAAGTTGTGTCAAGGTCTTTGTTACCACACGTCTTTTTACATATAAGATGATGTTAGTGTAAATTTCATTGGATGGAAACGGATGCTGAACCAGTGTGCCCGTTGGCGATTGAATGTGCTGTAGATAATCTGTCTTGAGAAACGTCTTCACAATTTACAATTTCCAAGGAAGAAGGTTGATGGTTAGATGGCGGTGTTAACCACAAATGAGAAAGAAAGCATTACAATTAGAACAAATAATTTGCAACAAATTCGCAAATGACATTGTGTGATGAACGAAACAAACTTTACCTGTATCCGTAAACGGAATCTGACCTGCAAATGCAATAGCCGAAACTGGGCTTACTGTGCCCCATTGCACAACACTTGTGGGAGCCTATTATTGCACGCCTTTTAACAGCCCCCAAACGTGATGACGATTTACGGATGCTGTTGAATTTGGAGCATATTAAAAGACAGATAATACCTAATTTCTCCTGCGTATGAACCTTGAACCCATACCTGTGAAAAACAAAGTGTAGTACGAACCTTAAACATATATACTTTCATCCCGTTTGGCTAAGTTTTTTTATCTTTTGAAAATAACATATTACAAAGCGACCCATTCATAAGTATGCAACTTTCCATAAGGAGCTTTCAGTTCTAACTCGAAATGCCTCATCAAATAGGTTCTTTCTCAAATGTAAGCACCATGCTTAGCAAGAGTGTATGCTAGAACCCGCATAAAGAATGCTTCACTTGCATAGCATACTAATGGTGTTGGCCGCGTTTAAGCAGTACGATCGAATAAATAACCCTATAAACACCCAGTATCAAGGTGGTGCTACAAGTACAGCAGCAACCACTTGTGGCGGGAAAACAGTGGGAAAATGGTTAAAGGACTAAAAAAATAGAATAAGAAAGAGGAGATCAGATAAGAGCACATAAAGTACAGTTGCTTGTGTTGTTGTTGTTGTTGTCACGCTTGCAGCTGCTACTGCGGCCTCATCAGGATCTAGAAAAGACAAGAGATGATATAAACTGACTTGGCAGTTGCATCTGCTGCCACCTTGTGGCAACTCAGTGTGTGGAAGCTGCGGAGGCTATGGGTGCTGAACGTGACCATTTGGCATCGCTTGTTAGCTCAGCGGTTAATGTTCGATCACCTGGCATATCATGACTTTAACAACTGCTGCCGGTAAACCTGAGTTGTTATTGTTATTACGTTTCGGGGTCATTATTTAATTCTTATACATAAAAACAAATACATATGGATCTCTTTTAATGATTATAGACATGTGAACAGATCAAAATGTTTTAAATAATTAAGACAAAACTTACCATGAATTGGATTAGCCCCGCAAAATCAAATGATATAATTAACCAAAATTAACAATTATTGTAACATTCAAAATGGTCGAAAGATGGTCATGGCTGAATGGGGAGGGTCGGTTAGATATTCGTTTAGGGTTTGGGAAGTGCGGGGGAGAAGGTCTCGTGGAAGGGTAGGTTAAATATGTGATTAGCTTCTTCCGAAAGTTTTGGCAAAATAGTTCAGTATCATCACAAACTGTATTCTCATATATTTCTAAAGTTTTCATAGTAGACTTTTTACCATAATGAATAAATTCCTATATTTTCATAATAGCTTCCTATTTTCCATAAATAATAAGCTCTTAACAAAGCTGGCAAAACATCACAATAATAAGCTCTTAAATTGTGTAAATAACCACAACATTACCATAAATGAAAAGTTTTCAATTTTCAACTTTCAACTTTTCAACATTTGGGATAAACCCTTTATAGGGCACTATACGATTACCCGCGCATAGCAGCGGAATCACCTAAAGACATATAATTAATGGTATGCTAATTGATTCGATGGTCGAACTCGTGACCCAATAATTGCCTAGCGATAGATAGTTAATGATTTATTAATTGACTCGATGGTCGAATCGGTAACCCGGTGACTCATCCGGGTTGAACCGGTAGGCGAGCCCGTTCCCATTGACTCGATCGGGTTGACTCGGTGGTCGAACCCGTGTCCCGGTGGTTGAACTTATGACTCGATAGGATTGACCCGGTGGTCGAAGCCAGTGACCCGGTGGCTCGACAGGATTGACCCGGTTGTCGAACCCGTGACCCGGTGACTCGATCGGATTAACCCGATGATCGAACCCGTGACTCGAAAAGATTGGCCCGATGGCCGAACCTCTTGCTGGGAGACTCAATCGGGTTGGTCCGATAGTCGATCCGTGACCCGATGACTCGACCGGGTTGACCCGTTGGTGGAACCCCTGACCAAGTTACTCGACCGAATTAATCCGGTGGAACCCGCGACCCGGTAACTTATACAATTGTTTATGGTTTAATTTTTCAACATTTCCTATTTTATCAAACTTATGTGCATTTAATTTTTCAACAATTTTATAATTAATATCCAACTTTTATGCATTTAATTTTTTAACAATTTCATAATTAAGTTATTTTTCAACATTAAAGGTTTTGAGATTTTTCCTTTATAAATAGTAGAGATATAGATAACAAGAATACTGAGACATATCCTAAACCGACTGGAAGTTATGGCCTACGGAGTAGTTTGTTGGTCATGAAAAACATAGATAAATCGTGTAATTAAATATGTGTAAATTGGTTACGAGCATTTTAGCCGATTTAAATTTTAAACGTACAAAAACGTAATATGACATGATACTAGACAAATAAATAATCAACCTATCAAAACAAAATAATAACTTAATATTTTATATGTGTTTATATTTTTTTTCATTTTTTGCGGTACCAAACGACTATATGATATTTTAATCGATTCTGACGCTCGATTTTTTTCTTTTGTCAAACAGTGGAATCCGTTCTTCAATCTCAAAGTCATTCTCTTTCTTTATCATTCTATTCTCAACCATGTTTCTATTCTCAACGATTCAGTCGTACCAAACGTCAAGAGGGTTTGCGAAACAAGGTTCAGTTATATTTACATCTTAAAGGAAGGGAGCTGGCATATGCAAGAAACGTTATAATTATCTTAAAGTACATCTTAAAGGAAGGGAGCTGGCATATTCTGAGTTCTAAATCCTTGATTTCAGTTTATAGAGATGGATCGCCCTCCACATACATCAAGTCCATGGGTTGCAAAATTCCATGTTTTACGATGGTATTTGCTCGCTTTAGTTTTTATTCAAGAGCTTAATACTGTGTTCTCGAGTTTATTTGAGAGGGGAAATGAAAAGAAAGGGAAATGTTTTTGTGTTCTTTAGTTTTTTTTAACCTAGGAAAAGGAATTTGAAAGAAAAATTAGGGGAAATTTTGTTTATAAAACTTTTTTCCCACTTTTGAGAGGAAAGAGAAATGAAAGTTTATAACAACTTGTATAAAGACTAACATGCCCTTTTTTATAATGTTTGGTCCCAAGAACTTAAGTTTTCATTTCTTTTGTCTCAAGAACATATAAACAATATTTCTTTTACATTTCCTTTTCCTTTTCACTTACTATTCTTTTCCTTTTTCTCTCATTTAAAATTCGAGAACTGAGCGTAAATCTTACGGGAAAACTTCCTATTTTCCCTAACGAGAGCATTATTAACACATTTTCTTTTTACCTATTTTAGAATAGATTTCCGTTGGCTTTCACCTGCGTGACACTCTGAACGACCGAGTCTATATCCACCCATTTGCCTGTATAAGACATACCCGTATTGACCCACTTGTATAAATGGGTTGGGAGTGCTACCTATTATAATCCGATCTCAAGTCAATCAAGCACGTTCTAAATACAAAAAATGGCACACAGCTAAACAGGCATATAAAAAAACATACTGGTACATACATAGTATAACACAAGTCAGTAATAATGCACATATAGAACAGAATACCTTAAAAGTTTGGAACTATAGTTACAATAGGACGGATAAAGATCTCATACACTAATCAATAATCATTTCCCATTAATCCGTTCAATAACAGTAATAAGCCCTTGAGTCCCAAGCTTCCCATCACCATTAGCAACCATACCCAAAAACAACTGCTTACACAAAGCGGCACCAGGCAACACCGTCACCTCATCACCACTCTGCTCAACCACATCCAAACCCATCCCTAAATCCTTAACCATATACTCCGCAAACCCACCCGGCCTAAAATCCCTCCCTATCATCCTCTCCCCAAATATCTCCATCACTAACGACCCGGCAGCCCCAGTCCTAACCGCTTCCAACCACTTTTCCTTATCCAACCCCGCCTTTTCAGCAAACACCAAACCTTCACTCAATCCCAACAAACTCCCACCGACCGTTATCTGATTAGCAATCTTACAACTCTGTCCACAACCAGCAGCACCTACATAAGTCGGTTTTCCCATTAAACTAAACAAAGGATATAGCCATTTGACAACGCTTTCATCGCCACCTGCTAATATAGCCAACTTTCCATCTTTAGCACCTTTATCACCACCCGAAACAGGAGCATCAACAGCCCAACAGTTTTTCTCCCGTGCAGCATTATATATATCCTTAGCTAATGCAGGATGACTACTAGTATGATCTATAACTACACTACTTGGTCTTAAGGACTCCAGTATTGAATCTAGGACAATTTCCTTAACATCTGATGGGTGTCCTAGCATTGTGAATATGATATCGCAGGTTTTCGCGAGCTCTGAAGGGGAGCTGACTAAATGGGCACCTAGTGCTGTTTTGGAAGGAGTTCGGGCGTAAATGAAGAGAGTGTAACCTGCTGATATAAGATGTGATGCCATTGCAGACCCCATAATACCTGTGCCTATCCATCCTATTTGGGTTTGTGATGGTGTTATTGGTGTTAGGTAAGGTGTGTTCATGGTTGTGAGAGTGAGTGATTGTGTTAGAGATGTAAGTTTGGTTGTTTCTTGGATTTAATGTTTTAGTTCTTGTTCTTTGCCACCAACCTTTGTCTGTTACAGTTGACTCATCTAATGATAATCTTTTTTTTCAACATTCGGGAGTGTTCGGTTAAGCTTATAAGTTGGATTAAGCTTATGTTATATAAGTTGTTTATGGTTTACTTTGTATATCTAAGCTTATAATTTCATGCTTAATGTTTAATTTAATTTTTATTTAATTAGTTTTTAAGCTTAAATGTTTGATTTTACTTATATTGTTAAATGACTAAAATAGGTATAGCTGTCTTTGTGGCGGTGGGCTTAAACCCCGTGAATTAGTCGGTTAATGAGTTAGAAATCACAGTTAACAAAAAAAAAAAAAAAAAAAAAAAAGAGACTAAAATAGGTATAGTTTACTTAGCCTATAAATCATTAAATACAAATTTTGATAACCAAAATAGCTAAAATGCATAAATCATTCCACTTTTATAATTCAAATTAGTCATTTATTAATATAAATAAATATGAAATTTGATAATGATATGGTGTAAAAATGTAATAAATGTATGAGATATAAAGATTTAATATTAAATAAAACAATTTTTAATAAATTGAATGGAGTAGCTGAACATGTTGGAAATGGAAGTGGAGTAGTAAGGGATGAGGCGATCAGCTTTAAATGAGGTAAATTAGATCAAGATGTGTTACATAAACTCAAACTTTCACAAAAAACTATTATTTTTTTACCTTTATCTTTTTTTTGAAAGACAACAAGATTTTATTACGACAATAGAAAAATTACACCACAAAGACATCCCAACTCCTCAATCAAGTAGATTAAGCAGGATGAGACCCGAAAAACAAAACAGCAAGAAACCCAGATATCTGGGCACTACTACATCTAAACACTAACGCTACACCATGACCAATTTACTCCATCACTGAATTTTGCAGTTTGAAGGACCGATGAACCATTTCTGCCACTCGAAGGAAGCTTTCTTAGATCTCCTAGAAACCCGGTCAAAGCTTTTAACTTGAATTTCATGAAAAATTTTATTAGTACTCGCCACTTTTCCTTTGAAAATGCGAGAATTGCGCTCTTTCCAGATGAAATACCCTGCTGTCCATATTACTAGTTGCCACAAAGCTCTCGAATACGATTTAACCTCGACATTCCCACTAAAGCGAAACAAATCATTTGCCGAAAACACATTAAAAGAACCGAGCTTCCACCATTCAAAAATTTTGTTCCACACACTTTTCGCCACGTTACAGGTCACTAAGCTATGATCACACGATTGCACGCTATCATCACAACATAGACATAATAAAGAGTCCAACTCAATTCCTCTTTTGTCGAGCTCTACGCGCACCGGAATTCTCCTATGTAAAACTCTCCATATAAACACGTTTACTTTCTTTGGAGCAAGTCTATTACATAGTGTCTCTTGGGACGTATTGCCCACTTGTAAGTATATGTCATCCACCATAAAAGCTAAGTCTTTAACCTTGAAATTGCCATCTTCATTAAGATTCCAACGCCACGAGTCCCTACAATTACGAGAAAAAGTAACATTTTGTAATAGACCCATAAGCTCTGCTACATCGCCACACGCTCTCCCTCTAGGCTCCCTCACCCAATCCCATTCCCACCTCCACCTAACATTTTTTTACCTTATCAAAACAACTATATATATAAACTTATAAGCTCACTTATATAAGTTTAGTTAAACACTTGATTTGGACTTATAAACTTATATAAGCTAATAAGCCCTCTATATAACCTAAAACAAACACCCTTGGTATTGGTCATGTTATACTACAGTAGTTTGTAAGAAAATCCTTGCTAATATAAGTTGCTGCACCAGCATGACAAATCAATACTTTCAAACTGATTTTAACCATTAAACTTCACGAGAATGAGCACGCACCCCAACCCCTACACCATGGCAATGGTAATCACTTGCAAAGCCGACAATGAGCAACCGGACACCGCTCATTTTTTTTAACAATAGCAAGTTAGATTTAGAAAGTAACACCCACTTATGAATAGTGGTTCTGTTTAATGTATATATGCATAATCACTTATCAACTCAGACATACTTTGCAAATTACTTTAATATAAAAAAACAATAACAATAGATTACATAATGTACCCTTTGGGTTTTAGAATTAATAAAATAACGTGTTGTCATCTTTTTGCCCCTAGATTTACACCTGCAATGAGAGACTTTTACAAATTTTCAGTCACAAATATTACCTTTTCCTATTTCCGCCTGCAAATAAAACTCTATAACCCGCTTCCAAGTGAAGTACACGGGAGCTTTGCAGTGACAATGTCATTAACTGTCTACTGTATATAGTCATGTTCATTTTATGTCCACACCTATTGGTAACCATGATGTTGAAAACCTGATACAAAGATGCAGCAATGGTTACTGCAATGTTAGCTGCGATTTCATGAGAGCTAACAAGAACTTGGATGAAATCCCATGCCTTTTTTGTATTTTGGCACACTTTGTATATCAACAATTTTGATAACAGAACTTACTGAAACTTACTGGCAGCTCATTGATGCACATTCGCGTAGCTCATAAGCCTGAACGGCCATGCTGCCTTGTAAATCCATGATTTTGGATGATCAATGTAAACGCCCACTAAAAAAGGTCCAGTAAAAGCAAACAACATGTCAGTGTTAAGTAAGGTACATGTAAATTCGGGTCAACCCAGCCTAACAGTAACACGTGCCCGAACTTACCAGTTACCCAACCCTCATGTGACCCATTACCCGAAGTCCCCAATTTATGCAGAAATAGTGGTGAAAGAAAAAGTGAGTTACCAATCTATTACTTGTCTCACGTGCTTTTAATACTTTTGAGTTTTGACATCACGTGTTGTTTAGACAATATCTCAGCCGTCTGTTGGCGTCCAAGCAAATCTGCGTTCTTGAGTATTAAATTTCTGGTGGATGGATCAACAACGTAACCTTGACCAGTCATCCATTCCAGCAACTGAAGTAGAAGATCCTTCTTTTCTGGTTGATCTATGTAGCGTGTTACCGCCATGGAAAACAAACCCTGGAACAGAAAAATATGCCAATAATGTGCCTCATATTTAAGGGGTTTTTGGATGTGCGTTTTGAAAGTGGTTATGTGATAACGTCATAATGAATCACATGATTAGCTGTAATGAAACGAGCAGTAAAAAAATAGTGAAATTGTCCTTCCACTGGTTGAAAATACAACCAACACATATGCTTCACTAGATAAATTCTGATTATTCTAAGAATTCACAAATAAAATGACCAAAAAATGCCATTTTTTAAATGAGAGACGTTTAGTGAAATTGGAACGTCTCTTAAATTAGGATAGAGACGGTAAATGGGTACTTCTGCTTTGACTTGAGAAAATCAGTTTTCCAAACCTAATAATGCATATTGTTTATTCGTCCCCTGGCCTAAATTAATACTCAGTCGTAGAATTTTCTAATCACAAACTTATTATTGTTACTTCCGAATCATAAATTTAGATTCAGAACACAATTCCAAACACTAACTAGAGAAAGACAAAATCTAATTACCTCACCGATCTTGTACCCGGAGGTATGGATAGCCTTCATGACATCATTTATCAAATTTATATTACCAAATCTCATAAATGAACTAGAAAACCTCTTCATAGCGGGCCGAGAGATCAATCTTGCATTGTCCTGAACAATGAATTGATACATTTAGCAAGTGAAACTAACAAAACCAAAGACTTTCAGAAATGAAAATTACACACCTTGAATACAACATATGCATCTTTATATAGCCGCCCAGCTATGAGAATATAAAGAACCTTTTCATGAAGATCCTTGCACATTGGCTTCTTGCTATATCTCAACATACTGTACACGGTATACGCTTCTGCATTAGCGCCCGTTTTACCAAGCTGAAACATTAAATTGGAACAAAGTTCCTGCAGGAACAAAAGAAAATAAATTACAAATGCATATGAAAACAAAGTAAAAAAAAAAAGAATTTTACTTCATCTAATTGTTGATCTCTGTTGTGCATGTCTTGCAAAGTCTTAAAAGCAAGCATATATAACTTCTCTTTTACGAAATACTTTATCAAAATATGGAAAGTATTTCGGTCAGGATTGATCGACAATTCATCCATTTTCTTCATTAATTTCATCACGTTCTCCATTTCCCCGGTTCTGCAGTAGGCGCACAGCATTGTGTTCAATATTACAACATCATATTTTTCATATTTGGCTTCAAATTCTGATGCTAATTCCTTTGCATCATCAAGCAGCCCATTTCTACAGAAGGCTGAAATCATAATGCTGTATGCATAGCCATCTACATGTAAATTCAGAACGAAAACTTAGTTCCATGAACTTCAAGTTATTTTCAAAATAGAGTAATTACATGTATTCTATATTCAAGACTTGTCATCTTAAATACTCCCTCTACACCCATGAAAAATGCGACATGTTCTCCTAAGACCCATAAGAAACTGCAATACTTCGAATTTAGAAAATGCCTTGTGTTAAAAATAACTTGTGTTATCATCATTACAATTTACTTGAATGGTGTCACTATGGGTCTACAAGATTTCTCTGTTTGTTTGTCGTAGAAAGATATATTGAATATTTAACAAAAGGTGGGGCAATTTCTTAAACAATTTATCAAGCCCCTTATTGCTATTATCATGGGATGAAGAGATTGGCTAATAGGGAGATTTATCTTTATATTCGTTTTACTTAGTCTTTGGTTGGTACATACCTGTTTTCACATTTTTTATCTTCATTTCACTGAACACTAACTTGGCTTCATCTATTTTTCCGGCTTTTGCTAGAGCATCCATTAGCAAACAATATGGCATCTGCAGTGAAATCACAATGCAAAGGGCATGTAAAATTACATTTTATACAACTATATGAGCAAGAAATAAGATTAGCTTAGCTCAATAGATGAAGATGAATAATTACAGTTCATCATGCCTATTATTCAACCGCAAAACAGTCAAATTAATGTATTAAGTATTACCTCTTCTTTAGCATAACCGAGGACTTCCAGTTCAGTTAGCAGCTCCCTTGCTTTTTCAAATAAACGTCCTCTAACGTACACCTTCAATAATGTTGTCATCACAACCTGCAACACTAGGCTGTGAGCGAACATTGGGACAAGAAGGTCTTTGGGTTCATGTTTTGGAGCTGATTATTTAAATAATTTCCCAATAATTCGTTATGAGCCATGAATATATTATGATTCTATTATTAGGTCACCGAGGGGATAAATAATAAAATTTCAAACAAGTTTTGGATAGTCATTTCCCACCAGCAAAAACAAAAGTTAATATCTCAAAGTAAATTAGATGTTCTTATATACCCATTCTTTTTAGTTCAAATCACGAGAACTTGATTTCCATTTGACAAAAGATCTCTTTGTTATAAGAAAAAATCATTTTAGGCCTTATTCTCTATTAGTTCCATAAATATTCCGAATTTATCCAAATCTCAAATATCTGACTACAACTTTAAGCAGCAGAAGCACATCAAACACTTCCTCTATCTCTTGTTTAACTATAGCTGATTAACATATTTTGATCATTCAGTATCACATACAAACATGAAACACCCCCAAACTTCTACAATAATACCATGAACTTTCAAGGCATCAAAGCATACGAAACAAACCTTGTTTGGAACTAACCCTGCTAATTTCATCTCTTTAAAGATCTCCTCCGCCTTCTCATAGTTTCCATCGACCGAATAAGCATTAAGCAAAGAGCTATAATGAAAATCATTAGGAACATGACCTTCCCTCTTCATTTGGTTAAAATAACTCTCTGCTTCTTTGCATTGCTTACACGAAGCACAAACAGATATGAGTGTCCCATAAATAACACTATCCATCTTCAACTCATTGTTTTTGAGCTCCTGAACCAGCTCTGTCGCTTTTGTATAACCATCTTGGACTTTAGCACAACCTGAAAGTAGCTACGAACAGGAAATAAACAATTTCTCACCATTTTTTAAAGATCGTCACAAAAATCAATAAGGGGGTGAGGTATTAAAGGCATACCGTGCTATAAGTAACAACATCTGGTAGTAGACCGTCTTGCTTCATGCGACGAAACATGTCGAAGCTGTTCTCAATTTTGCCACTCTTAATTAAGCAACC
This sequence comes from Glebionis coronaria, assembly GCA_025667525.1. Taxonomy (NCBI): domain Eukaryota; kingdom Viridiplantae; phylum Streptophyta; class Magnoliopsida; order Asterales; family Asteraceae; genus Glebionis; species Glebionis coronaria. Next base: position 403,062,269 of record CM046882.1, on the reverse strand, counting down.
TAGAACAGAGTTGCAGACTGATGGGTGAACCTTGGTTAACTTATCTTCAATTCCATTGTATATTTCCAACGCCTTATTAGGATGGAGGCTCTTTCCCATGAGCTTCATGTAACTACTATATGAGGCAAAGTTTAGGTTCACGTTCTGCTGCATCCACTCAAAAAGCTGCAGTATTTCCACAACAGTACCATATAAGTAAACATTGATGTAGTATCTGAGAGTCCCCACATAATGTATGGTGACAAGATCATTTACATGAAGGTCCCTCAAAAAGTCTGACAAGCTCTTCGAAATAAAAAAGTGATGATGCAATAAAAAAACATGTACCTATGTAGGTGTTCCACATAAGTCATTGTGTATATTGTCAGGCTAATTTAGTCAGTAAAGTGTAAAAGCATTCCGTGCCCGTCATTTAATTTGAACATACTTTCTCAAATTTTCCACATTGGTCAATGTACAATTCATCAAAACTGATGGAACATATCCTTCATACATTGTATAGTGACCACTGACCAATGCCGAACATGGAAATAAGAATTACCAAACGAAGTGTCAATAACATGTGATGGTAAGGTACACCCTTAATATCCATTAACAAAGAATAAAGAAGATACCGTCATTCTGTTATGATCCCACATCGGTGAAGTATGGGAATGGTTGATGGTTTATAATGTCCAGGTGTCCCCTCCTCAAACAAGCTAGCTTTTTGAATGAGTTCTACACTTGGGACTTATGAAACGATTACGAGCCTAGTATGGGATAGGTTCGTATCAATTGGTATCAGAGCTAGCCCTACCTTACGAGGTTCTAACACTCGGAGTGGTGGCCTATGGAGTGATGGCTTGGACCCAAGGGGGTGCCAACCGTGACCAACATAGCCGTGACGAACGAGCTCGGAGTGGTGGCCTATGGAGTGGTGGCTTGGACCCAAAGGGGGTGCCAACCGTGATCAACATAGCCGTGACCAACGAGGACGTTGGTTCTTCAAAGGGTGGGGTAAAATGTTATGATCCCACATAGGCGAAGTATGGGAATGGTTGATAGTTTATAATGTCCAGGTGTCCCCTCCTCAAACAAGCTACCTTTTTGAGTGAGTTTTACACTTGGGACTTATGAACCAATTACGAGCCTAGTATGGGATAGGTTCGTATCACATTCAACTATACCATCTTATTTAATTCAAATACTAATATTTAGTCCTTCACAGATACTAAATCAAAATGGATTTCGATATGTATATATCACACATATCATTACTACACAAATAAAATATAACAAGCAAGTTCAACATATTGATATGCAAATGCAAGCATACTTACAGCACCAACTCAAGAGTGCCACAGATTCAAACTCGACTAACCTGAGAAAGATCATTCAACCTATTTTGTTTTCCGAATTCGCGCATAACAATATTCAAGTCTTGCACTTTCAACACACCTCCAGACCTGTACACATTTCCAAAGTCAAAACTTAACATGTACGATCACATTAACTCACATGATAACCTTCAAAACGCTTAAATCAGCAACATTATTTTTCAAAACTAACACTTGTAACAACTTAAACACGACATGGGTATCAAAATTCTAATCAAGCTCATGTCAACCAAATATTTTAACATAGAAAATGTTCTTTTTGTTTCATAGCAAATATGTTACATACAGTAAAAATAAAACCTTTGTTTCATTTTCTCACAGAAGGGTAAAAAATAACATTTTAATCAAAATTTAGGGGTGTTTTTTTCCGCTTATATAGTGGGCTTATGATTTATTTGATTTTGGGCTTATGTTTTATGAGCTCACTCTTTGTGGCTTATTTAGAATCTATCCGGCTTATATAAGTTTATTATGTCATTTAAAACTCATATAAGCAGAAAAGTTTGAAAATGAGCCACAAAACAAACCTTATTAAACATAAGCCCAAAACCAAATAAGTCATAAGGCCACTATATAAGCCAAAACAAACGGCCCTTAACTCTTGTACGTGGCCGTATGAATTTATTTGATTTCGACCCATATTTCATAAGCGCCAAATTTTCGGCTTATCTACAGACTTCAGGGCAGCTTATATAAGTTTATAATGATATGATAAACTTATATAAGCCCAAAAGTACCAAAATAGGGGCTTATGAAATATAAGCGGAACAAACACCCCTAACACAACTTATAAACAAATATAAAAACATGGGTATTAAACCTTAAACAAAAACCATGTCAAGCAAATACTTTAACACAAAAAATGTTGTTTTTTCATAGCAGATACAGTAAAAAAAAAGTAACATTTGAATGAAAACTAACAAGTAAACGACAAAATCCAAAACATGGGTATTAAAACTTAAACAAAACCCATGTCAAATCAATCACCTTGAAAGAGCCAATTGCAAGTCTTTGGAGTGCTGGATATCAAGAATAGCTGATTGTCTTGATTGGTGAGAAATTGAGTTGGGTTTTGGGATAAATTTAGTGCTAGTGTTATTGTTGTTGTTGGTCTTAGTGGTGAATACAGAAACAGAATTTGCAGGTAAAGATTGAGAGTTTTTAATGGAAAATGGAAGCATGAAAAATGGTTGGATTCTGTGACCAAGAACAGGGGAGGAGGAGATGTCCATTTTTGTTTTTTTTGTTTCAGTGACAAGATTTTGGATGGGTTTAAGTGGACTGAAATTAACTAGCCGGCTACCCGCGCAATGTGGTGGCGGGTAGCCGATGACTAACTTGGTTAAACTTATAAACCACCATTATCATTAAAAAACGAATGAACATTTTTTCTGATATAACGATCATAGTTTTTTCGGCAACTCAAAGTCGGCGACAACGCGTGGTAATTGAGAAAGAGCGATGATTTTGTTTTGCATATTTTACATATGTGTTTTAAGATTATGTGAGACTTTATATAATGGAAATTTAGTTATTTTTATAAACCTGTTAGATAATGTGCTTTAAAAATGCATTTATGGATTAAGTTACAAACACTTAAATTTTCCGTTACAAAGTTATACTTAAAACATTTAATTTTTTGTTATAACTTCTAATTAATGCTTAAACACACTTCAATTTTCCATTACAAAATTGTATTTGGTTACAATTATTTATAGACTTTTAATATGCATTAATTTCTTAGTAAATAATAAATCTTTCCATTATAAGAAATGTTTAAGGCTTAATTTTTAAGACTTTTAATTTTAGAAAAAGGGTTAAATGTTTTATATATTAGTATAGATATATACTGCATTTAAAATTTGGTAAAGACCTCTTAAACAAATTTTAGTCATTTCCTTTTCCATCAAAAATAAAAATATATAAAATATATACTTATAAATTTTTCTTAAATAAAATATAATATGCCTTTATATAGAAAAATGATTTAAATCATAATTATAAATTTATTTTGCGCAACAATTAACGATTTGTGAGATAATAATTAATATTTAAAAAGAAATTAAACATGAGTTCTTTTATTAGATAAAAGAAATAAATAGCTAAAATTAATTTATTAAACTTTTACTAAATGTAAATTACTATATGTTAAACTAGTTTCATTTAAAGAACATACTTATAATAATGAAGAAAGTGTATAATTCATCTATATTATTTGACAAAAATTTAATTTATATTCCTAATTAATATTTTGTATACAATAGGTCATTGGGTTACCAAATGATGCATCATACTTCTTTAAGGAGAGATGATACAAATATTAGTATCACTTAAGTACTAAACAAAAGTATTTTTATTAAGTCTAAATAAAAGTATTTTTATTTTTTTGTTTTCGCGATGATGTATGATAAATATTTGTTTTTTTAACTATATATTATCATTTTACAAAAAAAACTTTTTTGTAGCTTTTCCTTAAAAGACTAATTTTTCGGAAAGTTTTTCTTCGATAAAAACAAAAAAGTTATGAAATAAATTTAAAACATTTATGCTTTTTTGAATCTTTTATTTTATGCCAAACAAATTAAACATTTTTCTTTAAAAAATAATTTTTTTTGTTAAACTTTTATGTTTTTTTTATGAAAATTTGTTTATTTTCTTTAAAGAGAGAAGTATAAAGTATATTTTTGTGGTTTACAAAAAATATAAATTACATCCTCGTCAATATTTCAGACATAATATATCCAGTCGTTATATACTTTGTGCACGATACATCTTTTAAATGGATGATGCAAATATTTTTCTCGTTAAGTAGTAACGAGGGTTTATAAGAGCATCTACAATGCTCCAAGTCTTTAATGACTTGAAGCATTTATGTCAATAAATGCTAAAACTTTTACATTTAAGCCAAGTATATGAAAGTAAAAAGCCATTCTCTCAAAGACTTGGCACTAGCCAAGTCTTTCTATCAAATGGTGCAAAAAGCTTTTTGATGCAATGACAAAAAGCCTTTGAAAAGCTTTAATAAATAGTAAAAAGTCTTTCTAAAAAGTGCCCATTGTAGATGCTCTAAGAGCATCCACAATGAGATGGTTTTACAATGACTTTTTACTATTTGAGCAAGCTATAAGTATGGTTTTATGCATTGTGGCAACAACTTTGTATATGACTTTTTAGCAAAGACTTATAAACCACCAAGTCTTTGACAAAAAAAGTGGAAAGCTATTGTTATAAAATGGGATACACATTTATGATGAAGCAAAAAATTCACAAAAATTTTCAAGCATTAAATGCACCAAGTCTTTAAAGACTTGGTAGCAATGTAGATGCTCTAAAGCAATGTTTTCAGACCCGGGTCGACCCGGCCGGGTCAACCGGTTGAACCGGTTCCGACCGAAAAAAACGGGTCATATTGACCCGGGTTTCATATTTTCGAAACCCGGCGGGTTTGGGGTGACCCGGGTCAACCCGGTTCTCAAGACCCGGCCGGGTTTCGAATTTTTCGGGTTTTTTTTGAATTTTTTTTTTAAAATTTACGTATTTGCGACGAAATTTTATTTTTACATATTATATTGGTTGGTAAACAATTTATATTTTCAATATAGGTAAGTTTTTGTAGTTTTTATAAATATAATTTTGTTAATTATTAAAGATATAAAAAAATATTTTTTTTAAGAAAACCGAGTTAATCCGGGTTAACCCGGACCCGACGACTCGACCGGGTCAATCTAAGACCCGGGTTTTAAAACATTGCTCTAAAGTAGGGAGTTTTTGTCTTATTGCTTACAGAGGTATTTATTTGGCACTTACAATTTAAGTTTTGGAATAAGTAATTTTAATTTTTTTTCAAAATAAATGTTTAACTGTTTTTGGAAATAACAAGTTTAGTTTTCCGAAGCTACTTTTTTTGAGAAAAAATAAATTACATTTCCTTTGTAAAAAGTTTACAACGTTTGGAAGAAAAAAAAATAATTTAAAATTTTCAAAAAAATGTTTAATAATTTTCGAAACCATTTTTATACATTTTCGAAAAATAAAAAACTGTTTGAAAAAATTAAAAAGTACATTGTCGAAATTTTTTTAACACTTTTTATATAGTAAAATAAAATTAATATTTTTATCTTCTTTTCGAATATTTTTTGAAGAAGTTAAAAATAACTAAATCTTTCTCTTTCAAAAAAAAGTGAAATTTTAAAACTGTTTAAATGTTTGTATACATTTTTATCTTTCTTAATATTTTTCTGAAGTTAAAAGAACTTAAAAAAGATTACGTTTTAAGTTTAAAATGTAAATATTTTACTTTTTATCTTAAAAAAAATATTAGAATGATAGAAAAAATTTCTGAAATGTTAATTTTGTTTAGTTATTTTTAAATTTTTCAAAAAAATAAAAAAAAAGTGATAAAACTGAAAAAAAGTTAAGGGGCTGTTTAGTTGTGGAAAAAATTTCATAATTTTATGTTTCTATTTTCTAGAAAAGAAAAGACTTTTCTTTTCTAGAAAAAAGTTGAGAATTTTCAAAACTTGTTTAGATAATATTTTTCATTTTCTAAAAAAATAAACAATGTTTAAACGAAACTATTTTCAACCATTTTTTTCATGATCAACTTTTTTTTCACGTTTTTGCTAGTTTTTTTTACGTTTTCGTCTGTTTTTTCCCGTTTTCTTTTTTCATATTTTCGTATTTTTTTTACGTTTTAATTAGTTTTTTACTTTTTATCAGTATTATTACGTTTTAGTGTATAAATTTACGTTTTCGTCAGTATATTTACGTTTTCGTCAGTATATTTACGTTTTCGTCAGTAATTTTACGTTTTTTCTATAAATTTACGTTTTCGCTAGTAAATTTGCGTTTTCGTCTTTAAATTTACGTTTTCGTCAGAAAATTTACGTTTTCGTTAGAAAATTTACGTTTTCGTCAGTAAATTTACGTTTTCGTCAGAAAATTTACGTTTTCGTCAGTAAATTTACGTTTTCGTCTGTAAATTTACGTTCTCGTCTGTAAATTTAGGTTTTCGTCAGAAAATTTACGTTTTCGTAAAAAATTTACGTTTTCGTCAGTAATTTTACGTTCTCGTCTGTATATTTAGGTTTTCGTCAGTAAATTTACGTTTTCGTCAAAAATTTACTTTTTTGTCAGAAAATTTACGTTTTCGCCAGTAAATTTACGTTTTCGTCTGTAAATTTAAATTTTCGTCAGTAAATTTACGATTTCGTCAAAAAATTACGTTTTCGTCACTAAATTTACGTTTTCGTCAGTAAATTTACGTTTTCGTCAGTTATTTTACGTTCTCGTCTGTAAATTTACGTTTTCGTAAGTAAATTTAGGTTTTCGTCAAAAATTTACTTTTTCGTCAGTAAATTTACGTTTTTGTCAATAATTTTACGCTTTCGTCTGTAAATATACGTTTTCGTCTAAAATTTACTTTTTCGTCTGTAAATTTACTTTTTCGTCGGTAAATTTATGTTTTCGTCAAAAATTTACGTTTCCGTCAGTACATTTACGTTTTCGTCAGTAAATTTACGTTTTCGTCAATAAGTATACGTTTTCGTCTGTAAATTTACGTTTTCGTCAGTAAATTTACTTTTTTGTCAGAAAAATTAAATTTACGTTTTCGTCTGTAAATTTACGTTTTCGTCATAAAATTTTAAATTTAAATTTACTGACGAAAACGTAAATTTAAAGACGAAAACGTAAATTTACTGACGAAAACGTTAATTTACTGACGAAAACATAAATTTACAGACGAAAACGTAAATTTACAGCCGAAAACGTAAATGTACTGACGGAAACGTAAATTTATTGACGAAAACGTAATTTTTTAACGAGAAAGTAAATTTATAGACGAAAACGTAAATTTACTGACGAAAACGTAAATTTAATGACGAAAGCGTAAATTTTCGGACGAAAACGTAAATTTTCTGACGAAAACGTAAAATTACTGACGAAAACGTAAAAAAAACGTAAATTTACAGACGAAAACGTAAATTTACAGACGAAAACGTAAATTTTCTGACGAAAACCTAAATTTACTGGCGAAAACGTAAATTTTCTGACGAAAACGTAAATTTTCTGACGAAAACGTAAATTTTCTGACGAAAACGTAAAATTACTGACGAAAACGTAAAATTACTGACGAAAACGTAAAATTACTGACGAAAACGTAAATTTACAGACGAAAACGTAGATTTACAGACGAAAACGTAAATTTTCTGACGAAAACCTAAATTTACTGGCGAAAACGTTAATTTTCTGACGAAAACGTAAATTTTCTGACGAAAACGTAAATTTTCTGACGAAAACGTAAAATTACTGACGAAAACGTAAAATTACTGACGAAAACGTAAATTTTCTGACGAAAACGTAAATTTACAGACGAAAACGTAAATTTACAGACGAAAACGTAAATTTACAGACGAAAACGTAAATTTACAGACGAAAACGTAAATTTTCTGACGAAAACCTAAATTTACTGGCGAAAACGTAAATTTCTGAGGAAAACGTAAATTTTCTAACGAAAACGTAAAATTACTGACGAAAACGTAAAATTACTGACGAAAACGTAAATTTTCTGACGAAAATGTAAATTTCTGACGAAAACGTAAATTTACAGACGAAAACGTAAATTTACTGACGAAAACGTAAATTTACAGACGAAATCGTAAATTTACAGACGAAAACGTAAATTTTCTGACGAAAACGTTAAAATAATGATGAACGGTGAATACTGAATAGAGTAACATGTTATTGAAATGGGTTAAATAAAACAATGGTGGGTATGAGGTGAAAATTTAGAAAATAGTAAAATGGAGTTTTCTAATTTTCTATATAAATTTAGAAAATGAAAATTTTGTAATTTTTTGAAAAATATTGAAAATGATGTTGCTAAACAGGTTTTCTATTTTTCACTTTTCAAATGAAAATTTTTCTAGAAAAGTGGAAAAATTTTCTCCAACTAAACAGCCCCTAAGTTTTGAGAAATTTTAAAACTTTTTTCGAAGGAAATGTAATTTTAAATTAAAAAAAAAACTAAACTTCTTTAGATCGAAAAAATTGAATATCTTTTTGAAAAAAAATTAAAATTGCTTTTTATAAAATTAATTTTTTTCAAAAAAATTATTTTTTTAGTAAATGGCAGAACACATTTTTGTATAAGCAAAAAGATAAGAATGTTTTTATTTATAAACCATCGTTTACTAACGAGAAAACATTCGCATCACTCATTCAAGAATGTATCGTGCATAAAGTATGTTATGTCCAAAATATTGATAATTCAACTTTTTATAAAACACAATTATCCCAAAACTAGTTTCTAGAATGAGTAAATTGCATGTTTGCTCCCTGTGGTTTGCCAAAATTGCATGTTTGCTCCCCAACTTCATTTAAATGCAGGCGGCCTCCCGGAGGACGAAGGTAAGTAGCAACGAGCCTCCATAGATCTAACCTTTGTTAAATTTTTTTGTTAACTTTGTTTTATTCAAGGGTAATTACGTCTTTTTATTGTATATGTCTAGTTTCTGTTTATTGCACATTTACTCCCTTGCTAACACTCAAATATTTATTCCTCACTAACACTTTGGCAAACCACACAAATAAGATCAAACCCCCTTCCCTAAAAACACATAAACCCTAATTCATTCCAACTATTATTTACATCCAAATCATTAAAAAATCATCAAAAAATTCATTCCAACTATTATTTACATTCCAACTATGTCATCAAAACAGAACAACCCCATAGCGGTCACTTGTCATCAAAACATGTCACATGATTTGAATGAAAAGAAATCTTCGTTAGTCATACCCAAAAAAGACTGGGAAGACATAACTTGATCGGTATGCATGGAGTATCCTCACAATGCTGTTCTTCTCCTATGTTCGTCTCTTGACAAGGGTTGTCGCCCATACATGTGTGGCACCAGCAACCATTATTCCAATTGCCTTGACCAATATAAAAATGCCTACACCAAAGTGACTCCACCACATCATTTCGGACTCCTGCTACCAAACAGTACCCTTCTTTTGACCAGATTTCTGGTTGGCCGGCTGAGAAATGTGGAGAAGGGTCTGAGCTGGCGTGCCCCCTTTGCACAGGTCAAGTCAAAGGGTGGACTGTGGTGGAGTCAAAACGAGAATACCTTAATGCCAAAAAACGAACATGTATGCACGATGACTGCTCTTTTGTTGGCGGGTACAAAGAGCTGAAAAAACACGTGAGATCTGAGCATCCTTGTGCTAAGCCACGTGACGTGGACCCTGATCAAGAACAGAGATGGAGGCGGCTCGAGCGGGAACGTTCTGAACCGGGTTTAGACAGGGGAATGAATAGCGGCTTAGTCAACATGCTTTTATTGTTTCACGCATTTGGTCAAGGTCAAAGTGGAAATGCAGGCTCTTTTCGGGGGATTAGAAGACGCAGTGATGAATACATTAGTGATGATGATGATGGTGATGGGGACCACAACAATTGGATGTCATTGATATGAAATGGGTTATAACCGAGTGATATGGGTAAACCCATGTACCAAAGCGGGTCTAATATAATTAATAAGCGAATTACCAAATATACCCCCACAGAAATATTACCTTTTAACGAGAGTTAGATCCAGGGAGACCCGTTGCTACTTACCTTCGTCCTCCGAGAGACCGCCTGCATTTAAATGAAGTTGGGGAGCAAACATGCAATTTTGGCAAACCACAAGGACCAAACATGCAATTTCCTCTTCTAGAATCAAAACCGCACGAGAGGGTATTAAAATATTTAATAGTTTCTAATAATCAAACCGCAAAATAGTTTATCAAGGGTTTTATAGCAAAAACAAATCTTCTGGTTTTATATGCATTGCACACTTTAACTTTCAGTTTCTACAGTTCTTAAACCCTAGCTTAAAGATGTCTGATAACATACCATTCCACATCCAAGCTGAAATCATAATAAAGCTTCCCATCAAATCATTGATTCAATTCAGATTAGTTTCGAAAACATGGAAGTCTCTCATTGATAGCTCTCGTTTTATAACTGATTACCATCAACAAACTCATTTGCAACAACATTTACTTGTAGGAGATGCTTTTCGATACAATTATGTCTCATTTGTGGACAATGATACGTTCCCACGTCAAAAGGTTTCGTTAACTCTTCCTAAGTCAGTTTTAAACCTTAAGAAACCACTAATAGTTGGTTCTTCTCAAGGGCTCTTCTGTTTTTATAATTTTTTTCAAGCGGCTATTATATGGAATCCGACAATTAGTGTTGGTAATTTTAGTGTTATCACATGTATTTTTGTGTAATTGTGTTTTTACTTAGAGACCAATGGCCTTAGACAAGTTTAGCTAAAGACGGGTTAGGAGGTGCGGAGTGCACGCTCGTCAAAGTTAGCTTGATATCGCCACGACCAAGATGCGGGGGTCAAGGGGGTCGCGCCCCCTTGCGGGGTCAAGGGGCAGAGCCCCTTGCTGGGGCCCCGCTGCCAGGTCAGCGGGCGGGGGTCGAGGGGGGGACGCCCCTCGCGGGGTTTGGGGCAGCGCCCCAAAACCTAAACGATTTTTACTAAACGGTATTAACGTTTCCTGCCTAAAAACCCAACAGTTGCGTCTTTTCTTAACCAACACGACAGTTGGAAAAATAACTGTTAAACAGTTATTTTGTCTGGTTATCTTCACCAGGGGTTGGTTTCTTTTACAGTTAGAAGATTCATAACATTCGTAAGTTTTTCTGATTGATTTCTCGTGCCTTAGATTTCAATTGCAATCTGTCTTATCCGATTGAAGATTTCGTGAACCCGAGGCATATAGGGTCGAAATACTTTGATCTGAAAGTGATTACACGATTCAGATTGATATCCAGATTATAACCATTCACACACAAATTTCCTACAAAGATCAAAGTATTTCCTGGTTTTAATCATGGCTGATTCGGTGAAAGATATGACTACGAAGTTTGGAAAGTTAGACAAGTTCGAGGGTAGTGATTTCAGGCGTTGGCAGAAGAAGATGCATTTCCTTCTTACTACTTTGAAGGTTGTGTATGTTCTGAGTGCCCCTATGCCAGAATTTGTTGAAGAGGAGACACTGGAACAGACAAGGAAGCGATGCAAGTGGGAGAACGATGATTACATATGTCGTGGGCACATCTTGAACGGTATGTCTGATGCTTTATTTGATGTATACCAAAACGTGGAATCTGCGAAGGCGTTATGGGATCAACTTGAGTCAAAATACATGGCTGAAGATTCTTCTAGTAAGAAGTTTCTGGTTAGTAATTTTAACAATTACAGAATGGTTGATTCAAGGTCTGTGATGGAACAATATCACGAACTCCTTCGAATTCTGGGACAATACACCCAGCATGGTTTGCACATGGACGAGTCTATCTCGGTGTCTAGTATTATAGACAAACTTCCACCATCCTGGAAGGATTTTAAACACATGTTAAAACACAACAAAGAAGAGTTGTCTCTTGTACAACTTGGCAGTCACTTCCGTATAGAGGAAACTCTAAGGATGGAAGACGGTGGTAAAGGAAAGGGCAAAGAAATTGCTGGATCATCTTCTGTGAATATGGTTGAAGATGATAAGAATAAGAAAAACAACAAAAAGTCCAAAGGTAACAAACGAAAGTTCAATGATAATAAGAACGATTCCAACAACAAAAAGCCAAAGGGGGCTTGTTGGAAGTGTGGCAAACCTGGTCATTTTAAGAGGGATTGCCGGGGTAAGGGGAACAATGGTTCAAGCGGTTCAGGATCGGGACAAGGGTCTAAGGACCCAACTCCACAACAAGGTCTGATTGTTGATCATGTAAATTTTGATCATGTTATAATTCCTGTTACTAATTATGTATCACATATTTCTAAAATATGTTATGTACAGGATGATGAAATCGCTTGGTGGATTGACTCGGGTGCAACATGTCATGCATGTAAGGATCGTTGCTGGTTTGATACTTTTCATCCGATGCAAGATGGATCCGTTCTTCATATGGGAGACGAGTCAACCAAACCAATACTTGGACGTGGAAATGTTGTTTTAGAATTCAGTTCTGGAAAAACTATTACTTTACTTAATGTTGTGTATGTACCGGGGCTTAGGAAGAACCTTATGTCCGGTCCTGTGTTGAATAAATGTGGCTATAAGCAAGTGTATGAATCTGATAAGTATATCTTATCAAGACATGGTGTATTTGTTGGTTTCGGTTATTATAATAATGGCATGTTTATGTTAAATCTCAATAAAGTTCCTAATACTTTTAGTAGCATTTGCATGATTAGTTCTAAAGATGTTGATTCTGCTATGTGGCATGCACGATTAGGACATGTTCACTATAATCGTATGGCCGCTATGTCTAAGGATAATCTAATTCCAGAATTTGATAGTACCTTAGAAAAATGTAACACTTGCATGTTAACCAAGATCACTAGACAACCTTTCAAGGATATAAAACGGGATTCTAATGCTTTAGAATTGATACATAGTGATCTATGTGATTTTCATGCCACTCCTTCCTTAGGGAATAAAAAGTATGTAGTCACCTTTATAGATGATGCATCTAGATTTTGTTATGTTTATCTATGTCATGCTAAAGATGAAGCCTTAGATAAATTTAAAATCTATAAAACTGAGGTTGAGTTACAACAAAATGTTTTAATTAAAACTTTACGCACGGATAGAGGTGGTGAATATTATGATCCTAGTTATTTTCAATCTGTAGGCATCATACATGAGACTACGGCACCTTATACACCACAACAAAATGGTGTGTCCGAAAGGAAAAACAGGGCTCTTAAAGAAATGGTTAATTCCATGTTATCCTACTCGGGTTTGAGTGAAGGATTTTGGGGAGAAGCCATGTTGACGGCTTGCTATTTACTTAATAGAGTTCCTAATAAAAGGAACAAGGTTACCCCATATGAACTTTGGTACAAAAAACGACCTAACTTGTCATATTTACGAGTTTGGGGTTGTAGGGCTGTTGTGAGGCTCCCAGAACCCAAGAGGAAAAATTTGGGTGAAAAAGGTATTGATTGCATCTTTATTGGATATGCTGAGCATTCCAAGGCGTATAGATTCTATGTAATAGAACCTAATGAATATATATCCGTTAACTCGGTTATAGAGTCACGAGATGCAATGTTTGATGAAAAACGATTCACTTCAATACATCGACCCAAAAGTTTGATACCAAGTTCAAGTGAAGATCATATTGGAGAAACTCCAATTGAAACTCCTACAATTCGTAAGAGTAATAGAGCTCGGGTAGCTAAATCATTCGGATATGATTTTCAACTATATTTAGTTGAGGGATCTAGAGATGAGACTGGACCTCAGTATTCTTACTGTTATAGTATAGAAGAGGATCCAAGAACGTTTGATGAAGCTATGCAGTCTCGTGATGTTGCGTTCTGGAAAGAAGCAATTAATGATGAGATGGATTCAATTATAGAAAATAATACATGGATCTTATCTGATTTACCACCAGGTTGCAAACCTTTGAGTTGCAAATGGATCTTCAAAAGGAAGATGAAGGTTGATGGAACCATCGACAAGTTTAAAGCTAGATTGGTTATCCAAGGCTTTAGACAAAAGGAAGGTGTCGATTATTTCGATACTTATGCTCCTGTTGCTCGTATATCCACTATTAGATTATTGATTGCTTTGGCATCTACTTATAATCTAGTGATCCATCAAATGGATGTCAAAACAGCATTCTTGAATGGTGATTTGGAAGAGGAGGTATATATGAAGCAACCAGAAGGATTTGTTATGCCTGGAAATGAGCATAAGGTGTGTAAATTAGTTAAATCATTATATGGACTCAAACAGGCACCAAAACAGTGGCATCAAAAATTTGATGAGGTTGTCTTGTCTAGTGGGTTTGTACTAAACCAGTCTGATAAGTGTGTATACTGCAAATTTGATAAATATGGTAAAGGAGTTATCATTTGCTTGTATGTTGATGACATGTTGATCTTTGGAACTGATCAAGATCAAGTTGATAAAACCAAAGAGTTTTTGTCATCTAGTTTCTCCATGAAGGACATGGGGGAGGCTGATGTGATCCTTGGTATAAGGATCAAGCGGTTGGACAAGGGTATTATGATCACTCAATCACATTACATTGAGAAAATACTCAAGAAGTTTAAATGTGATGATTGTTGTCCAGTTAGCACTCCTCTGGATCCTACCATCAAACTTATGCCTAATACAGGCAAGGCTGTAAATCAACTTGAGTACTCAAGGGCAATTGGTTGCTTGATGTATGCTATGACAAGCACAAGACCAGATATTACATATGCAGTGGGAAAATTGAGTAGGTACACTAGTAATCCTAGTACTCATCACTGGCATGCTGTAATGCGGGTATTCAAGTACTTGAAGAAAACCATGGATTATGGTTTGCTTTATGTTGGGTTTCCTACAGTTTTAGAAGGATATTCTGATGCTAGTTGGATAACTAATTCAGAAGATCATACTTCTACAACTGGTTGGGTATTTTTGCTTAGTGGAGGTGCCATCTCATGGGCTTCAAAGAAGCAAACTTGTATTACTGACTCAACAATGGAAGCTGAGTTTGTTGCTTTAGCTGCGGCTGGTAAAGAGGCAGATTGGTTGAGGAATCTGATATATGAGATTCCATTGTGGCCAAAACCAATTTCTCCTATTTCTATTCATTGTGATAGTGCAGCCACTTTGGCTAAGGCATATTGTCAAATATACAATGGAAAGTCTAGACACTTAGGTGTTAGACATAGTATGGTTCGTGAGCTTATTACAACTGGAGTGATATCAGTGGATTTTGTTAGATCTCAACAAAACCTGGCGGATCACTTGACAAAAGGTTTAGCCCGATACTTAGTGCACAAGTCGGCTATGGGGGTGGGTTTAGAGTCCATCAAAATTTCTAATGATGAGATACCCAATTCCCTTCTAGCTAACGCTAGGAGCTGAATTCAATGTGGAAAGCTCATTGTTAGTGATTGGAGCACAATCATATAATCATCCCAAGGTATGTGCTCGGTTCTGCAGATTATGTTAGGTTGAAGTTTAACTTCTTAATAGTTCTTTTGAAAAATTGCATATGCAGGTGCAAGAATAAAAGGACTACCTATGTGAGCATGGAGTTTTGCCGCTTCAGGAAGCTTTGGACTGGGTTTCTATATGCTCATTAAAGGATATGGACACATGGCTTGTAATAGTGTCAAGTTATAAACTTTAGAATGTTTAAGTAACTTATGTGTATATTATCTTCGGGTATTCATATGAATTGAAGGGTTCAATCCTTAGTGACACCCTGATTTTCGAATTTCTGGAATGCGTAATATACTAAGTGAAAATTCAATCTTCGTGACATTTTCATTATGCATGAGTTTGGTTCTTTTGTGTATTTTAGTAAATCGGGGATTACACTAAAATGGGGGAGGAATGTTGGTAATTTTAGTGTTATCACATGTATTTTTGTGTAATTGTGTTTTTACTTAGAGACCAATGGCCTTAGACAAGTTTAGCTAAAGACGGGTTAGGAGGTGCGGAGTGCACGCTCGTCAAAGTTAGCTTGATATCGCCACGACCAAGATGCGGGGGTCAAGGGGGCCGCGCCCCCTTGCGGGGTCAAGGGGCAGAGCCCCTTGCTGGGGCCCCGCTGCCAGGTCAGCGGGCGGGGGTCGAGGGGGGGACGCCCCTCGCGGGGTTTGGGGCAGCGCCCCAAAACCTAAACGATTTTTACTAAACGGTATTAACGTTTCCTGCCTAAAAACCCAACAGTTGCGTCTTTTCTTAACCAACACGACAGTTGGAAAAATAACTGTTAAACAGTTATTTTGTCTGGTTATCTTCACCAGGGGTTGGTTTCTTTTACAGTTAGAAGATTCATAACATTCGTAAGTTTTTCTGATTGATTTCTCGTGCCTTAGATTTCAATTGCAATCTGTCTTATCCGATTGAAGATTTCGTGAACCCGAGGCATATAGGGTCGAAATACTTTGATCTGAAAGTGATTACACGATTCAGATTGATATCCAAATTATAACCATTCACACACAAATTTCCTACAATTAGGAAGTCTGTTGATGTTGTTGTGCCCAAACCGTCAGATGGGCGGTCTTATAGTACTGTTGTTGGTTTCGGGGTTTGTCCTTGTACTCTTGACCCTATGCTTGTTAAGATTTATACTGAAAGTGGTTGTCCGCATGAGACTAAGATTAATACCACTTGGCTGGTTGAGGTTTTTAGGTTAAGCTCGGGGGATTGGAAGAGTTTGTCTGTCGGTTTGCCACGAAGGAATATTGCCGTCAGTGGGAATCAGGTAGTCGTTGATAGATTTATTTATTGGTCTTCTTTTGATATGATTAGTGGTTGTCATCTGATTTTGTCATTTGATATGATACGTGAAGAGTTTTCAGAAATACGTCTTCCTGATAGTTTATTAAGAGCTAATGTTGACACTGCCATGGGGTTGAGTATACGTAACTTAGAAGAGTCTGTTGTTATGCTGCAGTTTGCCTGTGAGATGGCTTTTAGACATGAATTTGTTGTATGGATGATGGGCAATGGTGATCCGAAATCATTTGAAAATGTATACACCATTAAGGGTAACAATATACTCGATGCACCAATAATCGACGTACTTGCATTTAGGAAGAACGGAGAACCTATAGTTGCAATGAGAAAGCTGGGAGTTGAAACATATGATTATCAACTTTTTGTTTATGAACGCAACTCGCGACATGTCAAGCATATTGGGATTTCTGCAAAACAATATTCATTCTTTGTGAGTTCCTACAAGGAAACACTTCTTTTACTCGATCACTGAGATTGCAGAATCTGCTTGTCATAATTTGAAGACAGATAACACATAATGTGGAGATAAGAACATGTAACTTGATGCATTTATCTGCAATTTAACTGAATGATATTAGATATGTTTTTAATTGCTATTTATTCTGTTTGCATTGCAAGCTGATCCGCTAGACCGCTATCTCATGTTGAGAGTATGACAATATTTTGCATGCATTAGTTATCGTTAATGCTACTCAGAGTGACCAAGGTAAACTAAAAAAGAAAATGATGAATTGAATAATGGAGACACAGTTAATCTTTGATCTCACATGATCATTTAACAGAAACACAGTCTTGTTATACACCATTCTTAATAACCGAAGAAGGGTCGACAATATGTTCCAAAGATTCCATATTTAAGCATCGTAATTGTTTCTGATGTTAATGTATCGCCACTGATTACCTTGGTCAATTAGCGGAGATCATAAACAAGATAACCAGCAATTCAGCACCTTATAAATATAAGCATGTCCAAACAATTACTATACATCATCTTATAAATATAGGCGTCATAATTGTTTTTAATGTTAATGTATTGCCACTGATTTGGTTGAAGCTGTTAAATATTTTGAGTAAAAGCAATTTACTTCAAATTTTTGAGGTAAATCTTGCAGCCTATTGTGTTTCTAGGTTTAATAGTGTGTCAAATGATGCTGAAACTTCTGTTTTTGAAGGTTCAGGGTCTGCATATTTACATGATATCTAAGCAAGGTCATATTAATAATTGTCAGAATTGTTACAGTTGCTAACTAGTTGTAGCAGGAAGTTTACCAGGAAGCACGGAGGAATGTTCAACAGTTCAAGGTGTGTCCTCATATACTTACCTTACTATTAGAAATAACTGTTGTTACTGGTGATGTTAAAATTGTTGCTGCAATCAGTGACGGAACCACGAAAGTGAGTAGTGGGGGGCAATTTTTTTTTTTTACAATATCAACAAAATGCGAAAAAAAAACTGTTATCGAAATGATAAATCGAGTATTTTTACTTAAAATGAAGGGTTTATAACGTGTTAGAGCATTGAATATTGAGATTTAGTATATGGGTGGGGGGCAATTTGAGTTTTTGGTGGGGGTCATTTTCGAAAAAACCTCACAATCGGAAAAAATTTACACTAAAATCTCATTTTGTCGGACTAGCCATGGGGGGCACCTGCCCCCCATATTTTATACTTAAATCCGTCCCTGGCTACAATTATATACTGTATGTTTTTATGGTTTAACGAGCAGCACATAGTTTGGCATAGAAATGATGCATTAAAGATGTCCATATATCAGAGATGGATAAAGCAGGTAAAGTCCAGCCCTGCCTGGTCTTACCCGACCAAGCCTATATGAGATTATCAGGCTAACTTTCAGGTCGTTTAAGCCCGGTCTGGCGCGAGTTTTAGCCTAGGCCGGTTTAAGCACGGTCAAGTGATCTTTTATTAGTCCCTGAACTTTTTGGAAGGTTGTCTATGTGATTTGAACTTTAATTGTGTCTTAAACAAGCAATCAGTGAAGAGAGATATAGATATCCAATGAACAATCCTAAGATGAACACTACAGTTAGTTCTCCAAAACCTTATCAGTAAGCCTCCTAAGTTGATTTTTTCTTGATAATGCAATAAGCCTCTTAGGGTGAACATTACTGTTTCCGTGTCTCAATCCCATAAAAACTTCGAATACAAAACAATATTAAGCACAACACAAAAGATGGTACAAGATGTTTCATACGACCTCTTGCGTTTTCAAAAAAGGGTGGCACTTACCAGTTACCAATCTGATGCAGATACATTAAATTCTCTATAGCCTACAGAGTAATTATTACCGTAAGAGAATGATCATGTCTCATTCATTATCCCAAGGGGTTTATAAAGAGTTAATACATATCCATCCTAACTAACTATAAAATAATTATGGATGCAATATACATTCCATATATACATAATACAAGAGATATATTCTAATATTCTAATAGACCCCGCAGTCGAAGCGGGAGGAGGACGGACGCTGAGACTATCTCGAAAATCATCAAACAAAACACGAGGCAAGCCTTTGGTAAAAATGTCGGCAATCTGATAGCGGGATGGAACATGTAAAACGCGAACTTCACCACGTGCCACCTTTTCACGTACAAAATGAATATCCATCTCGATATGTTTGGTACGTTGATGTTGTACCGGATTGCCCGAAAGAAAAATGGCACTCACATTATCACAATAAACAAGAGTGGCCTTTTGAAGAGGACAATGTAGTTCAAGGAGAAGATTGCGCAGCCAACAAGACTCGGAAACCACATTAGCAACCCCGCGGTATTCCGCTTCAGCACTTGAGCGTGAAAGTGTAGGTTGTCGCTTCGAAGACCATGAAATCAGGTTATCACCAAGGTATACACAATACCCAGAGGTCGAGCGACGAGTATCTGGACACCTTCCCCAATCAGCATCGGTGTAGGAGACTAAAGCGGAATAGGGTGACTTATAAAGATGTAACCCATAATGTAAAGTACCTTGAACATAGCGTATGATACGCTTAAGCGCTGTCATGTGTTCCTCTCGTGGATCATGCATGTGTAGGCAGATTTGTTGCACGACATAAGAGATGTCGGGGCATGTAAATGTAAGATATTGTAAAGCCCCCGCAAGACTTCGATAGTGCGTTGGATCAGAATAAGAATGTCCAGAATTATCACTCAGTTTGGCCTTAGTGTCAACAGGTGTGGAAGAAGATTTACATGATGACATACCAGCCCTTTCAATGATTTCTGAAGCATACTGCGACTGGCTAAGAAACAGTCCATGTTGATGTCGTTGAACTGCAATACCCAAAAAATAGTTCAATGGTCCTAGATCCTTCATGGCAAACTCTTGAGCAAGAAGATCAATAAGAGAATGTCGAAGTGCATCAGAAGATGTGGTAAGGATAATATCATCAACATAAAGTAGAAGATAAGCCAAGTCCGTGCCCTTTTGGTATATGAACAAAGAATGATCTGATTTACTATGGACAAAACCAATCGTATAGACAAAATCTGCAAAACGTTGGTACCAAGCACGAGGTGCTTGCTTCAAGCCATAAAGGGACTTCTTTAATAAGCACACGTAGTCAGGATGTTTAGAATCGCGAAAACCCATTGGTTGATGCATGCATACGGTTTCATGAAGTGTACCATGTAAGAAAGCGTTTTTAACATCCAATTGATGGATAGACCAAGACTTGGAAATTGCCAAACTCAGAACCATACGAATAGTCGCGGGTTTAACCACGAGACTAAAAGTTTCATCACAATCCACTCCAACTTGTTGAGACCTGCCATCACCAACCAAGCGAGCTTTGTATCGCTCAAAAGAACCACCTGATCGCATTTTATGGCGAAATATCCACATAGAACTTACATATCATTAGTACGAGGTACAAGTACCCAAGTCTTATTCTCAATAAGAGCATTATACTCGCCAATCATGGCATTTTTCCAATTGGGATCAGACAAAGCATCTTTCGGGTTACAGGGAACTGGACAAGGAGAGATGATGGTTGTAAGATTGATAGGGTTTATTTGTTTTATTTGTTTGGAAATACCTGACATGCTACGCGTGTGAATGGTACGAGGAGGGGTAGGGCTAGGGGTAGTGGAGGTAGTGGATAGACGTACGGTTGTCGTGGGGCAAGAGATGGTACACCGACGCCTTACATATTGAAGGATGGGTAGTTGAGGTGAGTTGATGAAGGTGGACTGAGAAGAAGGTCTGATGGGAGATGTAGTAGGACCAGACTGAGATGGGACTGTGTTGTGATTTAGAGGTACAGGAGGATCCGATGGGTTGATATGATTTTGGAGTGAAGTAGGCTGATGGTTTGTTTTTGGAGATGTAGGCTGGTGTGGAGATGTAGGCTGGTGTGGAAAAGTGGTTTGAGTCGATTGTGGCGCAAGGTCAGTCCCATTAGTGTTTGTTTCTGAAGAAATAAATGGGGCAATGAGTGGGTGAACACCATGGTTAAGGAAACGATAAGTGGGGGGTGCTGGAGTATGTAGGTTGGCAAATGGGAACTGAGATTCATCAAAGATAACGTGTCGAGAAAGAATGACTTTATTAGTGGCTAAATCATAACATTTGTATCCTCTATGGTTTTGCGGGTATCCCAAAAACACACATGGAGAAGAGCGTGGTTGAAGTTTATTGATTGTGGTGGATGGAATAAGAGGATAACATAGACACCCGAAAACACGAAGATGGGTGTAAGTGGGAACACGTTTGTATAATATTTGTGTTGGTGAGTGGTGATCTAGAAGCTCGCTAGGGAGAATATTGAGGATGTAGGTGGCCATTTCAAGCGCATGATGCCAAAATTTTGGCGGCATAGAGGAGTGCGCCAAGAGGGTGCATATAATATTGTTGATGGCTCGTATTTTTCGTTCGGCCTTGCCATTTTGAGAGGAGGTGTGGGGACAAGAAAAACGAAACATCATGCCATTTTGTTTGCAAAATTGATGAAAGTGAGAGTTGTTATATTCGGTGCCATTGTCACACTGGAAGGTTTTGACATTTATGTTAAATTGTGTACGAATTAAGTTGTATAAAGATATAAAGGTAGTATACACTTGTGATTTCTGGGCAAGTGGAAATGTCCATAGAAAATTAGAATAATCGTCCAGAAATAAAATGTAGTATTTATGACCACCTGAGCTTAAGACGGGAGAAGTCCATAAACCACTATGCAATATATCAAATGGCATCAAAGTAAAAGAAGATGAATCAGAAAATGGTAGTTTAATATGTTTGCCAAAGACACAAGATTGACAAAAAGAGCTCCTGGATGAATTACATTTAATGTAATTTTTATTCTTAAGCGAGCGTAATACATTAACGCCCGGATGACCTAAACGGTGATGCCATAGATCTTGAGAAAAAACAGCAAAGGTAGAAGGCGAGGTAAGTAGCTTGAGTGTGGAATTGGTGATTGGATATAGATCCCCAATGCTATTACACCGCATGATTGGTGTCCCCGTTTGAAAATTGTAAACAGAAAAACCATATGGATCAAAAGCAATAGTGAGATTGTTATCAGTGGAGAGACGACGAACAGATATTAGGTTTTTGATAAGGTGAGGAGCATGTAAGACATTTTTTAAATGTAAAGGAGGGTAAGGTGGGGGCAGATGCATATGTCCATAGCCACGAATTGGAACGGTATTACCATTACCAACGAGTATGTGTTTTGAAATGCTCAAATTAAAATAAGACGAGAAAGTACCTTGGGATGTGGTCATGTGTGAAGTAGCACCCGTATCCATGTACCGCTGATCATCAGGAGGATTAAGAGACATAGTATTGAAAGCTTGATCAAGTTCAGTAGGGACTGCAGATGCAGCATATGTCTGAGCAGGCCTTGGGCCGAGTATACCTTGGCGTCCAGAAGGTGGAGGAGTGTAGCGAGACCATGGAGCAGTTAGAAAAGACGGTGGTGGTGGGGCCCACTGATAAGGAGACCAAGCCAAGGGACCATATGGAGTCCATTGTTGATATTGTGACTGCTGATTAGAACGACCACGTCCACGACCTCGGCCACCATTACGACCACCACCATGAAATCCATCGTTCCTGCCACGTCCATGATTAAAGCTGTCATTACGCTGATGTGACTGGTTGGGAGAATTAGAAGTGGTGTTGTTCTGATGTTTGTGGTTTGGCGTGGTAGAGGGAGCAGCAGCGGCAACAAGGGCTATTCCAGAAGCAATGGAAGCATTTGCTGCTTGTTTGTTTTTGCGAGTCTCTTCAAGAACTAACCTGGAACGAGCTTCATAGAATTGCGGTAGTGGATCGCTTTGTTGAATGAAACTTGCAACATTATCATAGCTTTCGTTGAGACCTGCTATGAGTTGCAAGACAGGACGATTATTGGAGACAGGAGCTCCAACATTAGTGAGTTGATCCGAGAGCATCCTAAGTTCTTGACAATAAGATGAAACGGAAGAAAAGTTGTCAAGACGTGTATTGGTGAATTCCTGTTCCAAATGAACAGCACTGGAGTTCTTATTATCTTGAAAAATATTTTTCAAGCGTGACCATGCTTTCTCAGCGGTGGTGTCGGGTTCAAGAATGGTATGCATTAGGTCATTGGAGATGGTGCTATAGATCCACTGAAGGACGATAGCATCCAAGGTCGACCATGTTTCAGGATCAACAACTTTGGGTTGAGGGGCATCTTTTGGTGGTGGTGTGGAAGAAGTAGCGGGTGGTGGTGGGGGGATGATGTGGTCAATAACCTTGTATGCACGACAATGGATCTTGAAAAGTTTCGACCAAGATAGGTACTGGCCATTCTCGAAACTGAGTTCAACAGTAAAGATGTTTTTGATGCTGGAGATAGTGAGGGCTGGATGGATCTTTTGTTCTGCCATTAGAGAGGCTAAAAATCGAAGATAAGATGATTAGAAAATGAAGGAGGCGATTTTTAGGTTTAGGTATTAGGGAGGCCTGATACCATGTAAGAGAATGATCGTGTCTCATTCATTATCCCCAAGGGGTTTATATACAAGAGTTAATACATATCCATCCTAACTAACTATAAGATAATTATGGATGCAATATACATTCCATATATACATAATACAGGAGATATATTCTAATCTTCTAATAATTACGTATGAACATTTTCCATGTCTTGATTGCATTAAAACTATAAGATCGTCCATATTTTAACTTTTGAAATCAGGACGGGTAAATCAAATCTGATTTGGCTGAGCCTGACCCGTGATCAGCACGCTAGGCCTTGCAAGGGTTCGGCCCCCGGGCTTTGCCCATCTCTAGATAATATCATAACTTTTGGATATTGAGTTCTTGAAAACGATTAAAAGAAATCTCTCAATTACGATAAAACTGTCACAAGGATCTGAAATGTGCGTTAAACTCATGACAATGACTGCATGTTGCACTTTTGAATGGGTCAACTTAGTAAAGTTAATTTTGAGCCATAACGTATGGTATCATGTTTATATGCTTTTAGATCAAGAACGCCTGTAGCTAGTCAAATACCATTGGCCATTACTTATCGACCTCATTTCTAATATTATGGGTCCTAATATGATGACTAATACATCATCATAACAAGTAACATTGCCATTTGTGACATTTAATGTTGTTTGCTAATAAGATTATGCTGAGATTTTAGCGACAATGGTTCAGATTCATCCTAACATTGTTAGCCATTGCCAACAATTGTTAAGCTGTTAGGTTATTCAATCTTTTTCTATGTTTGTAACTCGCCTGGATTCATCCTACCATTAAAAATTGCATTTCCTGTTTGTTGGCATATCTTACTGAGATTTTGTATGATTATGTCTGAAATAGGTTTTCGCCATTTGCTAACATGAACCCGTTTATCGCGCTTACTTGAGTTTATTTAGAGGTGTGTTTTAGCTTGCACAAACCAAAGGTGGGCTCATACATCAACATTTTACAATTGTAATTCATATTCACATGTGTTATGTTTCCGTTATCAAGTAAGGTGAAGACTAGTATCGAAACAAACGCTTTAACGAATATTCAGTTTATTGTTGATTCGGTTTACTAGTATGAGAAAATTTCAGTTCAAGTCATGTCATGCCTTTGTTCTAAAAAAGGGGCAAGATTTGACTTGGATTAGAGATTCAATAACATGACGTGAAATGAATTTTCCGCATACTGCTTAAAGTCATTTGTGGAACAGTTCAGCTGGAGATCATGAGTTCATGACCATAAGGTGTAATATGCTTGCTATTCAAGTGTCTAATTTGACGACAATATAGAACATTCCAAGGGAGCATTAGTGTTGATGACTTGATGATGAACGTAATTGTGATGGGTAAATTGGCTGGAAGAGTTGTTGGCGTATGTCTCCGGAACATGGCCGAAGGCATGCCACTTTCACCGAAGATATTGCCACGTAGGAAAGAGAAAGGAGACAAGATCCCCATATCTCGGGAGACCTTGTTTTACCCAAAGGGCAAGGTTTTATCCAATGGATCCAGCCATTAACCGCCGCCTACTTTATATTGTATGTGAGAATAGGGTACTGTGCATGATACATGTCTCGATGACATGACTAATCAGCTAGGTATACTTTTATTTTGGGTATAAATACCCAAGGGCATTCACTACATTCAATTCTACTTAATAGTATTCTTCCGGTATTCCACACCGGATACCAATCTAGTGATAGTTACTTACTCTCACGCCGGAGCTTGGTCTCGGGTTCACACCTGGGACGAGTTAACGTGCGTTCCTTTATTGCAGGATAGGCCCAACCTACAAGCAAACCATACACGAGACCGAAGCTTAATCTATACACGCCAAGTGCCTACGGATTTTTGGTTTCAACATTTGGCGCCATCCGTGGGACCCTAAACTCGAATCTCCAAATAGCTATTAATGCCAAGACCTTCGGGAATTGGGTCTCCTTTGATCATATCATCGGAACGTGATAATACCACAACGGGAGGAGAGACAGAGACACCTTCCACGTTACAGCAGAAGATTCTTGAAAGTGTAAGCGAGTTGCGGAACTTGGTGGGACGCTATAATGCCGTAGGGCAAAAGCCTCTTATTCCCATGAAGTTAGTCTTCGACGAAGAACCATAGGAAACTCACAGGGAGAAGCCCGAAGCATCAAAGACTCACAAAGATGCCGATAAGTCAGCCGATGACTTACAAAAACCTTTCAAGGATGCCGTTCACCAGGAAGATCATCGAATTCTAGTCACCAAAACACATCCTCCCAGCAACACTGAAATTATACATCGGTGCCACAGATCCCAATGATCACATAACACTTTTCGCCGGTGCGGTGTAGGTTTTTTCAGCAGACGTTGGACGGAGCAGCAGGATGATGGTTTGAAAGACTACCACCGGGAAGTATAGGGCATTGGGATGACCTAAGGGATAAGTTCCTCGAAAGGTTTGCCTTAAGAAGGAAAAGTCTCAGAAGCCCCATGGAAATCACAAGTATCGTAAGGAAGGCTCATGAATCGCTTCCAGCGTTCAAGGAAAGATGGACTGACGAGGCCAGCTACATACAAGGGGTACCGGAGGTCATGAAAATTACCGCCTTTACCGCCGGAGCTAAATGTCCAGAGTTGTCCCGACGTTTTTCGGATGACGAGCCAAAAACGGTGGCTGAAATGTTCAGGAGTGTTGATGACTTTGCTAAATCTGAAGAGGCTTATAAGAACACAGAACTACCGCAGGGTGAAGGAAGCGAAAGAAGTGGAAAATCCATGAAAGAAGATAAGTACTTTTCAGGAAAAAACTCCAACCGCCACAAAAACAAAGGTGACTACAGACCGAAACCTGCATACTCACCATACCTTCCACCCATGAGCCCGAATAACTCAAGAAGAAATCAGTATCAACGCCCCGGACTCGAGACGTTGACCAAGTTCCCTAAAGAAATTCTGGCAACAGAATTACAGCTTCAGTTGCCTCAACCTCCGCTCATAAAGGGCATGGTCCGCCCAGAAAACATGGACAAATATTGTGATTATCATAGGGAGAAGGGTCACCTCACTAATGATTGTCAGCAGTTGAGAAAGCAACTAGAAGCGACACTTAAATCAGGAAAGTTAAACCATTTCGTTAAGGATCTGTGAGGCAGAGTGAATAAAGGAAATCAGGGAAGAGGAAATAGAGGAGGCGACTACAAGGACAAAACAATAAACATGATAAGCAATAAGTGTTGTGGGATGAAGCGAAAGGAAGTATGCAAGATCGAAGTTGACTGGATGAATGCCCCAATATATTTCCATCCAGTGACTGAATCCGAAGCCTCAGACGATCCTTTGATATTCGAAGCGGAAATAAAAGGCTATTGGGTGAAACGTGTGTTCGTTGATGAAGGTGAAACTATGGAAGTAATGTTTGAGCATTGTTTCATGAATTTGGATCCAGATATAAGACGAAGGTTAACACCGGACCCTGTCAAAGTTCTGAGCTTCTCGGGCGAGGAAACAACACCTTTGGGAAAAATCAAGCTAGAAGTAACCTTCGGATCACATGACATGGAAAGAAAAACAACAATGACTTTATGTGTTATCAGAGCTCCATCAACCTACAACATCATTCTTGGTCAAACCGGGATTAGAGAACTGAGAGCCATACCTTCCACAATACACTCCGCAATGAAGTTTCCCACTCCTGGCGGCATCGTTACGTTGAGGACAAAAGAAATAGCAATTTATGAATGCAGGGTGATTGAGGATGGTCAGAAGATAGCAAAAGAAAAGGCTACGACCGTGGGGAAAGAATTAGATAAATGGGTTGCATTTGAAAAGTTCAATCAGCAAGAAAGGATAGAAGGAGAGATGAAGGAGCAAGTCAGCGTCCATCCCAGATATCCAGAACAGTTGGTGACCATAGGAAGGCTGTTCACAAAAAAGTGCCGATTGCAGCTAATAGATCTGTTGAAGAATAGCACAAACGTTTTTGCTTGGGAGCCATCAGACATGACGGGAGTTCCTAAGAGAATTATCAAACACTCACTCAACGTGGATCCAACGAGAACCCCAGTGGCCCAGAAGAGAAGAACTTTGGGTGAGGAAAAAAGCCGAGCAGTCCAAAGGGACGTGGTAGATCTGCCGGAAGCTTGAATAGTAAGACCGGTTCGGTATCCTACCTGGATCTCTAACCCTTTTCTCGTAAAAAAGCCGAACAGTGATTGGCGAATGTGCATTGACTTCAAAACCTCAACTTGGCATGTCCCAAGGACTACTACCCTTTGCCTGACATCGATGTTAAGATTGGTTCGGTCATGGGTTTCAAGTTCAAATGTTTTCTCGATGCATACAAGGGGTACCATCAAGTGCTCATGGATAACGAAGACGAAGAAAAAATGGCTTTCTATACGGATGAAGGGACACTTTGTTACACCAAAATGCCCTTTGGGCTCAAGAATGACTGAGCCACATACCAACGGTTGGTGGACTCCGTGTTGCAATCACAAATAGGAACAAATTTAGAAGCCTATGTTGACGACCTGATGATCAAGAGCAAAACTGAGGAGAAAATGATCGAGGACATCAAAGAAACATTTGACAACTTAAGAAAAATTAACATGAAGCTGAATCCAAAAAAGTGTTCCTTTGGGGTAGAGGAAGGTAAGTTCCTGGGGTATATGGTGACTTCCGAAGGAATCCGAGCGAATCCCAAGAAGACGAACTCCATCTCCGAAATGCGATCACCAAGGACATGGAAAGAAATGCAATCTCTTAGTGGAAAGCTGGTAGATTTAAATCGTTTCTTGTCCAAGTCAGCAGAACGCTCACTCCCGTTTTTCGAAACTTTGAAAAACATAACTAAGGAAAACAAAGAGGAATATTGTTGGGAATAAATTAAGGCCAGATCACTTGAACGCTGACAAGAACAACTTAAGCGTTGACAAGAACAAAGTGAGCGCTGACAGCTCAAGCGTTGACAAGTTAAAGTCAAGCGTTGACAGATTGAAGACAAGCACTGATGGAAGATATAAGCTACACGTTTATTATGTTCTAGAATACTTCTAGTAAGGATAGAAACGACAATGTATTTTCTATGTTTATCTTTACCTAGAATAGTTGATACGTAGCTTATTGTACAAGGCTTCTTAGTCTATAAAAGAAGGCCTTTAGGTTAATGTTTAATATCAAGTTTTATATAAGTTTTCATTCGTAAACATCTTTCATTGTAAGCAAGTTCGACATTCATAATCAAAGTGAAAGTTTTGTTTACATCTTTTGTTCTTGTTTAAGTATTAAATTCCGCATAATACTTAGATTCACAAAGCATATAACAAAGGTTTCTCTACGTGTTATACTTGATCTAATCTCGTATACACAAAGCTAATCGATCTAAGTTTGGGATCAACAAGTGGTATCAGAGCTTGTTGAGGAACTTTTGATCTTTAAAGAACACCAGAACGATATACGAACACCAAAACCCTAATTTTCTCAAAACCCTAAAAACATCATGTCTGAAGCGATAACCTCCTCATCCTCACCCTTACCAAACATCAAGATTCCCATGCTTGATGCAACCAACTTTGACTAATGGAGGTTCAACTTTGAACAATATCTGGGGATCTTTGACTACACACTCTGGGAGATTATTGAATATGGAAACTCATTCAATAAGGCTCAAAAGATTCAGGATGCCATTACGGCAAGATCAGCTATTGAAGGATGTCCTGATGAAGATAAGAAAGAAAAACCTGGAGATGGTAGAGTTGTAAGTGCTGAAGATATTGCAAAGAAAAGGGCTGACATGAAAGCCTAAATATTCTGAAAGTCTCTTTGGGACAAGAAAATCAGCACAAATATAGAAGCTATGAATCTGCTAAGGATCTTTGGGAAGCAATTGAAGTTGCATATGGTGGTAATGCAGACACTAAGGAAGAAAATAAAAAGCAACTTCTGCATGATTATGCTGTCTTCAAAGCTCAGCCCAATGAGAAACTGAGTAGTGTGAGAAGCAGATTGCTTGACATCACAAGCAAGTTGTCCTTCATGGGGACACAAGTTGGTGATGTTGACACCAATGCTACTTTTCTGAAAAGTCTTGGTGAGGCATGGAAGATTGAGGCAAGATCTATTCTTGCCAATAATACTTACAAGAGCTCCTCGTTTGAAGACATCTACAACAAACTAAGACTGTTGGAAGATGAAACTCTTTCAGCACATGGAAGCAAAGCTAGCACCAGCAACATGACCTTCTTCTCTCATAGTGAAGGTCAATTCAATCAGAAGGACTCTTTTATGCATCCAGTTACTGGATCATCATTTGTCAGCGCTGGAACAAGTCCTGTCAACGTCTCTTTTTCAGACGCTGACACATTCATAAATGACTGCCCAAGAGTTAAACCTGCTGGTTTGGATTTGGATACTGTGTGTGCTTACATTGCTTCTTTGCCCAATGGTTCAGTGATTACATATGAGGACCTTGAGCAGATAAGTGATGAATACTTGGAAGAGATGGACATCAAGTGGAACATGGCTCTTGCTAGTATAAGAGCAAATAGGTGGAATAGAAGGTTCAAGAAGAAGATGACCTTCAATGCTAAAGACACTGCTGGATTTGATAAATCCAAAGTTGAGTGCTACAACTGTCATCGCATGGGGCACTTCATGAGGGAATGCAGATCTCCTAGAAGATCTGATGCTGGTAAACCCTCAAGTCAGGTTGTTAAAGCTCAAGACTCCAAAGCCATGGTTGCAGTTCAAGGAATTGATGGTACTGGATGGGATTGGAGCTATCTGGCTAAGGATGCTGAAGAGGACAAAGCTTTGATTGCTGATATTGAAGAAGAAGAGCATGTTGAATATGCTCTCATGGCACATTCCTCTTCTTCATCTGATAATGAGGTATATGATGATGCTTTTTGTAGCAAAGGTTGTAGGTTAAACACTAACAGACTTAATAAAGAGGTGTTAAAACTAAAAGAGGATATAAGCACTGAAAGGTGTAAATTATCCAATTACCAACTAGCTCTTACTGAAATTGAGAAAACCGTTTCTGAATACAAGAAAATGGAATTTGATTTAAAAGATAAGATAAATATCTTAAAACATGAGCTAGAGGGTAGTATGGATATTAGAAATATCATGTCAAAGGTCAATAAAGACCTACAGGCTAAGTTAGATGAGGCCATTAAGAATAAAGATAATGTTGACCTCAAGATTCAAAGATTTGATAGAGCCACCCAAGCCCTAGGAGACTGTGTAGCTAAACAAAGGGATCCCATAGATATGACTGGGATTGGGATGAATGATTACTCTCTGGTTCCACCACCAGCTGGTGACTTCTATGGTGTCCTTAGAAAGGATTTATCTTGGACTGGTATACCAGAATGCCAAGAAGAGGAATTCTCTCCTCCACCAAGAGTTGTCACTCCAGTAGAAGAGTATCAACAAAAACTGACTGACCTAAATGAGTGGAAGAAAGCTAACCCTACTTTATTTGTTAAGGGAGGTTTGCTATGTGAAAGTCCCAATGAATCACCACCCATTAAGGTTACTCACCCAGTTACTGGTGAAGCTGTTGACCTAGGCTCAAACACTGTTAGAAGACCTACCATTAAATATGCAGAGATGTATAGAAATAATAGGTCACCCAAGAGCCAAGTTAACAAGCATGGAATAGGTTTCTTTGCTTCTAGACCTAAGAGTGTGTCTAAGAAAGCCTGTTATACTTGTGGTAGCTTTTCACATTTGGCATACAAGTGTGTCAACGCTCCCAAAGCCAGCGCTGATAGGAACAATTTCAGCGTTGATAGGAAGAAAGTCAACGTTGTTAGGAAGTCAAACGTTGTCAGACCCAAACCTTGTGTGCAGCAAAGTCCACAAGTGATTAGACCTGCCCCATTCTTCTCTAGAAGGTCTAACACTCATGGACAAAGACCTTTTCAAAAGACAAACACCTGGTCAAATAGGCAATGGGTTCCTGTAGCAAACCCTAGGTTCAACGCTGACAAGGGTAATTTCAGCGTTGACAGGACAAAATCCAACGCTGACAGAAACGTGACCAGACCTAAGTATTTGCAGCCACAAGGTAAGGGGTCTAAAGCTTCTTCAAGCTTAACATGGAGACCCAAGAAATATCAAAACCCTAATAATAATGGAATTTCAATGACTTGCAACAGGTTTAATTACATTTCAAAAGTCATTACAAAACCAATTGGGGTTAACTGGGTTTTTCATCCTAAAAGGGATGAGAATGGGGTTGTTGTGAGAACTAAGTCTGTTCTTATTGAACAACCAGATGAATTCAAGTCTTCTGAGACTTGGGTTCCCAAAGAAAACTAATTTGTTTTCTTTATGTGCAGGGCATTCAAAAGCAGATCAATGATTATGGATATTGGGATAGTGGATGCTCAAGGCACATGACAGGAAAGGAAGACTATCTGACGAACTTCTCTCCTATTAAAGATGGTGATAAGGTATACTTTGGAGGGGGCTACGGCACCATCACAGGCAAAGGAACCCTTCTCACCAATAATCTACGTTTTGAGAACGTCTTCCTGGTAAAAGAACTGGACTATAATCTGTTTAGTGTATCACAAGTGTGTGATAACAAAAATAAGGTTCTTTTCACTGATACTGAGTGTTTGGTGTTAAGCAAGGATTTTAAGATCCCTGATGAGAAGTACATTGAGTATAGAACACCTAGGCATAAGGACATATATAATGTGAATTTAAATGGAATTAAAGTGAATACAAATATGTCTTGTTTTTATGCTAAGGCCTCAGTAGATGAAAGTAATTTGTGGCACAGGAGACTAGGGCACATAAATTTTAAAAATATAAATAGACTTGTGAGGCTTGGTTTAGTTGATGGTTTGCCTGATAAGGCCTTCCACAGTGACCACTCTTGTGTTGCATGTCTTAAAGGCAAGCAGCACAAGGTCTCATTCAAGTCCAAGCAGGTGCATACTAGTTCCAGACCTCTTCATATGCTTCACATGGACCTCTTTGGTCCAACTAATATAGAAAGTTTGAATGGCAAGTCATATTGTTTTGTTGTCACTGATGACTTTTCTAGGTTTACTTGGACATTCTTTCTAGCTATGAAGAGTGACACAGCTGATGTTCTTATTGAATTTATCACTCAAATTGAGAAAAGGTCTGGCAATGAGGTTAAGATGCTTAGGAGTGATAATGGTGGAGAATTTAGGAACAAGAAGCTAGATGATTTTTGTGCCAGGAAGGGAATTACTAGGCAGTTTAGTATTGCTAGAACTCCACAACAAAATGGAGTTGCTGAAAGGAAAAATAGAACCCTAATTGAAGCAGCCAGAACAATGTTGGCTGATGCTCACTTTCCCATAGCCTTTTGGGCTGAGGCTGTTAATACAGCATGCTATGTGCAAAATAGAGCATTGGTTAACAAAATTCAGAACAAGACACCTTATGAGTTACTTTGGGGAAGAAAACCTAATATTGGTTTTCTCAGACCTTTTGGATGTCATGTAGTAGTCTTAGACACTAGTGATGCCTTAGGGAAATTTAGTGCAAAAGGTGATGAAGGTTACTTCATGGGGTATTCAGTGCAGAGCAAGGGTTATAGGGTTTATCTTAAGGAGGACAAACGTATTGTTGAGAGAGTACATGTTAGGTTCTTAGAGAATAAACCTAGTGATCCTGAAAGTGGTCCTAATTGGTTGTTTGATTTGGAACCCTTATCTAGAACTTTAAATTATATGCCTGTCACTAATCCAGACATTGTGAAGGTAACTTCAAATGTTGTGGAGGAACAACTTGTTGATGTTTCAGGTACACAGGTTGATGAGAGGGTTGGATCACAAGCAGAAAAGGCATCTCCTACATTTGAATATGTTACAATTCCCATTTGGACTGATGCTTTTGCTGCTGCTGCTGCTGCTGGACAAGATAATGGTGGTTTCCAAATACCACCAAATACAAACATGCATGGTTCTTCAGGCGCTGACAAAGGCAAATCCAGCGCTGACAAGACCAATTCAGACGTTGACAACAACATTTCAGGCGCTGTCAGCCCTGACGCTGACAACCAATATTCAAACGTTGACAACACTTATGGGCATCTTTTCTCTTCCAGTTTTGAACAAGGTGGTCCTTCTAATGTTCATGAAGAGATTCCTGTTGCTCAAAGAGTGTCTGATGAAGAAGATATTGGCAACATGGAGCGTGAAGTTGAGGACACCAGACTTTTTGAAGGAGGAGTTCTCACTTCCACAATGAAGAATCACCCCCCATCTCAGATCATTGGTGATGTTATGACTCCAGTTCAGACAAGAAGATCCCATCAAAGTCTTGGTGGATTTATTGCCAATATACACAAGAAGGTTGATACCCCTCTTGTGCAAGCATGTTTGTTTGCATGTTTTCTGTCACAAGAAGAACCCAAGAAGATATTTGATGCTCTCAAAGAACTAAGTTGGGTGGAAGCAATGCAGGATGAGCTTCACCAATTTGCTATTCAGGATGTTTGGGAGCTGGTTGATTATCCTAGATATGTCAGACCTATAGGGACAAGATGGGTTCTCAGGAACAAAAGAGATGAAAGAGGAATTGTGGTCAGAAACAAGGCAAGGTTAGTGGCTCAAGGTTATACACAAGAGGAGGGGATTGATTATGAAGAAGTCTTTGCACTAGTTGCAAGGATTGAAGCTATTAGGATTTTTCTAGCCTATGCATCTTGCATGGGCTTCACAGTCTATCAAATGGATGTGAAGAGTGCATTCTTGTATGGCACCATTGTTGAGGAAGTTTATGTCATGCAACCTCCTGGTTTTGAGGATCCAGAGCATCCAGATAAAGTGTATAGAGTCAAAAAGGCTATGTATGGCCTTCATCAAGCCCCTAGAGCATGGTATGGTACTTTGTCTACATATTTGGTGGACAATGGATTCAAAAGGGGCACCATAGATCAGACACTATTTACAAAGAAGAAAGGCAAAGATGTGTTGCTTGTGCAGGTCTATGTTGATGATATCATTTTTGGGTCTACTGATCCAAAGATGAGTGAGGATTTCTCCAAGCTTATGACAGACAAATTCAAGATGAGTGCTATGGGGGAGATGAACTTCTTTCTTGGTTTACAAGTTCAGCAGAAAGAAGATGGTATCTTCATCTCCCAGGACAAATATGTTGCTGAAATCTTGAAGAAGTTTGGCTTTTCTCCACATGAAAAGAGGGCTTCTACTCCTATGGATAGAGAACACCCCTGGGGAAAGATTGGAGATGGGAAAGATGTTGATGTCAGGCATTATAGATCCATGATTGGATCCTTGATGTATCTTACTGCTTCCAGACCCGATATCATGTTTGCTGTATGTGCTTGTGCACGTCATCAAGTGACTCCCAAAGAATGTCACCTTTATGCTGTGAAGAGGATCTTTAGGTACCTAAGATGTTTCCCTAATCTTGGTTTGTGGTACCCAAAGGATTCACCATTGGAGCTGATTGCATATTCAGATAGTGATTATGGAGGTGATAAGTTTGATAGGAAATCCACAACTGGTGGATGTCAATTTCTTGGGAGCAGATTAATATCTTGGCAATGCAAGAAACAAACAGTGGTGGCTAATTCTACAACTGAAGCAGAGTATATGGCTGCAGCTGCATGTTGTGGTCAAGTGTTGTGGATTCAGAACCAGCTGTTGGATTATGGGTATAATTTTATGCATACTAAGATATTTGTTGACAATAATAGTACTTTATGCATCATTAAGAATCCTGTACATCATTCTAAAACTAAACACATAGAAATTAGACACCATTTTATAAGAGATTGCTTTGAGAAAGGTTTAATACAACCAGATAGGGTTGACACTAAGGAAAATGTGTCAGATTTATTAACTAAACCTTTTGATACTGGAAGATTTCAGTACTTGGTAACAAGTATTGGAATGGTTAATCTCACTTAATATATGTTTTGGATTCTTTTTGTAAAAGTATGTACAGGATGATGCATTACTATTATTGGTCTTATTGATGATTTAGATTTTCCACTATATTTTTCTAACACTGACAAATGTTGTTTGAACACTGATAAGTGTTTTTGCAACGTTGTCAGCAATATAATTGTCTAACACTGACAAAGCTTCTTTCAACGCTGTTATGTGTTATCGGGGCGTTGTCAGCAACAATGTTAGTTTTGTGGTTTTCAATCTAAATGTGCAGATGGTGTTAACAGTATACCATTGGATACAGAGTTGCTTATGGATCAAAGGAGAAGCATTTGGACAAGTTTTTATTTATGGATGATGGTTGGAATGTTTCATTCCTATCTTGACATAAATTTTTTATGTTCATGCATGTTTTTAGCAAACTCTTTGTATCTTTGTTTAAGGGGAGGTTTTAGGAACCTTTAGGATTTTTGGGTATCCATATGATACTCTTAATCACAATTCTCGATTGTGTCCACAAGTGAGTATGGGTTAGTTTTACTAAACCATGAGGCACTGTAGCATGCATAGTATATCAACTTTGCATGCTGCCAAGACATTTTTGGCCTAGAATTGGTTGTGGTCTGTTGGGAGACTTGGGAATGATTTTGATATGGGGTTTACCTGGGAGTAACAAGGATTTTATAAGGTAACTTGGTTGTTAAGAATTTTGGTTAGCAAGGGACACTAGAGGACTGTTATGTCTATCTTGCTTATGCAAGTGTGCATAACTGGACAGTGTTTGCCGCCCTATAATAATTATTAGCTTTTGGTTATTTTCTCTAGGATAAATTACTTGTTAAGGTCATTTTTCACTTTTTTAAAACAATTTTATTTTTGGACGCTGACAAGATTTTTCCAAGCGTTGTTGTGACCAAATTGGACGCTGACATGGCTTTAGGCGAACGTTGACAAGATTATAGCCGTTGGACGTTGATGGGTTATACTTGACCGTTGACACTCAATGGGACCTACCCAGTTGTTACTTTTTGACATATTTTCAAGCCGTAATTTTAGTTGTTACTTTCATTAAATGCATGAGATAACTTATAACTTTTTCAATATTTTCATGATTAGTTTTTGAAAATCTTTGCCTATTTTTGGGCCAATCACATGCATTCTTTATCTCCTATAAATTTGGCTCCTATTTTTAAACAGGGTATCTATAATTCTTGTCTAACACTTTTCTCTTATCAACCTTCATCTTTTACACTTCAAATTAACAGCTTTCATCAATGGCACCAAGATTTAACTCAGCAGAATTGGATTTGGGGTTCAAGTCTCAACACAACATGATTGCTTATCTTGTTGCTGATAATGATTTGTTTCCTCAATACACACAAATGGTGGCGTATTTGAACGCATCCCCATTAAGGTATGCTCTTTCTCATGCACCACTCATTCCAGTCACACACATTAAACAGTTTTGGAACACTGTTAGTTCCTCAACAGTTAATGGAGTGACCACATTAACTTCTATTGTTCATGGGAGATCTTGGGTGGTTATTGAGGCCTTGGTACGCCAGGCCTTGCATCTTGATGATGCTGATGGTGTAACCATTCTTCCCATAACTGAAATAGAACAAGGGCTTAGGGCTTTGGGATACCCTATTCCTGATGAAGGTACTCTTAATAAGTACCATAAACAGGAATTTCCCCCAGCCTGGAAGTACCTCATTCACATTCTCCTTCAATGTTTGAGTCCCAAATGTACTGCACATAATGAGATTAACAGATCTATTGCTAGTGCTATTGTGTGCATTGCAACAGGGCAAAAATATAACTATTCTAAAATGATTTTTGAAGGGATGTGTAAAAACAAGGGGACAAAAATGACTTTGGCTTATCCCCGTTTTCTGCAAATGATTTTTGATGATCAAAGATATTGTTCAAGGGATCACAATGATTTTTATAAAATCCCTGAACAAAAGAAAGCTATTTTTGCAAAGATGGATTCACCACCTCATAGAGACTTACCTTTAACCCCAGCCATGCTTGCTGTTATTGCAGCAGCACAACCCCAACCAGACCCCAACCTCATATAGACCCTCACCCACAACTTGAACCTATTCCTGAACCTTTACCCTCACCTGAACAAATGCAACTTGACCAAGAACCCTTTGACGCTGACACATCAAATGTTGGCGTTGACGTGCCTATTTCCAACGCTGACACCCAACCAACACAATCCCAAACACCCCTTAACCAACCCACATCTACCCATTCTTCCACACCATCTTCCACACCACCTGATTATAGGTTGATCAAACGCCAAAGGACTACTAGAGTGTTCTCCTCTGGTGGTCCTAGCCATGAAGCAGAGAGAACCACCACCACAAGTGTGGCTGGTGACCTGGATGAGGCTGGGACTATTGGTTCTGGCTTAGAAGCTGGCCAAGGCAGTCCCACCATACTTAAGTCCTCATCCATGCCCAATGAACCTGACTTGGGAGGTCAAATCCCCATTTCAGAAGAGGGCATACTGGAACCAATGACTCTTTTGGAATTGACGGCTGTCTGCATTAGCTTGCAAAAGCAAAATGCAGACTTAGTACAAATTGTCAGCTCACAAGGCCTTGAACTCAAGGAATTGAGGGAGAGGATTGTTGTTTTGGAGAGTGATCATGCTAGGAGGGGTATGGAGGAGTCTTCCAAAGGGGAGGAAGATCAAAGAAATCTGAGTGATAAGAGCAGTCAAGATGGTCAATCAATAGATGTTGCTGAAGCTCTTACTACTTTGAAGGAACAAACAGGTTTTGATACGTCCTTAATCTCTCCAACCAATCTAAATTTATCATTTACAGCAATGTTGAGAGAGGTTACACAAGGCGCTGAGGGAAAATATTTGAGCGTTGACAAGACAAATTTAGACGCTGATAGAAGTATTTTGGGCGCTGATAGAGGAAAATTGGGCGTTGACAGATCTGCACATGAAGGTGATGTATTCCAGTCATCATCTATCATCAAGGATGTTCCTACTCAGGTATTACCATCTACCTTACCAACCATTGCACCATCAGATAAGGGTAAGGGTATATTGGTAGAAGAGATTGTTCCAAAGAATGCAGCCCAGGTTGAATTTGATAGAAGATTGGCTGAGCAAATGATGGAACAAGGTGAAAAGGAAAAGTCACCATTTGTTGTGACTTCTGAAGAAGAAAGTGATGGGGCTAGCTCAGGCTCAAGTGTGATGATTATTGAACCAGAAAGGCTTGAGTATGGTGATGAGCTTGCCAGGGAAAAGTTGAGAGATTTAAAGTTGCAGATTGACTTTGATATGCCAGAGGTGGTTCAGATGTACAATTCTTGGGAAGAAAGCTGCATGGATAATCCAGACTTGACCATTTCAGATCAAATATGGGGTTTGGAGATTCTTCTTAGAGTTCAGAAGGATTGTAAGGTGATTTTGAAGCACAAGGCAATCAATATTCTCTCTGAGTTAAAAAGGGATAGAAGGAAGCTCTACTTTATGTTGCTCAGATGTCATGGAGTTGGATGGACACATCAGAAGCTGAAGGCTTTGACATTTGATGAGTTGGAACATAGGGCTTATCCTATTTGGGTGAAAGTGCAGGAAGAAAACACTTTCAGACTTCTTTCAGATGAAAGAAAGGAGCAACTTGCAGAAGAGATGGAAATCAAGAAAGCTATGATAGTTCCCAGGCCAGTGAAGAAGGGATTTACACTTGAGTTTCCAAAAGATATGAATCAACTATATCCAAGTGAAGCAGTTATTAGAAAGAGCCTCAAGCTCTCCCCATTAGAAGCTTCAGATATGGTGCATGTGTTACCATTAGATTCCAGGAATCCAATTGTGAGTTATGATGAGGATGAATGTGGATTCTGGAAGATTGGAAGATATGGCAAGGAGGTACACACTTTTACCACTCTCATATCTTTATTTGCAAGTTGTGATAGAGAAGACTTGGTGGACCTTTGGAGGTTGCTGGAGACCAAGTATGAGGCCGAAGCACCAACTTCAGTTAATGGAATAAAACTTTGGACCACATTCAAAAGAATGTGTGGGACAAGTGAGGAAGATCCTGAAATATGGAAGGATCTTGAAGATGACCTCAGTGGTCTTCAATGGAGGTTATATTCAGCTGCTGGTGTATATCATTTGAGTTCTACAAAGTTTGCTGAGTATCTACTTGTAGATGCTCAATATTTCATATCCAAGGCTGTTTTGGAAAAGATGAAGGACACCCAGTTGGAGATAGATTATACAAGTGACGTGGCAAAGAATTTAATCAGATTTATTTATTACCAATATGATAAGGTTTGTCAGACTCCTCCAAGTTCTTAATGATTATTCAGAAACTTGATCATAAGAGTAGATATCAAGTTTAGGGGAGGATTGTTGGGAATAAATTAAGGCCAGATCACTTGAACGCTGACAAGAACAACTTAAGCGTTGACAAGAACAAAGTGAGCGCTGACAGCTCAAGCGTTGACAAGTTAAAGTCAAGCGTTGACAGATTGAAGACAAGCACTGATGGAAGATATAAGCTACACGTTTATTATGTTCTAGAATACTTCTAGTAAGGATAGAAACGACAATGTATTTTCTATGTTTATCTTTACCTAGAATAGTTGATACGTAGCTTATTGTACAAGGCTTCTTAGTCTATAAAAGAAGGCCTTTAGGTTAATGTTTAATATCAAGTTTTATATAAGTTTTCATTCGTAAACATCTTTCATTGTAAGCAAGTTCGACATTCATAATCAAAGTGAAAGTTTTGTTTACATCTTGTGTTCTTGTTTAAGTATTAAATTCCGCATAATACTTAGATTCACAAAGCATATAACAAAGGTTTCTCTACGTGTTATACTTGATCTAATCTCGTATACACAAAGCTAATCGATCTAAGTTTAGGATCAACAAATATCAGTGGACGGAATAGGCAGAAAAAGCTTTCCAAGAGTTGAAGAAGGTAATTATGGAACTTCCATCTTTAGCGACACCGATGAGGAATGAGACATTGTATGTATACTTGGTTGCGTCAAAAGAAGCAGTGAGTGGGGTCCTGCTAGTTGAGAGAGAGGGCATTCAAAAGCCAGTCTGGTATGTGAGTCAAACACTGGGCACGACGCCGAGATGAGGTACTCAATGTTAGAAAAACTAGCCTTTGCGTTGCTAAACCTTTCAAGGAGACTTCGTAGATACTTCGAGGCACACAACATCCATGTCATAACCGACCAACCGTTGAAGCAAATATTTGGTAAATCTGAATCATCCGGAAGGTTGGCGAAGTACTCCGTCGAATTGGCAATGTATGAGATATCTTATGTCTCACGAAATTCAATCAAGGGTCAAGTATTGGCAGATTTCCTCAATGAAACATCTTTAGGCCATGAAGGATAGATGGAAATATATGAGATCACAGAGCAAGAAGAGCCGGAGGTAGCATGGATGTTGTACACAGACGGAGCATCAAGCTCAAAAGAGGCAGGAGCTGGTTTGGTATTAACAAATCCAGAGGAGATGGAATTTACATACGCTCTAAGGTTCAATTTTAATTGCTCTAACAACGAAGCGGAATATGAAGCACTGTTGGCTGGATTACGTTTGGCAAAGAAAATGGGAGTGAAGACTTTGAAGCCAAGGTAGATTCTAAGCTTGTTGCCTGTTAGTTAAATGGGGAATTTGTTGCTAGTGATGATAGGATGATGAGATATTTGACCAAAGAAAAAGAAATCATCACGTGTTTCACAAAGTTCAGCTTCATGCATGTATCAAGGACCAAGAACCAAAAAGCAGACGTCCTTAGCAAACTTGCTTCGGTTGCATTTAATCACCTCACAAAGGAAGTCCTAGTGGAGATCCTGGAATCTCGGTCAATAGACGCTCAGGAGGTTAATGACATAGTGCAAGAAGAGGGGGAGAGTTGGATGACACCCATTCGAAAGTGTTTAGAGAACGGCATATGGCCACAAAACCCTAATGAAGCTTGGGCAATGAGAATGAAGATAAGTCAGTATACCATAGAAAATGATGTGCTGTTTAAAAAGTCCTACTTATCTCCAATTCTAAGATGTGTAGGTCATGTTCAAGCCAATTACATCATTCTGGAAGTTCACGAAGGATCATGTGGGATGCACTCTGGCACAAGGTCGGTAGTGGCTAAAATCACGAGGCAGGGATACTATTGGCCCACCATGCACCAAGATACATGGGAGGATATTTCCAAATGTGATTCGTGTCAAATACATGGGCCGGTGCCAAGGCTGCCTAAAATCAAACTTACCTTCATTATGTCGTCGTGGCCTTTTTACCAATGGGGAATGGACATCCTTGGTCCAATTGAGGGGTCCCCAGGAAATGTGGAGTTCGTAATTATGGCCATCGACTACTTCACAAAATGGATAGAAGCAAAACCATTGGCAAGGGTAACCGGAAAGGAAGTAAAGAAGTTTGCTTGGCAAAACATTGTGTGCAGGTTCGGACTACCCAGAGTTATTGTGACAGATAATGGGAAGCAGCTGGTAGAAGGGACATTGAGGAAGTGGTGTGAAAAATGGGGAATTAAGCAGATGAACACCGCCGTCGCTCACCCGCAGGCTAATGGGCTAGTGGAAAGAGCCAATAAATCTTTAATGCATGGACTCAAAGCCCGCTTAGGGAGAAATTTGACGGGGTGGGTCGATGAGTTACCTCATGTGTTATGGGCCCATAGAACCATGTCAAAGACAAGTAATGGGGAAACCCCATTCAGCCTAACATATGGGAGTGAAGCAGTAATTACAGCGGAAATGGGACTCTCATCTGCAAGAACACTTCTTTTCAATGAGGACAATAATGAAGAGGAACTCCGGCTGAACCTTGATTTGTTACAGGAGCGACGCGAGACCGCAGCCATTGAAGAGCCAAAGTACAAGAAAAAAGTTGAATAATACTACAACAAGAGAGTTAAACTTTGCAATTTCAAAGTGGGCGACTTTGTCTACCACTGAAACGAAGCCAGCAGGGTTGAGAAGATTGGCAAGTTGGGACCCAACTGGGAAGGTCCTTACAGGGTAAAAGAAGCATACCAGAATGGGTCATACAAGCTTGAGACTATGGATGAAAGGGAAATACCAAGAACATGGCATGCAATCAATCTCCAAAAATGTTTCATATAGGAAAACAATGTAATAGATCGAACAACTGAATGAATGAAGTTTTCACTTAGGTTAAACAACACAATTGTTATTACATTTGTAGCCCTCAGAGTAGCTAACCGCAGGAACGCAATATTGTAAAAAAACTCTAAGTGTTTGGACGCGCCTAAAAGGCAGTCCAGAGGACAAATTAATAGCGGACATGTGTCGATGTCCTCCCATGACTAACGAAAGGCACTCTAAGTGTTTGGACGCGCCTAAGAGGCAGTCCGGAGGACAATTAAAAGCGGACATGTGCCGATGTCCTCCCATGACTAATGAAAAACACTCTAAGTGTTTGGACGCGCCTAAGAGGTAGTCCGGAGGACAAATTAAAAGCGGACATGTGCCGATGTCCTCCAATAACTAATGAAAAACACTCTAAGTGTTTGGACGCGCCTAAGAGGCAGTCCGGAGGACAAACTAAAAGCGGATACGTGCCGATGTCCTCCCATGGCTGATAAAGAAATATACAATAACTTCTCAAATACTAAGTGTTTATTATTCAATTTTAGGCCACCAATTCAACACCGAAGGATGTATAATGCCCGAACTTATCAAATACTAAGTGTTCATTACTATATAAAGGATAGAAGTATGAATAAAGTAAGGGACATCTCCAATACATTCGAGAAGTTGCCAAAATATAAAGGTAAAAGCTTAAAATGTATAGAGTAGTGCAAACATCCATAATGACATCAACCCAGGAG
The DNA here is from genome assembly GCA_025667525.1 of Glebionis coronaria. Lineage (NCBI taxonomy): Eukaryota > Viridiplantae > Streptophyta > Magnoliopsida > Asterales > Asteraceae > Glebionis > Glebionis coronaria. Next base: position 403,018,802 of record CM046882.1, on the reverse strand, counting down.
GCATGATGTTCTAACAAAGTATTCAAAGGGCTAGAATTAAGAAGTTACTACAAAACCAAAGGAATATTGTTTGTTACAAAAACATCCTGGCATACCGGAGGAAAATAACACTCATACAGCAGAAGCATTGACCTCGGAGTCAACTTTCTTTTCCTCTTGAGCTTTGGATGAAGGTTCAGATGAGTCAGCACTCTTGTGAGTAACGTTGGAAGTCGTAGCAGAAGGCACTTCGCTAATGGCAGGTTGGGATGGTCCACATTCAGGTTCCAACTGCATCAAATCACCAACATGCAAAGAAAAGGAAGAGGATACCTTCTGAATGAAAGGTTAAGAAGCAACAAACAAGGCGTCACAACTCCCAACCCAGGTCTTGAGCGCATCCCTCTTGATGTTCTTTACTTTGGCTAGGGCGCCTTGAACCTGCTCCAGTGTTCTGTCGAGACCAACAGACCTCATGAAACCAGCTGAAAAGGCCAAACTACACGCTGCACCAAGAGCTTTGTGATACTCATAGCTTCCAAACAGTTTTCTCACCAAGCAAGGGATTCCATCTCGGATCAACATCTTCTTATCGACTTCGGCTTGACTGAGAAGGACTATAAGATGCTTATTGTTCGTCTCGGAGGTTGAAAGCTTGTTAGAAGTCTCCAAAAGCTCTCGGCTCTTCAGAGTAAGCTGCTCATTAGCTTCGGCTGTGGCCTTCTTCAGATTCTAATTCTCTTCTTCCAACGCTTGAATACGAAGGTTCAGCTCCTCTTTGGTCTTAGCACATACGAAATGAGAATCTTTAAGTTGCTGATGAGAAACCTTCAAACGATCCAAAAGAGCTTGGCCTTGAGTGAAAGACTCTGATAGGTGTGTAAACACCCATCCTTTTACCACTTAATTCGGGCTAAAACAAGACCAAAACACGTATTTAATATCATTTGTTTGGAATTATGCGTGGTTTTTGTGTTTATTGTGTTTTCAGAGTCAACCGGATGAATATTGAAGAAAACATGGGATTGCACGGGTTTTACTGAATAAAAAGACTCGAGATAAAGTCTATTGTCCAAGAGATGCAAAAGATTTGAAGTCACTGGGCCTATTCGAAGATTTATCGAAGAAAAGGACCAAAGATGGAAGATTTATATAAGTCGAAGAAACTCAAGTCTATTAAACGAAGAAATTAAAAGACGAGTTGAATTTAATCGACGACAAATCCCGAATCAGAATCGAAAACGGAAACTTTTCTGAAAAGACGAAAAGACAAGAAGAACGGGAGAAAGCCCACTCACCAACCAAAAGACAAGGCTATAAATAGCCCTCCCCTCACACATTTAGACTAGTTTTTTTAGTTTTTCTTCTTCCCCACTCTTTCTTCTTCCTGTTTCGTAGCATCACCATCACCACTAGGGTGATTGGTGATTTTAATCTTTGTCATTCCAATCTTGTTGTTTTAATTTTTGTTTGATCTTGTTAAAACATTAATCATTCAATACAAGTCTTGTTTAATCTTTCCATTTCATCTTGTTCATCATCATTTTTCTTTTCAAGTTCTTAAGTTTTATTTTTCTTGATTTGATCTTCAAAAGTTGTTGGGATTTGTGTTTTTGTTGATGGGATTTGTAGTTTATGGTTAGTAGATGCTTTGTGTTTAGTTTTATTTAAGATTTGGTGAAAAACTTGGTGATTTTTGGATCAAAATCGTTTTTCCTTGTTCTTCGGGTATTCTTACTGTTCTGGGTTTTCCAGACTTCCGAACCAAGCTGAAACTTCCGAACCAAGCATAACTTCCGAACCAAACAAAAGTTCCGAACCAAGCATAACTTCCGAACCAAGCGTAAGTTCCGAACCAAGGTAAACTTCCGAACCAAACAAAAGTTCCGAACGAAGCCGAAACTTCCGAACCAAGCAGAAAGTTCCAAACCAAGCATAACTTCCGAACCAAGCGTAAGTTCCGAACCAAGGTAAACTTCCGAACCAAACAAAAGTTCCGAACGAAGCCAAACTTCCGAACCAAGGGGTTTCATTCGGAAGTCCAAAATTCCGAATCAAGGAGTTTCATTCGGAAGTTCTAAACTTCCGAACCAAGGGTCTTTATCCGGAAACTTCCGAATCAAGGGGCTTCAGAAACTTCCGAACCAAAGGCAAGGTTTAAGAGTTCCGAACCAGTTATCTTTTGAGCATTTTAAGGTTTATTGTTTCTTTACTGCTTCTTTACTGCTTCTTTACTGTTTCTTTATTTTAATTTTATTTTAATCTTAATTCTAATTTTAATTCAAGTTTTTATTAATAGTCATTTAAATTAATTGTCTTTGATTTAAGGTTTCGTTTTAGCATATTTAAACTTTTTATTAGATTAGAAAAACCAAACCCTTTTATTCAGTAACTAAGAACAATCATTCCACTTAAGGCCGAGATCAATTCGAGAGGATTCCGAGAGAATTAGAACCCATATAAAAACCATAAATCAAATGGCGCCACTGCCGGCTCTTCTCGTTAAGATCAAAAGTTTTCTGTGAGAACTTGGATTTTGGGATCCGTTCCCTGTGAACGTTACTTTTTCATCAAAAATTTTCAAAAACAAATAAAAAATATAAAAATTTTCAAAAAAAAAAATAAAATAAAAAACATAAAAACCAAAATTATTTGTGCTTTGCTTTTCTTTGTTCGCTCTTTTGCAGGTGTATGCGCACCCGATCCACGTCTTATCAAGAGCCCGAGCCTCTAGATCACTTAGACATGGCCGGTGTACCACCTCCAAACAATAATAACAACAACAACATGAACAATAACAACAACAATGAGCACCTTCCGGATAATCGCCCGATGATTGAATTGCTGCAAGCTCATGTCGATGGCAACACGGATCCAATTGTTATACCACCAATTGCCGCCAACAATTTCGAGCTAAAATCAGGCTTTATCCAGATGGTCTCCGCTCAACCATTCTTGGGACGAACCATTGATGATCCACACGACCATATCAAGAGATTCTTGCAACTCACCAACACGGTCAAGTTCAATGGTGTTCCACAAGAGGTTATAAGGTTACAACTTTTTCCCTTTTCTTTAGAGGGACAAGCCCGACATTGGCTTGCTAAGGAACCGCCACAGAGTATTCTCTCGTGGACGGATTTGGAAACAAAGTTTATCAATTACTTTTTCCCACCCTCTCGTACTACCGCTTTGCGGAATGAAATAATAAATTTTGAACAAAAGTACGATGAGTCGTTCAGTGAATCTTGGGATCGTTTTAAAGATCTTTTAAGAAAATGCCCACAACATGGTTTTACCAAAGTACATCAAATTAATACTTTTTACAATGGTTTAAGCATGAGTGACCAAGATTCACTGAACAGTGCCTCGGGGGATAATCTATTGGCTAAGACTTCCAATGCTGCTTGGGACATCATTGAGAACAAATCTCGTGTGCAAACCAAGAGTGTTCGGACCAATGTCGCTAGTGCTAGCACTAATGACAGCGACAAGCGACTTGACAAAATCACCACGCTTCTTGAATCGCTTGTCACCCACACCGTCAGCAACAACAACAGCAACAACGCCAAAAACGCTCAAGTGAACGCTGTCAGCCAACCTTGTGAGATATGCGGTGGTCCTCACTCTTACACAACTTGTACCGCCACCCAAGATTACCCTGCTGAGAATGTGAATGCGGCATATGGCACCTACCCTCAACCTGCGTATCAAGACAGACCTCAAGGTGACCGTAACTTGCTTAGCTATCGATCCAACAACTATCTTTCCCCACCCGGTTTTCCCCCAAACAACCCAAACCAACAACAAAACCTTAACCGCCCTCCTCAACAACAACAACAACCTCGACAACATACATCCCACCTCACAAACAACAACAACCACCTCAACGTAACAATCAATTCTACCAATAACCTGCTTACCAACCACCTGCATACAATGCTCCTCCCAACCTAACCACCACTGCATTACACCAAGAGGTTACAACCTACATGAGAACCAATGATGTGATAGTAGGAAATCTCCAAGAGGAAGTGCGCATATTGAAAGCAGACTTGGTCAAGCAAGGAAATGATTTGAGAGCCGACATGAGAAACACGTTGGATAGCCAAACTAATGATCTGAGGAACATGATGGCTAGTTTCTTCCAAGGTAATCAACCCTCTTCTTCGGGTACTCTTCCGAGTAACACCGTTGCCCAAGAGGGGAGATGAAAGCAATCACTACTCGAAGTGGTAAAGGTACCAAGGAACCCGAGCTTCCTATACCTCCACCGGTGGTTGTGACTAAGGAGAACGAGTCGCCTGCTCCTATTCCTCCTCCTTCTCCTTCCCCAATTTCTCCACCTCTTCCTTCTACCCCTCCTCCACCCGTGGTTGTGAGTGATCCTATTCCTCTAAAGCTTTCCTCTTCTTCCAATATACCTTATCCTTCAAGGTTGAGGAAAGAGAAGCAAAAGAGCAAGGATGATATTCAGGTTTCGAATTTCCTTAAAATGTTCAAACAACTGAATTTTAATATCTCCTTTGCTGAGGCTCTCGCTCACATGCCCAAATACGCCAAAATGTTTAAAGATCTTCTGAGCGACAAGGAAAAGCTCCTCGATATTGCCAACACCCAACTTAATGAGAATTGCTCTGCAGTACTCTTAAGGAAATTGCCAACCAAGCTTGGTGATCCGGGTCGTTTTCTTATCCCTTGCAATTTCCCGGGAGTAGAGAATTGCATGGCCCTAGCCGATCTAGGTGCCAGTATTAATCTCATGCCTCTAAGTGTTTGGAAGCAATTATCTCTCCTAGAGCTAGTCCCCACCAAAATGACTTTGGAATTAGCTAACCGTACGGTTGCTTATCCAGTAGGGATAGCTGAAGACGTCATTGTAGGAGTCGACAAATTCACCTTCCCTGCTGATTTTGTTGTCGTCGACTACGAGATGGACCCCCGTGTACCACTGATTGTTGGTCGTCCATTCCTTAGGACCGGTCGCACTCTTATTGATGTTGAAGCCGGTGAGCTTATCATGAGAGTGGGTGACGATAAAGTAGTCTTCAACATGGGAAAGTGGTCTAAACAGCCTTATTCATATGAGAGCGTTAATTGTATTGACGTTCTTGATGAGGCTTGTGAAGAACAATTTAATGATGCTTGCAAAAGTATTCCTACCTCTCTTCCCAATGTTGAGACCGTGTCCTCTATTGATTCATCGTTGTCTCTATTTGGAGATAGTGATTTATTTTGGAACAATCTTGAAGACACCATGGGAGATGTGAATTTAGCTACTAATGATTCTCCTATCGATGGGGATGAAGACATGAATTTCTTTGACAATCTTCTCACCGAAGACAATCCTTCGCCTCCATCTCCCACGGTTATTGCTATCGATACTCCGACTTTGAAAACGCCTCCCGTCGAAAATCCTCCGGATTTAGAACTTAAGGAATTGCCGCCCCATCTCGAGTATGTATTCCTTGATGAAGAGAAGAAGTCGCCAGTCATCATTGCTAAGGATTTGAAGGACGAAGAGAAAGCCCGACTTGTCGCTGTGTTAAAAGATCATAAGAAGGCTATTGCTTGGAAGATTTCGGATATTCGTGGAATTGATCCTCACTTCTGCACACACAAAATTCTCATGGAGGACGACTTCAAGCCCACAATTCAAAGCCAACGAAGGGTGAATCCAAAAATACATGAAGTCATCAAAACAGAGGTTATCAAACTTCTTGATGCGGGTATGATTTACCCTATTTCGGATTCGCCATGGGTTAGTCCAATCCATTGTGTGCCCAAGAAGGGCGGAATAACCGTTGTTCCCAATGAACACAACGAGTTGATTCCCACTCGTCTCGTTACTGGGTGGAGAGTTTGTATAGACTATCGCAAACTCAATGATGCCACGAGAAAGGATCATTTCCCTCTACCTTTTATGGACCAAATGCTTGAACGTTTAGCGGGTAATGAATATTACTGCTTTCTTGATGGTTTCTCGGGTTATTTTCAAATACCCATCGATCCCAAGATCAAGAGAAGACGACATTCACTTGTCCCTATGGCACATTTGCTTACAAAAGAATGCCTTTTGGCTTATGTAATGCGCCCGGGACTTTCCAAAGGTGCATGTTAGCTATCTTCCATGACATGGTTGAACAAACCATGGAAGTCTTCATGGATGATTTCTCGGTCTTCGGGGATTCTTTCTCTTCCTGCCTTGCCAATTTGGAACGTATGCTCAAGCGGTGCGAAGACACTCGCCTAGTTCTGAATTGGGAATAATGCCATTTTATGGTAAAAGAAGGCGTCGTGCTTGGACATAAGATCTCGAAAGCCGGTCTTGAAGTAGACCGTGCTAAAGTCGATGTTATCGCAAAGTTGCCTCCACCTTCAACCGTGAAGGGTGTGAGAAGTTTCCTGGGTCATGCGGGCTTCTACCGTCGATTCATCAAAGATTTTTCTCAAATCGCTCGCCCGATGACCCACCTCTTGGAAAAAGATACTCCTTTTATCTTCTCCAAAGAGTGTCTTGAAGCCTTCAACTCGCTTAAGGATAAGCTCACTAAGGCACCTGTCTTGGTTACCCCTAATTGGGAGCTGCCTTTTGAGTTGATGTGCGATGCTAGTGATTTTGCTATTGGAGCGGTTCTTGGACAAAGAGTGAACAAACACTTCCAACCGATCCATTACGCTAGCAAGACAATGACTGGGGCACAATTGCATTATACGACAACCGAAAAAGAGCTTTTAGCTGTTGTCTACGCCTTTGAAAAATTCCGCCCCTATCTTGTCCTTTCTACCACCATTGTGTATACCGATCATTCCGCGCTGAAGTACTTGTTGACAAAGCAAGATTCCAAACCAAGACTTCTTCGCTGGGTTTTGCTGCTCCAGGAATTTAAAATCGAAATTCGCGATAAAAAAGGAGCAGAAAACCTAGCCGCGGACCATCTTAGCAGACTTGAGGATCCTTACCAGGGGGATCATCCGACCAAAGAAATCAATGATTCTTTTCCCTTGGAGACCTTAATGTCTATAAACTCGAAGTCGAATGAAACCCCGTGGTTTGCGGACTTTGCAAACTACTTGGCGGGTGGAATTCTCAAGGAAGGGTTGACGTCCCAACAAAAGAAGAAGTTCTTCACCGACATCAAGACTTACTTTTGGGACGACCCTTACCTATTCAAACAATGTGCCGACCTGATTATTCGCCGATGTGTTGATGGACCGGCAACGTCTGAAATCCTTGATGCTTGCCACAAAGGACCCACCGGTGGTCACTTTGGTCCCAACTACACCGCTAAAAAAGTGTTTGATTCGGGATTTTATTGGCCCTCCATATATCGTGACGCTCACGATATGGTTAAAAGATGTGATGTTTGCCAAAAACAAGGCAAGATCACACATAAAGATGAGATGCCTCAAAATTTCATACAAGAATGTGAAATCTTTGATGTTTGGGGTATCGACTTTATGGGGCCATTCCCTTCTTCTAAAGGAAACAAATACATCCTTGTAGCCGTTGACTACGTTTCAAAGTGGGTTGAAGCCAAAGCTTTACCTACTAATGACGCAAGGGTGGTTTGTAACTTTTTGAAAGCTCTTTTCGCTAGATTCGGTGTGCCTCGCGCCATTATTAGTGACCGTGGGACTCATTTCTGCAATGACCAATTTGCTAGAGTCATGGCTAAGTACGGTGTAAACCATCGTCTTTCCACAGCCTACCACCCACAAACTAATGGCCAGGCTGAAATATCCAACCGAGGACTGAAGCGAATTCTTGAAAGGACCGTGGGAGAGCATCGTGCCTCATGGGCTGATAAACTTGATGATGCTTTGTGGGCTTTCCGTACTGCTTACAAGACCCCGATTGGCTGTACGCCTTATCGTCTTGTGTACGGGAAAGCGTGCCACCTCCCTATTGAGTTGGAGCACAAGGCTTATTGGGCCTTGAAGTGGGCTAATTTTGATATAAACAAAGCCGGTGACCTACGCAAGATCCAACTCAATGAGCTGAATGAACTCCGTAATGAGGCTTATGAAAATTCTTTGATCTATAAGGAAAGGACTAAGCTCATTCACGACTCCAAGATCAAAAACCGAGAGTTCCATGTTGGAGACAAAGTCTTACTTTTTAACTCTCGGTTGAAAATCTTCTCGGGAAAGCTCAAATCTCGTTGGTCCGGCCCATTCACCATTGCCCAAATTTTTCCATATGGTACTCTCGAGCTCGCTCAACCTAATGGACCTAATTTTAAGGTGAATGGCCAACGAGTGAAGTTGTACTTTGGTGAGGACACCTCTCAGGAGGTGATTCCATCCCTCACCACGTTCCCCATGAACTAATTTTGGGTCGAGTCAGGCTCGTGACTCGGTTATCAAAAACAAGCGCTCCTCGGGAGGCAGCCCGAGTATCTATCCTTTTATGTTTTAATCCCCTAAGTGTAGGGGGGACTTCTATACATGTTTGTCTTTGTGTGGTGTGATTACAGGGATAAGTGCACTCTTGGAATCTTCGAAGAACCGTGCTCCCGTGTTATCCAAAATCCGGTTCTATCTCTCAACTATCGTGATTCAATTTTCTTCATACTCACATTTGAAATTGATCACTTTAGTCGTCTCTTCCTTAACTTGAGTTAACCAACGTACACAATGTCATAAGTGTAGGGGAGATTTTTCCTACATGCTTAAACATTGAGGACAATGTTTATCTTAAGTGTAGGGGGACTTCTATCGAAGTTTTAAGTGGACTTTTCCATGAAAATGCCTTCATTTACCCAGAAAATCCTATTTTTCAACATTTTTCAAATTTTTTATTAACTTTGGCCATTTAGTTGTAATTTTTAAATTTTTATCGTTGCTTTCATATGTATATATTCCGCAATAAAGTCAAAAATATTAATAAAGTGGTGTAGCTAGTTTAGAAGTCTTTGACATATTAGGCCCGTTGCGTTTATTTTGACTCAACCCGAATAGACTTATCCAAGTTTATTCTAGCTAGTATCCTTAACCATGTAGACCTTAATTGGTTTATTAGGCTAAGTATCCACGAGTCTCATTACTTGAGATTTTAAATTGTGGAGGACGAGAAATGATAGAGTCAATTATAAGTCGGTATTCTTGCACAAGCTCACTTGGTGTAATTATTTGCCTATTCTCCCATCACTTGCTAATAATTTATCTGCAATAAGTAAGGTTGTACGATTTGAAAAGTTACTTAGCTTCTAGCCCAAGATCGTTTAAAAGTTGCTCGGTAATGACGAGAGTTCATAGCCAAGGCATAACTTATGAAGCGGGGCGCGAAGATTGGCGAGTCCGAAAAGGCCCTAACAAGGCATGAGGATTCAATTTTATTGCTGAAGATCCAAAGTGATGTGAAAAGCATTATTCCTAAAATCAATATGAAGGATCAAGACTCACGACGAAAAGCAATCAACTCCCATAAAGATCATGGAGAAGTCTATCCGAAAAGACCCTAACAAGGTATGAGGATAAATAGATCCAAGTCCGAAAAGGAGGCGGATCGTTGTATCTCAAAATCCCAATTAGAGATTGAAGAAATAATCATGAAGTCGTGGTCAACAAAGTTGGAGTACCCCTCAAAAGTCTCCAAGTGAAGAAACTCTATTATGATGAGAAGACCATTATCTCAAGAACGTCTCTCGAAGATATGAAGTATGAAGTACATGCCAAATATCGGCCCGAGAAAGGTCTCAAATCGTGAACCAAGTTATGCCAAGATATGAACTTTTTGATATCCCGAGAAGCAGTTTTAAAAGATTTTGTCCTTTAGCTAACTATTGATCAAATCGTCCTACTTTGCTTTCAGCCCTAATAAACTATCGAAATAAGTCCAAAAATGCATCTTCATGATCATTCTAAGACAAAAATAAAATATAAGAGATACACCTAGGAATAAGGGAGTTTAAACATTTAATTAAGCCATGTGTGTAAGTGTTTGAATTGCTAACTTATAATAACAATGATCTCGTTTTTAAGCTTAGTTTGGGGAACGTGAAACTTGAGGGTGATAAATCTTCGCAGCACCAAAGCCCTAATGTAAGTCATCGATTTCTTTGCAAGTTATTTCCATGTAGCTATTTTCAAGTGAAAATGGTTTTCTATCCCTTTGTTACCTTTGAAGTTTTATTTCTTTAATTTTTGTTTAGTAGAATTTAAATAAGGCCAAGGTTGGTTAATTATGAGAAACGTGTAAAATTGCTTTATCACTAAGCATTGCATGAGGGCATGGCAATGGTTAAGTGTAGGGGATTTGATAGGTGTGTAAACACCCATCCTTTTACCACTTAATTCGGGCTAAAACAAGACCAAAACACGTATTTAAAATCATTTGTTTGGAATTATGCGTGGTTTTTGTGTTTATTGTGTTTTCAGAGTCAACCGGATGAATATTGAAGAAAACATGGGATTGCACGGGTTTTACTGAATAAAAAGACTCGAGATAAAGTATATTGTCCAAGAGATGCAAAAGATTTGAAGTCACTGGGCCTATTCGAAGATTTATCGAAGAAAAGGACCAAAGATGGAAGATTTATATAAGTCGAAGAAACTCAAGTCTATTAAACGAAGAAATTAAAAGACGAGTTGAATTTAACCGACGACAAATCCCGAATCAGAATCGAAAACGGAAACTTTTCTGAAAAGACGAAAAGACAAGAAGAACGGGAGAAAGCCCACTCACCAACCAAAAGACAAGGCTATAAATAGCCCTCCCCTCACACATTTAGACTAGTTTTTTTAGTTTTTCTTCTTCCCCACTCTTTCTTCTTCCTGTTTCGTAGCATCACCATCACCACTAGGGTGATTGGTGATTTTAATCTTTGTCATTCCAATCTTGTTGTTTTAATTTTTGTTTGATCTTGTTAAAACATTAATCATTCAATACAAGTCTTGTTTAATCTTTCCATTTCATCTTGTTCATCATCATTTTTCTTTTCAAGTTCTTAAGTTTTATTTTTCTTGATTTGATCTTCAAAAGTTGTTGGGATTTGTGTTTTTGTTGATGGGATTTGTAGTTTATGGTTAGTAGATGCTTTGTGTTTAGTTTTATTTAAGATTTGGTGAAAAACTTGGTGATTATTGGATCAAAATCGTTTTTCCTTGTTCTTCGGGTATTCTTACTGTTCTGGGTTTTCCAGACTTCCGAACCAAGCTGAAACTTCCGAACCAAGCATAACTTCCGAACCAAACAAAAGTTCCGAACCAAGCATAACTTCCGAACCAAGCGTAAGTTCCGAACCAAGGTAAACTTCCGAACCAAACAAAAGTTCCGAACGAAGCCGAAACTTCCGAACCAAGCAGAAAGTTCCAAACCAAGCATAACTTCCGAACCAAGCGTAAGTTCCGAACCAAGGTAAACTTCCGAACAAAACAAAAGTTCCCAACGAAGCCAAACTTCCGAACCAAGGGGTTTCATTCGGAAGTCCAAAATTCCGAATCAAGGAGTTTCATTCGGAAGTTCTAAACTTCCGAACCAAGGGTCTTTATCCGGAAACTTCCGAATCAAGGGGCTTCAGAAACTTCCGAACCAAAGGCAAGGTTTAAGAGTTCCGAACCAGTTATCTTTTGAGCATTTTAAGGTTTACTGTTTCTTTACTGCTTCTTTACTGTTTCTTTATTTTAATTTTATTTTAATCTTAATTCTAATTTTAATTCAAGTTTTTATTAATAGTCATTAAATTAATTGTCTTTGATTTAAGGTTTCATTTTAGCATATTTAAACTTTTTATTAGATTAGAAAAACCAAACCCTTTTATTCAGTAACCAAGAACAATCATTCCACTTAAGGCCGAGATCAATTCGAGAGGATTCCGAGAGAATTAGAACCCATACAAAAACCATAAATCAGACTCCTTTTCAGAAAAATGAGAATTGGTCATCTCCACATTGTCGCTGTTAAGACTCTCATAACGTTTCATCAATTTGGCTGCAACAATAGTACCTTGAGCAACGGCTCGGCAGCTATGACGGAGAACATCATAATTAGACATTGACTTCAGGTGCTGATCATCGGCAGGAGTAGCAAGATTATACATGAATTCCTTTGCAACATAATTGGTGTTGACCCACACATCCTCATTTAACCTCCATTTCGGAATGAATTTTGGGGGCACAGAATCTTCTCCTACAAAATGAATGGGAATCGAATATAAGAAAATATAACAATAAAGGAGAAGAGAGAAGAAAATAGAAACTTCCTAATGGATTGGGAATCATGCTCAGCATGAGGGGTTGATTGGTCACTCATGTGTACAACAGAAGGAGACTTCTCTTTGTTAACACTAGAACCTCCAGCTGAAGTTTGAGAAGATGGTTTCACAACGCTAATCGGTTAGGTAGAATGAGTTTTCTGGGAATCCACCTCGGAGTCGGTATGAACAGTCTGGCGATTGCGCTTCTTCACACGACAGTCATATGTACTCCCCTTGGCAACTGAAGGGGTCTTCCTCACCCTTGGTCGTTTCTCTTGTTTTTGCTTGGCTTCCAAATTCGTGCCGAAGGTTTCTCTACTGCCAACTGAATAGGTGTCAACTTAGGAATATCTTGTCCTACATGCAAAGGATCAGTAACGCGAGGAACAGGTTGCTCATTAAGGGCTCACCAATGTCAACAAGAACCTCGTCAAAAGTAGGCAAACTCAAAAAATCCGCAAAGCACATTTCTGCAAAAGAAAAAGGACGAGGGAGAGACAAGCATAAGCAAGCCTGTGTAAGTAATGGCGAGGTCCAAGTAAACAAGATAAAGACATACCTTTTTTGTCGACATTCAATAGCATCCGGCGTAGCTCCGAATGACTATAAGGGAAAGATAAACCAGCAAGGAAAAACAGAACCTCATGAGGAGGACGACATAAGATAGGTTTCTTACCAAGAGCTTTAGTATGAGAAGTGTTAAACGAGGAAGGAAACCCATCCGTGGTTACAGACTCATGGTGCCTCCAAGGCATAACAAAGGGTATAACTCGGCGATCTATAAAAAAGAAATCTTGTTTCCATTTTTTAAGACTAGAGGTGGTCTCGGTTAAACACTTACCATACTCCCCATCACCTCTACTCTCAAATGAGAACCAATGACCCTGTTTGCACAGTAAAAAAAGATACCCTGAACAAGTAACAAATGCGGGAATCCTCAAGCCAAAACAATGAAGTTCGAACATCACAACCCTATTCACACGAATAGGAACTAACTGAGAGATATGTACTTTGAAGTATTGAATTACATTCAAGAAAAAGGTAGAGAAAGGAATCCGAAGGCCAGCATGGTCAAGATATTGACGGTATATACCGATAGCTGAATCGGGAAGAAGATCCATAGTCATGTCCGAATCCGGAAGGCGAGGCCTCAAATCTGAAGGGATGTTATACTTACAAATTACGACCTTCAAATCATCACTAGTCATACCAGATAGGCGTATGTGCATATCACACTTCGGATCACTCTTCACCGAGGGTCTACCCTTGATCGCATGATCTCTTTCCCTGTCATCCGGAACAACCAGATACACAACCGAAAGAGGTAACAAATAGAAAAAGAAACTAACCTACGGAGGATAAGAAGGTAGCAGGGATGGAGAAAGCAACAATGGTGAAACGAGAAGAAAATAAACTAATGGCGCATATATATATATATATATATATATATATATATATATATATATATATATATATATATATATATATATATATATATATATATATATATATATATATATATATATATATATATATATATATATATATATATATATATATATATATATATATATATATATATATATGTATATATATATATATATATATTTATATATATATATAAAAGAGACATAGGCGATAGAAACAAGGCAACACTGTTTAACTGCGAATTACGAGGATGACGATCCACCATATAATTCAAAAGGGCAAGACACGTGGCATCATCCTGTGACGCCACCAAAGAGGCGAAAGGTCCAATAAAGGAGTCCACATGAATCGATCCACAAAACAGAGCGAGCCAACGATTAACACTAGACCAAAAAGGAATGAACCTATCTAAAGTATCAGTTCATTATGGGCATGACAAACTAATACTTGGGGGGACATGTTCGCGTATGTCTCCGGCACATGGCCGAAGGAATGACACTTTCACCGAAGAGATTGCCACGTAGGAAAGAGAAAGGAGACAAGATCCCCCATATATCGAGAGACCTTGTTTTACCCAAAGGGAAAGGTTTTATCCAATGGATCCAGCCATTAACCGCCGCCTACTTTATATTGTATCTGAGCATAGGGTACTGTGCATGATACATGTCTCGATGACATGACTACTCAGCAAGGTATACTTTTATTTTGGGTATAAATACCCAAGGGCATTTACTACACACAACAACATACAGTACACTACATTCAATTCTACTTAATATTATTTCTTCGGTATTCCACACCGGATACCACTCTAGTGATAGTTACTTACTCTTACGTCGGAGCTTGGTCTCAGATTCACACTTGGGACGAGTTGCGTTCCTCTTTATTGCAGGATAGGCCCAACCTACAAGAAAACCATACACGAGACAGAAGCTTAATCTATACAGGCCAAGTGCCTATGGATTTTTGTTTCAACAGGTTTCACGAATTTATGGCTTGTTTTGGAGTCCTAGAAGTCATACGATGCCGGAGGAGTCAGCTGAGTCGTGGCTGGGTTCACCCTTGTCTGCCGCACCTCATCAAACATCATATGGTTTCTACCAAGTTGTCACATTGCAGTTAATATCTCCAGCATTTTAGCTGTATGTTGCTATGCAGTGGTTCTGAACTTGGAAACAATTGTTGGAAGTGAACCATGATTATAATCATGCGTTTGGATTAGTTTATTTTCCACACTTTTGATTTTATTTAAAACTAGTAGATCTCATATGATCTTTAAGTGTGTAACTCAGCTTTATCAGCTTATTATCCAAAAGAAATAAAATAAACTTACAAGTTATAAACAAATCTTGATAAACTATACATTCTCAACTATATATGAACACTTAATACTTGATTCGACTTCCAGCCATATAAAGTCAGCTTCAAACTTTTTTCCGACTTATTGAAACCACTATACAGTTCATAAAAGTGTAAGCTATAGTATAATTCTTGTTAGGTTAGACATAAACCTAAATATATCCAAGCAGAAACAAATTAAAAAACCAAACTGTAAAAATGATGACCAATTTGGCAATTTATTATGAAGTAAAGGCAACTAAAGATAATCACTTTAAATACACAAATCCATAACACCAAGTTTTTTTCCCATGTCAAACATTTGAGTCAACTATTTGTCCCATTACTACCAAATGATTTCTCAATTTGTTCATTGTTGGAATAGGGAGTTTTATATGTTACTTCTTACAGTCAAACCTTAAACAGGAAAAAAGAAGATAGTATATGAGGGTGCACTTTGGTACATATAACTATACCGTTCTTGAGTTAAGATTAAAATCGACAGACTGAATATCTGCCATATTATTATTACTGACAAACTACTAAAGAACCATCATAAAGGCTTTATTTGGATCTTAATAGAAACAAATCCAGAAGCATGCAAGATAAGCCCTACAGCAGCTATGGGTCAAAACAGATTTTACTAACTTGACCCACTGCGACGGAGAAGAACTGCAAGTGACCTACTTATAAGTAAACGGGTCAAAACAGATTTTACATACATGGTTGTTAAGACATAAGCACTCATCTCAAATCCTTGTGAGAGTTTCATCCTAATTTATAATTTTTTTTGTTATTTATCATTTCAATAATTCATGATCCTATGACATGGTAACTTCCTGCCACATCAAGTGGCAACTACAACAATGACAAATATAAGTATATAGGAGTGACTAATATTGCAAGACTCTACACTTGCTTAAATAGTCATGTAAACATGCAAACTCGGAGTCTTATAGAACATAGACTTTTCAGCATTAGTTGATGCACTATCAACCATAATAAAACCTAATAGGGTGAAGGGAATACCTTAAATATCAGAGGAAATCACTTTTATAGCTCACTGAAAATCCCATAAAGATTCAACAAAAAGTAACAGAAAAGGATGAATAGAAGAATGGAGACACAAATAAGAAGATGACCAGTGTTAATGTATAACCATTAATGATCTTGATCAATTATAAGGGATCATTATCAGCACAATAGCACCTTATGCGGATAAGCATGTCCAAGCAATTTAATTGACTTTTTCTAATAAACATCTCATTAGAAAAGTTGGCATAGCATTAAAGCACAACAAGCGTTTAGGGACAATTCGCTATACAAGGAAAATGGGTCCTCTACATAGAGGGAGCCAGGATTTGAATTTAATACAACTTAGACAGTAACAAAAATGTGTTAAAAGAGTAAACTTTTAAATGACATTACTTCACCATGTCAATTGTTTTCCTGCTTTTCATTAACTTTAACAGTTATCAACAGTAATCATACATGTATTTCAGATAAAATATTTTTTAATCAACTTCAACAAACCAACACCAGAATACCTATCAGAAACATTGATATATCACCTCTGAGTTAAGCATCAATCTATATGCTCTTAGCTCCATATTTTGGAAACTTGAAATTATCTTTGTCTTAGAACCATTCTAAGCAGGTTCTGCACACTCAGTGATCAAGCAAAAGAAGTTTTCCCACATAGGAACGCACAAAGAATGAAGACCTTTTTGCAGAAATCCCGAGATGATTGACGTGTTGCGAGTTGGGTTCATAGACTAACAATTCATACTTGTTTTCTTCATTAAGCTCCTTGGCCGTTTCAACTATAGCTTCTCCATTCCTATTAAATTAAAGTAACCTTGTTTTTAGTGCGCCAGGTATGTTACTACTCTTAATGGTGTATATGTTTTCAAACTATTTCGGATCACCATTGTCCATCATCTATACGCCAATATCAGGAAGATCCGGGTGACAATCGAATTGAAGCACAACTAGAGACTCCTTTAACTTACATATTAAGAAGTCCTTGCTAGTGTCAACTAATAAACTATTAGGAAGACGTATTTCCGTAAACTCTTCAATTATCGTATCAAAAGACATAATCAAATTATAACTACTCATCAGCTTAAATGCATACCAATAAATAAATTTATCTATCGCTACCTGATCCCATCTCACCGCAATAGACAATGGAAAATCCACCCACAAAGTTTTCCAAACCCCTGAACTTAACCTAAAAACCTCAACCGAATACGCATATTCAGAATCTGCTGCATATTTATTAACAAGGATAGGGTCAAGAGTACGAGGATAAACCCCGAAACCAAGAACAGTAGTATTAAAGTGGCCATATATCAAATTGGCATAACAACATCAATAGAATTGCTAATTGTTGGATTCCAAATAGTAACCGTTTTGGGTTCATGAAAAGTATCTTTATGAAAACTATAAAAACAGAACAAGCCTTGAGAAGAAGCAACTATTACTAGATCCATAAGGTTTAAAACTGAGTCAGGAAGAGTTAAAGAAGCATTTTGATGTGGGAAAGTATGCTTAAATTTAGGCTATTTAAACTTTTTTGAACTAATGGATTAAATGGGTATTGACTTTTATTTTAGTTGGACTAATTGGACAACATAAAAGTATTATGGACTATTTGGACAATATAAAAGCATTTGGTTAAATTAATTTTGATTCTATTTGTTTCTCCTTTAATATTGTCCATTTGACCCAAGTCTATTTGGTTCAATGTCCATTTGGTCCAAGTCCATTTAGTCCAAATATTAAAAATTACCCATTTAGTCCACGTCCATGACCAACGTCCATTTAACCCATTGTCCATACCCGTCCAGTCCACCCATTTAGCTACCATGATGGGAAAGTATGATTGTCCACATAGGAAAAATAATTATCTCCAAATATATCTGCTACAAGTAAATGTTGTTGTAACTGAGTGTGTTTATGGTAATCAGCTATAAACTGAGAGCTGTCTATGAGAGACTTCCACGTTTTCGAAACTAATCTGAACTGAATCAGTGATATAATTGGAAGTTTTTTCATGATTTTCGCTTTGGATTTCAAAGGGTATGTTATCAAACATTTTTAGCATCTGGTTTATGGTTTCGTGAGTGTGGGTGGGTACGGAAGTGATTTTATGAAAATGTAGATGAAGAGGTGTCCAAGGATTTACCGTCGTGCTCGTGTCGTGGGCGAAAAGTGATGCCGCATCACCTTTTTCTCTCATGACACCAAAACTCCCCACGACGACACAACCCCCCTCCCTGTTTAACACCAACATTCTCGTGTCATCGTCACCCCACCACTTTTTTTCAACAATCTATGCTCCCAAGAATACCCGGGAGGTTATGTTTCCTATTGTACAAATCATAAATATGCTCTACATCCTCAGGAGTAGGCGTTCTAAGATACTTTTTAACGTACAATACATAAATGCATTTGGTAAAGTTCCATAAGCATTCACGTGAATAACGCTCGGCTACTTTCAAATATCGGGCATAATGTTCCATATCATCTTGATCGTAGATTTCGTAAATAGCGGACAAATCGGAACCTCCGGGATTCATATTAATAAAATAGTGTGTGAATTGTAGAAAATAGTATGTATTTGTGTGATTTATAGTGAAACTAGGTGAGGGGGTATTTAACCCTTCCAAACGGTCAAAATCAAGCCAAAAAAGAGCCGTTACCTAACAGTAACATTTTTAAATTTTCAAAAAAAAATAAAAAAATATATAACTCAGCCCCATGGTGCGAGTCACGGTGTGGCTGGCTGCGTCATGAGGTCGCGTCGTCGACCATGGAGTCGACTGGAGATAGCCAGCCCAAAACCCACGATGTGAACCACGGTACAGTTGGCGCCATCGTCAGCTCGCGCCGTGGTGGCCAGCCGAGCGACGATGCACCATACCGTGCCTTCTAAGCAATGAAATACAACAATGTGAAAAAGAGAGATAGAACTTATAATTTACATTTTACTACGTATTAGTTATGTTTATATATAAGGATTCCAACATTAATTGTAATAATTATCATATAAGAAGTTACAAGTCTAGAACATATAAATTGATGTTACAAATTTTATGGTCATGATTGCAAAAATAAATGCGTACAATCACTTAGGCCGAAGGGACCGGGTGAAACCCATTAGCCAGTTGCTCCCATCCACGCGTGACTTTTATTCGGATCAAAATCCTCTCAAGTTGAAGACAACTTGATAGGTCATGTTGGCCAATAAGAATTAAGATAAATGTATAAAAGTTTTTTTAATGAAATTCAGTAGGCTCATTTGTATTTATCTTTATTGTGATTGGCTAATTTTACCTATCAAGTTTGCTCTAACTTGAGAGGATCCTCACGCGCGACATACTCACTTTAGCCAAAAATTTACCCCAAACTCACCTAGCACCAGTTTCATATATGTAAGCCCCACGATTTTATTTTTTGGGTTAGGTTTATTTTTTGATGTTTTTTGTGAGTAGGGTGTGTTTAAATAATGAAAAAATAAGTATGATAGGTGAGTATGAGTGAGTGTCATTACCTTCGTAAGTGAATTGTAATGAGTTTGTTAAAAGCTGATGTGGCACTGTCGTGAAGGTGAATAAGTTTTACACCACTTCCCCAGTCTTATATAATTGTAATATTCACAACATTCTCTTCTGATTCTCTACTCATTCAAAATAATATACATTGTGAGAAAAAAAACGAGTACATAATGTTTTAGCACATTTTGTATACCGTCTCATTGAATATTTTTGTTACGGAACGTCCTAATGAGAGAAAAACCAAAATTAAAGGAAAAAAAAAGTTTAGCACGTATTTTCACCATCATGATAAGGCTAGAAGGAATGATACTAAACTCATCCATCGCTACATCAGCATTACTTCAACTTTCTTTCTTTACTTACTCAATGATGACGTATCCTTAGTTGGGCTATAAGCCCGACCCACTGATACTACCCGTATCTAATCTATTACAAATGAATTATGATAGATAGCGCTAAAGCCCAGAAGGCCCGATAAGATGTTGTCACACTCGGTTTCACGAAAGCCCCACTCTGACCGTACGCGGTAGGATCAAACAGAATCATAGTTTAATTAGAACTATGATTCTCCTAAGACAAAGGGATATGCACTCTCCTTATTTAATTAATAACCCATTATCTCAATCAAACTGATTACTTACTCTCACGTTGGAGTCTAACCGTGAGATACATACCCACGGTAAGCCTAACAGTGCTTGTTCTTTGGTGTGCATGGTCTTCATACAAGTTCACTTAGTGCAAGAACTATAGTCCTCAACACCTAAATTAAGCCTAATTCGGGTTAAGCGCGGTCCATCCAACTTTTGTATCAACAAGTTGGCGTCGTCCATGAGGCCCTACACTAAACTCTCAACTTGACTAAGGACGGTACATTCATGGCCAACCAGAAGGCCGGAGGCAAGAAAGCATAGTCCAATGAAGCGCTCATAGTTACCACTCAATCAACCTCTGGGACAAATAGTAACCTTAACATGGGAACTTGAGGAAAGGTACCGCAAGTACAAGCCTCTCCGTTTGCAACCCCTACACCCGTGACGGTTGCAAGAACCCCGACCCCGGTGGAAGCACCGAATGCGCCTCAGAAAGAAGCACGAACAATCTCGGACACCGAGATCGTGCCACAAGGGGGGCCCGAAGCTTCCATCGCGCCCAACGCGCGTCTGGACGACTTCGTCGCGCAAAACTACGAAGCTCTCATCCCTCTCATGGTAGAGAGAATGAGGAGTGCGCCAATTGAGGACCTACGAGTCCGCCTCGACTTAGAGAGGGATGTGGGAGCTATGATGGGACTCGTTCCTAACAACGAACGCCGTTCATCAAAACGCAAACAAAGGATGGAATATCGTCTCAAAAAACAACACGTCTCTAAACGGATCACGTATCCCGAGGGGTATGAAGAGGGGGAACTAGTGACTGACGATTCAAGAGATTCAAGAGAGACGGAAGACCCAGAAACCCCCGCTAACGACGGACAACGCATGAGTGCCTTGGATAGACTCGAACCTCCTCCAAGGGGGAGAGACTCATCCCCAGAACCGCAAGACCGAAGACAGGAATGAAGGAAGTCGAGGCAAGTCCAGGAGAGGGAGAAGATCCGTGAGCGACAACACATTCAGTTCTGACTTTGATGACCATCATTCTAGGCGTAGCAAGACAAGTTACCCTTCCTCCGATTCGTCTGATTACAAGATGGAACGTCGCAGATCATCCTGACAACCCCGAAAGTGCAACAACGAATATATGTCTCTCCTATGGTGCCGCGAGAAAGTCGACGCGTTCACGAGACGCATCAGAAACTACTCAGAGGATAAAAAGAGGCGTATGCCATCAAACGTCAAGACTTACGACGGTACCGTGGACCGAGATGATCTTCTGAAGGTCTTCAGGCCGCATGCATGGATTGAGCGTTGGTCAGAACCCATGTGGTGTCACATGTCCAATTCCACCCCGATCGACAACGCCTGTAATTGGTTCGATAAATTCCCACACCGAAGCATTGATGGATTTGAAGATCTGCGAAAAGCTTTCAGAAGAAACTACACGCAGCAAAAGAAGTGCACTAAGAACCCTGTCTCGCTCGCAAGAGTTAAACAAAAACAAGAGGAACCCTTGTAGAACTTCATGGAACGCTTCATGGGTGCATGCAATCACATCATAGAGTGTCCAGAGATCTTGAAAATTTCCAATTTTCTGGCCAGAATAACCAACCAAGACCTAATCAGAAAGCTGAATGACATGACACCCGTAACTTTTGACGAATTAATGCGGCGAGTTAGACCTTTTATTCTAGGATAAGTCGCAGCCGCTGATAGTAGGAAAGTAAAATCTAACTACATATCTCGAGATCAGCCCAAGAGGCAACCCAACAACCAAAACAATAGCCAGAACCTCGACTGTCGAGGAGTTCAAAGGGGAGGATGCGACAACAACAGCAAGTTTACCCCTTAATATGACGCCAAGAGAGATATTCTTATCAAAAGGCATGAATAATCTGAAACCCCCGCCAATGAACACCCGAGTGGAAAAACGTACAGGTAATAGATACTGTGAATACCATGAAGAGAAGGGACACGGAACTGACGAATGTATTCAGCTAAAAAGGCACATCGAACGTTTCGTAAAATCGGGCAAGCTAAATCATCTCATCAAGGATTGGAAAGGGGGAGATAACATATAGAACGAGAATAAGAAAGACAAGCCAAGGGATAAGCCCACTACCATTTACATGGTGTAGTCGTGGCAACACAAAACCAAGCAAAAATTTAGTCAAGAATTCTCTCGCGAGACAAATATCTCGTTCCATCCCATTGCTACAAGCAATGTCGCAGAAGGACCTTTAATGATATAGGTAAACATAGGAGACCATGTTGCCCGCCACATGTACATTGATGGAGGATCATCGGTAGATATTTTGTACGAACATTGCTTTACACGGCTCTGGTCAGAAATAAATAGCCAGTTGATGTCGGTCATGTCGTCGCTCATGGGTTTCAGCAGAGAAGTGATTTGGCCACTCGGCCAACTTCACACACTGATAACAGTAGGAGACAAGGAGCATTAAACAAGGTATGGGCGAACTTTTGGTGATACGTTCACCATCGCCGTACAATGGCATTACTGGACGACCAAGAATCCTAGCCGTACGTGATGTACCTTCTACGACACATGGAATGCTCAAATTTCCAGTGGAGGGAGGTATTGGTAATGTAACACCCCACTTGGATAAGTGGGCTATTACTTAGTAATTATGGCGTGTCTCAAAGCATGCAAGGTAAATGTCTAAAACATTAATGACCATAAAGGAAACTGGAAACAAACATCGGTTCCAAACATAAGCTCCACACACAATGCATAAGTATAGGAATGTAGAATAAGGACTAGAAAAATGTCCAGCAAAGCAAAAGTATATAAATTCATTAAAATAAGTGAAGACAAGGGAGTCTCCATCAAAATTCACGTACTCTTGATAATCCTAGATTTTCCCTTTAATACATGCCGTATGGGGACATGGAAAGAAAATAAGGCTGAGCAATACGCTCAGTGTGCGGATATATGACAATGAAATAAATAGCATAAACATAAGCAAAGAATAAAATGAAAGTACAGCAGAATAAGTGTAAGTCCTGGAAACCTGGTGTATGTTTATAAACTGGTTTATATTCTGAAAAGACTTACGTTTATTTTATATTGAAAACTGTATATTAAATATGCCCAGAGCCCATATAGGTCATGAAGTATCAACGTGCATGAATACTTAGAGGGGTGACCTCATCATGCAATTAGAGGGGTTGCCTCTAATTATACTAGTCTGGGTAGAGGGATCAGCTCCTTGTAATGGATGTAAGGTACACACCACAATTACCATGTAATCTTACTAAACTTATCCTAGGATGCACCCATTCGCCCCACATGATAATAATAAAATAGGCCAAATAACTGAAAGGGACGCCACGAGCAATCACTCTCACCGCGGAAGAGTCATAACACCGGTGCCTCTAGTGTTATGGTTATGGTACCTCCATAACTAGGTGGAACTGGCATGCAAGTATATAGCTCAAGCAATCTAAAATATTAATCATATAATTTACTGGTAAGTTTAATATAACTACTGGGGAGAACAGATGGCTGCAAATGGGGAATCCTAATATAGGAAGAAAGTGTCCTTACTGAAGGACAAAATATCCGTACGTTATGTCTAGTAATGAGGATGAAAACGAAAGTGGAAGATCAATCCGACTTCACGATAGCTACATAATAAAAAGGGACATGAATGAGTTGTATGTTTAACCTATACTTACTGATTATTAGTTTACTTGACATGTTCTTTACTTATTATACTTTTTCTGGTTGTATAATGTGATTCTTAGTGTTTCATGTGTTATGGATTAGTGTATTTCATGTTTTAAGTGTTATAGTACCTGTTATAACATTATGAGTAACTTTCTAAAAATAGCAGGTTTCTATATATAGTAACTTTTCAAAAATAGCAGGTTTCCATATATAGTAACTTTCCAAAAATAGCAAGTTTCCATAAATAGTAAGTTTCCAAAAATAGAAAGTTTCCATATTTAGTATGTTCGCATAAATAGAATGTTTCCATATTTAGTATGTTTCTATAAACAGCATGTTACCATAATTAGTATATTTCCATATTTAGGATATTTCCATATTTAGTAATAAGCTTATTAAATAATTAAATGATATAAGCTATAGTTTTTAATAAGCATATTATAAGTCATGATTATTATATAGTAAAGTTTAATAATATTTAATACTTAGTCTTAACATATGATTATTAATTAATAAAATAATACATGATATCATAAGTAATTATTAATTAATAATATTACATGATTATAATAATTAAACTTTATCTTAAATGACTTATTATATAATTAAATTAAATCATGTTATTAATTTAATTAAACCTTGGTTAAAATGAATATAAATTAATTAAGCTAAGTTTCTTAATTAATTAAATGTAACATGAATAATTATATTAATAATTACTTTAACCTAAAGTTTATAAAATGGCCATGTTTAATTACCATGATAATTATATTTTATAATTATAACATAAGTCTTGTATTAATTAATTTTAATTGTACCATGTATTTTTTCATAAATTTAATTAATGAAAATAACATAACATGTTTTAGTAAAATTTTAACCAAACACACCCCTTGGTGTGTTTGGTTCTACCCGAGCCCCTTAAGGAACCCACCGAGACCATGGAGGTCTCGGTTTGCCTCGAAAAACACACAACACACCACAACCGTGCGGCTGTAGTTGCTATCCAACCACCACCAGCAGCCTACCCGGTGCCACTGTTGGCCCAAAGTACACCCTGGCCTAGCCGGGTTCCCCCTGTTGTGCACAAAGTCCCCACTGAGAGTCCAAGGACTCTCGGTTGCCACTGCCTAGCCACGCACCCCACTGCTGTGCAGTTAGGGGTTGCGGATGGCCAAAGAAAACACACGCCGACCCTTTTTGGGGTGCGGCTTCTTGAGATCAACCCCCACCAAGACCTTTTAGGTCTTGTTTTGCGTGCCACAACAAACGAAACTAAAAACAAACCCGATCCCATGTTTAATCTTTTTAATAACATATTTTTAATTACTGGTTTTTAAAGATCCATGACAATTAAACATAAATAATTAAAAAGATTAAAGGTTTGAAGATACCGAATGCGTGAATGATTTAAGGTTTAGAACCATGAACACAATAAGTATTTAATTAAAGATCAAAATCCAAAATTCCCTTGTGTGTGTGTTTGTATGCCGCAACCAAGAAAGGAGCACCAAAAGGTTTAAGGGTTTTGTTTATTTTCTTGAAAAGTGATTAATGATAACTTTCCTTGAGTTTTAATTGTTTAAGGACTTGGATAGTTAATGGGCCGGGCCAAGCCCTTCCTTTCCTTTCTTTTTGGACCCGCCACACACACACACTTATACATATTTCGTTTTTGTTTTTCATGCTGAAATATTTATCGAGTGTGTTCGTGTTTTACATGTCGTGTTTTATTCTTGTTAAGTTTTAAGTATTATACGTCAATACTTATCATGTATTAATAATAATATTAATATACGTAATACTTGTAGTAATTAATTAATATATGTAATATTTTTATTAAATGTTCATGATTCCTGTCGTATATTAATTAACTGTAAAGTTTTAATTTAACCATATTTTCATGCATTTAATGTTCTAAGGTATTGTTAATGCAACGATGCCTAAAAAAGTTACTTGCATTTTTTGGTCTCGCTTTGTTTTGATTACGACAATATGTAAAAACAAGCATTTACGAAAACAACGAATAACGAATTCTTGAGTTCAAGTATTTTTCATTTCTACCATTATCACTTAAGGTATGTACAAACAAGTACTCACCCTAATTAAGTGATCAAGGATTTAATCTTTTCTTAAAACTCACTTTTTATTAAGTGTGACAAGTTTTTATTAAACTTTTTTTTTAAGAAAATGTTTTATTAAATTAATTATTTAAAAATCTAAAAATGGCATATTCGATATTGGTTTGGAATATCCTTTTAGGATATTTTAATCACCAGATCCGAACCATACCACTAAAAGACAAAAAGGAGCGGAGTCTACTCTGGTGGTTCCTTAAGTGGCTATGTAGTTCCTTATCGATAAGGAACCACGGGCTGCAATAAAGAACCGCGGGCAGATATAGCCGTTGGAGCCTTGTCTTATAAATAGTGGACCATTCTCAGATTTTCTCTTCACCTCTTTTGCACATATAATTCCAAATTCTTTCATACTTTTAAAATCACTCAAATCATTGGTCATTTGGTTGATTACTACTTGTTTAGAAGTGAATCTTTCTTCTCCCATCTCTTCCTCTTCAAGTGCAAAGAGAAGAACACTTTCATCCTTGAAGTGTTGTGTCTACATCAAAGATCCATTGAAGATCAAATCTTATTTAGTCATTGTTGTGTCATAGTTGTGAAGATCCAAGTAGTTGTGTCTAGTTAGAAGTTGTGTATGTACTAAGGTTTATACTTGGTCCTTAAAGTATACTAGTGTAGATTGGTCCTAACTAAGATTAGGGCTCGACTTTTAGCTTAGAGTCGGAAATTAGATAAGCAACGTTGTGTACGGTTTCTCTACCTTAAGGAGCTTGTTGATTAGTTAACTCTCGAGTAAGGAGTACTCGAGTAGTGGAGTAGGGACGAGGAGTAAGCTTCGTTGTCGAACCACTATAAATCCTTGGCGTTTGGTTTGATCTTTCTTTCCCTTATCTCTTTACATTCATTATTCTTTATACTTGTGATTATTAGTTTAGTTGCACTATACCTTGTTCATATTGTGTATAAGAAGGTTTCACATAATCTCTTAAGTCTAAGTTTTTGAAAAGGATTTTTAAAAACCATCTTTTGACAAGTAAGTTTTAAGAAACTATTCAACCCCCCCTTCTAGTTTCTACAATTGGTATCAGAGTGTGGTTGCTCAAGCCTTTTTAAAATATATTGTATTTTAAAACTTGAATCGATCTATGGATTCCAACAAGTACCTAGAAGGGCAATCCATGCAAAGACCACCTCTTTTTGAAACTGATAGTTTTATTTATTGGAAAAATAGATTTGAGACTTATGTGAAATCAAAAGATTTAGATCTTTGGTAGTTTATTATCCATGGTGATTTTTTGCCTTATCAATATAATGAAGTTTCTAAAAGCAAAGAGATAGTCACTTTTGACAAAGCTAATGATGACACTAAAAAGAAACTTGCTAGAAATAATGAGGCTAAAATGATGATTTATAATGCTTTACCAAAGAAAGAGTACGAAAGGATTTTTATGTGTGAAACCGCTAAAGATATTTGGAACACTCTTTTACTAACCCACCAAGGTAATAGCAAAGTTAAAGAAAGCAAAATCGATCTTCTTGTTCAACAATATGAACAATTTTTCATCTTAGAAATGAAACTATGATAGTGCATTTGCTAGATTTAACACTATTATTACTAGTCTAAAAGCACTTGATGAAGGTTTTTCTAGCAAGAACAATGTAGAAACTAGAAGGGGGGGGGGGTTGAATAGTTTCTCATCTGTTTATCTCCTAATTAAAATTCCTTTCAATTAGGTGTGTGTAAAAACTATCTTTTACTTGAAAGCTAGTTGCATAATGGTTAGGTTCAATTCTAATGCATTAACAATGTGTGGTAAGTATAATGATAATGAATGTAAGTAATGAGTAAGGAAAGAAACAACCTAGTAGGAAGACACCAAGATTTATAGTGATTCGGCAACGAGGCTCTATCCTCGTTCCTACTCCACTCCTCGAGTACACCTTACTCGAGATTTCCACTATATCCACAAGCTCCTTTCTTGGCGGAGAAAACCTTATAACGTCACTTACATTATTTTCCGACACGCTAAATGTCGAGATCTAATCTTAGCTAGGATCAATCTACACAACGTCGCACACTTCACCATTTTACGACATAAGGCTAGATGTCGAGTTCTAATCCAAAGCTAGAACCAATCTTCACAACGTTGCATACTTCACCATTTTTCACACAAGGCTAGATGTCAAGTTCTAATCTAAAGCTAGAACCAATCTTCACGACTCTTCACTTTGAAGCTAAGTGAGAACTTCACACAACACAACTACATATCACTTTATAGTTTAGTGAGAACTTACAAGACACAACCACATCACTTTAGAGTTTAGTGAGAACTAACACAACTTATTACAACTCAAATAAACATATCCAAGTACACACATGTAGCTTGGATCTACACAACACAAATCCAAACACACACATATGCAAAGGATTTACACAACTCTAATCCAAGTATTCACAAATAGCTTGGATGAACACAACTAGTCCAAGTATTCAAAAATACATTGGATCTACACAAGACATAAATAAACAAATGAGGAACATGACTAGATCTTTAGGAGAAGGTGATCTTAATCAATGCTTCATCTTTAATCACATCACAAGTGTGTGAGTGATCTTCTCTTTGGACAAGGTAAAGAAGGAGATTAAGAGGATAATCATGAGTAAACATACTTAACACATTAAGTGATCATTTACAAATGACTAGGATTAGATAGGAGAAAGAAGGCTGAAAGAGATGTCCAAAAAAGAGGTTAATGAAAATGCAGATTTGATCCACTATTTATAGAAGACAAATACCAACGACTATCTGGGGGTGGTTCCTTAGCTACCCAGGCGGTTCCTTATCAATAGGGAACCGCGTAGGCACTTAAGGAACCGCGGAGAGTAGACTCCGCTCCTTTTTGTCTTTTAGTAAATTTGAAATATCTGAGGCTGTTTAAACCTTCAAAGGTATAACACCCCCAAATTCACAAGGCAGCGGAATATCAACATTGGGTGTTACTTCATAGCACATCACACACAATCATAGAAAACGACTTCAAAAGAAACGATTTATAAAATAAACCATTCGATAGTTTTATTAAATCAGAGTTAACTAAAAAGAGGTCCCACCAATTGATACAAATCTTAAGAAATAATAAAGATTTATCAATGTATCGAATGGAAATTCTTTGTTTTGCCTTTACTTTATCCTGCGCGGCTCCATGCTCCAGCTGCTCATAAACCTACACACCTGAGAATACATGCTAACATGTCAACACAACGGTTGAGTGAATTCATAGGTTTTTAAATAAACAATAATGGGAAATAAACCGTAAAGCTTTTGAACACAAGAATCTCATCCACTGTCGATAGTGCAACACATGCAATACCCAAAGTCCACGCTATTCTACTAAGCCATGACACCGAAGCCTTAAGTATAATAATGCCCTAGTCAGGTATTTTGCCGAATACCCCCTTACTTCTAATACAACACACCTGGCTGAGCCTCCAACCCACAGGTGCGACCTGCCCAGGTGGGGGCCATCCCCGATGGATCCATCCGTCTGTATCAGCGCCTACCCATCAAGGGTAGTTAACGGTTCATGGGTTTTAGGGACTTTCAAATTTTGGCAATACAGCACTTAGCAAATAGCGGTTCACAATCAATAAAATCAACACTTGTGTTCATCTTTCAAAAGCACTTAATCAACCATCTTACATTCATTTACAACAACATGTATTCGTTCAACGCATATAGCAAACCACATGTTTATTCATAAACATGTATTCTCTCTAAACCATATATATATAAACATCATATATTTTTATACCAAGAGCATGTATTCCCCCTCGCGGGTTTATAAACACGTATAAAGCAGTAAAAGCGAGGCTATGAACTCACCTTAGCGATGGCGATATCAAACGAGTTCAACGGTAACGAAAATGAGGAACGGAAAACCCGAGAGATTCATATAAGTAACCCTTGAACGTAGACCTTACTAGGCGCGCGTCGATCATATTAAGAACTAACGTACGCCTCAAGTCCGAAGCTTTATCATCTATTTACAAAAATTAGGTGTAAACGCCTTCGAAAACAATAGTCGGCTAACATGTGATAATGGGCATACACATGTAGTGTTTAACTAGCTTAAATTCTTAGAATACCCATTCATTATTCATATTGGCTTGTATGTTTTGTCTAGCTTATAGCATACTAAATACGTGCCTTTATCTATTAAAGCCGAGTACAATGCTCTTTGTTTATAAAACAAACTAACACTTTATCCCATCGCTCCGTTCGGAGCATATTTTATAATTCTTGGTAAGCACTAATTCTGACCCATTTTAGAAATTACACATCCTGATAGTTTTCTACTGTGAATCAAATTAGGAGATGAGAATCACATGAAAGTAGACTCTTAGACCTTTAAAGCGACGTATGGCACGCCTAAATTGGAGTTACGGTTAACTTTATATGAATGTTTGAAAACTGCATAAAATCTGCGCAAAGCTGTCAAGTCTGCACAGCCTGCACTTTACACATTTTGACCATGTTAAACATTGAATCAGCTTATAAGAACAATTTTTCATGAAACTACACTCTTTTGGCTTTCCGAAAAGGTAAGGCATACTTTGTGCGGGGCTACGTTTTATCCGATATGAATTTTTAAAGATATAGTTGCTGCACAATTTCCAAATCAGGCCCTGCTGTGGTATTTTGTGTTTCGAAACAGTTTAATGATTGAATTAGCCAAAACTTAAAGAATGAAAATTAAAGTAGACTCAGAGGGCTACAAATTTCGTTCAAGCCTCAACTCAATACGATAAACGGTTTGTTCTCCACAGCCCTGCGAAGTTGAGTGATTTTCAGAAATAGTTGCTGTCCTATTTTTAAATGTCACCAAAACGATTCAAAACTCAAACTAAGCTATATAGAACACTTCATTACTTAACCTCAGCTTATTAAACACCTTAGTATCATTTTTATTCAGGTCTTAAGCCATGTTTTCTTGTTTATGCGCTACTTTAAGCTTGAGCCAAACAGCCCTCGCGGGTTTAATGAAAACATATAAAGCATAAACGTGAATTGAAGAGTATACCTCCAAGCCGAAGGAGATGATTCGAAATAAAAAACGAGGAAAGGTACGACGCCAATCAAACTCGAACACATGTATACGATAAGCGAACTTTCAGCCCCATTACAAACTACAAACAACCAGCGAATAAACCCGCTAGTAAACGAACAGACAGTTCACTAGTCAACTGAATCTCAAACCGAGTAGGAAGGGTATGTATCTTCAATTGAGTGTGATTTACGCATCAATGTTTAAATAAAAACACCACAAGCTCGTATCCAAGGACGGCATGCTGATTATGTATTGCTTTTGATGGTCATAGGCGTGGAGCTATAACTGTTTGATCATTTCGAAAACACCTTAAAGTTCTCGATGACCGAGGACAACGTAAACATAGATTCTTCGCCGCTATATGGTTGTCTTAATATTCATATGCGAGCTATATATGTAGCATGATTTCTCGCATACGACATGAACACATGGATAAAAAGAGAGCCGAGTACATGAGTTCGTATGTATTAAGTTGATAAAGATAGGATGGGAACATATCTGAAGATATCTAAAAGTTGGATTTGACTTTTATACCGATATGCATTTGTAGTTCACAAGTACAGGTGTACTTGTTTTGTTACAAAATTGTGACACGCCTAAAGTTTTTGATAAAAAAACTTTTATTAGTTAATTTTTAATCCACAATATCGTAAAGCGGGTATTATTAAAGCCCGATATTTTAAAAGTTACGCGATTCTGAAAAATACGCGTAAAACACGAAAAATAAACTGTCAATATAAAATAAAAACTTGGACATTCGGAGATCGTTGGTATTTTTATATGTACACGAGGGTTTATAATTTAATAAATGTTAATACGCCGTATAAACGAATGACGGTTAAAGGCCTAATGTAAATTACTAAAAATGCTCATATCCGATAAAATTAAAACGACGACAATAAAAATAATTCTATGTCATAACAAAAATATTTACGGTCGATGGAGACTTGTCAATAAATAATAATCGACACATATTCGATACATTAAAGCCTCAACCTTGTCGGTTAGCCAAGAATTCAATATTATCCGCAAATACAATCATGAGAAATAAAAGTCGATTAATAATTATTGGTCCGAATAATAGAAATAGTATTAGAACTCGATCTAAATGTTGATTTTAATGTTCAGGTTATTATAGTAGCTACCCCTTTAGGAAGCGACGTCCCGACGCTTAATTTGTCTAAATAGTCTTCAGTTAAATGGTGAAGAGATGAGGAATCAACATGTCATCACTGAGGTTTCTAACGAAGGTTGGATAATCAAAAGTTAAAGCAACGAGTATATCTAACGGGCACAAATGAACGGTTTGAATGTTGTTTCAATCCTTATAAGGAAAGAATAATACATAACTCGAAAGAAAGGCCATTGGAAGTGAAAAATTAACAAATCGTCAATTTTTGGAAGAGCTTCAAAGTACGTTACAACTAGATTATCGAACATGCGGCGATCGATATAAGTTTTAAAAAAAAATTCCACCTGACAAGTGAAGAGTCGAAATAAGTGGGTGCATTGAAATATTTTCAATGCGATAATCGTTTCAAAACTATTGATGATCACATCGATCAAATTGAAACATATATAGTCCAAGAGTTTCAATAGAGGAGATCACTTTATAAAAAGAAATTCGCATGGATAGTACATAAATCCATCGAAAACTTTACAAAATATTCAAAACGAGATAATTATTGCTAGCGTACAAAATCACCCAATTGCATGATCTCAAACATGCCAACCTATTTTTTCAAAAGCGAATTCATCGATACGGAAATCGTTCGGAGTATACATTATTCTATCAAAAGAACTACGATCCAAATCGAACACAAAAGCCATCACCAAGCTCGTATAATCAGACATTACGACATGCTTGCAAAATAGCCAAGCCATGCCAAATCAATAAGTTCAATCATGCTTGCTGCCAAGCCATGATAAATAAGAATATTTGATAAGATTTTTAAATAAGTCCAGTCAAAGGAAAGTTTGCAAGTTAAAGGATGTTCACGATCTTGATTGCATAGATGTATATCGAACAATATTTTCTTCATCAGAGGGGGCTCACACACGGATCCATACCCAAATGACATTGTAGGTTGCTCACAAATGGATCCATACCCAAAATATTTTATCGTTACGTTTGAAAAAAATTTCGATGAACCATCCATAATAACAAGAAAGAATCTCAAGATCTTTTCATTCATGATGAGTTGTGTTGATAACTTAATCCTCAGTCAATCCACAAGTACACAACTAGTGTCGATTAAACAAGTCATCTGTTCTCGGAATAGGTAATGGTTCTTAACGATTAGCTTATAATGCTCGCGATAGTTAGGACACATTAGAAATGGTCCATAGAAACAAATTATAACTCTAGAGAATAATATCAACGTTACTCGTACATACAAGATAATCAATAATAACCATAATGACGATGAAAACGAACGATTCGTAGCCAACGAAACATGAGTTGAAGAAATACATCCGTATACAAAATAATCACAAACCAAGTCAATCACTCTTGAGCCCATTTGTTTATAATTTCTTGTTTACATCCAAAGGCGTCCCAATCCATGTAAACAAGAATTATAAATTTATGGTTCGGAAACTTATAACTTTCTTGTTCAAATAAAAAGGCGTCCCAATTTATTTCAACAAGACGATTATAAATCATCCTACTCAGGTAATACCATCACAAAATACGATATCATAACAAAATTAAATGCCACGAAAAGTACAGGGTGTCAACAAGCTTACTCCATGATTTTTGTATTCAAACGTCCCATTCCATTTGAATAAAGAAACCATCGACAATCTAAGGTCCAGTGGTTTAAAACTTTCTTATTCAAATGTCCCAATCCATTTCAATAAGAGAACCTTAAACGACACATAGTTGGGCTATTTAAAATCTTTATACTTAAATGTCCCATTACATTTAAATACAAGGTATTAAATTACTCAACTAATGACTACTATGAGCATATCTTTGTTGTACCCAATTATATATAGTTTATTTGGGTATATATATATATTTTAGGTCCAACACAGGCATCCTCCTTTTCGCCAATAAAATTAATCATACACAATCAAATTAAACGTTACATTATGTAGAAGATGTGTCCTTGGAGAAATGATTCTTCAAATCATAAGGACTAACGGGAATACGAATAACACAATAATCAATTACGTTTCAAAAGGGGATGTCCTAAAATGGCACATGGCGATGAGTTAACAACAATCGAGCTTAGATTTGTTGATATACGATAGATTCCGAACAAGATATATGTAAACAAAGTATCAAACGAGTTTCATACTCATATTCGGATAATAAATTAATTATCGAGAAAGGTGATTGGCGACGAGGCCAAACTCTCTATAAAATCGTATCATAAAATGTACGATAATCACGCAAGGACCATTGCTTCACGCACAATGCCCTTAAATGTCATAGTATATACATGCATATACATACAAACATTTCTACATACACAAGGGGTCACATTATCATAACCAAGCATTGGTTTCTAGGAGCCATGAGCGCGTGGATACTTTGTAAGGCAATAAACAATTTTACGAAAGAGCAGTTATAGTCTAGGTTTTAAAAATGACCTAGTTCGCTATAACTAGTGCTCTGATACCAATTTGTAACACCCCCAAATTCACAAGGCAGCGGAATATCAACATTGGGTGTTACTTCATAGCACATCACACACAGTCATAGAAAACGACTTCAAAAGAAACGATTTATAAAATAAACCATTCGATAGTTTTATTAAATCAGAGTTAACTAAAAAGAGGTCCCACCAATTGATACAAATCTTAAGAAATAATAAAGATTTATCAATGTATCGAATGGAAATTCTTTGTTTTGCCTTTACTTTATCCTGCGCGGCTCCATGCTCCAGCTGCTCATAAACCTACACACCTGAGAATACATGCTAACATGTCAACACAACGGTTGAGTGAATTCATAGGTTTTTAAATAAACAATAATGGGAAATAAACCGTAAAGATTTTGAACACAAGAATCTCATCCACTGTCGATAGTGCAACACATGCAATACCCAAAGTCCACGCTATTCTACTAAGCCATGACACCGAAGCCTTAAGTATAATAATGCCCTAGTCAGGTATTTTGCCGAATACCCCCTTACTTCTAATACAACACACCTGGCTGAGCCTCCAACCCACAGGTGCGACCTGCCTAGGTGGGGGCCATCCCCGATGGATCCATCCGTCTGTATCAGCGCCTACCCATCAAGGGTAGTTAATGGTTCATGGGTTTTAGGGACTTTCAAATTTTGGCAATACAGCACTTAGCAAATAGCGGTTCACAATCAATACAATCAACACTTGTGTTCATCTTTCAAAATCACTTAATCAACCATCTTACATTCATTTACAACAACATGTATTCGTTCAACGCATATAGCAAACCACATGTTTATTCATAAACATGTATTCTCTCTAAACCATATATATATAAACATCATATATTTTTATACCAAGAGCATGTATTCCCCCTCGCGGGTTTATAAACACGTATAAAGCAGTAAAAGCGAGGCTATGAACTCACCTTAGCGATGGCGATATCAAACGAGTTCAACGGTAACGAAAATGAGGAACGGAAAACCCGAGAGATTCATACAAGTAACCCTTGAACGTAGACCTTACTAGGCGCGCGTCGATCATATTAAGAACTAACATACGCCTCAAGTCCGAAGCTTTATCATCTATTTACAAAAATTAGGTGTAAACGCCTTCGAAAACAATAGTCGGCTAACATGTGATAATGGGCATACACATGTAGTGTTTAACTAGCTTAAATTCTTAGAATACCCATTCATTTATTCATATTGGCTTGTATGTTTTGTCTAGCTTATAGCATACTAAATACGTGCCTTTATCTATTAAAGCCGAGTACAATGCTCTTTGTTTATAAAACAAACTAACACTTTATCCCATCGCTCCGTTCGGAGCATATTTTATAATTCTTGGTAAGCACTAATTCTGACCCATTTTAGAAATTACACATCCTGATAGTTTTCTACTGTGAATCAGATTAGGAGATGAGAATCACATGAAAGTAGACTCTTAGACCTTTAAAGCGACGTATGGCACGCCTAAATTGGAGTTACGGTTAACTTTATATGAATGTTTGAAAACTGCATAAAATCTGCGCAAAGCTGTCAAGTCTGCACAGCCTGCACTTTACACATTTTGACCATGTTAAACATTGAATCAGCTTATAAGAACAATTTTTCATGAAACTACACTCTTTTGGCTTTCCGAAAAGGTAAGGCACACTTTGTGCGGGGCTACGGTTTATCCGATATGAATTTTTAAAGATATAGTTGCTGCACAATTTCCAAATCAGGCCCTGCTGTGGTATTTTGTGTTTCGAAACAGTTTAATGATTGAATTAGCCAAAACTTAAAGAATGAAAATTAAAGTAGACTCAGAGGGCTACAAATTTCGTTCAAGCCTCAACTCAATACGATAAACGGTTTGTTCTCCACAGCCCTGCGAAGTTGAGTGATTTTCAGAAATAGTTGCTGTCCTATTTTTAAATGTCACCAAAACGATTCAAAACTCAAACTAAGCTATATAGAACACTTCATTACTTAACCTCAGCTTATTAAACACCTTAGTATCATTTTTATTCAGGTCTTAAGCCATGTTTTCTTGTTTATGCGCTACTTTAAGCTTGAGCCAAACAGCCCTCGCGGGTTTAATGAAAACATATAAAGCATAAACGTGAATTGAAGAGTATACCTCCAAGCCGAAGGAGATGATTCGAAATAAAAAACGAGGAAAGGTACGACGCCAATCAAACTCGAACACATGTATACGATAAGCGAACTTTCAGCCCCATTACAAACTACAAACAACCAGCGAATAAACCCGCTAGTAAACGAACAGACAGTTCACTAGTCAACTGAATCTCAAACCGAGTAGGAAGGGTATGTATCTTCAATTGAGTGTGATTTACGCATCAATGTTTAAATAAAAACACCACAAGCTCGTATCCAAGGACGGCATGCTGATTATGTATTGCTTTTGATGGTCATAGGCGTGGAGCTATAACTGTTTGATCATTTCGAAAACACCTTAAAGTTCTCAATGACCGAGGACAACGTAAACATAGATTCTTCGCCGCTATATGGTTGTCTTAATATTCATATGCGAGCTATATATGTAGCATGATTTCTCGCATACGACATGAACACATGGATAAAAAGAGAGCCGAGTACATGAGTTCGTATGTATTAAGTTGATAAAGATAGGATGGGAACATATCTGAAGATATCTAAAAGTTGGATTTGACTTTTATACCGATATGCATTTGTAGTTCACAAGTACAGGTGTACTTGTTTTGTTACAAAATTGTGACACGCCTAAAGTTTTTGATAAAAAAACTTTTATTAGTTAATTTTTAATCCACAATATCGTAAAGCGGGTATTATTAAAGCCCGATATTTTAAAAGTTACGCGATTCTGAAAAATACGCGTAAAACACGAAAAATAAACTGTCAATATAAAATAAAAACTTGGACATTCGGAGATCGTTGGTATTTTTATATGTACACGAGGGTTTATAATTTAATAAATGTTAATATGCCGTATAAACGAATGACGGTTAAAGGCCTAATGTAAATTACTAAAAATGCTCATATCCGATAAAATTAAAACGACGACAATAAAAATAATTCTATGTCATAACAAAAATATTTACGGTCGATGGAGACTTGTCAATAAATAATAATCGACACATATTCGATACATTAAAGCCTCAACCTTGTCGGTTAGCCAAGAATTCAATATTATCCGCAAATACAATCATGAGAAATAAAAGTCGATTAATAATTATTGGTCCGAATAATAGAAATAGTATTAGAACTCGGTCTAAATGTTGATTTTAATGTTCAGGTTATTATAGTAGCTACCCCTTTAGGAAGCGACGTCCCGACGCTTAATTTGTCTAAATAGTCTTCAGTTAAATGGTGAAGAGATGAGGAATCAACATGTCATCACTGAGGTCTCTAACGAAGGTTGGATAATCAAAAGTTAAAGCAACGAGTATATCTAACGGGCACAAATGAACGGTTTGAATGTTGTTTCAATCCTTATAAGGAAAGAATAATACATAACTCGAAAGAAAGGCCATTGGAAGCGAAAAATTAACAAGTCGTCAATTTTTGGAAGAGCTTCAAAGTACGTTACAACTAGATTATCGAACATGCGGCGATCGATATAAGTTTTAAAAAAAATTCCACCTGACAAGTGAAGAGTCGAAATAAGTGGGTGCATTGAAATATTTTCAATGCGATAATCGTTTCAAAACTATTGATGATCACATCGATCAAATTGAAACATATATAGTCCAAGAGTTTCAATAGAGGAGATCACTTTATAAAAAGAAATTCGCATGGATAGTACATAAATCCATCGAAAACTTTACAAAATATTCAAAACGAGATAATTATTGCTAGCGTACAAAATCACCCAATTGCATGATCTCAAACATTCCAACCTATTTTTTCAAAAGCGAAATCATCGATACGGAAATCGTTCGGAGTATACATTATTCTATCAAAAGAACTACGATCCAAATCGAACGCAAAAGCCATCACCAAGCTCGTATAATCAGACATTACGACATGCTTGCAAAATAGCCAAGCCATGCCAAATCAATAAGTTCAATCAAGTTAAATCATGCTTGCTGCCAAGCCATGATAAATAAGAATATTTGATA
Source organism: Glebionis coronaria (assembly GCA_025667525.1). NCBI lineage: Eukaryota > Viridiplantae > Streptophyta > Magnoliopsida > Asterales > Asteraceae > Glebionis > Glebionis coronaria. The sequence goes on along the minus strand of CM046882.1, from coordinate 402,980,068 downwards.
AGATTTTTAAATAAGTCCAGTCAAACGAAAGTTTGCAACTTAAAGGATGTTCACGATCTTGATTGCATAGATGTATATCGAACAATATTTTCTTCATCAGAGGGGGCTCACACACGGATCCATACCCAAATGACATTGTAGGTTGCTCACAAATGGATCCATACCCAAAATATTTTATCGTTACGTTTGAAAAAAATTTCGATGAACCATCCATAATAACAAGAAAGAATCTCAAGATCTTTTCATTCATGATGAGTTGTGTTGATAACTTAATCCTCAGTCAATCCACAAGTACACAACTAGTGTCGATTAAACAAGTCATCTGTTCTCGGAACAGGTAATGGTTCTTAACGATTAGCTTATAATGCTCGCGATAGTTAGGGCACATTAGAAATGGTCCATAGAAACAAATTATAACTCTAGAGAAGAATATCAACGTTACTCGTACATACAAGATAATCAATAATAACCATAATGACGATGAAAACGAACGATTCGTAGCCAATGAAACATGAGTTGAAGAAATACATCCGTATACAAAATAATCACAAACCAAGTCAAGCACTCTTGAGCCCATTTGTTTATAATTTCTTGTTTACATCCAAAGGCGTCCCAATCCATGTAAACAAGAATTATAAATTTATGGTTCGGAAACTTATAACTTTCTTGTTCAAATAAAAAGGCGTCCCAATTTATTTCAACAAGACGATTATAAATCATCCTACTCAGGTAATACCATCACAAAATACGATATCATAACAAAATTAAATGCCACGAAAAGTACAGGGTGTCAACAAGCTTACTCCATGATTTTTGTATTCAAACGTCCCATTCCATTTGAATAAAGAAACCATCGACAATCTAAGGTCCAGTGGTTTAAAACTTTCTTATTCAAATGTCCCAATCCATTTCAATAAGAGAACCTTAAACGACACATAGTTGGGCTATTTAAAATCTTTATACTTAAATGTCCCATTACATTTAAATACAAGGTATTAAATTACTCAACTAATGACTACTATGAGCATATCTTTGTTGTACCCAATTATATATAGTTTATTTGGGTATATATATATATTTTAGGTCCAACACAGGCATCCTCCTTTTCGCCAATAAAATTAATCATACACAATCAAATTAAACGTTACATTATGTAGAAGATGTATCCTTGGAGAAATGATTCTTCAAATCATAAGGACTAACGGGAATACGAATAACACAATAATCAATTACGTTTCAAAAGGGGATGTCCTAAAATGGCACATGGCGATGAGTTAACAACAATCGAGCTTAGATTTGTTGATATACGATAGATTCCGAACAATATATATGTAAACAAAGTATCAAACGAGTTTCATACTCATATTCGGATAATAAATTAATTATCGAGAAAGATGATTGGCGACGAGGCCAAACTCCCTATAAAATCGTATCATAAAATGTACGATAATCACGCAAGGACCATTGCTTCACGCACAATGCCCTTAAATGTCATAGTATATACATGCATATACATACAAACATTTCTACATACACAAGGGGCCACATTATCATAACCAAGCATTGGTTTCTAGGAGCCATGAGCGCGCGGATACTTTGTAAGGCAATAAACAATTTTACGAAAGAGCAGTTATAGTCTAGGTTTTAAAAATGACCTAGTTCGCTATAACTAGTGCTATGATACCAATCTGTAACACCCCCAAATTCACAAGGCAGCGGAATATCAACATTGGGTGTTACTTCATAGCACATCACACACAGTCATAGAAAACGACTTCAAAAGAAACGATTTATAAAATAAACCATTCGATAGTTTTATTAAATCAGAGTTAACTAAAAAGAGGTCCCACCAATTGATACAAATCTTAAGAAATAATAAAGATTTATCAATGTATCGAATGGAAATTCTTTGTTTTGCCTTTACTTTATCCTGCGCGGCTCCATGCTCCAGCTGCTCATAAACCTACACACCTGAGAATACATGCTAACATGTCAACACAACGGTTGAGTGAATTCATAGGTTTTTAAATAAACAATAATGGGAAATAAACCGTAAAGATTTTGAACACAAGAATCTCATCCACTGTCGATAGTGCAACACATGCAATACCCAAAGTCCACGCTATTCTACTAAGCCATGACACCGAAGCCTTAAGTATAATAATTCCCTAGTCAGGTATTTTGCCGAATACCCCCTTACTTCTAATACAACACACCTAGCTGAGCCTCCAACCCACAGGTGCGACCTGCCCAGGTGGGGGCCATCCCCGATGGATCCATCCGTCTGTATCAGCGCCTACCCATCAAGGGTAGTTAACGGTTCATGGGTTTTAGGGACTTTCAAATTTTGGCAATACAGCACTTAGCAAATAGCGGTTCACAATCAATACAATCAACACTTGTGTTCATCTTTCAAAAGCACTTAATCAACCATCTTACATTCATTTACAACAACATGTATTCGTTCAACGCATATAGCAAACCACATGTTTATTCATAAACATGTATTCTCTCTAAACCATATATATATAAACATCATATATTTTTATACCAAGAGCATGTATTCCCCCTCGCGGGTTTATAAACACGTATAAAGCAGTAAAAGCGAGGCTATGAACTCACCTTAACGATGGCGATATCAAACGAGTTCAACGGTAACGAAAATGAGGAACGGAAAACCCGAGAGATTCATATAAGTAACCCTTGAACGTAGACCTTACTAGGCGCGCGTCGATCATATTAAGAACTAACATACGCCTCAAGTCCGAAGCTTTATCATCTATTTACAAAAATTAGGTGTAAACGCCTTCGAAAACAATAGTCGGCTAACATGTGATAATGGGCATACACATGTAGTGTTTAACTAGCTTAAATTCTTAGAATACCCATTCATTTATTCATATTGGCTTGTATGTTTTGTCTAGCTTATAGCATACTAAATACGTGCCTTTATCTATTAAAGCCGAGTACAATGCTCTTTGTTTATAAAACAAACTAACACTTTATCCCATCGCTTCGTTCGGAGCATATTTTATAATTCTTGGTAAGCACTAATTCTGACCCATTTTAGAAATTACACATCCTGATAGTTTTCTACTGTGAATCAGATTAGGAGATGAGAATCACATGAAAGTAGACTCTTAGACCTTTAAAGCGACGTATGGCACGCCTAAATTGGAGTTACGGTTAACTTTATATGAATGTTTGAAAACTGCATAAAATCTGCGCAAAGCTGTCAAGTCTGCACAGCCTGCACTTTACACATTTTGACCATGTTAAACATTGAATCAGCTTATAAGAACAATTTTTCATGAAACTACACTCTTTTGGCTTTCCGAAAAGGTAAGGCACACTTTGTGCGGGGCTACGGTTTATCCGATATGAATTTTTAAAGATATAGTTGCTGCACAATTTCCAAATCAGGCCCTGCTGTGGTATTTTGTGTTTCGAAACAGTTTAATGATTGAATTAGCCAAAACTTAAAGAATGAAAATTAAAGTAGACTCAGAGGGCTACAAATTTCGTTCAAGCCTCAACTCAATACGATAAACGGTTTGTTCTCCACAGCCCTGCGAAGTTGAGTGATTTTCAGAAATAGTTGCTGTCCTATTTTTAAATGTCACCAAAACGATTCAAAACTCAAACTAAGCTATATAGAACACTTCATTACTTAACCTCAGCTTATTAAACACCTTAGTATCATTTTTATTCAGGTCTTAAGCCATGTTTTCTTGTTTATGCGCTACTTTAAGCTTGAGCCAAACAGCCCTCGCGGGTTTAATGAAAACATATAAAGCATAAACGTGAATTGAAGAGTATACCTCCAAGCCGAAGGAGATGATTCGAAATAAAAAAAGAGGAAAGGTACGACGCCAATCAAACTCGAACACATGTATACGATAAGCGAACTTTCAGCCCCATTACAAACTACAAACAACCAGCGAATAAACCCGCTAGTAAACGAACAGACAGTTCACTAGTCAACTGAATCTCAAACCGAGTAGGAAGGGTATGTATCTTCAATTGAGTGTGATTTACGCATCAATGTTTAAATAAAAACACCACAAGCTCGTATCCAAGGACGGCATGCTGATTATGTATTGCTTTTGATGGTCATAGGCGTGGAGCTATAACTGTTTGATCATTTCGAAAACACCTTAAAGTTCTCGATGACCGAGGACAACGTAAACATAGATTCTTCGCCGCTATATGGTTGTCTTAATATTCATATGCGAGCTATATATGTAGCATGATTTCTCGCATACGACATGAACACATGGATAAAAAGAGAGCCGAGTACATGAGTTCGTATGTATTAAGTTGATAAAGATAGGATGGGAACATATCTGAAGATATCTAAAAGTTGGATTTGACTTTTATACCGATATGCATTTGTAGTTCACAAGTACAGGTGTACTTGTTTTGTTACAAAATTGTGACACGCCTAAAGTTTTTGATAAAAAAACTTTTATTAGTTAATTTTTAATCCACAATATCGTAAAGCGGGTATTATTAAAGCCCGATATTTTAAAAGTTACGCGATTCTGAAAAATACGCGTAAAACACGAAAAATAAACTGTCAATATAAAATAAAAACTTGGACATTCGGAGATCGTTGGTATTTTTATATGTACACGAGGGTTTATAATTTAATAAATGTTAATACGCCGTATAAACGAATGACGGTTAAAGGCCTAATGTAAATTACTAAAAATGCTCATATCCGATAAAATTAAAACGACGACAATAAAAATAATTCTATGTCATAACAAAAATATTTACGGTCGATGGAGACTTGTCAATAAATAATAATCGACACATATTCGATACATTAAAGCCTCAACCTTGTCGGTTAGCCAAGAATTCAATATTATCCGCAAATACAATCATGAGAAATAAAAGTCGATTAATAATTATTGGTCCGAATAATAGAAATAGTATTAGAACTCGGTCTAAATGTTGATTTTAATTTTCAGGTTATTATAAAAGGATATTCTTATGGCATTTGGAATATGCCATATTCAAATTTACATTTTCCTTTTAATAAAACATTTTCTTAAAAATAAAGTTTATTAAAAATCTTTTGTTACATTTGAAAAAAGTGAGTTTTAAGGCTAATCACTTTTATGATCACTAAGCATGATTAAGATATGTTAGTGTAATGATTATTACCTTGATGATAGTGTTTGTTAGATAATTCGTTTTATAATTGTGTTTGACAATAAATGTCTTTGTAATTTGTCGTGATCAAAACTAAAAAAGATTAATTGATACTAACAATGTTTTTAGGCATTGTTTTGCATTTACAAACAATGTTAGGAAGTTTCTTAAGGCGTTGCATCCAAAGTGGAGAGCCAAAGTCACGGAAATCGAAGAATCAAAAGATCTCACAACATTATCACTCGATGAACTAATTGGCAACTTGAAAATTCATGAGATGATAATTTTGAAGGACTTGGAATTGGTGAAAACCAAAAGTGAAAGAAAGTCTCTAGAACTTAAAGCCAAGAAGGCATAAAGTGACCATGAAAGCTCCTCGGATAGTGATGATGAGGAATATGCTATGGCGGTTAGAGACTTCAAGAAGTTCTTCAAAAGACGAGGTCAACACGTGAGGCAACCAATCAACGAAAAGAAATCCTTCTCCAAAAATCGTTTTACCAAGGACGATAAAGGTGATAGGAAATGCTTTAGATGTGGTGATCTGAATCATTTCATCGGTGATTGTCCTAATCCTTCACGCGACAAGAACCACATGGCACTCGTTGGAGGTTCATCGAGCGATAGCGGTGAAGATGTTGATGAAAATCCCAAAGATGAGAAATGTCTCATTACTCACACTTCTAAAGAGGTACATTCCGAAACCGATTACTATAGTAATAATAGTTCTTCTCTAGATGATATAGAATTAGAAGGCCAATACAATAACTTACACAAACTTAGCCTTAAATTCATTAAAAAGAACAAAGTGCTAAAATCGACTAGAACTAAGCTTGAAAATGAGATTAGTGAGCTAAGAGAGAAATTAGCTAAGCTTGAGAAAAACAAAGAAGTTGATTTAGGTTGTCTAAAATGTAAAGACTTAGACAAGAGAATGAAGATCTCAAGAGTACCTCCATTAAATTGGAAATGTTCATGAAAGGTACTAGTGCTCTTGATGATATGTTAAACAAACAAATTCATTCTAAGGAAAGAATTAGGTTGGGTTATAACACTAATGAAGCATCTACTAGTGAACCTAAACAAATTAGGTTTTCAGAAAAACGAACAACTGTATGCGGTAAGCCAGTATATGGAGCGGTTCCCTATTGCTATGGAACCGCGGGTACTGATAACAAACCGCGGACAGAGGATAGTTTTTGTGAAAATCCTGAACTTTCTGAAAAGTCTATTTTAGGTGAAGGGCTAAAACATATTCTTATTAACAAGGTCAAAGTACCTATAATTGAAAAGCCTACTCTAGATAAATTCTACAAGCCCTTGAGTAAACCTCTAATGGGAACTAGAAACTTATCTAGACAAACATCTACTTCTACAAGAGTACGAAATGAATCAAGACCTAGAAGTAGAACACCTACACCAAAAGGGATGATCAAGCTAAGCCACGACCTAGAAGTAAAACTCCAACACCTAGAAGAAATAACAATAGTTGTAAATCAAGATCAAAGACACCTAGGAGAAACAATGGACAACAAAACGGCCATATGAATTGGAATAATTATCAACAACAATACTTTTCCCCATGGGGAATGTCTCCTCCGTTCATGCATCCTAACCAAATGCAACAGATGTTTGGAACTAACAACTTTGGACCCATGAGATATTGGGGAACAAATGTTTGATCTTGCGTGTTGTTACCTAGATATGCTTGGGAATCAATTTAGAGCCAGACGAGTGGATTAAGGATAATGGGTGTTCTAAACACATGACGGGTAATCGAAGTTTGTTCTCGCACTACAAAGCATATGATGGAGGTAATGTTACATTTGCAAGTAATCGACGTGGTAATATCATTGGCAAAGGTACAATCTCTCTTGACTTAATGACCATATAAAATGTATAGGACGTAGATAACTTAGGTTTTAACCTTCTAAGTATAGGTCAAATTTGTGACAATAAGTGTAATTTCATCTTTTTGGAATATGATAGTGAAATCATAAAAGATGGAAAGGTCATTGGAAAAGGTGTTAGAAAGCAAGGGCTTTACGTCATGAAGGTCAATAGGAAGTCAAAGGACAACTTATGTCTATCAACTTTAGATGATAGTTCTACTCTTTGGCATAGGAGATTAGGTCACGCTAATATGCGTTTAATTCAATCTTTAGTCTCTAAGGAGTTGGTAAGACATCTCCCCAAGATGAAGTTTGATAGTCACTTTTGTGATGCTTGCAAAGTTGGGAAGCAAGTTCACTCGAGTCACAAAGCCAAGAATTTGGTTTCGACCTTTAGGTGCTTAGAGCTCCTACATATGAATCTCTTTGGACCTTCCACTATACGGAGTTATGGAAGTAACCTTTATACCCTAGTCATAGTTGACGACTATTCTAGATTCACTTGGACTAGATTTTTGGCGTCTAAGAATGAGGCTTTCGAACACTTCGAAATCTTTGCTCGAAGAATCTAAAATCAACTAGGATGTTCAATTGTCTGTATTAGGACGGATCATGGTAGGGAATTTGATAATGAAGTGTAATTTGGTGCCTTTTGTGAAGCTCATGGTATTACCCATAACTTTTCGGCTCCTCGTACTCCTCAATCAAATGGGTTAGTTGAAAGGAATAATAGACCCTTCAAGAGATGAGTAGGACGATGTTAAATGAGCAATCTTTGCCTCAAAAATTTTGGTGCAATGCCGTGGACACATCGACCTATATTGTCAACCGAGTTCTTATTCGATCTTTCCTAGGAATGACCCCCTATGAGATTCTTAAAGGTAAGAAGCCCTCATTGGATTACTTTAGGGTGTTTGGAAGCAAGTGATTTATTCTCAACACCAAATATTACCTTACTAAGTTTGACCCAAAGTCGTACGAAGGTATCTTTTTAGGTTATTCCCAAACTAGCAAAGCCTACATTGTAAAACTTCTGATTTTACCTTATTGACTTTGTCAACTGTTGTACTCTTTATTTTTGGAATATATACAATTCCACTTTTATATGACTTATTATTAATCATATACCTTTTGTCATACTACCTTTCATATTTATTTTTATATTTATATGGACCTTTAGTCATTGTTGACTACTCTGGCAACTGACTGGCCACTTGAATGAACAAGGACTCATCACCTCAGTACATATTTTGAGATAAACTGTAACTTTAATTAATTAAATTATTAAGTACTCGGACTTATTTTTTTATATGTATATATTTACATAAATTTCATAATAGGAATAAACACCTAACACCTTAAAATAATGTACATTATTTTATATTGACATTTATTTACTTTATTCAAGTAAAATAATTATAATGATGTATTCATTATATAGTTTCACTAAATTACCTAAAAGTTTAACTAAAGTACCTATAAACTTAACAAATGCATACAATATCATACAAGGACTATTATTTTCACCCAACACTTGATACAAAATTTACAAATTTCCCTAAAAACACCTAAGTGTGCCGTGTAAATATATATATATATATATATATATATATATATATATATATATATATATATATTCTACATATCCATAATCATTTCACTAACTTGCAAGCCTAAACATGTACATCCACTAATACACTAGGCCTTACATTTTTCCTTACACACTTTACCTTTTTCATACTTCACCATGCAACTTGTTATACTTCTTACACATACATACTATGTATAATTACACACTCATTAATTCATACAAACTTGTAAGCAAACCATGTCACAAAGTCAAAACCTTATACTATGTAGCCATACATGTCACTATGCCAAGTCAAATCTTTGTCCCCCTTTGACCTTGTAAACCCACGGTTAGAACCAAAATGGGAGGGAAAGGAGTTTGCTATTTTGAGCATGTGGGGGAAAGGAACTAGCATATCTCAACCAAATCCAATGCATATCTAACCAAGATACCTTGTATGATTCATGGTACAAACAGATATCATGGGATCCTTCTCTTTCCTCTTATAGCCGAGACACACACACCAACACAAAACACTTGCAAACATTCTCACATCTCTCTCTCAACCTACGGCTTATTTACTTCCCTTCAACAAAAATCCTTCAAAGCTTATTAACTATGTCTCTCCTATCTTGAATGATAATCATTGTCAACTCCTACAAGTATCTTGATCTTCAAGTCAACAAGGAAGCACTAAAAACTCCATTGAAGGTCACGGCTAGTGTTGATTCACAAGGGTTCACCATTGTTAAAAACTTAGCTCTAGTCACTACTCATTCTCCTATTCATTCCTTGATCTATCTAAACAAGTAAGTAAAACTTAAAACCCATCTTTCAATATATTTACTTTCATGCACCTAAACTTAAATATGTATTCACTAGTAAAAACTTGATGTTGTAACAAAAACATAAAACCCTAAACCTAAATGGGTTACGTTTTATAATGTTTTGTGAGTTAAAATGATGTGAAATCTTGATAACCATGATGAACATAACACTATGAACTAGTTAAACTAGAAAAACTATGAAAACATAAGCATGCATATATTGGACGTGGGGTTTTAAACCCTATGGTTCAATATTGGTTAATCTTGTAATGTATAAACATGCCTAAAAACATTAGATCTATACTACTAGTTGCCTTAGAATGATAAGCTCACTATTTTTGCCTTATAGGTTTTAGTTTTAAGCCCACTATAATAAGCTTGCCTAAATAAACTTCATTGTTACTAAATAATGTTTTTATAAAACTTTTGGTGTCAAAATTGTGATTTTATAAAGTTTCGGGTTAAAAACATAGATCTATAAATATTTTTGGACTAAAATGATAGATCTATGAAGTTTTGGGATTAAAATGGTAAATATACTAAGTTTCGGATTAAAAAGAACAAATATAATAGTTTTGGGTTAATATTGTAATTTTATTAAGTTAAGGGATCTAAATGAACAAGTATAGAAACTCATATTATCAAAATGTAAACATAAGGGTTAATTTTGTAAAATGTCGAGAGTTGAGGGTGGTGTTTTGACACTATCCAAAACTCCAAATTTAACAACAGGGACTTAAATGAGATTAATAACATGTTAGGGTAATTTGTGGAACTTAGTAAGGACCTAGGGATCCCTTTTGCCTATTGCCGAAACTAATAGAAGCCATAGGGACCTATTTTGCCAACCTAGTAAACTTTTATGAACCCTAGATAAACCCTAGGGGTTGTTTTGGCATAAGCCGAAAGTTAATGAAGCCCTAGGGGAAATTTTTGTAACTTATTTCTAAACCAAAAATAGGCCGAATATAGAAGGACTAAAATTGACACTTTCTGAAACTTAAACAAACCCTAGTTACACGTGTAACTAGGGAGGGACTTGTTTTGCCATTATTTGAAACTTAAACGAACCCTAGGAATATTATATAATATAACCGCGGGTAATTATATAAATAGAGGGACTAAAATGTAATTTATACAAAGTATAACAAACCCTAAATTTACTATATATTTATACCCGATACTTAAAACGTAAAACTTAAATAAACATAACATTCGTTATTTTCCAAACTTATAATTTAATAATTATATACACTACGAGAACGTGGAAATTAAACAAAACTGTTATACGTTTTATAAACCTTATTTATATATAAAATATAAATTAAAAATGATTAACTTATAAAAATAAATATATTAATTATATTTATTTTCTATTACTTTAAGTGTATATAAAACTTCCTTTTATAAATATTTAAATTATTTTATAAACAATACAAGTACCAGAAAATTAATTAAATGGATTAATTAATTTAATAATATTATTTATTTTCTACTTAAAATAAATACTACTATAACTTGTACAACGATGAACTAAAATACAAATATCGTAATAAAATGCTTAAAACCAGTATAAGCATGCACATACTTGTTCTGAAACTTTTATGCATTATGTTATGCATTTACTGAGAGCTTATAATTATTTAGGTCGTTGACTGTATCGTGAGCATCATATCAGATTTACTTGTGACTATTTGCTGTACTATTGAGGTGAGTTCATGGCCCCACTTTATATATTGACAAACTTTTAAACCTTTTAATGGGGAAGAAAACATGCAATCTTTTTTATTTTATGGACATAAATTGAACTGTGAAACCTTTGATTACATTTGCCTATTGTAGATGAACCCGCATGACCCGTGCATCTGAAACTGTTAGAATTATTGAATTACCTGAATGTTATAAATAGATCTATTTGGGATTGACCATCCCCATCTGGGTGAGTCATGCTCACTGTGCCTAGGCCAGGACAACATACGTTTCACATGTCAGCACTTATTATTTTTGGGTGTCTTTTTATAAGGCAAAGGGTCCTTATTTGTTAAGGGCTTAACTGTCAAGTCTCAGTTTCAGGCAATATGGGAATGTAATTACTTTTTAGTATTGGTGCTTTGTGCATTACTACTATAGTGAATGTTTATTGTCCAAACTTATTTTATTAAACTTGTGAATTCACCAACTTTATGTTGACTCTCTAAGCATGTTTTCTCAGGAAACTAAAGTAGGTATTGGTGTGCATGGAGTCAAGCATCATGATAGGCTGCATTTATAGAGCTCATCTGGGGTTTTATAAACTAGGGAATAATTCAAACTGTTGAACAATGTTTAAGACTATTTCAATAACATTTGCACCTTTATCCATGTAATAAATGTAATGATAATCTTTTATCTACTGCTCTATACGCTATCTGCTGTTGATCCACCTACGTGACACCCAAATATTATTTCCACTGCATTTGACTCGATTTGGGGGTGTCACAGAATGGTATCAAAGCGATAGTTATAGAAAACCAGAACAAAATTTAAATAAATATAAAAATAAAATTTTTATATAAACTGGACTATAACTGCTTTAAAAATATTTTAGGATTTTCGGGACTAGAATAGTTAAGCATACAGAGTGTAGAGCATACATTCTTACGTAGCTACCTGTGCATTGATTATTAACATCCGGTTAATTAATCTCATAAGTATTAACGTAACCTTTAACATCATCATGTTAAATGGCACTATTATATAAATCATTATTCCCAAAAACTTTTAACTTGAGTAAGTTTATACTTATGTCAATTAAAACGATATTATTTTCAGATTACTATGGCATCACCTACTGATACTCCTGCTGCCGTATCGCCGACGTCCGTCTTGTGTGGATGGATACCTGCCAGTGACGTAGACGACAGTCACACATCTGGTGACACCGCTCTCGTTGCTTCCCTCATTACTACTCCACCTGTTTCACATATTTCCCCCGCTGGGGAAGAGGTTCAGTCGACTGCTGCCATACCACCCTTACCACCAGTGTCTTCACTACAGGACTACGCACCAGAGTCTCTGCCGCCTCGTAAGAGGAGGTATGAGGCACATGTCGACTCTACTTTTGAGGTCGGCGAGGGTTCGAGTACGAGGCGCGTGGATCCTGTCCAGGCCCAGATCACTGCGTTGGCCGCACGCCAGGCACAGGATGTTGCAGAGATTCATGCTCTGCTGGCCGATGGACAGCTTGGACGCACTTCCCTGCAGTCACGTCAGGAGCTTCTGTGCTGGACTGTTAGTGCTGAGGCACACGCTGCCCGTGAAGCATGGTCCACGACTTACCATTCTCTCCAGTGGTTGCTGGAGGAGAATGAGTTCCTCCGTGAGCAGATCTACCTACTACAGAGTCAGCAGACTGAGACTAACACCTCCCTCATGACCATGGAGCAGACGCTTGCCATCTTCTTCGATCTCCTGGACGTCCGTCACTAGGGATTGACATCAGAGACCACTCATCTTCGGGGAGTTCAGCAGACCCTCAGAGACCAGTTCTTGGAGGCACTTCGACTCCTTAAGGAGACCCGGGAGGCCATGACTTTGATGCATGATGCCATGCAGACACCAGCCGTCTCATCACCACCAGTGGCACCAGCCGTATCTGAGGAGTCCGTTAGACATGAGAAGACTAGGTGCACTAGATCTTTTGTACATCATGATAAGCTATTAGGGTTGCATCCCAGCTATCATGATATAGGACCTCATGTATTTGTACTTTCTTTTATCAGTTGTATCTTTCTACTGTACTATTTAGATTAGGGATTCGTAGATGATGTACTTTATATTATGTGTACCACCATCCCAGACAGGCGGTCTGTGCTCTGTCATGGATTGGTTGTGCAATTTGTACTGTATTCCTATTCTAGACATATGGCATGTACTCATTAGCTTTTGTTATATCCTGTACTTTATTATATTATGAACTTTTAAACAGGTTATCCAATTTGTTGCAAAGTCTATGCATTAATTTCTTTTCGTGTATTTACATAAAACTATGGTAACACCTTAAACTAATGATTTCATTTTTGTGTATAATTATAGAAAAATGGTAATCACTAGAACGAACCCCAACAATGCCGACACTACCCAAAACGTCACTGCTGCCCAACTAAGGGAAGTGATTGATCAAGGCATCGCAACTGCGATGGCTGCTAGCAGAAACGTAGACGATATTCAAAACTTCAACAACCGCCAGAATAATCAGACCACCAGGGGTTGCTCTTACCCTGACTTCTTGAAATGTAAGCCTTCCTACGACAAGGGCAAGGAAGGAGTGGTGGAACTGATGCAGTGGTTTGAAAGGTTGGAAATTGTGTTCCGCATCAGCGACTGTGCAGAAGAGAACAAAGTAAAGTTTTCCACCTGCACCTTACTTGAGAGTGCTCTTACTTGGTGGAACTCTGTAGTTGCTACTCTTGGACACGACGCTTCCTATGCTCTCAACTGGACTGAACTGAAGGAGAGAATGACAGAGAATTATTATCCAAGGGGAGAGATGAAGAAACTTGAAATCGAATTGTGGGATCTCAGATGTAGGAACAATGACATCACTGCATACAACCAAAGATTCCAAGAGTTGACTCTAATGTGTACCAGAATGTTTGTGGAGGAGGAAGATAAGATTGAGAAGTATGTTGGTGGACTCCCAGACGCCATTCATGACAGTGTGCTCGTAACTCGACCTACTACCGTCGAGAATGCCATCGAGTTCGCTACTGAATTGATCAACAAAAGAGTCCGTACCATATCCGAGAGGCAAACTGACAACAAGCGAAAGGCAGATGAGTATTTCCATAGTCAGCACCAGCAGCATCTTAAAAAGAAAAATGTTGGGCAAGTTTACAGTGCTACCTCTGCAGGGACTAAGTCGTACGTGGGCGCAAAACCTTTGTGCCCCAAGTGCAACTATCATCATACTGTTGATAGCCCATGCCAGACCTGCTACAGATGTGGACAAGTGGGTCATTTTGCTAAAACCTGTTGAGTTAATGTTGTCACTCAGGCCCAAACCAATCAAAACACTAGGAACTACAACAACAGGGGTGGATACAATGCCCGTGGGAACGGGAACGGACAACAGGGAAACCACAATGCTGCTGGAGGAAACAACAATGGACCCAATAAGGGAGTTGTGTGCTATGAGTGTGGAGCACCAGAACACGTAAGACCGGGTTTCCCTAAGCGGGCCAACCAGAACAAGAATAGTGGAGGATCTTCATCAAGAGTGTACGTGGTCGGCAATGCAGAAGCCAACCCCGATTCAAATGTCGTTACTGGTATGTTCCTACTAAGCAATCGTTATGCATCTGTTTTGTTTGATACTGGAGCAGACCGAAGTTTTATATCTACTGAATTTAGCCAAGTACAAGAAGTTGTTCCTACAACTTTAGATCACCATTACTCCGTAGAATTAGCTGACGGTAAAACTGTAGATGCTGACACTATCATTAGAGGCTGTACCTTAAATCTTTCCAAACATCCGTTCAACATTGACCTTATTCCCGTAAACCTTGGTAGTTTTGATGTTATTATTGGTATGGACTGGTTAGTGAGGTACCGCGCAGTCATTGTTTGTGATGAAAAACTAGTCCGTATTCCATTGGGAAAGGAAACTCTAATCATTCGAGGAGACGCTAACACCGACCTCACTGACACTAGACTTAGTGTTATCTCTTGTAATAAAGCTCAGAAATATTTGTTGAGAGGATGTCCTATCTTCTTGGCCCATATTTCTCAAACAGATGAAGAGTACAAGCCCGAGAAGAAGCAAATCAAGGACGTACCCATCGTCCAAGATTTTCCAGAGGTCTTTCCTGATGAGTTGCCAGGCTTACCATCGACCCGACAATTGGAATTTCAAATCGACTTGATTCCCGGAGTTGCACCTGTAGCCAAAGCTCCATACCGGTTGGCACCATCAGAAATGAAAGAACTAGGTGAACAACTCCAGGAACTATCTGGTAAAGGATTTATTCGACCTAATTCCTCACCATGGGGAGCTCCTGTGTTATTTGTCAAAAAGAAAGACGGTTCTTTTCAAATGTGCATCGATTACAGGGAACTGAATAAGCTAACTGTGAAGAATCGTTATCCGTTTCCTCGCATTGACGACCTATTTGACCAACTGCAAGGGTCAAGTGTGTATTCCAAGATTGACTTGAGATCTGGGTACCATCAACTAAGGGTCAGGGAGGAAGACATTCCAAAAACTGCTTTTAGAACCCGTTACGGTCATTACGAATTCCAGGTTATGCCATTTGGGTTGACCAATGCACCAGCTATTTTCATGGACCTTATGAACCGTGTGTGCAGACCCTACCTGGATAAATTCGTGATAGTCTTCATTGACGATATACTCATTTATTCCAAGAACGAACAAGAACACGGGGAACACCTTGCACAAGTACTAAAGGTACTCAAGGAGGAGCAGCTCTATGCTAAATTCTCCAAATGTGAATTCTGGATTCCCAGAGTGCAATTCCTCGGTCATGTCATTGATTGTGACGGTATTCACGTAGATCTAGTAAAGGTCGAATCTGTCAAGGAGTGGGTATCTCCTAAATCACCGACAGAAATCCGCCAATTTCTAGGCCTTGCCGGGTACTACCGCAGATTCATTGAAGTTTTTTCCAAAATAGCCAAGCCAATGACCAAACTCACACAGAAAGGAGTAAAGTTCGATTGGGGAGAGAAAGAAGAATCAGCTTTTCAGCTGATCAAGCAGAAGTTGTGCAGTGCACATATATTAGCCTTGCTTGAAGGCAACGATGATTTCGTTGTATACTATGATGCTTCACATAAAGGTCTAGGTGCAGTATTAATGCAGAGGATGAAAGTGATTGCCTACGCTTCAAGACAACTGAAGAAGCATGAGAAGAATTACACCACTCACGATCTAGAACTTGGATCCGTAGTTTTTGCTCTCAAAATCTGGAGACATTACCTATACGGAACGAAGTGCACAGTGCATACTGACCATAAAAGTTTGCAACACATATTGGATCAGAAGGAGCTGAACATGAGACAACACCGTTGGATTGAGCTGTTAAGTGACTACGACTGCGAGATCAAATACCACCCCGGTAAAGCAAATGTGGTTGCTGATGCTTTAAGTCGTAAGGAAACGGACCCTCCTATGAGAGTTCGGGCATTAGTTATGACAATCAGTTTGGATCTACCCAAACAGATTTTGGAAGCTCAGACTCAAGCCCGATTACCTGAAAACCTTGTGAAGGAAGACGTCGGGGGAATGCTCAAAACTGACCTTAGTAAGGAGAAGCTAGAACCAAGAGAAGATGGAACCCTATGCCTTCACGGACGAAGTTGGTTACCTTGCTATGGAGATTTGAGGAACGTGATCATGCACGAATCTCATAAGT
This sequence comes from Glebionis coronaria, assembly GCA_025667525.1. Classification (NCBI taxonomy): domain Eukaryota; kingdom Viridiplantae; phylum Streptophyta; class Magnoliopsida; order Asterales; family Asteraceae; genus Glebionis; species Glebionis coronaria. Next base: position 402,963,207 of record CM046882.1, on the reverse strand, counting down.
CTAAATATTCTATACATCCCGGATCTGAAAAGATGTATCAGGATATGAAGAAATTATACTAGTGGCCGAATATGAAAGCTGACATCGCCACCTACGTGCAGAAGTGTTTGACATGTTCACGTGTCAAAACTGAATACCAGAGACCATCGGGTTTGCTTCTACAACCCGAAATACCCAAATGGACGTGGGACAACATCACCATAGACTTTGTCACCAAACTCCCAAAGTCATCTCACGGTTAGGATACTATCTGGGTAATCGTCGACCGACTCACCAAGTCCGCTCATTTCCTGCCAATTAGGGAGAACGATTCCCTTGCAAGACTAGCAAAAACGTACCTGAAGGAGATTGTGACCAAACATGGAATACCAGTGTCGATAATTTGTGATCGAGACGGTAGGTTCACATCAAACCTTTGGAAGGCTTTCCAACGAGCCTTAGGTACCAATTTGGACATGAGCACTGCTTATCATCCGCAGACTGACGGTCAAAGTGAACGAACCATCCAGACTCTAGAAGACATGCTACGGGCATGTGTAATTGATTTTGGAAATGGATGGGTTGACCACATTCCTTTAGTGGAATTCTCCTACAACAACAGTTATCATGCCAGTATTAAGGCTGCCCCTTTTGAAGCACTATATGGTCGGAAATGCCGTTCACCTGTGTGCTGGGCACAAGTAGGTGAATTTCAGCTCACTGGACCAGAACTAATCCAAGAGACTACAGACAATATCGTCCTCATTAAGCAAAGAATTCAAGCTGCCCGCGACCAACAAAAGAGCTACGCGGACCTGAAACGCAAACCTATGCAGTTTGAAGTAGGTGACCGTGTTATGCTCAAGGTATCACCTTGGAAGGGTGTTGTACGCTTTGGCAAACGTGGAAAAATGAATCCACGTTATGTTGGCCCTTTCAAAGTAATAGCCAGGATCGGGGAAGTAGCTTATCGTTTAGAGTTACCCCAGCAACTGAGTCGGGTACACTCTACCTTTCATGTGTCTAACCTGAAGAAGTGCTATGCTGAAGAACCATTGGAGGGAGTTCAGTTTGACGACAAACTCTAGTTCATAGAAGAACCAGTAGAAATCATGGAGAGGAAAGTTAAGAAATTGAAACGCAGTCGCATCCCGTTGGTCAAAGTACGTTGGAACTCGAGGAGAGGCCCTGCGTTCACTTGGGAACGAGAAGAATCGTTCAAAACCAAGTACCCACACCTGTTCACCTGACCGGTGACTTCATCTTAAGCTTTGAGGACAAAGCTAAAATAACGGGATGGTGCTGTAAAACCTCTGATCTTCACTTATTGACTTTGTCAACTGTTGTACTCTTTATTTTTGGAATATATATAATTCCACTTTTATATGGCTTATTATTAATCATATACCTTTAGTCATACTACCTTTTATATTTATTTTTATATTTATATGGACCTTTAGTCATTGTTGACTACTCTGGCAACTGACTGGCCACTTGAATGAACAAGGACTCATCACCTTAGTACATATTTTGAGATAAACTGTAACTTTACTTAATTAAATTATTAAGTACTTGGACTTATTTTTTATATGTATATATTTACATATATTTCATAATAGGAATAAACACCTAACACCTTAAAACAATGTATATTATTTTACATTGACATTTATTTACTTTATTCAAGTAAAATAATTATAATGATGTATTCATTATATACTTTCACTAAATTACCTAAAGGTTTAACTAAAGTACCTATAAACTTAACAAATGCATACAATATCATACAAGGACTATTATTTTCACCCAACACTTGATACAAAATTTACACATTTCCCCTAAAAACACCTAAGTGTGCCATGTATATATGTATATACTACATATCCATAATCATTTCACTAACTTACAAGCCTAAACATGTACATCCACTAATACACTATGCCTTACATTTTTCCTTACACACTTTACCTTTTTCATGCTTCACCATACAACTTGCTATACTTCTTACACATACATACTATGTATACTTACACACTCATTAATTCATACAAACTTGTAAGCAAACCATGTCACAAAGTCAAAACCTTATACTATATAGCCATACATGTCACTATGCCAAGTCAAATCTTTGTCCCCCTTTGACCTTGTAAACCCACGGTTAGAACCAAAATGGGAGGGAAAGGAGTTTGCTATTTTGAGCATGTGGGGGAAAGGAACTAGCATATCTCAACCAAATCCAATGCATATCTAACCAAGATCCCTTGTAAGATTCATGGTACAAACAATAGATATCATGGGATCCATTTCTTTCCTCTTATAGCCAAGACACACACACCAACACAAAACACTTGCAAAAATTCTCACATCTCTCTCTCAACCTACGGCTTATTTAATTCCCTTCAACAAAAATCCTTCAAAGCTCATTAACTATGTCTCTCCTATCTTGAATGCTAATCATTGTCAACTCCTACAAGTATCTTGATCTTCAAGTCAACAAGGAAGCCTTAAAAACTCCATTGAAGGTCACGGCTAGTGTTGATTCACAAGGGTTCACCATTGTTAAAAACTTAGCTCTAGTCACTACTCATTCTCCTATTCATTCCTTGATCTATCTAAACAAGTAAGTAAAACTTAAAACCTATCTTTCAATATATTTAATTTCATACACCTAAACTTAAATATGCATTCACTAGTAAAAACTTGATGTTGAAACAAAAACATAAAACCCTAAACCTAAATGGGTTACGGCTTAAAATGTTTTGTGAATTAAAATGATGTGAAATCTTGATAACCATGATGAACATAACACTATGAACTAGTTAAACTAGAAAAACTATGAAAAACATAAGCATGCATATATTGGACGTGGGGTTTTAAACCCTATGGTTCAATATTGGTTAATCTTGTAATGTATAAACATGCCTAAAAACATTAGATCTATACTACTAGTTGCCTTAGAATGATAAGCTCACTATTTTTGCCTTATAGGATTTAGTTTTAAGCCCACTATAATAAGCTTGCCTAAATGAACTTCATTGTTACTAAATAATGTTTTTATAAAACTTTTGGTGTCAAAATTGTGATTTTATAAAGTTTCGGGTTAAAAACATAGATCTATAAATATTTTTGGACTAAAATGATAGATCTATGAAGTTTTCGGATTAAAATGGTAAATCTACTAAGTTTCGGATTAAAAAGAACAAATATAATAGTTTCAGGTTAATATTGTAATTTTATTAAGTTAAGGGATCTAAATGGACAAGTATAGAAACTCATATTATCAAAATATAAACATAACGGTTACTTTTGTAAAATGTCGAGAGTGGAGGGTGGTGTTTTGACACTATCTAAAACTCCAGATTTAACAACAAGGACTTAAATGAGATTACTAACATGTTAGGGTAATTTGTGGAACTTAGTAAGGACCTAGGGATCCCTTTTGCCCATTGCCGAAACTAATAGAAGCCCTAGAGACCTATTTTGCCAACCTAGTAAACTTTTATGAACCCTAGATAAACCCTAAGGGTTGTTTTGGCATAAGCCGAAAGTTAATGGAGCCCTAGGGGGCATTTTTGTAACTTGTTTCTAAACCAAAATTAAGCCGAATATAGGAGGACTAAAATTGACACTTTCTGAAACTTAAACAAACCCTAGTTACACGTGTAACTAGGGAGGGACTTGTTTTGCCATTATTTGAAACTTAAACGAACCCGAGGAATATTATATAATATAACCGCGGGTAATTATATAAATAGAGGGATTAAAATGTAATTTATACGAAGTATAACAAACCCTAAATTTACTATATATTTATACCCGATACTTAGAACGTAAAACTTAAATAAACATAACATTCGTTATTTTCCAAACTTATAATTTAATAATTATATACACTACTTGAACGTGGAAATTAAACAAAACTGTTATGCGTTTTATAAACCTTATTTATATATAAAATATAAATTAAAAATGATTAAACTTATAAAAACAAATATATTAATTATATTTATTTTCTATTACTTTAAATGTATATAAAACTTCCTTTTATAAATATTTAAATTATTTTATAAACAATACAAGTACGAGAAAATTAATTAAATGGATTAATTAACTTAATAATATTATTTATTTTCTACTTAAAATAAATACTACTATAACTTGTACAACGATGAACTAAAATACAATTATCTTAATAAAATGCATAAAACCAGTATAAGCATGCACAAACTTGTTTTGAAACTTTTATGCATTATGTTATGCATTTACTGAGACCTTATAATTATTTAGGTCGTTGACTGTATCGTGAGCATCATATCAGATTTACTTGTGACTATTTGCTGTACTATTGAGGTGAGTTCATGGCCCCACTTTATATATTGACAAACTTTTAAACCTTTTAATGGAGAATAAAACATGCAATCTATTTTATTTTATGGACATAAATTGAACTGTGAAACCTTTGATTACATTTGCCTATTGTAGATGAACCAGCATGACCCGTGCATCTGAAACTGTTAGAATTATTGAATTACCTGAATGTTATAAATAGATCTATTTGGGATTGACCATCCTCATCTGGGTGAGTCACGCTCACTGTGCCTAGGCTAGGACAACAGATGCTTCACATGTCAGCACTTATTATTTTTGGGTGCCTTTTTATAAGGCGAAGGGTCCTTATTTGTTAAGGGCTTAACTGTCAAGTCTCAGTTGCAGGCAATATGGGAATGTAATTACTTTTTAGTATTGGTGCTTTGTGCATTACTACCACAGTGAATGTTTATTGTCCAAACTTATTTTATTAAACCTATGAATTCACCAACTTTATGTTGACTCTCTAAGCATGTTTTCTCAGGAAACTGAAGCAGGTATTTGTGACAATCCGTCAATTTCCGGTCGATATTTTAATCTCGACTATTAAGTATTAAATGTTTACTTTAATGAGAATTTTAAATTTTCGATTAACCGAGAAGGTTATGGCTTGAAACTTAACGTAAGAATGTCGTTTCGATGAAAACTGGCAAGGAATACATTAGGTATCGATATTATATTCTCAAATTATCATATGAATGATTTTATTATATTTAATCTTTATTTCTAGTGTTTTACGTTTTAACGAATGACGAGAACTACCAATGATCGCGGTACCGACGGATGCCCAAAAATTTACGTTTTATTATCGATTGTCTCGATATTTAATATTTTCGACGTTTTCGATTTAATTACGTTTTATGTCGTGTCGAAGCTTTATTATTATATTTTTGAAGCGTTTTAACTTTTGAAAAGTATTTTTACGAAACCGAGTCCCGTAAATATTTTTAACTTTGACTAATATTCATTTTCTACCCTTTAAAGTATTTAATTACTTTTTGGCCCAAAACTATACCTTATTGGCAAAAATAGTCCCTCCACTACCAATACTATATAAATTAAATTTTCACCAACCAATTTCCACTAACTCATTTTTATAGAAAAACACACACACCTTTCTCCTCCCCTTTCTTTTTCCGTCTAACATCACCACACAAACACCCCTACCATTTTTGATCTAGCTTGATTTCTTAAAAACTAATCAAAGACCCATCCTAGAAATCAAAAGTTGATTATTTTGATACCAAATTTACCCACATGCATGATGTTTTGAAAAATTGATAAAAACAAGAAATTTTAAAGGTATTTTTATAATATGCATGTAATGATCTTGAAAAGATCATATTATTTTGATTATTAAAAGTGTGAGTTTTTTATTTTGATTTGGATTTGGGTGACATGCAAGTGTAAGGATTGATAGGGAATGATATTAGGATGTTAGGATGATGATAAAAGTGGTTGGAATTGCTTGAAAAATTGTTTTAGTGTGGTTTTTAAATGGTTGATTTTGGGTAGTAGGTTTAAAGCTATTTTCTGATTTCTTAAGTTTGAATATAGGATGAGATGATGTGATATTGTTGTAGATATTTTCCTAAGCTTCGTTTTGATATAAAGTAGGACTTCCAACTCCAAACGAGTGCGAAGTTACAATAGTTTTAGTATTCGTGTACCGGGAAACGAGTGTTGACACAATCCGAAAATTGTTGTCAATATTTGGATCGAATCTCGGGGACTATAGAATGAGTTTTTAAAATGGTCAAGGGCTGTTGTAAGTTTCTAAACCTCAGGTCATGAGTATATTTTCAAACCCGAGTGTCGGTTTTGTAAACGGAATTGTTTAAATATGTCAAAATGGTTTTACGAGTTGAAGACGTAAATCTGTCCGGTTTTTATAACACAAAGATGTGTCGGGCAAAAGGTCTTAGGAGTAATATTTTTGAATGAAACTTAAAATGAGTCTTAATCATATTATATGTGAGTTTGTGACCAAGTTTCGTCGAAATCGGACAAGTCTAGATAGGGTATATTGGTGTGTACATTCGGAGTGTACATGCTGATTGGTATTTTGGACACGTAGTCCAATGCTCGTGTGGCGTGAGTTTGAGTATTCACTATTGGACATGTTGACTTACCCAAGTGTTAAGTCATTATATAAATGACTTAGTTACTGGTCCGAGGGAAGTAAAATGATAAGTTGACTTTTGTTGACTTGGCGTCTTATGACGGGTCAATGTCGAGAGTGCAAGTGTTTAAAAGAATAGTGTTGAGTAAAAGGGTATAGTAATATCACTTGTATTGTTAAATTTTTGGGATTGTCATGGTTTGTAATTTTGATTTTTATATTATTTAAGTATGATTTATACTTGAGTCGATTCTTAACGAACGCGCCTTATTTGGTAGGTTGCGGTTAAACGGGCATCACCAATCGTCGGCGGTCGTCTCATTATCACTATTGGCTAAGGTGAGTCTATAGCCTCGTTTTTAACATGTTTACTTGTTTTATAAAACCCGCGAGGGGATAACATGCTTGTTTTATTAAAATAAAGGGTGCAACGAGAAGTTGGTGGAAACCCTACTTATTGGAAAAGCATTTATTATAAATGAAGGGCTGATAGGTGTGTAAACACCCATCCTTTTTACCACTTAATTACAATAATAACCGAGCCAAAACGTGTATTTTATGTCTTTTATGTCGGAATTATGCGTGGTTTGTGTTTTTGTTTTGATTTAGGACGAAATTGTGAAAAGTGGAGAAAACACGGCATTCACGGGCTTTTATTGAAGAAAAAGATGAAAGATGAAGTCGAAAAGTCAAGAGTGCAAAAAGAACGAAAGTCCAAGACCAATTCTGAAGATTTATCGAAGAAAAAGTCGAAAGACGGAAGTTTACTTAAAGCCGAAGAACTCAAGTCTATTTATTGAAGAATTAAAAGACGAGTTCAAAGAAATCCCGAGCCAAAAGTCATTAAAGTCCAAGATTAAAGAAGATTTAAAGGCTTAAGGACTAATGGTGCAATTACATGAAGATTAAAGGCTTGAGGGATTTAATCATACAATTAAGAAGAAATGAAGGAGGGGAGGAAGCTTCCTAAGCATTCCTTAATCCTCCCCTATATATAGTCATTAGGATTAATCTTTTCATTTTTGTTGGCTAATAGTGACAATTAGTTCTTCCACTTTTAATTACCTTGTCATTTAATTACTTGTCAAATTTAAATACTTGTCTTGCACCTTAATTACCATTTAATTTCAAGTAAGTGTTCTTTTAATTCTTGTTATTATTTATCTTTATTGTTTGATCTCTCATTCTACCTTTCTTTAATCTTTGATTTTTATGTTTATGTTCATGTTCATGTTCTTATTTTGATCAAAGTGGGTTTTGATTATCTTGATCTTTATTGTTAGTTTTGTTGTTTTGGATTGATTGTTTATGCTTAATAGATGTTTATTTGTTAGTTTGATTTAATCTTGTGGTTGATTTTGCTTAATTTTTATCTAGTTCTCATCTTTTTCTTGTTCCCTGTTCTTCGGGGTGTTTGTTTTCTGTTACTGTATCTTCCCATAAGATATTCCGAATAGGAAAATTATTCGGGATAGGCCAAATATTCTGAATAGGGAAATTATTCCGGATAGGCCAAATATTCCGAATAGGGCAAACATTCCGAATAGGGAAATTATTCCGAATAGGCAGATTATTCCGAATAGAGAGGATTATTCCGGATAGGTGACATATTCCGAGTAAGCCATTTATTCCGAATAAGGGTATTATTCCGGATAAGCTGATTTTTAGGTTTCTTTAATTTCAGTTTTTAAGTTTTTGCTTTTTAATTTCAAGCTTTATTTTTTCCCGCCTTTTTCTTAGACGCACTTTAAGTTTATTTGCCTTAGATTTATTTTAGCCTTGCCTTAGTTTAAGATTTAGTTTTAAGTTTTCCTTAGTTAGTTTTAAGTTTCCGTTATTTACATTTAGTGCCCTTTAATTTTAGCCTCGCTTTTAAATACTCGCACTTTCACTTTAAATTAGTTTTAGATTTACTTTTAAGTCATTTATTTTAATTGTTTTGCACATTTTATTTAAAAACAACCAAAAATATTCTTTTTCACCAGAAACAACTGAGTCGCATATTGAACCGGAAATCAATTCGTTAAGATACCGAGAACTTAACTTTCTTACATACAAAATCTCTTCATTAAAATGGCGTCGCTGCCGGCTCTTTTCGTAAAGATTAACGGTTTTCTGTGAGAGATGCGTTGTTTTTTGGGATCCGTTCACTTGTGAACGTTACTTTTCTTGCATAAAAATTTCAAAAAACCATAAAAATTAAAAATTTCAAAAATCCAAAAAGATTTTATTTTTATTGTGTATATATATTGTCTTTGTGTTTGGTTTCTTTTTCTTTTGCATTTTCAGGTGTATGCGTACTAGATCTTCTAATTATCAAGAGCCCGAGACTCGAGAAGATTTAAGTATGTCAGGTGTTAACAACAACAATAATCCACCGCACCTCAATAATAACAACAATGTTCTTCCACGGCGCGATCTTCGGACAATGGAGGAACTTTGTCAACCAACAATGTTTGGACGAGGAGGACCGATTGCGCCGATGCAAATCAACGCTCCAGAGTTTTCGTTGAAGCACCACATGATTCAGCAAGTGCAAACAAATCCTTTTAGAGGAATGCCTGATGATGATGCCAACAAACACCTCGACAAGTTCATTACAATCACCCAAAGCATGAAGTTGCTTGGTGCCACAATGGATATTCTTCGCCTTCAACTCTTTCCACATACTTTATCACATCACGCCGAGAAATGGTTTGATCGTCTTCCAAATAATTCAATTCATACTTGGGATGACATGACTCAACGCTTTTTTTCGCGCTACTTTCCACCATCCATGGTCACGAGCCTTCGCAATCAAATTAGCGGTTTAATGCAAGAACCCGATGAATCTCTTTTTGATGCTTAGGAAAGATATAATGTCTTGATTGATCGTTGTCCAAACCACAACATGCTCCCTGTCACATTGATTGATACTTTCTACAACGGTTTGACTTTTCGAGATCGTGATACGATTAATGCAGCCGCCGGTGGCACATTCATGAAAAGGAGACCCGAGGAGTGTAGAGAGCTTATTGAAAACATGACTACTCATCACAAAAACTGGGATTCCTCCGCTTCTTCAAGGAACAACCCGAGAGTCAATGTTTCTTCTACTTCAGCAAGCCCTGATATGACCGAACTCACACGCATGATGACTGAAATGAGCAAAAGTATCTTGCTTCTCGCTTCAAACCAACAACAACAAGTTAAAGCGGTTGCACCTTCTTGTGAAACAGGCGGCGGTCCTCACTCATACACCGATTGTCCTTCTACACAAGGAAATTCGGAAAATGTGTATGCAGCTTATGGTAATTATTCACCGGAAAATTACCAAGCTCGACCTCAAGGGGATAGAAATTTGCTGAGTTACCGATCAAAAAACTACCTTTCACCCGGTTTTTCTCCTCAAAACCAAAACCCCGCCAACAACTACAATAGAAGGACCAAATCCCACCAAGAGCTTCTAATCCTTATCACCCACCCGCTCAACAAGCCCCACCCATTAATCCCGATGTTGAAGCCATCATGAGAACCCAAGGTGAGCAAATCAAGAATCTTCAGAGCCAAATTATAAATTTGAAAGGAGATAGTACCAAGCAAGGGAATGAGATAAGATCCGAGCTTCGAGATAATATTCAATCATCCTTCAGCAATCAAACAAATGATTTGAAGAATATGCTTGCTAGTTTCTTGCCCACAACTCAACCTTCTACTTCAAGTTCTCTACCTTCTAACACCGTCACCAATCCGCGAGCAAATGTGAGTGCTATTACTACTCGTAGTGGAATTACCATTGTCGATCAACCAATCCCACCCCCATCATTTACACTTCCTCCACCACCATTTATCCCTACTCCACCTACACTTAGTATTAGTGCACCATTACCGTCTCCGCCTCGTCATGACGATGTACCTAGGAAGGAACCTTCAACATCTCAACCTTTACCTGCTACGCCTTCACCTTCACCACCCAAACCTAATATCCCATATCCTTCTCTCTTAGGCAAGACCAAAATGCTAACCAAGGATGACTCTCAAGTGTCGAGCTATATGAAGATGATCTCTCAAATGAACTTCAACATTAGCTTTCTCGAAGCACTTGTCCACATGCCGAAATTTGTCAAAGCATTCAAGGAATTGCTTAACAAGAAGGAAAAGTTGATTGAGCTCGCCAACACACGCTTAAATGAAAACTGCTCTGCAGTTATTCTTAAAGAACTTCCGGATAAGCTTGGAGATCCCGGTCGTTTTGTGTTGCCTTGCGTTTTCAACAAAACTGAAGAATTTACTGCCCTTGCTGATCTCGGGGCCAGTATTAATTTGATGCCTTTGAGTGTTTAGAAAACACTATCATTGCCCGACCTTAATCCAACAAAGATGACTCTTGAACTTGCAAATCGCACTCTCGCATACCCCGTTGGTATTGCCGAAGACGTGTTCATTAAAGTTGTCACATTTACTTTCTCGGTCGATTTTGTCGTTGTTGATTATGAAATGGACCCTCGTATTCCTTTAATACTTGGTCGGCCATTCTTGAGAACCGGACGAGCTTTAGTTGATGTTGCCGAAGGTGAGTTAATCTTAAGAGTCGGGAATGATTCACAAGTTTTTAAAATGGGAAAGCTTACAAGTAAATCATTTGGAGGCCGAGAATCAGTGAATATGATTAATGTGCTTGATGATTTTGTCGTCTATAACAATCCTCTATTCGATTCTTCCATTGATAATCCACTTTTTCAAGATGATGTGGATGATTCTCTCTCCAATATGTAACCTTCTCCCATTTATGATTCTCCACCGATCTTTGATGCTTATGATGATGATTCTAGCTCAGATTCGGATGATTTTGATGATTGTACTTTCGAATATCCCGAGATGCCCACTTTCGATGATTTCGATGAGGCCGATACTCTTTCGAGCGATTCTTCCCATGATGAAGATCCTCCGCCATCACTCGATCCTACTTTGGACGATTACTCATTTGAGGAAGACTTCTCTACATTTCTCAACACTTACTTCCCTCATGAGAGTGATGCTCCTCCTTTGGACTTTGAAGATTATCGTCTTGATCCTACTTTGGATTTGAAGAACATTCTTTCGAAGGAGAAGAAACCGGTCGACACCAATTTCCGCAGCACATATGATTTAACACCTCTTTGTCCCCCTTCTAAGGACGAGGTTGTGCTTCTTCGCGGATCTTCTTCACATTCTGCTGAGCCTGAGTGCTATTTTCCCCTAAAGGAAAAGGTGTTCGACCCCGGTATCGTTATTCTGCAGCCATCTCAGTATCCTTGTGATGAAATAAAAGGAAATATCTTTGGAACTTATGGAAATCTGCTTGCACTACTTCACCCTTGCTTCCACCGTGCTCCATCGCTGCTTAAGGGAACCTTGCCTATTCTTCTTTGGCTTGCCTTGTTCGCCTTAAGCTTGTGCTATATGATGGACGAAAACTATGTCTTTGATCCCGATGGATATGTTTCATGCTTCTTCCTATGATGATCAAGGTCGAGTCAGGCTCACGACTCGGTAATCAAAAATCAAGCGCTTCTTGGGAGGCAACCGATGTTTCTATCTTTCAGCTTTCTTTATCCTAAGTGTAGGGGAGACCCGTTGGTTTGCTATTTCCTCTCCTCTCTTCTTAATCAGGGATTCGAGCGCTCAATGATCCACTCTTGATGATTCTTGACGACCCGTGATTCCGTGTTCCCTTCTTCTCGGTTCTATCCTAATGATAGGTGTGTAAACACCCATCCTTTTACCACTTATTTCTTACTAAAACGAGACCAAAACACGTATTTAATATCATTTGTTTGGAATTATGCGTGGTTTTTGTGTTTATTGTGTTTTCAGAGCCAACCGGATGAATATTGAAGAAAACATGGGATTGCACGGGTTTTATGGAAGAAAAAGACTCAAGAAGAAGTCTATTGTCCAAGAGATGCAAAAGATTTGAAGTCACTGGGCCTATTAGAAGATTTATCGAAGAAAAGGACCAAAGATGGCAGATTTACATAAGTCGAACAAACTCAAGTCCATTAAACGAAGAAATTAAAAGACGAGTTGAATTTAATCGACGACAAATCCCGAATCAGAATCGAAAACGTCATCTTTTCTGAAAAGACGAGAAGACAAGAAGAACGGGAGAAAGCCCACTCACCAACCAAAGGGAACACCTATATAAGGAATTCCCCTCACACTTTTCATTCAGTTTTCATTCCCCATCTTTTTCTCCCTTTCTGTTCGTAGTCATCACCAACACCACTAGGGTGTTTGGTGATTTTGATTTTTATTGTTCCAAGAATCTTGTAGTTTAATCTTTGTCTTGTGATTGTTTAAACCTTAATCATTCAATATATCAATCTTTCCATTTCATCTTGTTCATCTTCATCTATTTGGTTAAAAGTTAAAGTCCTTATTTGGTTGATTTGATCTTTAAAAGTTGTTGGGTTTTATGTTTTTATTGATGGGATTTGTAGTTTATGGTTAGTATATGATTCGTGGTTAGTTTTATTTAAGTTGTAGTGAAAAACTTGTTGATTTTTGGCTCGAAATCGATTTACCGTGTTTTTTCTGATTAGTACTGTTCTTGAAGTATTCCCAGGTTCCGGATGAACAAAAAGTTCCGGATGAACAAAAAGTTCCGAATGAGCATAAGAAGTTCCGAATGAATGTAGTTCTCAAAAGTTCCGAATAAGTTTCATTTTTAAAAGTTCCGAATCAATTTATGTTAAAAAGTTCCGAATCAATTTATGTTAAAAAGTTCCGAATGAATGGTTTTTCAAAAAGTTCCGAATCAGTTTGAATCTTCCGGATCAACTTCCGAACCAAGTTCCGAGTGAACTTCCGGACGAAAGTTCCGAGTGAACTTCCGGACGAAAGTTCCGAGTGAACTTCCGAACCAATCTTCCGAATCAATCTTCCGAGTAAAGTTCCGAAGCAAGTTCCGGGTGAAGTTCCGAATTAAGTTCCGGATCAATCTTCCGAGTGAACTTCCGAGTAAAACTTCCGAACCAAGTTCCGGATTAACTTCCGGATCAAGGTATACTTCCGAATCAAGTTTCTTTTCTTTTGAGTATTTCGAATTTAGTTGAGTGTTATTTACTGTTTCTTCATTTTATATTATTATTTCAAGTTTTATTAACTGTTATTAATATAATTGCTTTTAAATTTAAGTTTACATTTTAGAGCATTTAACCCTTTAGTAGATTAGTAAACAAATTCCCTTTTTAGTAACCAAGAACAATCATTCCACTTAGAACCGAGATCAATTCGAGAGGACTGAGAGAATCTAGAACCCCATACCCATGCAAAACGTTTGTATCAAATGGCGCCGCTGCCGGCTCTTCTCGTTAAGATCAACAGTTTTTTGTGAGAACTTGGATTTTGGGATCCGTTCCTCGTGAACGTTACTTTTTCATAAAAAATTTCAAAAACACAAAAAATATAAAATTTTCAAAAATCCTAAAAATTAAAAAACATAAAAACCAAAAATATTTTTGCTTTGTTTTTGTCTTGTTAGTTCTTTTGCAGGTTTATGCGCACTCGATCCACGTCTTATCAAGAGCACGAGCCTCTCGAAGACTTAGACATGGCCGGTGTACAAAACAACAACAACAACCCACCTCAAAACAATAATAATAACAACAACAACCCACCTTTCAACAACAATAATAACAACAACAATGAGCCTCTACCGGATAATCGCCCGATGATTGAACTGCTGCAAGCCCATGTAGATGGCAACACTGATCCAATTGTTATACCCGCGATTGCAGCCAACAATTTTGAGCTCAAATCTGGCTTTATCCAGATGGTCTCTGCTCAACCATTCTTGGGGCGTACCATTGATGATCCACATGACCACATCAAGAGATTCTTGCAACTCACCAATACGGTCAAATTCAATGGTGTTCCACAAGAGGTAATCCGGTTACAACTTTTCCCCTTTTCATTAGAGGGACAAGCCCGGCATTGGCTTGCTAAGGAACCGCCACAGAGTATTCTTTCGTGGACGGATTTGGAAACCAAGTTTATCAATTACTTTTTCCCACCCTCTCGTACTACCGCTTTGCGGAATGACATTATCAATTTTGAACAAAAGTACGATGAGTCGTTTAGTGAATCTTGGGACCGTTTTAAAGATCTTTTAAGAAAATGCCCACAACATGGTTTTACCAAAGTGCACTAAATTAACACTTTTTATAATGGTTTAAGCATGAATGACCAAGATTCACTAAACAGTGCCTCGGGAGGTAATCTTTTGGCTAAGACTTCCAATGCTGCTTGGGATATCATTGAGAATAAGTCTCGTGTGCAAACCAAGAGTGTTCGGACCAATGTTGCTAGTGCTAGTACTAGTGACAGCGATAAGCGACTTGACAAAATCACTGCGCTTCTTGAATCGCTTGCTACCCAAACCGCCAGCAATACCAACAGCATCAACGCTAGAAACGCTAAAGACGCTCAAGTCAATGCTGTTAGCCAACCATGCGAGATATGCGGGGGTCCTCACTCTTACACCACTTGTACTGCCACCCAAGACTACCCTTCTGAAAATGTGAATGCAGCTTATGGCACCTATCCTCAACCTGCTTATCAAGCTCGACCTCAAGGTGACCGCAACTTGCTTAGCTACCGCTCTAACAACTATCTCTCACCACCCGGTTTTCCTCCAAGCAACCCAAGCCAACAACAAAACCTCAATCGCCCTCCTCAACAATAACAACAACCTCGTACACCATACATACCACCTCACAAACAACAACTTCCACCTCAAAGAAACAACCAAGTTTACCAGCAACCTGCTTATCAACCACCCGCATACAATGCTCCTCCCCACCAACCCACCGCTTTACACCAAGAAGTGGAAACCTACATGAGGACTAACGATGTGATCGTGGGAAATATTTAGCGGGAAGTGCTCAACTTGAAAGCAGACCTGGTAAAACAAGGGAACGATTTGAGAGCTGACATGAGAAATACTTTGGATAGTCAAACAAATGACTTAAAAAACATGATGGCTAGTTTCTTCCAAGGTAATCAACCCTCTTCTTCGGGTACTCTTCCGAGTAACACCGTTGCGAATCCAAGAGGGGAGACGAAAGCAATCACCACTCGCAGTGGCAAAGGAACCAAGGAACCCGAGCTTCTTATACCTCCAACGGTGGTTGTGACTAAGGAGAACGAGTCACTGCTCCTATTCCTCCTCCTTCTACTTCCCCAATTTCTCCGTCTCCTTCATCTTCTACCCCCATTTCCCCACCGCCCGTGGTTGTGAGTGATCCTATTCCCCTAAAGCCTTCTTCTTCATCCAATTCACCTTATCCTTCAAGGTTGAGGAAAGAGAAGCAAAAGAGCAAGGATGATATTCAAGTTTCAAACTTTCTCAAAATGTTTAAACAATTGAATTTTAACATCTCCTTTGCCGAGGCTCTCGCTCACATGCCCAAATACGCGAAAATGTTTAAAGATCTTCTGAGCGACAAGGAAAAGCTTCTTGATATTGCCAACACCCAACTTAATGAGAATTGCTCTGCAGTGCTCTTAAGGAAATTGCCAACCAAGCTTGGTGATCCGGGTCGTTTCTTAATCCCTTGCAATTTCCCGGGAGTAGAGAATTGCATGGCCCTAGCCGATATAGGTGCCAGTATCAACTTAATGCCCTTAAGCGTTTGGAAGCAATTATCTCTCCCTGAGCTAGTCCCCACCAAAATGACTTTGGAATTAGCTAACTGTACGGTTGCTTATCCAGTGGGGATAGCCGAAGACGTCTTTGTAGGAGTCGACAAATTCACTTTTCCTACTGATTTCGTCGTGGTTGACTACGATATGGACCCTCGTGTGCCACTGATCGTTGGTCGTCCATTCCTGAGAACCGGTCGCACTCTCATCGATGTTGAAGTCAGTGAGCTTATCATGAGAGTGGGTGATGATAAAGTCGTCTTCAACATGGGAAAGTTGTCTAAACAACCTTATTCATACGAGAGTGTTAATTGTATTGACGTTCTGGATGAGGCTTGTGAAGCACACTTTATTGATGCTTGTAAAAGTATTCCTACCTCTCTTCCTAATGTTGAGACCGTTTCCTCTCGATTCATCACTATCTCTATTTGGAGAAAGTGATTTCCTTTGGAAAGATTTGGAAGCCACCATGGGAGATGTGAACTTAGCTAATGACGATTCTACCACCAATTGGGATGAAGATCTCCGCCTCATTGAAAACCTTCTCAAAGAAGACAATCTTTCTCCTCTATCTCCGATGGTTACTGCTATTGATCCTCCTTCTCCTAAAGAGGTGACTAATGATGATCCATCGTTAGTTTCACCATCTATTGAGGATCCTCCCACTCTTGAGCTTAAGGACCTACCTCCTCATCTTGAGTACGTTTTCCTTGAAGACAACGAGAAGTTACCGGTCATCATCGCGACGGACCTGAAAGAAGAAGAAAAAGCCCGCCTTGTCTCCGTGTTGAAGAAGCATAAAAGAGCTATCGCTTGGAAAATCTCCGACATTCGTGGAATTGATCCTCACTTTTGCACACATAAAATTCTCATGGAGGACGACTTTAAGCCCACAATTCAAAGCCAACGAAGGGTGAATCCTAAAATCCATGAAGTCATCAAAAAAGAGGTTATCAAACTTCTTGATGCGGGTATGATTTACCCTATTTCGGATTCACCATGGGTTAGTCCAGTCCATTGTGTGCCTAAGAAAGGCGGAATTACCGTTGTGCCCAATGCGAATAACGAGTTGATTCCTACCCGTCTCGTTACTGGGTGGAGAGTTTGTATAGACTACCGCAAACTCAATGATGCCACGAGAAAGGATCATTTCCCTCTACCTTTGATGGACCAAATGCTTGAACGTTTAGCGGGTAATGAATATTACTGCTTTCTTGATGGTTTCTCGGGTTATTTCCAAATACCCATCGATCCCCAAGATCAAGAGAAGACAACATTCACTTGTCCCTATGGCACATTTGCTTACAAAAGAATGCCTTTTGGCTTATGCAATGCCCCCGGGACTTTCCAAAGGTGCATGTTAGCTATCTTCCATGACATGGTTGAACAAACCATGGAAGTCTTCATGGATGATTTCTCGGTCTTCGGGGATTCCTTCTCTTCTTGCCTTGCCAATTTGGAACGTATGCTTAAGCGGTGCGAAGACACTCGCCTTGTTCTGAAATGGGAAAAATGCCATTTTATGGTAAAAGAAGGCATTGTGCTAGGACACAAAATCTCTAACGCCGGTCTTGAAGTCGACCGTGCTAAAGTAGATGTCATAGCCAAATTACCTCCACCTTCAACCGTGAAGGGTGTGAGAAGCTTTCTGGGTCATGCGGGCTTCTATCGTCGATTCATTCAGGATTTCTCTAAAATCGCTCGCCCGATGACCCACCTCTTGGAAAAAGATACTCCTTTTATCTTTTCCAAAGAGTGCCTTGAAGCCTTCAACTTGCTTAAGGATAAGCTTACTAAGGCACCCGTCTTGGTTACCCCTAATTGGGAGCTGCCTTTCGAGTTGATGTGCGATGCTAGCGACTTTGTTATTGGTGCGGTTTTGGGCCAAAGAGTGAATAAACACTTCCAACCAATCCACTATGCTAGCAAGACAATGACGGGGGCTCAATTGCATTACACGACAACCGAAAAAGAGCTTTTAGCTGTTGTCTATGCTTTTGAAAAGTTCCACCACTATCTTGTCCTTTCCAACACAATCGTATACACGGACCATTCTGCGTTGAAGTACTTGATGACAAAGCATGATTCTAAGCCAAGACTTCTTCGCTGGGTTTTACTCCTTCAAGAATTCAACATTGAAATTCGTGACAAGAAGGGAGCCAAAAACCTGGCCGCGGATCATCTGAGCAGACTTGAGGATCCATATCAAGGGGATCATCCGAACAAAGAGATCAATGATTCTTTCCCCCTTGAGACCTTAATGTCTATAAATCTCAATCTTGATGGCACCCCGTGGTTTGCCGATATTGCAAACTACTTAGCGGGTGGTGTTCTCATCCAAGGGTTAACATCCCAACAAAAAAAGAAGTTCTTGAACGATGTTAAGACTTACTTTTGGGATGACCCTTTTCTATTCAAACAATGCGCTGACTTGATTATTCGCCGATGTGTTGACGGACCGGCCGCTTTAGACATTCTCCAGGCTTGCCACAAAGGACCCACCGGTGGTCACTTTGGTCCCAACTACACTGCCAAAAAAGTGTTTGATTCGGGATTCTATTGGCCCACCATTTACAAGGCAAGATCACACATAAAGATGAGATGCCTCAAAATTTCATACAAGAATGTGAAATCTTTGATGTATGGGGCATCGACTTTATGGGGCCATTCCCTTCTTCTAAAGGCAACAAATACATCCTTGTCGCTGTTGACTACGTTTCCAAATGGGTTGAAGCCAAGGCTTTACCCACTAACGACGCGAGGGTGGTTTGTAATTTCTTGAAACAACTGTTTGCTCGATTCGGTGTTCCTCGTGCTATTATCAGTGACTGCGGGACTCATTTTTGCAACGATCAATTTGCAAGAGTCATGGCGAAGTATGGTGTCAATCACCGTCTTTCCACCGCTTATCATCCTCAAACCAACGGTCAAGCCAAAATATCCAACCGTGGATTGAAGAGAATTTTGGAGCGTACTGTGGGAGAGCATCGCGCCGCGTGGGCCGATAAGCTAGATGATGCTCTGTGGGCTTTCCGTACTGCTTACAAGACCCCGATCGGCTGTACGCCTTATCGTCGTGTGTACGGGAAAGCTTGCCACCTCCCTATCGAGCTGGAACATAAGGCATACTGGGCCTTGAAGTGGGCTAACTTCGACATCAACAAAGCCGGTGATTTTCGCAAGATTCAACTCAACGAGCTACAAGAATTGAGGAATCAAGCTTACGAGAACTCATTGATTTACAAGGAGAAGACCAAGATTATCCACGATGCTAAAATCAAGAACCGAGAGTTCCACGTTGGTTATCAAGTCTTACTCTTTAACTCTCGCTTGAAGATCTTCTCAGGCAAGTTGAAGAGCCGCTGGTCTGGTCTATTCACCATCGCCAATGTCCTTCCCTATGGCACCATTGAGCTTTCTCAGCCAAATGGGCCCAACTTTAAGGTGAATGGCCAGCATTTGAAATTGTACTTTGGTGAGGACATCTCTCAAGAGATGATTCCATCCCTCACCACGTTCCCCATGAACTAATTTTGGGTCGAGTCAGGCTCGTGACTCTGTTATAAAAAACAAGCGCTCCTCGGGAGGCAGCCCGAGTATCTATCCTTTTCCATTTTAACCTCCTAAGTGTAGGGGGGCCTCTATAGGTGTTTGTATTTGTGTGGTGATGTGATTACAGGGATGAATGCACTTTTGGAATCTTTGAAGAACCGTGCTCCCGTGTTATCTGAAATCCGGTTCTATCTCTCCACTATCGTGATTCAATTTTCTTCATACTCACATTTAAAATTGATCACTTTAGTCGTCTCTTCCTTAACTTGATTTAACCAACGTGCAAAATGTCATAAGTGTAGGGGAGATTTTTCCCACATGCTTAAACATTGAGGACCATGTTTATCTTAAGTGTAGGGGGACTTCTATCGAAGTTTTAAGTGGACTTTTCCATGAAAATGCCTTCATTTAACCAGAAAATCTTATTTTTCAACATTTTTCAATTTTTTTATTAACTTTGGCCATTTAGTCGTAATTTTTAAATTTTTATCGTTGCTTTCATATGTATATATTCCGCAATAAAGTCAAAAATATTAATAAGTGGTGTAGCTAGTTTAGAAGTCGTTGACATATTAGGCCCGTTGCGATTATTTTGACTCAACCCGAATAGACTTATCCAAGTTTATTCTAGCTAGTATCCTTAACCATGTAGACCTTAATTGGTTTATTAGGCTAAGTATCCACGAGTCTCATTACTTGAGATTTTAAATTGTGGAGGACGAGAAATGATAGAGTCAATTATAAGTCGGTATTCTTGCACAAGCTCACTTGGTGTAATTATTTGCCTATTCTCCCATCACTTGCTAATAATTTATCTGCAGTAAGTAAGGTCGTACGATTTGAAAAGTTACTTAGCTTCTAGCCCAAGATCGTTTAAAAGTTGCTCGGTAATGATAAGAGTTCATAGCCAAGGCATAACTTATGAAGCGGGGCGCGAAGATTGGCGAGTCCGAAAAGGCCCTAACAAGGCATGAGGATTCAATCTTATTGCTAAAGATCCAAGGTGATGTGAAAAGCATTATTCCCAAAGTCAATGATAGGTGTGTAAACACCCATATTTTCTACCACATAATTACAAGAATAACCGGACCTAAACGTGTATTTTATGTCTTTTATGTCGGAATTATGCGTGGTTTGTGTTTTTGTTGTAATTTAGGATGAAATTATGAAAAGTGGAGAAAACACGGGAATTCACGGGCATTCACGGCTTTTATTGAAGAAAAAGATGAAAGACGGAGTCAAGAAGTCAAGAGTGGAAAAAGAACGGAAGTCCAAGACCAATTCTGAAGATTTATCGAAGAAAAAGTCAAAAGACGGAAGTTTATCAAAAGCCAAGAAACTCAAGTCTATTCTATTGAAGAAATTAAAGACGAGTTCAAAAGATATCCCGAGCCACAAGTCCTTAAAGTCCAAACTTAAAAGAAAGATGAGAAGAAAAGGACTAATGACGCAATTAATGAAGATTAAATGAAGGAAGGACTTAATCCCGCAATTAACAAAAAATGAAGGAGGGGAGGAAGCTTCCTAATCCTCCCCTATAAATAGATTAGGATTGTTATCATTTGTTTTGTTGGCTAACTTGACAAATTAGCTCTTCCACATTTATTTTATGCACATTTAAATACTTGTCATTTAATTACCTTGTCTTGCACCTTAATTACCATTTAATTCAAGTAAGTTTTCCTTTTTAATTCTTGTCAAGCTTTATTTTTATCTTGTTAATCTCATTCTTCCTTTCTTAATCTTTGTGTTGATTTGTTTATGTTCAAGTTCTTTATTTTTGTTGATTTGATTAAAGTGGGTTTTGATTATTTTGATTAAGTTTTGTGAGTTTGATTGTTTTGGATTGATTGTTTATGCTTTATATTTGTTTATTAATTTGTTTGATTTAATTTTGTGTTTGATTTGGTTAAGTTTCTATTAGATCCGTGCTTTTTATCCTTCCTTGTTCTTAGGCTTACTGCTACTGTTCTTCCCAAGAATTCGTGCCCAGCAGATATTCCGAATAGGGAATATCCAGTTTGTGACTACGCGGAATATTATTTATTCCGAGTAAGGGTTTGGAAGTTAGGTTTATGCGGAATATTTTATATTCCGAATAAGGTGTTTATTCCGCATAGGGGTACATTCCGAATAGGAGGACTTTCCGAATTGGTGACAGGATTCCGAATAGGCCAATCATTCCGAGTGGACAACTTATTCCGAATAGTGGGATTTTTCCGCATAGGACTAGTATTCCGAACAGGCATTTCTTTCCGAATAGGTGACAATATTCCGAATAGAGGTACTTTCCGAACAGGGACTTTATTCCGCATAAGAGGTTTATTCCGCATAGGATCTAGGATTCCGAATAGGCTCATTATTCCGAGTAAGGTAACATTCCGAATAGGGACAGATATTCCGAATTGCCTTTTATTCCGAATAGGAGTTTATTCAGGATAGGGAATGCTTAGTTTTTAGTTTTCTGCCTTTTCATTTTAAGCTTTATTTTTCCCGCCTTTTTCCTTACTCGCACTTTAAGTTTATTTGCTTTAGTTTAAGTTTTAGTTTTAGTTGCGTTTTAAGTTTGCCTTAGTTAGATCTAAGTTTGCGTTATTTACTTTATCGCCCTTTAATTTTAAGTCTTGCTTTTAAATACTTGCACTTTATTTTTATTAGACTTAGATTTACTTTAATTGCACCTTTTCTTTAACTGTTTTGCACCTTTTATTTTCAAAACTACAACGACACATCTTTATTTCACCAAAGTTCAACTGAGTCACACATTAAACAATAAAGTTTTTCAATTCGAAGAGAACCACACTTTAACGAACTTAATTTTTATACGGGCAAAAGCCGTGTATCAGTCAATATGAAGGATCAAGACTCACGACGAAAAGCAATCAACTCCCATAAAGATCATGGAGAAGTCTATCCAAAAAGACCCTAACAAGGTATGAGGATAAATAGATCCAAGTCCGAAAAGGAGGCGGATCGTTGTATCTCAAAATCCCAATTAGAGGTTGAAGAAAAATCATGAAGTCGTGGTCAACAAAGTTGGAGAACCCCTCAAAAGTATCCAAGTGAAGAAACTCTATTAACGATGAGAAGACCATTATCTCAAGCACGTCTCTCAAGATATGAAGTATGAAGTACATGCCAAATATCGGCCCGAGAAAGGTCTCAAATCGTGAACCGAGTTATGCCAAGATATGAACTTTTTGATATCCCGAGAAGCAGTTTTAAGAGATTTTGTCCTTTAGCTAACTATTCATCAAATCGTCCTACTTTGCTTTCAGCCTAAATAAACTATCGAAATAAGTCCAAAAATGCATCTTCATGATCATTCTAAGACAAAACTAAAATATAAGAGATACACCTAGGAATAAGGGAGTTTAAGCATATAATTAAGCCATGTGTGTAAGTGTTTGATTTACTAACTTATAATAACAATGATCTCGTTTTTAAGCTTAGTTTGAGGAACGCGAAACTTGAGGATGATAAATCTTCGCAGCACCAAAGCCCTAATGTAAGTCATTGATCTCTTTGCAAGTTATTTCCATGTAGCTATTTTCAAGTGAAAATGGTTTTCTATCCTTTTGTTTCCTTTAAAGTTTAATTTCTTTTAGTACTTTAATTTTTGTTCAAAAGTATTTTAATAAGGCCAAGGTTGATTGATTATGAGAAAAGTGTAAAATGTGCTTTATCACTAAGCATTGCATGAGGGCATGGCAATGGTTAAGTGTAGGGGATTTGATAGGTGTGTAAACACCCATCCTTTTACCACTTATTTCTTACTAAAACAAGACCAAAACACGTATTTAATATCATTTGTTTGGAATTATGCGTAGTTTTTGTGTTTATTATGTTTTCAGAGCCAACCGGATGAATATTGAAGAAAACATGGGATTGCACGGGTTTTATGGAAAAAAAAGACTCAAGACGAAGTCTATTGTCCAAGAGATGCAAAAGATTTGAAGTTACTGGGCCTATTCGAAGATTTATCGAAGAAAAGGACCAAAGATGGAAGATTTACATAAGTCGAACAAACTCAAGTCTATTAAACGAAGAAATTAAAAGACGAGTTGAATTTAATCGACGACAAATCCCGAATCAAAATCGAAAACGTCATCTTTTCTGAAAAGACGAGAAGACAAGAAGAACGGGAGAAAACCCACTCACCAACCAAAGGGAACACCTATATAAGGAATTCCCTCACACTTTTCATTCAGTTTTCATTCCCCATCTTTTTCTCCCTTTCTGTTCGTAGTCATCACCAACACCACTAGGGTGTTTGGTGATTTTGATTTTTATTGTTCCAAGAATCTTGTAGTTTAATCTTTGTCTTGTGATTGTTTAAACCTTAATCATTCAATATATCAATCTTTCCATTTCATCTTGTTCATCTTCATCTATTTGGTTAAAAGTTAAAGTCCTTATTTGGTTGATTTGATCTTTAAAAGTTGTTGGGTTTTATGTTTTTATTTATGGGATTTGTAGTTTATGGTTAGTATATGATTCGTGGTTAGTTTTATTTAAGTTGTAGTGAAAAACTTGTTGATTTTTGGCTCGAAATCGATTTACCGTGTTTTTTCTGATTAGTACTGTTCTTGAAGTATTCCCAGGTTCCGGATGAACAAAAAGTTCCGGATGAACAAAAAGTTCCGAATGAATGTAGTTTTCAAAAGTTTCGAATAAGTTTCATTTTTAAAAGTTCCGAATCAATTTATGTTAAAAAGTTCCGAATGAATGGTTTTTCAAAAAGTTCCGAATCAGTTTGAATCTTCCGGATCAACTTCCGAACCAAGTTCCGAGTGAACTTCCGGACGAAAGTTCCGAGTGAACTTCCGGAAGAAAGTTCCGAGTGAACTTCCGAACCGATCTTCCGAATCAATCTTCTGAGTAAAGTTCCGAAGCAAGTTCCGGGTGAAGTTCCGAATTAAGTTCCGGATCAATCTTCCGAGTGAACTTCCGAGTAAAACTTCCGAACCAAGTTCCGGATTAACTTCCGGATCAAGGTATACTTCCGAATCAATTTTCTTTTCTTTTGAGTATTTCGAATTTAGTTGAGTTTTATTTACTGTTTCTTTATTTTATATTATTATTTCAAGTTTTATTAACTGTTATTAATATAATTGCTTTTAAATTTAAGTTTACATTTTAGAGCATTTAACCCTTTAGTAGATTAGTAAACAAATTCCCATTTTAGTAACCAAGAACAATCATTCCACTTAGAACCGAGATCAATTCGAGAGGACTGAGAGAATCTAGAACCCCATACCCATGCAAAACGTTTGTATCACCTAAACTCTTTTCGATTCACTATTTTATATTTTCTCAATATCAAAATAGGAATCTCTTTAGTTGTCATTTCCTTAGCGAGATTTAAAAAGAGTGCACAATGTCCTAAGTGTAGGGGAGTTTACTACCACATGCTTAAACATTGAGGACAATGTTTATATTAAGTGTAGGGGGACTTCTATCGAAGTTAAGTGGCCTTTTCCTTGTATTTGTCCTCATTTTAACCGAAAAATCATTTTTTTCGCCATTTTTCAAAAATTTTTGATCTATTTTGGCCTATTAGTTTTTTTACTTTTGTATAGTTATTTCCTTTCCTTATTAGAATAAATGCTTAATAAAGTGGTTTTAATTTTCAAAACGTTGTGAATCTTTTGACTCAACCCGAGTTTACTTGTCTAAGTTTACTCTAGCTAGTATCCTTAACATGTTTAAGTCAAGTTTTGCTAGGCTTTTATATAGGGAGCTATAAAACGCGAAAGTCTTAACTCTCACGGGTTAAGAACAAGAACTTTTCGCAAGTTCCTATAATTGATCCTAGAGAGTCGTTTATCAAGGGAACTTTAAAATGTGATTTCTAAACTTGAAAAAGTCTAAGAGTTTGCAAGATCCTATAGACGATTCGAAAACCCAAAACTTTGATTTAATAGGCTAAGTATCCACGAGTCTCATTCCTTGAGATTTTAAACTGTGGAGAACGAGAGATGATAGAGCCAATTATAAGTTTGGTATTCTTTCGTGAATTTATGTGAGTTAATTATGAGCCTATTCTCCCATCGCTTGCTAATAAAATTTATCTGCAATAAATAAGGTTGTACGATTTGAAAAGTTACTTAGCTTCTAGCCCAAGATCGTTTAAAAGTTGCTCGGTATAGATTAGAGTTCATAGCCAAGGCATAACTTATTGAAGCGGGATGCGAAGATTGGCGAGTCCAAAAAGGCCCTAACAAGGCATGAGGGCTATATTTTGTTGCTAAAGATCCAAAGTGATGTGAAGAATCATTTGTCGAAAATCAATATGAAGGATCGAGACACACGACGAAAAGCAAAAACTCCCCAAAAGTCATGGAGAAGTGTATCCGAAAAGACCCTAGCAAGGTATGAGGATAAATAGATCCAAGTCATAAAAGGAGGTGGATCGTTGTATATCAAAGTCCAAAATAAAGATTGGAGAAAAATGAAGAAGTCGTGGTCCAAGTATGAATCTCTCAAAACTTCAAGTGAAGAAATTCCATTATGAAGAGAAGACCATTATTTCGTGAACGTCTCTCAAGGTTTGAAGTATGAAGTCGCTGCCAAATATCGGTCCGAGAAAGGTCTCAAATCGCGAAGCGAGTTATGCCAAGATATGAACTTTATGAGGTCCCGAGAAGCAGTTTTAAAAGATTTTGTCCTTTAGCTAACTATTGATTAAATAGTTCACTTTATTTTCGGCCTAATAAACTATCGAAATAAGTCAAACAATGCATCCTCGGGATCATTCAAGACAAAAATAAAATATAAGAGATACACCTAGGAATAAGGGAGTCTAAGTGAGTAATTTGCTCACATGAGTTCGTGTTAGTTTGCTAACTTATAATAACAATGATCTCGTTTTTAAGCTTGGTTTGGAGAAAGTGAAAACTTGAGGATGATGATTATTCATGACATTTCCAAAACCCAAGGTATGCTTTTGATTTCTTTACTTTGAAAATTTGTAATTTTCTATCTCTTTAATAAAGGCCAACGTGGATTGATTATGATGAAAAATGTAAACGTGCTTTGTAACTAATGCATTGCATGAGGACATTGCAATGGTCAAGTGTAGGGGATTTGATAGGTGTGTAAACACCCATCCTTTTTACCACTTAGTTACAATAATAACCGAGCCAAAACGTGTATTTTATGTCTTTTATGTCGGAATTATGCGTGGTTTGTGTTTTTGTTGTGATTTAGGACGAAATTGTGAAAAGTGGAGAAAACACGGCATTCACGGGCTTTTATTGAAGAAAAAGATGAAAGATGAAGTCGAGAAGTCAAGAGTGCAAAAAGAACGGAAGTCCAAGACCAATTCTGAAGATTTATCGAAGAAAAAGTCGAAAGACGGAAGTTTACTTAAAGCCGAAGAACTCAAGTCTATTTTATTGAAAAATTAAAAGACGAGTTCAAAGAAATCCCGAGCCAAAAGTCATTAAAGTTCAAGATTAAAGAAGATTTAAAGGCTTAAGGACTAATGGTGCAATTAAATGAAGATTAAAGGCTTGAGGGACTTAATCATGCAATTAAGAAGAAATGAAGGAGGGGAGGAAGCTTTCTAAGCATTCCTTAATCCTCCCCTATATATAGTCATTAGGATTAATCTTTTCATTTTTGTTGGCTAATAGTGACAATTAGTTCTTCCACTTTTAATTACCTTGTCATTTAATTACTTGTCAAATTTAAATACTTGTCTTGCACCTTAATTACCATTTAATTTCAAGTAAGTGTTCTTTTAATTCTTGTTATTATTTATCTTTATTGTTTGATCTCTTATTCTACCTTTCTTTAATATTTGATTTTTATGTTTATGTTTATGTTCATGTTCATGTTCTTATTTTGATCAAATTGGGTTTTGATTATCTTGATCTTTATTGTTAGTTTTGTTGTTTTGGATTGATTGTTTATGCTTAATAGATGTTTATTTGTTAGTTTGATTTAATCTTGTGGTTGATTTTGCTTAATTTTTATCTAGATCGCATTTTTTTCTTGTTCCCTGTTCTTCGGGGTGTTTGTTTGCTGTTACTGTATCTTCCCAGAAGATATTCCGAATAGGAAAATTATTCGGGATAGGCCAAATATTCTGAATAGGGAAATTATTCCGGATAGGCCAAATATTCCGAATAGGGCAAACATTCCGAATAGGGAAATTATTCCGAATAGGCAGATTATTCCGAATAGAGAGGATTATTCCGGATAGGTGACATATTCCGAGTAAGCCATTTATTTCGAATAAGGGTATTATTCCGGATAAGCTGATTTTTAGGTTTCTTTAATTTCAGTTTTTAAGTTTCTGCTTTTTAATTTCAAGCTTTATTTTCCCCACCTTTTTTCTTAGACGCACATTAAGTTTATTTGCCTTAGATTTATTTTAGCCTTGCCTTAGTTTAAGATTTAGTTTTAGTTGCGTTTTAAGTGTGCCTTAGTTAGTTTTAAGTTTGCGTTATTTACATTTAGTGCCCTTTAATTTTAGCCTCGCTTTTAAATACTCGCACTTTCACTTTAAATTAGTTTTAGATTTACTTTTAAGCCATTTATTTTAATTGTTTTGCACATTTTATTTAAAAACAACCAAAAATATTATTTTTCACCAGAAACAACTGAGTCGCATTTTGAACCGGAAATCAATTCGTTAAGATACCGAGAACTTAACTTTCTTACATACAAAATCTCTTCATTAAGGGCGTAACGAGAAGTTGTGGTAAACCCTCTTTATTTTAAAATTGAACACATGGGACTCGATTGTATGCTTAGATGAAAGTTAATACATAAGTTAGTTTTAGCCTTAAAAGACCCATGAATCGTAAATTGTTAATCGAAGTAACGCTAATGCTATGGATAGATCTATCGGGGTGACGCCCAGTCCGGTCGCGACTAGCTATCGCGTGGTGTTGTTATGCACTAGTAATGAAACATCGGATGCATTGTATAAGAGAAATATACGCACTTGGCTAGGTGTGTTGGGCTGAAATAATATATGTTAACGTTCAATGTGACGAGGCTTATGTAATGACATCGATAATTATGTCCGTATAACATAATGGTATTTCGGTGAATTATTAACCATGGAAGGTTATTTCGAATACTTGTGTTCTCTTTATTTAAATTAAACTCTATGGATTCACTCGGCAAATTTTGCTGACTTTTTAGCATGTTTTTATCTCAGGTCCATTGGGAAGGCACTCGAGGAAGGCGGTTTCGTGAAGCTTTCTTATTTAAAATGTTTTGGCCCGCTTTATAAATTATATCCATTCAAATAATTTTTACCATTTACTAGGTTTTGTAAACTTGAAGTTAACTGGGACCGTGTATGAAATTGTACTTTTATTGAATGAAAATGAATGGATGTTTATTAAAACGACTCATTTTGAGCCATTTTTATGATTATGAGATTGAACCATGATAGTAACACCCAAGGACCCTTCCGCTGCTATGAACGAAATTGGGGGTGTTACAGATTGGTATCAGAGCTCAAGTTATAGAGAACAAAAAGATTTTACAAAAATGAATTTTTGAAATCTTTTAACTATAACTGTTGCAAGCAAAACCTCCGAGTTGCCAATGGACGAGAATGAAAGTATTTATATATATATATATATATGGGATTATATATATGTTGTAATCTTTATCGATTATTTTTACTTGTGAATTACAAGGTATGTTTTCATTTATTTAATTATAAATGATAATTTTATACTTATACGAGATTTATATGACGTAGATTGTCACGAAGCCACCCTAGTCATTCTAATGCTAGCGCCGAAGCTATTTCTGAAATGAATCCTGTTATTCTCGAGATTAACTAAGTTGTGGATATAAATGATCCCAACGAAACAGTTAATATTCTTGCTGATATTCTTTTGGTTACAAGGATTTTGATTTCCTTGGTTTTTATTATTGATTTATCGATCCGTTCATTTCGTTTAGCAAATTTAATTTGCATATTCATTAATCTTCGACATTATATTGTTTTGATAGAAACAAGTTTGTCTGAGATGGTACTATTGATTGTTAGGAATTGAGATTGATTGTTATGGTGTTCACATGCCAACCAGGATTCCATATCATATCCCTGATCATTTTCTGTTAAATCAGTTTCTCATTTGTTTCGATCTTGATCTCTTACGTTGAGCTGGCGATGCTTAAATAAAGTGATTTATAATCATTGAAATAAATTGGCTATTTATTTGAACAAGGAAATTATAAATTGTTGAACTACAAATTTCTGAATCTTATTTGGGAGGACTTGATCAATCCATGGAAATAATGATTCATAAACGTGTGGGCTTAAGCATATAGCATCTGCGTGATTAAACTCTTATTGACTCATAATTCGTTTGCTCGATTCATTCTTCGATTTTGTTCCTCTAATTCTTTGATCGTGAAATGGTTGTATTTGGGCTATTCCAAAATTGCCCATTTGAGGAGGATATCAAGCGTCTCTTAAAAACACTAAAGAAATCTTCTTCTTGTGGGACCGAGGAGCCTTCTTAGCCATGTGAATTACCTAGTAACTCTTAGTAGATTAGTTTATCAATTGTAGTATCTTTTCATAAATCCCTAACTAAACTGTGACATCAGTTAGTAGGACTAGTCTTTTAAGTTGTATGGCATTAGACGATGATTATCTATAGTGCTTAACAATACAACTTGTACTAGTTTGTGATCAATGGAATGGCTATCTTTTGATTCCTAATTCTACATCGTGCTATTATTATCTTTCTTTGCTTTTCTCTTTAAATTCTTGTGGTATAACGCAATCATTGAATGAATACTCATTATGATTTGATTTGCGTTGCACAAGAATCATGCAGTCAATGAAAGCTATGACTGAAGCACGAATGCGCCAAGTTATTAGTGTATAAGTTGCTGTATCTTTAGTTGAATTCATGGCCAACATGAATGATGGAACTGGAGCTGAAGCTAAAACTGGTGGAACTAGAAACGACGGAGCTGAAGCTGGAGCCAATAATGTTCGTGGTACGGATGGCACAAATGTGCCCGAAATTAGAGGCTATAACTACACTTCATTCGATAATTGCAAACCGTAGACTCTTAAGGGGACTAAAGATGATGGAGGATTGGGTAAGTTGTTGAAAGTTGGCATCAGTCTTTCAAATCAGTGACCCTAATCAGGAGGATAAGGTGCATTTTGAAATCGCTACTCTCCAAGGTCGTACATTAATAAGGTGGAATGACAGACTTGCTTCCATATGTATCGTTACTTATGGGACACCATGGACTAAGGTGAGGAAGCGGTTAACTGAGGAGTTTTTCCTTGAAGTATTTCCAAAGTATGGAGCAAGTGTTGTACAATCTGAAACTGAAGGGAACTAACATTGGTAGATATATCAAGTGTTTCCATAAGTTGACTCCTTTATGTCTGGAACCCGAACCGTCAAGGTCAAGCAGTGTATTTACGGCTGGCCAAGAATAAATGCAGTGATGTGACTTCTTCTTAGTCAATTGCTATTTGTGAAGCTATGTGCATGGCTTATTAGCTCATGGGACACATAATTCAAGACAAGGCTGACAAGGTCACTGAAGGGAAAAATAATTCCAAACTGAAAATTCTTTTCATGCATTAGAGCTCGTAAGTATATCGAAAAAGGTTGTGGATTATTCATGACTTAGGTATCGTAGAAGGAATCGTAAGGAAAGTGAGTAGAGATATTGTAGTCATTCGTGACTATCCCGAAGTGTTTCTAGAATATTTGCCAAGGCTTCCGCCTCCAAGGCAAATAGAATTCCTAATTGATCTCATTCTTGGTGTTGCAACTATGGCACATGAGCCATATTTATTAACACCATCCGAGTTGAAGTAATTATTTGTGTAGTTTTAAGAACTATCTGATAGATGTTTTGTAACACTCTCATTTTTCGTATCGGTACAGCGGAAGGGTCTTTCAGAGTGTTACGTGATAGCACAATAACTCCAATCATAGACAACACATAAAAATGGTTGTACAAGGTTTAACAAACATTCATTCGATAAAAAGGTTTAAAAGTGTACAACAGGTCCCAAATTATACAGGTCATTAAGTTTACAAAACACAGATCGAATGAATATTTTTAATATTAAGTGTGGGCCATCAGAGTCGATCTCCATCCGGATTACCTTCAAGCACCTGAGATAGAAAACATGCAAAAATCATATCAGCGAATGCTGAGTGAATTCATAGAGTTTAATGAAAACCGTTATATAAAACAATCATTTACATTCATTTAAAATCAGAACACAAGTATAATATCGGAAGTAAGTCCACATATTGCTAGTCAGGCAATATATAAATCAAGCATACATCTGAAACCGTCCATGAGACCGTAGTCTCTATATTACCATGATAGGTAATATATTCATCGTTAATAGCGTCGTATCATATCGTTTATTATTTATGTCTTATAGCATACGTTGTATATTGTATAGGATTATTATTAGCCGCATGACATTGTTACCTTACTGTGATAACAGCGGGCCGCGAACCCGACAAACAATTTGCCCATCTAAGTTAGCGTGTCTTCACAAAAATCACGCTATGGAATCTTCTCATACATAAATTCGCTTACCAATCAATGTGGTACGACGGGGATCAACCGTCAAGGCGCGAACTGGGGTGATCGTCCCCAAATAGTACTATCAAATGCATAAGCGTCTACCAAATCCCGGTAGTTCACAATTCATGCTAATGGGACTTTAAGTGACATAACCTAACTACTAATAATCCATTTAGTCTCGAATATAGGGTCATAGCATCATTCGGGTCCATATCATTTAGCATACAATCGGGACTACTTGTGTTCTATTTTTATAAAAATCTAGCATGTTATCTCCCTCGCGGGTTTACAAATCATTTTATAAAACATTTAAAAGAGTGCGAGGCTATGAACTCACGTTGTTAATGAAAGGCGGATTATCGGCTACGGGCGTGCTTCGGTCACGGAAACCTATATAAATAATAATCGGTCTTAGACTCGGTCCAATGACTTTTATCAAAATAACAATATACATATATATGATTTTTGTACATATGATGATGATCAAGTGGGTTTATACATCCTTGTTTACTCATTTTAGTGTTTACGTTTTAGTATCGTCTTACTAGTTCACTAGTTTTACCGATTTTACCTATTTTAAGTTCATTAAGTCTTTTATAAGTTCTTTTACTTGTTTTTACCCATTTTATACCTATATGATCAGTATATATACTTTCATGTTGGGCCCAAATGAGTTAAGCCCAAATAATTCTTTTTACAAGTTTTTATCTTATTAAGTCCAATTATTAGTCTAATGTGTTTAGTTAGCTCGTAAATGTCCGTAATTCTTATAGTTTGGGTTTTATCGGTTTTTACTTGTATTAGTTACTTATACATCAGTATATAACTTTTATAAACTTTACATTAGACGGGTTTGGTCGTCTAAGTTTTATTTGGCGAAAAACGTTAATTTCACGGCGATAGCCGAAAAAGTCGTAAAAATCAAGTTTATAGTTTTTATTACTTATAAATATTATTTTTACCACCATTTATATAATTTACCCATTTAATTAACCTTTTATACATTTATATGAATAAGTTTTATAAGTTAGTGGGTTTATATTTTTACATTTTATAAATTATAATGTGAGTGCTTATATAATAATAATAAACATTATTTCCAAAATCTGATTTTTAACTTCACATTCACCATTTTTATCATATCTAGAGTTCTACAATGACTTAGAAGCTCATTTTTGGATGAAAACTTCTTCATAATATGTGCTACATATAACTTAGTTATAGCTACTGCCCATTTTGAGTCTAAGTTGCCTTAACAGTCCCTACAAAACTGCTTATTCAGATTGTACCACCTAACTTGTTTTGATCATATCTCACTCATTATTTTGATTCCATTGCATGACCAACTCTCACATGTGTATAACATCATCTACTTACTGTAAATAGATCAAACCATGCATTTTTATTAGCTCATATTTTAGTTATCTACTGTTTTTATACAGCCAACTAATTAGTCATGATTTTAGCTTCATTTCTTATGGTTATCATCATTTTTAAGCATGTTTATCAACACTTGATCCCCACACAACATTTTTATCATCATATATACATCATATACATATACAAAATGAAAGAAAATACATTTGTTCTTTACAAAATAATAAGAGAAAAATGTAGAGGATGATCTTCTTTACCAATCCAAGTGGATTTCTTGTTTTAGGAAGGCAAGAACTTGATGAACACAACAAGTATCTCCAAGACCATCAAATATCAAGATCATATGTTGGAAAATCAGCCCTAGGACACAAGCAAATCACCTCCAAAGTTGTTTATATGGCCACCAAATGATCAAGGCTTCAAGGAAACACCTTAATAGGACTAGTAAACATGTGGTTTGTAGCTAGAAAAGATCAATGATGGGGTTTGTTAGCTAATAGTGGACGGCAAGGAGGGAGAGTTGAGAGAGTTTTTGGGGTGGTTTGCATGTAGGAAATGGTAAGAATGAAACTACTTTGCTAGTTTTGTTTAGTGGTAAATGAGTTGGCTTAAAGTGTAAGCACAAGCTTACACTTGTGTAAACAAGCTAAGACTTGATGCCACCTATGTGTGGTGTGTCATCTTTGCCGTCCCATATAAGCTAGTGGGGTGGGGCAAAGTGTTTTGTCCCATCTCACTAGTTTACGGGTATTTCTCGATTCTAGTTTTCTCGATTTGCGTGCCCTCGGGTCGTTTTACGAAAAACGTTTTTATAAATTATGAATCACCGTCACAAAACGAATCCAATAAAAATTGTCTCATCAAAAACGGAGTTCAAAAACGTAAATACGTAATCCTAAGGTTTCCGGTTTAGTCGTAAAAGACGCCAAATTATGCACGTAAGCCCAAATTTAAATCCGTAAATTGTGAGTTCGTCAACCAACACAAAAATAAGTTTCAAAATATTATACGAGAAAATATTTCACTACCTGAAAATGTTAGATTTGTCACATGTTTTATTCGACCGAGCTCGTCAGTTTGTAGAACTCCTATTCTATTCGCTAAGAAGAAAGATGGTTCGTTTCGTATGTGTATCGTTTACCAAGAGCTGAATAGGCTAACGGTCAAGAACTGTTATCCGCATCCAAGAATTGATGATCTATTTGATCAACTTCAAAACTCTCGTGTTTTCTCCAAGATTCTGGTGTTTTCTCCAAGATTGATCTTTGTTTTGCTTATCATCAACTTCGTATACGCGAGGAAGATATTCCTATTACGGCGTTTAGAACTTGTGATGATCATTATGAGTTTAGTGTTATGCCTTCTGGTTTGACCAGTACACCTGCTGTATTCATTGACTTAATGAATTGTATGTGTAAGCCGTGTCTTGATAAATTCGTTATCGTTTTCATTAATGATATTCTAATCTGCTCTAAGAGCGTGGAAGAACATGCCGAACACTTAGGACTATCTCGAACATGTTAAAGAACGAAAATTTTACGCGAAAATCTCAAAGTGTAATGTTTTGATTAGTTCCGTACGATTTCTCTGACATGTGATTGACAAAAGTGGGGTACCTGTCGCTCCTGCGAAAATCGAAGCCATCGAAAATTTGAATGTTCTAAATATTCCAACTGAAGTACGACAAATTCTAGGTTTGGCTGGTTATTACTGAAGATTTATTGAAGGATTCTCTTTGATATCAAAACCAGTAACTAAGCTAACTCAGAGAATGAACCGTATGTATGTGGTATTGATGAAGAGAAAGCTTTTCAAGCCATGAAAAGAAAACTCTGCAGTACGCCGATCTTATCGTTACTTGAAAGAAGTAAAGATTTTGTTGTTGATCGTGATACATCACTACTAGAAAATTTGGCATCAGCAACGGACGATTTCGTTGCTATTCCATCACTAAAGCCCTACAGTGACAGAATACTAACAAATAAATTCCGTCACAAAAAAGGGCCTCGCAAATTTTTTGAGACAAACTTAGCGACAAAAGTGTTAAAGTTCAGCGACGGATATTCGGTCTCCAACCCCTCGCTAGTGCCTTCATAAAGTTGCTTAAAAGAAATTTAATTCGACCATAATGCGACAGACTTGTGACAAAATTTCTGTCACTAAGAGTAACGACGAAGCAGTCGCTATTCCATTTCTAGTAATCGGCTAACCATTTGTCATTATAGACAGATACATTTATCGCTAATCCCCCAATAAAAGTTGTGTCTCAACTCTGTCACTAACTATTTGTTGCTTTAATAAGCACGATTGCATAGCATCAATTATTGCTATTTATAAATCTTTTGAGGATAAAATATGCCGCCAATCGGTCGGTAAATGATGCAATTTATTTCCCATTTGTTTAAGATGCCACACACACTAATACGCCCCTTATAATAGTCACGAAATCAATAACAAACATATCTAAATCAAATAACAAGCATATTCGAATGAAACTAACATTTTATCTTCGACAACATAAAAGGAAATGCAAACCAAAGGATATCTCTTACATAAAAGTGAGAACCTAAATAGATTTAAAGCTCTTTATAAAGTGTATTGGTTAATGTTCAAGATGCAATGCCACTTGCATTACCTTGCTCTGTTTTTTCTTTTGGCGGGTAACACAACTCGTGATACCATGATCGACAAGCATATCTTGAATCTCTGCACACATTTCATCATTGAGTTGTTCATGTATTTCTTCTTTTAGATCAACGTGCATTTCTTCTATCAGCAACCAAACACACATTAAAGAACCAATTTCACCGGCCAAACCCACCTCAGTCTCTTGTAAATTACCATCTGCAATAAAACAAAAAAAAAATTCTTTAAGAGGCAAAAAAAAAATAGTATACACATACTATATATGATAAATGATTTGTACCCGAATTAGCCCACAAACCTAAAGAAGAATAAATAGGCCCTGGACATGTGTTATCTTGACTACTAATAATTGTTATCTTGACTAACAATAATTATCTATGCAAGCAAATGTTAATGCAATTTGGTGTACTGATGGGAACTCTTTTGTATAAAATGGTTTAACAGGTTTTCCAGGGGAAAAAATAGTCTTTTTAGCTGTTTGGGTTTTTTATGTCTTTTTGCCATGAATCCGAGAGACCTATATTTCAAAGTGACCCATTTTGACCCAAACACAATGTAACGGACATTTCAATAATATGATACTTGCTTGTTTCCCCATCTTATAAAGATTTATAATCTATATGAAAATATAAATATCAGCTGATCTTAATATAAAACTTATACTTCTTAATAATTATACTGACTACTCTATAACTCTTATACGCATCTAGTCGGTATGTACACACATGTAATCAGAATTTCATTGCATATTAAAAACTTATCAAAAAATGTTCTTTACTGATAATTTATGGTGTATAAAACTATGACACATATAAAACTGTAAGATATTGTCTAGAATTCTTTGGCGCCGTCTATTACTTTTAGAAAACAACAACAAATAGATGCCCTTTTTATATAGTTAATGCAAAATCCTAAATTACTTTCATAGTAGCAAAGAACTGCACTATCTATATGACTCTAAAGAGACGTGAATTCACAACCTATATATATATATATATATACATTGTTGTACCAGTTACAATATTTTCAACTTGTATTCACCTAGAAGCTTTGAAAATACTCATATGTGCATTAAATACAGTATACAACACATACCTTTTGATGTCTTTCATTGCCTGATTTTTTCTTTGTGAGGAGCAAATCAACTTGTATTCACCTAGAAGCTTTGAAAATACTCATATGTGCATTAAATACAGTATACAACACATACCTTTTGATGTATTTCATTGCTTGATTTTTTCTTTGTGAGGAGCAAATCGGATAAAGTACATACCACCCATCCTGAACCTTGCACACAATCACCTTCTGCGTTCATCTTAGCAATTAACTTTTGCAAATAACCAAAGCTGTTGTCAATAGCGTTGTTGAATGAGCCATGTGGTGGCTGATTGCCTCCTTCATGCAATAATGTTAACTTTCAGTTTTGGTCAAGTCATACTATACAGAGTTATCACTCAAGTTAAACGAAATTACATGTGTAAATCTTCACTCGTAATACTATATTGTAAGAACCATATGACTCTGGTATCGTCTTTTTCATTTTGTTAACTCAAATTTTATTTGCCCTTAACTATCATGGTGCGTTGCATTTAAGCGAGCATTGAAGGCAATAAATAAGTACTTAAATTTTACATTTTCATATAACTTGAAGTGATAAATGATGACTCTGCACACATACACCCACACACGAACACACACAATCAATCAGCCCCTACACAAAATATTGTTAACAACTTAGCTAACGACATGGTATAAAGATTCAAGGGCACCTACTCTAGAGAAAAGTGTATACATCCGTTTAAGATCTTGAGTTCGATTACTATCCATCAACACTGTGGAACCCTGTGGACCTAGTTACAACAAAGGTTAACTTATCTTACCGCCAACTACTAGAAAAGTTAACGGAAGAAATGGTAAATATGTATTCATACCTTATCAAGTAATCAAGTATAGTAGAAATATGGAGCTCAAAGAGTTGCCTTTCAGTGGTCGATACTAACGGGTTCCTTGTATCTCCAGATAGAGTAGACATTGATCATGCTCTTCCTGTAACCTTACCTACAATGACAAGAAAAAATTAACTTTGCTATTACATAAAATATTGTGGATTATAAAATATAGTAGACTATAGACCCGTGGGTTTTGATTAGAAAGACTTCTACATAAAAGTTCTTATAACGATGGAAAACACACTAGTGAAAGTATAGCAAAAATCCGTATTTAAATCGTCTACTGAACTTGCAGCTCACGTAGCCTAATGAAATAATACAACCACTAAAACTTGCAGCTAATGAGACTACTAAAACATGCAGACGACGCACGCTTATAAAACTGAAAACTGAAGAAAGACCATGAGCGTATAAGAAGTTGGAATATAAAAATTTTATTGTTGGATAGTGTGATGAGAATGTGAGATTTATAAACAGAAATTGCCATATCTAAGCACCACTATGGTTGAATCAAATAAACATTATAACTGATGTACAA